>OX451739.1:1116830866-1117430866 GCA_948472305.1 Vicia faba | reverse complement strand
ATGACTTCAGCTTTAATCTTCTCCAACATATCTGGTCGCATTCGACGGACTTTTTGTTTTACTGGTGAGCAATCCTCTTTTGTAGGTAGACGATGTACCACAATATCTGCATCAAGTCCTGGCATGTCTTCATACGACCAGGTGAAGACCTCATCATACTCATGTAGCAACTGAATCAGACGCTCTTTGACACTGGGTTCCAGATTGGCACCCACCTTGACTTCTCTTTTGTCTTCTTTGGTACCTAGGTTGATTGTGTCCACTGGTTCCTCGTGGGGCTGAATGGTTCTTTCTTCTTGTTGCAGTAACCTGGCGAGTTCCCCTGGAATTTCACAATCTTCCTCACCTTGGTCTTCGGCTTGGCAGATTAGATTTTCAGAGTCACAAAAGGCCATAGCAGAATCGTTACCTATGGGATCCCGAATGGATGTAGACCTGTATTGTGAGTGCGAGTGTGTGTAAGAGTATAGCTATCTTTGAAAGAAATGAAAATGTAAAAAGAAAAACAATGAGCACAAAGTTTGTATGCAAAAACGTCCATGATTCATTGATGTCATATGGAAATGAGATAATAACCCTTATAAATGGACCATTGTGCCTTGGGTAAGACACAAGGTTTTAAGAGTCTGAATTATTTTAATATTACAGATCCAACAAAATGTAAATATAAATTATTGTGGGATAAAATTGATCGGGAAAAAATCTCTAGCCTCCCAGTTGCTGAGCCCTCTACTGACAGTTGGGAAAATCCAATCCTCCAGGTTGTAGCTGTCTTCACCATCTTCCATTGCATTGACTTCGCGGTTGCTGATCTTCAAGGGTGGTCCTCCAGCACTAGCGCGACGTACAACCTTCTGGGCACCTGAAGTGAAACCCAGACCAAACTTGTTAGATTTGTATGGGGTATCTGGGAGTTGTCCCAAAATAGTGCACCCACCTTCTTCTATCACTGCCTTGGCCTCCTTCAAAAATGAGATCCTGAGTGGAGGCCTTGTAATCTTGGGAACTTGAGACACTGTTAGAACATAGTTTGATTCTACAACCCTTAATTAGAGTTTTGATGATAACAAAATACAAAGAATAAATAAATTGTAAGATTTATATATAAGACAAATATGCTTCTTAAAATTATGTTTTGTATATACAGAAGTTTTGATGGAATCAGCATCAGCATCAGAAGCATCAGAAGATCAGTAACATGTGCTACACGCTGAAGCTACCAGATCATACGCTGAAGCTTGATGACCAGAATCTGCGCATAAACATATACACTCTGACTCTGATCAAAGATCTTTACCAAGTCATCAGCACTCTGAAGCGTTATCATAAGTTAAAGCAAAGAACACTCTGAAGCGTTACCATAAGCAAAGAAGACTCTGAAGCGTTATTAAGTATTCAAGACAGAATTAATTGCTAACGGCTTTATTCAGACAAGATCTTCTTCAAAATGAAAGTGCGTTATTATTAGTAAAAGTGCTTTATGGACAACGTATCTTTGCCTTGGCTATATAAACAACTCTTCTTGAGAAAAGACACACGCATGCACTCACATAATTTGCCAAGCCTTCAAAACCACGCTTACTCAAACGCTTTAGAAAATTCAGTTTATTCCAAGCTTAAATTGTGTAATTATCACAATTGTGATATATTATTTTATTAGAAAACGTTAACACATCATTGTTCAAATTTTTTGTAAAAGATTTCCTTGAGGTAAACCGGTTTGTGGTTATACTCAAGAAGGTTTTAACAGTTGTTAAAGTAGCTGTTGTAATCCTTTGAATATAGTGGATTAAGACCTCGTTGGAGAGAGGCGAAATCACCTTGACGGGTGGACTGGAGTAGTTTGAGATCAAACGAACCAGGATAAAAATACTGTGTTGTCTAAGCATTTGTTTTAAGTTTTACAATTCAACCCCCCTTCTTGTGTTTTTCACATCTTCAATTGGCATCAGAGCGCCTGGTTCTGAGCTTATAACACTTAACCGTCTCAGTACAAGATCCAGCGTCAGAAAAACACAATGGCAGGACCAAATCAAAACATCAGCAATGACAACAATGAAGAAAGAGACAGATTCAATGGCAAACCTCCAATCTTTGATGGAGAGAACTTTGACTACTGGAAAGACAGAATTGAGAGTTTCTTCCTGGCCCATGATGCTGATCTGTGGGACATGGTGACTGATGGATACACGCACCCAGTGGATGGAAGTGGTCATAAGATTGACAGGAAAACGATGTCTTATCAGCAAAAGCGTGAGTTCAGAAATCATCACAAGGTCAAAACAATTCTTCTCAACGCCATCTCTTATTCAGAATATGAGAAGATATCAAACAGAGACACTGCAAAGAATATGTTTGACTCTCTGAGAATGACGCATGAATGCAACATTCAAGTCAAAGAAACCAAAGCCCTTGCACTCATTCAGAAGTATGAGGCATTCAAGATGGAAGAGAGTGAATCAATAGAAACTATGTTTTCAAGATTTCAAATTCTTGTTGCTGGTCTAAAAGTTCTTGACAAAGGGTATTCTACTGTTGATCACGTTAATAAGATCATCAGAAGCTTGCCAAAACAATGGAGGCCAATGGTCACAGCGCTTAAGCTAGCCAAGGATCTCAATAAAATCTCTCTGGAGGAACTTGTCAGCTCCTTCAGAAGTCACGAGATAGAGTTAGAAGCAGATGAACATCAAAAGCAAGGTAAGCCATTAGCTTTAAAATCTAACAGAAAATCTGACTCCAAAGTTTTGTAGGCTGTGGAAGAAACCTCTGATGGGTCCTCATCAGAAGAAGATGAACTATCTCTCCTCTCCAGAAGGGTGAACCAATTGTGGAAGCAGAGGCAAAGGAAGTTCAAGAATCCCAGAAGATCAGAAAATCAGAATGAATCTTTCTCCAGATACAGAAGGTCAGAATCCTCCTCTGGACACAGAAGATCTGAAGGTTCTTCAGGAAACAGAAAGCCAAACAACAAAGACATCATCTACTATGAATGTAACGAGCAAGGGCACTACAAAAGTGATTTCCCAAAGCTTCAGAAGGAAAAGCCCAAAAAGAAGTTTGGCAAGGAAAAGAAGAAAAGTCTCATGGCTACATGGGATGATTCTGACACATCTGAAGCTGACTCAGAATCAGATGATGAAAGAGCAAACATAGCTCTCATGGCAAACATAACAGAAGACAGTGAAGCTTCTGAGTCAGAATCTGAATCAAATACAGAAGAGGTATTCCCTGACTTTACTATAAACTTTACTAAGGCTGAACTAGTTGAAAGCCTTAATGAAATTCTGGAAAGATATCAGCAGATCAGAGTCAAATTCAGAAACCTGAAAAGTAATCTTGCTTCTGACTCTGATAAGACTGAGAGTCTCAAATTGGAGAATTCTGAGTTAAAAGATAAAATTTCAAAATTAGAAAACCAATTGCAAAACTCTCAGAAGGAAACAATCCCTAAAACTCCCAGCAATGCTGATGAGATCATCAAGGAGTATGATCACAACTTCCAGAAGTTTCTAGCTAAAAACATAGACAAAAGCAAAATGGCTTCAATGATCTATGGGGTTAGTAGAAATGGTAGAAAAGGGATAGGATATCAAGGTAAGGTACCTACACCAAAAAATGCCATGGATTTAGTTATAAAACGTACTCCACTTGATTCACACTTTATATATGGGCACACACATGACATAAAATATACAAGTAGTGATTACTCTGTCAAACCAAAATTCAACCAGAGTTTTGGCAAAACTAACAAATCAGGACCCAAGAAAATGTGGGTACCTAAGGATAAAATAATACACGTGGAAGATATCTTTAGCAGCAAAGCAAAAACACCAATCATGGTACCTGGACTCTGGCTGCTCACGACACATGACGGGAAGAAGGCATATGTTCCAAAGCTTGGAACTTAAGCCTGGAGGCCACGTAGGTTTTGGAGGCAATCAGAGAGGAAAGATCATTGGCTTTGGAACAGTAGGTAATGGAAATCTTCCCGTTATAAGTAATGTTTTACTAGTTGATGGATTAATGCATAATCTGTTATCCATAAGTCAATTAAGTGATAACGGGTATGATATAATCTTTAATCAAAATTCATGCAAAGTTGTTAGTCAGAAAGATGGGACTATCCTATTTAATGGAAAGAGGAAAAAAACATTTATAAAATAAAACTTTATGAATTAAGAAGTCAGAATGTAAAATGTCTACTGTCTGTTAACAACGAGCAATGGATCTGGCACAGAAGATTGGGACATGTTAGTATGAGAAGAATATCTCAGATTAACAAACTCAATCTGGTCAGAGGACTTCCTAACCTGAAGTTCAATTCAGATGCTCTGTGTGAAGCATGTCAGAAAGGCAAGTTTACAAAACCAGCTTTCAAATCCAAAAACGTTGTTTCCACCTCCAAGCCATTAAAACTTCCGCACATTGACTTATTTGGACCAGTTAAAACTGCTTCAGTCAGTGGCAAGAAGTATGGGTTAGTAATCGTAGATGACTATAGCAGATGGACATGGGTAAAGTTCTTAAGGCACAAGGACGAGTCACACTCTGTGTTTGTTACCTTCTGCAACCAAGTTCAGAATGAAAAGGATCTTAAAATCGTCAAAGTCAGAAGTGATCATGGTGGAGAATTTGAAAACAAAGATTTTGAGTTATTCTTTAATGACAAAGGCATTCTGCATGATTTCTCTTGTCCTAGAACTCCCCAGCAAAATGGAGTTGTAGAACGAAAGAACAGAACATTTCAAGAAATGGCCAGAACCATGATCAACGAGACTAATGTTGCTAAGATCTTCTGGGCAGAGGCAATAAACACAGCGTGTTACATTCAGAATAGAATCTCCATAAGACCTATTCTGGAAAAGACTCCATATGAATTGTGGAAGAACAGAAAGCCAACATTTCCTACTTTCACCCATTTGGATGTACATGCTTTATTCTGAATACAAAAAATTATTTGAACAAGTTTGACTCTAAAGCACAAAAGTGTATTATGTTAGGATATTCTGAACGCTCAAGAGGGTACAGAGTATACAATACAGAAGCATAGATTGTGGAAGAGTCAATCAGTGTTCGTTTTGATGATAAGCTTGACTCTCAAAAGTCAAAGCAGAATGAATTCCTTGCAGGTATGGAAGTTGAACTCACAGGTACTGAAGACAAATCATCTGAAGCTCTCAACAGAGACACTCCCTCAACATCAGAAAGAGTCAATGCAAGCAATCCAGCACCTTCTGTTGATCAACTCTAGAAGAGACCATCCAGAAGCAACATGGATCACCCAGAAGAAACAATCTTAGGAAGAAAGGAAGATCCAATCAGAACAAGATCTAGCTTCAAAAACTCTGAAGAATCCCTCATGGGACTGGTTTCTCTAATTGAACCAACAACAATTGATGAAGCACTTCTGGACAATGACTGGATTCTAGCAATGCAAGAGGAGCTAAATCAATTAACAAGAAATGACGTATGGGATCTAGTTCCTAAACCAAAAGGATTCAACGTCATTGGTACAAAATGGGTGTTCAGAAACAAACTGAACGGACAAGGTGAAGTCATCAGAAACAAAGCACGACTGGTAGCACAAGGTTATAGTCAGCAAGAGGGGATAGACTATACATAAACCTTTGCTCCAGTCGCCAGGTTAGAATCTATCAGACTCTTAATTTCATTTGCTATTAATAAAGGCATCACTCTGTATCAGATGGATGTTAAGAGTGCATTCTTAAATGGCTATATAGAAGAAGAGGTATATGTGCACCAACCCCCTGGTTTTGAAGGTTCCAAAAATCCAGAATATGTTTTCAAACTAAAGAAGTCACTCTATGGTCTGAAACAAGATCCCAGAGCTTGGTATGAAAGACTAAGTAACTTCCTGCTAGAAAAGGAATTCACCAGAGGGAAAGTGGACACAACCGTGTTCTGTAAGACAGTTAAGAATCACATTTTAGTATGTCAGATTTATGTTGATGACATCATATTTGGATCCACTAAACCCTCTCTGGGAAGAAAGTTTGCTAAATGTATGCAGGAAGAATTTGAGATGAGCCTAATGGGGGAACTAAAATTCTTTATGGGCATTCAGATTAATCAAACCCCAAAAGGAACTTACATTCATCAGAGCAAATATGTCAGAGAACTTCTGAAGAAATTTGATCTCTCAGAATGTAAGCCATCAAAGATTCCAATGCATCCCACGTGCATTCTGGAAAGAGAAGAGGTAAGTAAAAAGGTAGAACAAAAGGTCTACAGGGGTATGATTGGTTCTCTTTTCTATTTGACGGCCTCAAGGCCTGACATTCTATTCAGTGTTTGCATTTGTGCTAGATTCCAATCAGATCCTAGAGAATCTCACTTAACAGCAGTTAAGCGAATTTTCAAGTATCTGAAAGGTACTACTAATCTGGGATTGTTTTATAGAAAATCAAGTGATTACAGCTTAATAGGATACTGTGATGCTGATTTCGCTGGAGACATAGTAGATCGTAAAAGCACTTCTGGAAGCTGCCAGTTTCTGGGAGAAAATCTGATCTCATGGTCCAACAAAAGACAATCCACAATTGCTCTATCAACAACAGAAGCTGAATACATAGCAGCAGCTGGATGCAATACACAAATGCTCTGGATGAAAAGTCAACTTGAGGACTTCCAGATATTTGAGAGTAACATTCCTATCCTCTGTGACAATACTTCTGCTATTTGTCTCAGTAAAAATCCTATTTTGCATTCTAGGGCTAAGCATATAGAAATAAAACATCATTTTATTAGGGACTATATTCAGAAAGGGATTCTAAATTTAAAATTTATTAACACATACCATTAATGGGCTGATATCTTTACAAAACCTCTTTCTGAAGATAGGTTCAACTTCATTTTGAAACATCTCAGCATGAAGCTCTGCCCAGAATAAAACTGTTTTCATTCCATATCTTAACCCTCAGAACTTTATCTATTTTTTCATGAACTACTGATCAATCTTTCTTCAGATCTTTAGAAGTACAGATGGTATCAGAATCTATCACAATCAAGGATAGAAATGTGCAGTTCACTCAAGCAAACAAGTTTCATCCAGTCATCAGCTACTTTTTGAGGCTGAACACGCGTTCACGCTTCTGAAAGGTCAAAAGCACTGATTGGTTGCATTGAGACACATGTCATGGGTAACCGTTCCAATATCTTTCTGAATCCCCCAAAATCAGCTATCATTAAATGCTCATAATCATTATGTTTAATTTCTCTCCCTTGCCGTTTATGTTTTCAAAATTTTTTAGAAATCTATTTAAACACATTTCTCACCATTTACAATCTTTTACTTTCACTTTCATTTTCTCTACAAACTTATTGTTTTCAGTTTGCATCCTTTCTCAAAAACCCTTTAAATCTCTTCACAAAACCTTCATGTGAACATGGCTTCTTCAAGCATCCCCACTTCCAGTTCTCAGAAAACAGATTCCTCCGAACAATATGAAGAACCCTACATAACTCTTCTCACACCCATCAAAAATCTAGAAGTTCTTTCAGAATTGATCGTGGATTTCAACAGTCTTCAAGAGAATGGGTTTAATCTCTCTGAAGAAGTTAAGGCTCAAGGCTGGGACAAATATTTTGACCAACTGGTGGGTCCAACATTCCCAATTCTGGTAAAGGAATTTTGGATTCATGCTTCATCTTCCAACCATCAAGTTACTTCATACATAATGGGGAAGAAGATTGTTATAACTGAGGACCTCATTGCAAGATTAATAGGCTACAATGGTGGTGGTGTACGATGCATTGACATGGCTGAAAGATGCGCTGATGTTGCCCTAATTGCTAGAGAAATCTTCACTCTGGGTCTTCCCTCCAGCAAGATAAGGGATTTAAAAGACCATCACAGAATATGGGCCAAGATCATTCTGGGATGCATAAACCACAGGAAGCCTACCAGCTCTCATGACTACATCAATATTGATCAGCAATTTCTGATCTACTTCATCTCTCAGAAGATTAAGGTAAATCTGGCTCATCTTCTGTTTAACCATCTAAGGACCAGTGTTAAAGAAACCAGAGAAGAGGAGCGCACAAAAAGGGACTGGATACCCCTAGGAAGACTTATATCAGATATTCTAACAGAGAATAAGCTGATTGATCATCTTACAGAGGCTCAGGAAATCAGCTCTTTGGAAGCTACTGTTGGCAAACCGCTGAATGCAAAGAATCTGAAGAAGATGAAGTTGATTGAGAACATCAAGAAGGAACCTAGTGTCACTTCTTTTGCAACAATCTCCAGCAGAAGAGTCCCTCTGGATAAGTTTCCTCTGTTATCAAAGATTGATTCTAAACCTGATATAATAGTCAGATATCTGGATGCATGCAAGGCGGATGGTACAACACCAAATTTGAACATTCAGGATCTGCAGCAGAAGGCTCCAGAAGTTGTGCTGAAGAAAACAAAGAAAAGGAAAGCTGTAGCAGAAGGATCATCCCAGCGGACTCCTAAAAAGAAAGGTAATCCTTCTTCTGTAACTGTTTTAAATTCAATTTCTGTATCAACATCTATCCCAATTCCCACTCAATCAGAAAACCCCACACCACAAACATTTGATGACTTTGACATTGAATTTGACCCCTCTGAATCCTTAACTCTTAGAAGATCTCGCTCCCAACCTCCAAATCCAAATATTGAAGCCACCCAACAAGAACTTGCAAAAGTTCTATCTGATATAGATACCTTTGACCAACATACTTCTGCTCCCATGCCAGAAAATCCAAACCCTGAAACCACCACAGAAGCACAACCAGAAATTCCCCTCTCACCACAACCAGAAATTCCCCTCTCTCCACAACCAGAAATCCCACTACCTCCATCTCCTCAACCAGAGATTCATCCACCTTCTCCACAACCTGAACTATCTCACCCAGAAGTTCAAACTTCTGAGGCTCAACCTTCTGAATCCTATGAACCAGAACCTCATAACGATCAATCAAACTAAACTGTTGATTCTGACACCATTCTCATTCCTGGAATCACTGAACCTCTTGCCATTCGTATGCCCCTAACCATCCTGAATATTCCCCAAATTCCCTCTTCACTAGAATCAACTCCACCAAACTCCCCAACCAGTCCAATAATAATTCCTGACTCTCCCACTCCCTCACCAAAGAACAATCCAGAAGACAACATCAAGACTGCGATTGATTTAACGGTCTTTAAACGTCTTGCTGCCATAACCCACAAAACAGCTATCCCAAAACTAAAACATCCAGATGTTGGTACCAGCTTATTGATGTTTGAAACAGAAGTACAGAAGTGGATCACTTCTCTGAAGCAAGCTAGTCTTGAGCTGGTTGATCCTGCCGCATCAGACTACCTTTGGACAAGGTTCAGAAGATGGGTATCTTCTGAAACTCATAAAATGCAAGAACAATGCTACGGACAAGTTCAACAGAACTTCAGTAATGTACTGAAAGAAATTGAAGGTCCAGTTCTAAGCCAGCTGCTTAAGGAAGAAGTTCTCCCTCTGGACAATGCTCCCTGGTCTGAACATCGTCCAGCATCCAAAGTTCAACCGGAGTCAGAAGATCTCAATCTGACTGATACTCCAGAGCAGATGATTCCTGTTGAAGCACTGGGCCAAAAAGAGGATATTACAGAATGCTCTGAGAAGCATCCAGTTTCTGAAGATCCCCAAGCTTCCTCCTATGACAAGCAGACTCTAGAAGACCTGAAAAGATCTGATATGTTGATGAATGAAAGAATGGATAAACAGGACGAAAAAATTAAGGAAATCAAGAGCATGTTAACCCAGCAACAGGAAACCAACATCCAGATCAAGATCTTGTTGGAAACCTTGTTCACGCGTCTACCTCCTCCCTCTTAGAAATTCCTCGTTTTTAAAACATGTCTATCTGTAATATTTTTACATTGCTTTGAACTTATCATTGCTTCTGGTTTTTAATATAAATGCATTTTGGCTCTGATTATTTGTTCTTTTTGATAACTGACAAAAAGGGGGAGAAAGAATGATATTTTTCAATAACGGATTACTGAGACATAAGTATCAGACATTCTGATCCATTTAAATTTCTCTCTTCTGAAAAGCTTACAGGTACAAAACTCTGATGAAAGATACAGTAAAGTTCTGATGCTCAAAGACTCATGGAATTAAAGGGAAGTAATCAACTCAGGGGGAGTTTTCTCTTCTTAATTCTATACTTTTTATTCTTTATTTTTAATTGAAAAATCTGGTTTTTGTCATCATCAAAAAGGGGGAGATTGTTAGAACATAGTTTGATTCTACAACCCTTAATTAGAGTTTTGATGATAACAAAATACAAAAAATAAATATATTGTAAGATTTATATATAAGACAAATATGCTTCTTAAAATTATGTTTTGTATATACAGAAGTTCTGATGGAATCAACATCATCATCAGAAGCATCAGAAGACCAATAACATGTGCTACACGCTGAAGCTACCAGATCATACGCTGAAGCTTGATGACCAGAATCTGTGCATAAACATATACATTCTGACTCTGATCAAAGATCTTTACCAAGTCATCAACACTCTGAAGCGTTATCATAAGTTAAAGCAAAGAACACTCTGAAGCGTTACCATAAGCAAAGAAGACTCTGAAGCGTTATTAAGTATTCAAGACAAAATTAATTGCTAACGGCTTTATTCAGACAAGATCTTATTCAAAAGGAAAGTGCGTTATTATCAGTAAAAGTGCTTTATGGACAACGTATCTTTGCCTTGGCTATATAAACAAGTCTGCTTGAGAAAAGACACACGCATGCACTCACATAATTTGCCAAGCCTTCAAAACCACGCTTACTCAAACGCTTTAGCAAATTCAGTTAATTCCAAGCTTAAATTGTGTAATTATCACAGTTGTGATATATTGTTTTATTAGAAAACGTTAACACATCATTGTTCAAATTTTTTGTAAAAGATTTCCTTGAGATAAACCGGTTTGTGGTTATACTCAAGAAGGCTTTAACAGTTGTTAAAGTAGCTGTTGTAATCCTTTGAATATAGTGGATTAAGACCTCGTTGGAGAGAGGCGAAATCACCTTGACGGGTGGACTGGAGTAGTTTGAGATCAAATGAACCAGGATAAAAATACTGTGTTGTCTAAGCATTTGTTTTAAGTTTTACAATTCAACCCCCTTCTTGTGTTTTTCACATCTTCAGACACGACCTTGGTCACTGCCACATCTTACGGGACTTCTTCAAAGTGCTGGAATGGAGTTTCAAAAAATTCACCATCTAATTCCACATATATGAAGGAATTGAGATGGCTGATCATATACTCTTCTTCTCCATGAACGGTGATGATTTTCCCTTGAATCAGATACTTCAGCATTTAGTGCAACGTAGAAGTAACAACACCGACATTGTGAATCCATGGTCGGTCTAGCAAGCAGGAATATGAAGGGCGAATATCCATTACATAAAAAGTTGAATCAAAGGTTTGGGTTCCAACTTTTATTGGGATAACCACTTCCCCATGCACCATCCTTTTTGATTCGTCAAAGGCCCTCACTACTATGTTGCTTGGCTTCAATGTAAATCCCTCGCAGTCAAGCCTATCAAGAGCCTTTTTAGGCAACACATTCAGAGACGACCTAGTGTCCACCAAAACATGAGCCAAGGTTGTGCCCCTGCATTCCACCGAGATATGCAATGCCTAATTATGCTTCCTTCCTCTTGGCGTCAAATCAGCATCCGAAAAACCTAGATCATTATAGTTAAGCTGGCTACGCAATCTTGGAACTAATCGACAGATGTTTCTTGGGGTACATGAGCAGTTTTCAGGAATTTTAAAAAGGCTTTTTCATGAGCCTCAGAACATAGTAATAGAGCCAGCATGGAGATTTTTGATGGAGTTTTCCCCAGTTGCTCGACTACATTGTAGTCGCTTCTTTTTATGATCTTTAGGATTTCCTCCATCTCTTTACGGGAAGTTTCAGGAATAGCCAATGATTGTGCCTTCGTCCGGATAGGCTCAATCAGAATACCTTTTCCTCGAGTCTCGGTTGACTCGGCAGTAGGAATGTCAGTAGGAGTGATAACAGGTATTGTAACAGCTTTGTCAGCAGGAGTATTAGCAGAGATGATTATAGGACTGGGAACAACCTTTGGAGGAGAAACAAGAACAAGAATGATTACAGGTCCAAAAACTGTTTTTGGGGGAGAAATTTCTAGAGAGAATATCCTTCCGCTTCGGGTAATCTTGCTAGTCCCTGCAATATTACTGATATTGGAGTTATCCTTCTCAGAACTTGAATCTTCAGCAGCTGGCCAATCTTGCTTGATACCGTGGTAGTAAACATCCCCTATATAAATCCATGGTACGGTTTGGTCTGACGAATACGGGATTGGTCCAGGCATTGTAATTATCAAAGAAGCTACTTTTGGAACTGATGTAATTCTAATGGGTCTTTTGGTGGAGACCCTGGAAGAATTGTCGGAAATGGTCACGATGGAAACATCATTATAAGAAACAGTTGGAACAAAAGTCTTTTTGAACAGTATTTCCTTGTTATCTATTAGGTACTAAACGCATGCTTTCAACAAAGGACAACTGGTTGGTGAGGACACACAGAAATGAAAGCTTTCATCACAGCCCGGGAATACATCGGCAATCAACAAGTTCTTTTTGATAGTCAGGAGTGGGGTCACAAGCTCATCAACTGAAGTAACAAACATATCTTCCTCAATGGCGTTAGTACTATGGCCGTGTTTGGGCATAGGGGCATAGATGACATTGGGCTTTACTGGCGCATCGAATTCAATCTCTTTGGCTTCAAGGAGGTCTTGTACTTTGTTCTTTAGATACCAACAGTTGTTAGTGTCATGGCCGGGACTCTCAGAGTGGTATGCACAACGGGAGTTAGGATGGTAGTGAGGAGAGGTTGTGTTAGGGTTCTTTGGAGCTTCTTTCAAAGATACTAGGTTGGATCTGAACATATGTGGCAATACCTGAGATAGTTTCATGTTAATTTTGGTGAACTGTCTGACTGGTCTTTCCATTCTTGGTTGGTTATTTCTTTGCTGATCAGGCGCATGTTTAGGAATCATAATAACCCCCACCATTGGACGATGTTCGGCCCTATCTTGATTTCTCTGAGGATATACAACAACCACTTCTTTCTTTCTGATGAATGGCTTCCTTACAGCAGCAGAGGATGCATATTTTTGAATCTTTCCATTCTTTATCCCAACTTCTACCCTTTCTCCGATCAATATCAATTCAGTAAAACCTGCCAATGAAATCCCAATTAAGTGATTGAAAAATGGACCAAACAAGGTGCCCAAAAACATGTCTACCAACTCTCTTTCAGATAGGGGAGGTTAAACTCTTCCGGCCAAATCCCTCCATTTTTGCGCATAGTCCTTGAAGCCTTGACTTGAAACCATGGCCATACTATGGAGTTGAGTATGGGTAGGCGAAGGATCAGGGTTGTATTGGTATTGTTTGTAAAAGGCTGCAGCAAGATCTTCCCAGTTATGAACATTGGCTCTTTCTAACTGATAAAACCAATCAAGTTGAGTTCCAGATAGACTGTCTTGAAAGAAGTGTACCCATAAATCTTTGTCAGCGGTATGGGGTTGGATTTTCCTCACATAGGACCGGAGATGAATTTTAGGGCATGAAACTCTATTATATTTGGCGAACACAGGTGCTTTAAATTTTGGAGGGATGACAATCCCCGATACTAGTCCCAACTCCTCAAAGTCCAATCCAGGCACTTTTTGGATTTCCATTGCACTCAACCGCTCTTCTAGATGCTTATACTTGTCGCCAGCTGGAAGGTATTGTTCTTCAGAATAGTCTTCTTCTTCCTCTTCCTCGTCTGATTCTGACTGGACAACTGTTTCTTTTCCTTTCCCATCTTGATTGTTTTTCTCACCGGATGTTGTTGCAAAGTCTAAGGCCCTTCTTGTTTTCCCTTGGAATCTTCTTCCCATGTTTAGAACTCCGATTATATTCTTCGTCTTCTTTTTCTTCTCCTCAGCCAACAAGGTCTTTAACTCTTCTTGTCCTTTGGCTAGAGTTAAGAACAACTGTTGAAACTGTGCATTCTGAGCGTGGAGGTCCTTCACCGTTTGCTCGAGATCCATCCTACTGAAATAAACGGTAGAGATATGAGGAGACTTGTAGCAAGAAACCTGCTTATGTTATCATGAATGGTAAATGCATATGCAATGATTCCAAGGATTTTAAGATTCAAATTTGTTTTAGACAAAAAGGAAACATACGTTATATTAATAGATTAAAGCTTGAGTACATCAATGCCTTCTTGGGAAAAATAATACAAAAACTCTAAGATAAAAAGGTAGTACACATCCTCTTTGGTGCAATGTAGGAATTCAGAGTCTACTCCTCATGAAGTAGTATAGTGAGTTCCAAAACCTTCTTCTCGCTTGCGTAGAATTGGGCTTCGAAAGTATCTCGCTCCCCCTTGAGTTGTATCCAATCTCTTTGTAGGTCTTCAAGAGAGGTGGGCATGTCAGGATGTAGGATAGTGTATGGAACATCTCCTTCCATGACAGGCTCAATGATTACCGGGAGAATGGAAGGATAAGGCATCATCAAACTTTGAGCACGAGTTTGTACTCATTTGAGGTAAGGCTCAAGAGGGATGGAATTCTTATGCCCCAATGATTTGATATCTACCTTGTTCAACATCCTCCATGCTCGGATAAATATCTGGCGAAGACCTTGATCTTTGTTCTCGTAGTCAAATACCAAACCTTGAATGAGCATCTCGTGCGGGCCATCCCTTCGGGCATAACCAAACTGTCTTAAGGCTAAGCAGGGGTTGTAGGTGATACCTCCCCTAATGCCAAGTAAAGGGACATTAGGAAATTCTCCACAACGGTCGATAATAGTAACATTCTCTATAGACCGGGAGCCCAAATGAATGTCTGAATATTTGAGCGTCATCAACATTTGTGACCACCTTGAACCTTGCTCGTTCTTTAATACAGATTGGGGAAGATGCAAAATAAACCATCTTGCCAAGAGAGGAGTACATCATATAAGAACACCTCTTTTCCTCATTGTGCGAGTGTGAAAAGAGTGTAGGATATCCCCTAGCAAAGTAGGCACCGGGTTGCGTGATATGAAGATTTTGACGGTGTTCACGTCTATGAGTTGGTCAAGATTTGGAAACAAAACCATCCCATAGACGAGGAGAGCCACAATTTCCTCAAAAGCTTGTAGATCCAAGGAATTCCAACAGTTTTGATCTTTCTCGAACAAGAACTTTGCTAGGAATCCCTTGACACCACTCCTTGTTTCCCAATGAGTTGTGACATCAGATGAGTGCAAGTGTAGAGCTTGAGCAATCTCTTATGGCTTTGGGTCTCTTTCCGTACAGTTGAAAGGTAGTTGGTTGAGAATGGGAATCCTCAATATTCTGGAGAATTCTTCCAAAGTATGCATAAGTTGATAGTCGGGAAATGTGAAGCAATGGTGTAAAGGATCAAAGAACTGAAAGAGCACCCTCATCATGTCCTCATCTGTGTTGGAGGTAACCAAGTTGAGTAGGCGACCATGTCTCTCGGTGAATGGAGAGTTTTCAGGAATCCTTGAAGCTAGCTCCTTAAGTTGTGGAGGGATCCTTACAAGGTTGACTTGAATAGTTTTCCTGTGAATAGAATCCATATCCTACAAAACAGAACAAAGATAAATCCCCAGATCCTTGAAATGGTTAGTGAATGAGTATGATGTTATGATTTTTATGATGTTATATAGAAGTATGCATATATAAAGCAAACAAGTCCTTAGGTTTAGGCTTGCATGGAGTCTCATAGGTAAGTACCCTCTTGAAGTTTAGTTGGCCCAAACCTGTCCTAGTAATAGTAACTGGGTTCAAAGGAGCTCAATATCACTGGTTTGTTTCCTTGGTCATTATTTCAGCACAAGCCTCTTTAATGGCGACCGAAATATCCGAAGAAACCAAACCTCAATGAGTGTAGTATCGAGTATCTACCAACTTCAGACTGCACCAAAGCCGGTCATCTCACTACATCATAAATGGCCAAGTTGGTCAAGTAAAGGTTCTAAAAGTTCATTAGTGCTTCATGACATCACTCAACGGCCCCGTATTCTCCTTGATTAACTCAAGGGCTACCGGTACCCACAAATATGTCGCACTAACGTAGCTATTGCTTAGACCATGTTGGTATACCCCACACAGTTTCCACAATGTATTGCAACTTACCTATAAGGTATCCCAAATCCGGGTAGAGGATTCAAACCCAAACAAAGAACCATAATGTAAAGCATATAAGTCAAACAATGAAAGCACGTAAATGTGATCTAGCCCTAAGGTAACCCCACTTATTTTAAAATTTTCCCCAGCAGAATCGCCAGTTCTTTGATACGGTGGGAGAACTGACTTGAAGGTTTTGCGTTTGATTGCAAATGTTGCGGTTAGCAAGAGTCGCCACCGACTTTTATTTTATCCAAAAGGAAAGGTGAAAAAGCACAGGAAATACCTTTGAGATTAATTCTTGAGTTCGGGGGGTAAATTATGAAAAGGGAAGGTATTAACACCCTTTTCATCCATGGTTTTCCATGGGCTCTTAGTTACTTGCTAGATCACTTGATTTTTGTTTGAAAATTATGCTTGGTATGGTTTTTGAAAGTATTTTGTAAAGAGGCCATTGTTTAGGAAATCTTTGTAATGATTCTTGTTTGTAAGAATGTATACAAAGATGTTTGATCTTTTGAAAATGTTTTCAATTCGAAAGATGTTTGAAAGTGTAAGTGTTTATTTTGAAAACAGAAAGGATGTTTGTTTGAAATTGAGCAAGTAATTAGGAGCATTCTACCTACTCAAAAGTATTTCTTATTCATTTTCATTTTCCTTTGACATTGTTATCTTACCATTGATTTGGTAAGTAACCCTATCTTTGGATGTAAACGGGACGGGCGTGCGTCATCGTATAACCATGATTAGCAATGTTGCAAGGTATCTTAGTATTATTTTTAGGGACTAAGATCATTTGAAAGACAAATTAGATAGCGTCATCGAGGGACTATGATCTTGTATTTGCTTTGTTTTTGCTAAGATACCTTACATGCGTAATATGGCCATTTTGTATAAGGCAACCAAGTGGAATAACCCTAGGGGTGCTTGTGTGAAAATGTATTGTTTTCATGATTGTTTTTGTCTTGAATTAGGGTTTTCTAAGTATTGGTTTTAGTCTTTCCATACAAACCCTAATTACTAGCATGTTATACATAAAAGCGATAAATTGCAAAATTTAAAGTTACTATGCTATTACAACATTTGTGGGAAGGGGGTGTACAAATTGAATGGGAATTGCAAGAATATAAACCTAGTTAGTCTATTACAACCATATTGAATAGGTATTGATGTGCAAAGATTTAAATGAATATAATGTATAAGATGAAATAAATATACAAGAAATGTAATTGTTAAGAAAATGGGTATTTTTGGATTTTTATGAGAAAAAGGGAAATTGTTTTAACCTAATTATTAAAGAAAATAATTAATTAAACTTGAATTTATTTAAGAAAAGATTTTAAATAAAACCCTAGTTCTATTGATTAATCAAAAGAAAATAAGTTTAAAAAAAGTATGTTTTAGTATTTTTATCTTGAAAATATTTATGACATTATAAAATATTTTTGGCCCTTTCTTTAAATATAAATAAATATATTTTAATAGGTGTAAAAAATAAAAATAAATAATAACCTAGTTTTAATTTAATTTACAAGATGATTTGTAAAAAAAAAAGTATAGTTAATAAAAATATTTTTTGTGAGAAAAAATAAAATAAACTAAATTAAAATGCAAATATAATTTTTTATATTTTTCATGATTTTTAATATTAGTAAAAAAATAATTAAAAAAAACAAATGAAATAAAAAATAAGAAAATAAAAATAAATTGGGCCAGGGACGCAAAAATGAAACAAAGGGTTAGTTAGCAAAAAAACAAAAAAATGAAACAGACCCAAAGAGGCCCAGCGCCCTGCAAAAAAGTCAGAAAATGCAAAATATGTATAAAACACAAAATGGTACCACTGGGCCCGAACCCAGGTCCCAAAGGTTACAGGCGCGCGCTTCTACCACAGGGGTGGCTATACATCCGTTAACATAGGAAAATCAATAAATATACAAGGCAAAATGCGCCCTGATGACTTCATCTTGAACCTCCAGCCAGACCAACTGTAACTTGCTCATTTCTCATAAAAAATGAAAACTGTAAACATGAACCTTGTAGAAAATTTTCTCACGGTTTCAGAAATGTAAAGCATTAAAACTATAGATCAAAGATAAGCATGAATTTTAATGGCCCTAATCTGAACCCTAAAAATCTCAGAAATTTCAGTTTCAAAATTCTCTAAGCTCAAGCAAAATTAATGGAAACTATGGTCATGGTTAGCTTTAGGGCAATGATATCTACATGTTTTGTTCACAAATAAATCATTGATGACGCATGTATGAAGAGTTCCAAAGTTATAAAACTTACCTCAAAACTGGAAATTGTGTTTTGAGTTTGAGCTTGTTTCAAGTGATGGTGATGATCAGGTTAGCTTCCTTGAGGCCCCAGGAAGCTAATGCAATGATTAGCTTGAGCAATAGATGGTTGAAATGGTTTGAAGAAGTCAATGTGCAGAGCTCTATTTTTGGAAATGGAGGATGGTTTTAATGGTGTTACAGTTCTATAACAGGGTGTGGGATCAACTCTATATGATGTTTAGAAACTTTAGAAACCAAAAAGCTAAGAAACACACGAGTAGATTATGAGTTTCAAGTTTTTGGTCAGTTTGTGTGAAAATGGAAGTGTGAAGTGTGATTTTGAGTTCTAGGTGTTATCAAGGCTTGAGCATTCATGTGTTTGTGTCAAAATGGTTTGTGTTTGTATAAACAAACGTGTTTGAGTGCATTAGCAAGTCAGAAGTACAAGTTCTTAGCTTTTGGCTAGGTTACTTGATTTTAAAGAAAAGAGGGAAACAAGTTTCAAGAAGAGGTACAAGCATAGGATGGGTGATTGTAAGTGTTTGAAATATTTCTTATGAGTTATAGGACCTATTTGATCAGAAGAGAACAAGTGCAATGCTCAATAACAAGTTTTGTACAAAAAGTCACTTTATCAAAATGGCAATGTGACCTTTCTTCCAAAAATGGATAAAAAGCATGTCCATGCATTGAATGCTTGAAGTGAGGCCTCTAACAGCTGTGTAAACCATTAATTATGAAGTGTCTAACAAGTTTGAGACCTGCAAAGTAGTGTTTATGCAGCATGCTTTGAATTTGAATTGTGTTCATCACTAAAATGACTTGTAATAAAAGTGATAAAACCCTAACTTCATCTCTTCGATTCTCCATACTCAAGAATGATCTTAAGGAGTGCTTGGACATTTTTGAAAGCTTGCAATGTGCTCTACAACCGATATTTGAATTGATTTTGAAGATTCCCCTTAGAACTATATGAAAAAGTGTTATGAAGTGAGGTCAAAATCCTGGCCAAATTAGGGCAAAATTTCACTAAGTGTTTTGTTTCATGACCACATGTTCATAAAATTATAACTTGAGATCCAAGCATTTTTGTAAGGAGTTGTGTAAAGAAAAGTTGTAGATTTAATGGATATCTACAACTTTCATGTTGTAAGTTTATCTTGAATCATCTTGCATCATGGTTAAAAATTTGTTCAAAGTTGTGAAAAAATATGAAATTTCCAACACTTAGAAACTTTTTTAAGTTTAGGAATTTTGACTTTTCAAAATGAAATCTTGAATTTCTGATTTCTTGATGAATAAGTTTCACATTTTGACATGTTTTGATGAATTGTGATCTATGGCACTTGAATTTGACCAAAAAGTCAAAGTTTGACTTTTCAGTATACAGTTGACTTTTGATCAGTTGACTGAAAAATTCATCTGTCAATCCAATGGTCTTGCAATGTTTTGAACCATGTCATTAGGTAAAAAATGATGCAATTGGACTCTTGATATCATGTATTAAACCAATTGATCATTTGCTAGGCCAAAAATCGGAAATTGCCCTTTCCCAGTAAAAACCCTAATTTTGACCATTTTGCCCTTTTGGAGATTTGATCAAATTTCTTGAGGGATTATGGTCCAAACTTGATCAAATGATACATATGAGTTTATAATGTTGATGTGAACCAAAAATTATGAAGTTTGACTATAAATTGGCCATAGTTGACTTTTTCCCCAATACCGCTGATTTTTAGGTCAACTGCTCAATTGACTGAGCAAAAGTGTGATCCAAGGATTGAAACTTGACATAAGTGATCTTGGGGGTCCATAATGATCCATGAAAATCATATGGAGCATATAAAGTTTGAAAATCCTTCTGCAAACTCAAACCCTAATTTTGGTCATCAGTGCATAAGGAGGTGTCTTGAGCTGATCAAACCCTAATGCATCTTGAGTCAAGGGAGATCTTGTGAGAAAATTATTGATATGTAAGAGGAAAAATTTTGGGGTACAATAGCTGCCCCTGTTCAATCTTCTTAATCCTGAAGAGTTAGATTGGCGAGTTTCTCCATTCGTGACTCGAAAGTGGCAGATGATTGGACACTAGAGTGCCTAGAAATTTGCACTCGGTGATGTGATGGTAGAGGGAATGGGATTAAAGATGCCATTTGGAGGGATGATAGAAAGTTGTTGGAGATGGGCTTGTAGATGCCATCCAAAAGTGATGGTTGAATCTGAAAGAGAGTCTGAATGAGTATCAGAATGACGTCCATGTCTGGAGCGTATCTGAACTGTACCGTGTCTGAAAGTTGAAATTTTGAATGAGCATCAGAATGGAATCCGTGTCTGGAGCGTATCTGTACTGTATCTGAAGGTTGAATCTGAATGAGTATCAGGATGGCATCTGTGTCTGGAGCGTAGCTGAACTGTATCTGAAAGAGACTCTGAATGAGCATCAGAATGGCATCCATGTCTGGAGTGTATCTGATATGTATTTGAAAGCTGAGTCTGAATGAGTATCAGAATGGCATCCATGTTTAGAGCGTAACTAAATTGTATCTAAAAGCTAAGTTTGAATGAGTATCAGAATGGCATCCATGTCTGGAGCGTATCTGAACTGTATCTGAAAGAGACTCTGGATGAGCGTCAGAATGGCATCCGTGTTTGGAGTGTATCTGAACTGTATCTGAAAACTTTGAACATTGTTAATGGTAGCTGTTAACCTTATCCTGAAAAGGTAAAATGTTAGCTACAATGCAAAGTCATGTTGTATGAAATGCATGGTATGATGCTGTGATACGGTGGGAGAACTGACTTGATTGTTTTGCGTTTGTGTTTGCAAATGTTGCGGTTTAGCAAGAGTCGCCACCGACTTTTCTTTTATCCAAAAGGAAAGGTGAAAAAGCACAGGAAAGACCTTTAGAGATGTTTTCTTGAGTTTGGGGGGTAGATTATGAAAAGGGAAGGTATTAGCACCCTTTTCATCCATGGTTTTCCATGGGATTTTAGTTACTTGCTAGATCACTTGCTTTTGTTTGAATGTGCTTGTGGTGTGGTTTTTGAAAGTATTTTGAAAATGTAACTTTGTAATGATTCTCGTTTCTATAAGCATGCGTACAAAGTTTTGTTTTGAAAATAGTTCATAGAGGTGTTTGTGAGATGTGTTTTTGAAAGTGATTTTGAAAAGGTGTATTCTTTGTAATGGTTCTCGTTTCTATAAGAACGCGTACAAAGTGTTATCTTTCAAAAGTGTTTCAAAATTAAAGTGTTGGTGTATAAAATGTTTTGTTGTGAGCAAGCGAGTAACTGAGAGCGAACCTACCTACTCAAAAGGTATTAATTATTCTTTTCCTCCTCCTTTAGATGTTGCTATCTTACCATTGATTTGGTAAGAAGCCCCATCGTTGGATGTGAAGGGACGTGCGTTGGGTCATTGTATGACCATGATAGCAATGTTGTGAGATGACTTAGCATTTTTTTCTTTAGGGACTAAGATCATTTTAAAAGGCAACTTTGATAGTGTCATCGAGGGACTATGATCTTATATTTTTGTTTGTGCTAAGACATCCCACATGCATAACATGGCCATTTTTTAGGCAACAAGTGGAGTTAACCTTAAGGGTGCATGTGTGAATAGTGTGTTTAATTTGCATGTATTTAATATTTGATTAGGGTTATCTACTTGTTGATTTTATCTCTTGCCATACACACCCTAATTACTAGCATTTACATTCGAAAGCAATAAATTATAGAAATGTAAAGTCCTACGCTATTACAATACTTTAGGGATGGGGTACATATTTAGGAATGGGGATTGCAAGGAATTTAAGTCCTAATTATCTATTACAACCATATTGAAATGCATAATCTAAGAAAGAAATGGACTTGTTTAAAAATGTTTTTGTCTTAAGGAAATAAATTAAAAGGAAAATATTTTTATGTTTTTTATGTTAATATTAAAAATGATGAAAAGGAAAATAAATGCAAGATAGAAACAATGTGCTGCTGCAAGAAGAACAACTAGGATCAGAAGTTCTGAAGCCAAGAGCGTTGTGACTCAGCAGGAGACGTCAGTAGAATCACAAGTTCTGGATTGGTAAACTCTGAGGTCCTGCAATACACATTAGAGGGAAAACACAGAAGTTCTGGGTGGTATTCAGGCAGTGGGCCACAAGTCAGAAGTCCTGTATTACGCTAAAACAGTGAGCAAACGTCAGCAATTCAGTGCGTTATCAGCATGTAAAAATCAGAAACTCTGAGTGTTTGAAAACAGCGAGTGGAAACACCAGAAGTTCAGTGTATTTGACATGTAAGGAGAACTCAGAAGTTCTGTGTTGTGTTAGAATAGTGAGTGAATCATCATAAGTTTTGAATTATGCTGAGTCAGTGAGTTAATATTAGCAGTTCAGTGCATTATCAGCATGTAAGAATCAGAAGTTTAGTGTGTGTTAATAGTGAGGAAAATCATAGAAGTTCTGTGTGTTAAAACAGTGAAGAGAACTCAGAAGTTCTACGTGCTTAAATAGTGAGAAAATCCTAGAAGTTTTGTATGTTAAGACTATGGATGAACATCAGAAGTTTTATGTTATATTTCAACTCTCAATCAGCACATCAGTAATCTATTCAGTTCTTGATAAACAGCAAATCAGAAGGATAACAACACAACCGTTTACAGAAGTTCTAATCCTGATCCTGAGCCTAGCCTTAATCAAGAAACTCTGATCCACAATTTTTTCTTCTTGTGCAATGATATGAACAACATCAATACTATGATATTTACATGTTTAATGATGTTCTGAATGAAAAACAAGCAAAGTAAGAAAGACTTACCTTGAACCTAGAGCGTGGGCTTGGAGCTTTGAGTGGCTGCCTTTGGATGTTCTGAGTCAGCAAGAGAAACGAAATAGGAAATGCCAAGCTCTTTGATTCAAAAGGAAGAACAAAGGTTTTGGTTTTCTGTTTGGGATTTATGGATTTTTCCGAGAGGTTTCACAGGTTTCTTTTCTCTTTTTATAGTTCTCTCTTTCCAAAAGCCAGTCCCTTGAACGTGTGATGGAGCAAAGTATTTATAGGGGAATTTGTTGTGATTTTGGGAAAAAAAAAATTGGATTCAAACCTTTTTGGTATACTATTCCATTGTTTTTTAATCACAGTTTTCGTATGCTAGTTTGGTGCAATTATGGGATGCAGGCGTAGGCTGAACTAGCTGTTGGTTATAGGTCTGCAGCAGGTTGTATAAACAAGGTTTTAGGATTTGGTCATGTTCTAACCAAAGCGTTGAATATAACCTTCATATGCTGAAGCGCTGCCTTGTTCTTGAAGCAAGCATGGTGGTTGTCAGCAGGAATTAAGGAAAAGCAAAAAGCAAAGTATGGGCTTAGTACCAAAGTTGCTATCCCAAGACAGTAGAGGTACACATGGGGGAAATCCTTTGGATAAAGACTCGGAAAGTGGTTGTGAGCATTAAATGAGCATTAAATGATGATGAGACTTATCACAACCAGAAATCCTGTAACGTGAGATTCTACACCATGGCTTAGTTCTGGATCAGAAGTTCTGCTTCAGTGTAACATCCAACCTCTGATCTTCTTATCTTCTGGCTCCAGCATGTTCTGAAGGAACTTTCAGACTTTCTAGAAAGCTGGCAGCACACTTCTTAACCTTCTTTGAATTACCCTGGCAAACTCTGACTGGACTTTTATGAAAACTTGCTCAGAAGTTCTGACTAAACTCTGTCTTGAGAGTGTCCAGAATTTGCTGAGTGTTATGGTGATAATCTGGTCAGAAGTTCTGAGTTTTGTCATGCTTCTTAAACACTTAGAAAATTTTCTAAGTATTTAGAATTTGACTTTTCCAAAGTAAAATTTGACTTTTGAAATTCTTGATGAAACAAACTCCATATTCTAACATGTCTTGATGAAATATGATTTTTGAGATTTGATTTTGATCCAAAAGTCAAAGTTAGACTTCTTAGTGTTCAAATGACCATTTTTCCCTTGTGAGTGATTTTCTTGGAAAATTTGTAGTTCAATATTTGGAAGCAAACTTGAGGATCCAGGGTGATTCCTTGAGAAATGAGAGGGCAAATTTTGGGATACAACAAATGCATTTGTGCTATCAATGTTTATGATATATGGATGCGATGTATGCGTATGTGAGCGAATCTGCTGCACTGCTGTTGGATTGGGAAAATAAATCTCTGAATGGTGCTGAGGATATGTAAGTCTTAATTTTTGTGAAGTTGAAGTATTTCCACTTAGAGAAACAAACTGTTGTTGTAAGGAAAATGCCGTGTACTGTTTGTAAAATCCTGTTTGTGAAATCTTGAGAATTTGGACGACTTCTACTGGGGATTGATAACTGGAAGCTTTGTTCTGCTGGGGATTAAACTGCATACTATGGGGGATTTTAAGGAGATAACTTAGAAATATTTCCCTACCTTTTAAAGCCATCAGTGATTGTCTTTTCATTTTATTTATTTGTAAACATTAATTATGTTCAAATGCATATGTTCAAAAAAGAATCATTGGACGTTTTTGTAAACAAAACACAAGAGTAAAGAAAAAACAAACAATTTTGTACTTTCAAAGGGATATTTTTGTATTGGCTTTGAGTAAGTATTTTTGTACAATGAGACGAACATTCTAGTAAGAGAATGCTATCGTAAAAAATGAAAATTTTTATACAAAGAAAGATAGCTATGTGCAATAATTCCACGGGGTTCCCATTCTGCTATAGCCTTCGTGCCTCTGAGCATCTTGTCTATTTGTCGCCTTGTACGAAGATGATTGAATTGATTAGAATCTCTGAGTTTGTTAGGTTGTCCGTAAGGTGATCCAACAGGACATAGTCATACGCTTTAATTCCCTAACTTTTGCCTGGACCGCCCTTTCGGGTTTTCAGTCCACCGGGAAAACCTTTTTTTGCCAAAGTCGCCCTTTCAGGTTTTCAACTTGCCGGGTGTAAAATTTTTTTGTTTTATCCATAATTTTTCCCCGAACCTTTTTGGTTCGCTGGGATGCCCTTGTTTTGCCTGAGTGTGTCAACCTAGCGGGTCTCTTATGCATAGTATCTTTTGACTATGTTTGCATTCGCAGGGTGCGGCAGGTCGTCACCATCCATGGTGGTTAAGATCATTGCTCCACCAGAGAATATGTTTTTGATTACAAAAGGTCCTTCATATGTAGGAGTCCATTTTCCCTTGGGATCACCTTGCGGCAGTATGATACGTTTGATCACCAGATCCCCAACTTGATACACTTGGCGTCTGACCTTTTTGTTGAAAGCCTTGATCATCAGTTTTTGATACATTTGACCATGACAGACAACAGTAAGCCTTTTCTCATCAATCAAGTTTAGTTGATCAAGTCGAGTCTAGATCCAATCGTCTTCATTCAAACCTGCATCCTTCATAATTCTTAGAGAGGGGATTTGGACCTCAATAGGCAAAACAACCTCCATGTTGTATACTAGAGAGTAAGGTGTTGCCCCGGTTGATGTGCGTGCTGTGGTACGATACCCGTGGAGAGTGAATGGTAGCATCTCATGCCAGTCTTTGTATGTGACCGTCATTTTCTGTATGATCTTTTTGATATTCTTATTTGCGGCTTCGACAACACCATTCATCTTCGGCCGATAAGGGGAAGAATTGTGATGCTGGATCTTGAACTGCTCGCACAGGGTGGTGATCATAGTGTTGTTTAGATTTGTACATTATCTGTAATGATCCTCTCCGAGATACCGTAATGACATATGAGATTTAGCTTGATGAACCAGGCGACAACATTCTTGGTAACGGAAGCAAAAGAGGCTGCCTCTACCCACTTTGTAAAATAGTCAATGGCCACTAAGATGAAGCGGTGTCCATTGGAGGTTGTTGGCTTGATTTCCCCAATCATATCAATCCACCACATAGCAAAGGGCCAATGAGCCGTCAAGACATTCAGAGGAACCGGAGGTACGTACACCTTGTCAGCATAAATCTGACACTTGTGGCAGGTTCAAGAGTGTTGATAGCAATCTGCTTCCATGGTAGACCAATAATAGCCTGCCCGTAGGATTTTCTTTGCCATCGTATGCCCACTGGAATGGGTGCCAAAAGTGCCTTCATGTAATTCAGCCATGATCCTTTCAGCTTCAACCTTGTCTACGCAACGAAGTAACACAAAGTCATGGTTGCGTTTGTAAAGAATGCCATTACCAAGGCAGAATTTAGCAGAGAATCTCCTTAAGAACTTCTTATCGTTTACTAAAGCTCATTATGGATATTCTTGGGTTTTGAGATACCTCTTGACTTCGTGAAACCAAGGCTGGTCCACTACTTCTTCAGTATTAATCTCGTGACAGTGTGCTGGTTCATCCCTTCGTTCAATGGTAATCTGGGGAGCCTCATTATCCCATTTAAGTTTAAACATAGATGACATTGTGGCTAGTGCGTCTGCTAGCTGATTTTCTTCTCGCGGGAAGTGCTCGAAGGTAATCTTCTCAAAATGTGGGAGCAATGTCAAAACATGTTCTTTGTAAGGGATAAGGTTAGGGTGTTTGGTGTCCCATTCCCCTTTTATCTGGCTAATGACCAAAGCTGAATCTCCAAATACATTCAAGGATTTGATCCCCAAGTCTATGGCAGCTTTGATACCAAAGATGCATGCTTCATATTCTGCCATGTTATTTGTACAATTGAAGCAGAGTCTTGCAGTAAAAGGAGTATGACACCCTTCAGGAGATATGAGTACAACACCGATACCATTGCCGAGTGCTTTAGATGCCCCATCGAAAACTAGGGTCCATCGGGATCCTTGTTCAGGTCCATCATATGGCCTGAATTCTTCATAGTCATTTACCATCATGATGTCCTCATCTGGGAATTCGACTTCATAGACTGGTAGTCTTCTACAAATTGGTGAGCAACGTGATCAGCTAGTACACTGCCCTTTATTGCTTTATGGGTAGTGTACTGTATGTCATATTCTGTCAGGATCATCTGCCATCTCGCTATTCTCCCAGAGAGTGCAGGCTTCTCAAAGATGTATTTTATTAGATCCATTTTAGATATCAACAAGGTAGCATGAGTCAGCATATACTGTCTTAGCCGGAGAGCAGCCCATGCCAGAGCGCAACAAGTTTTCCCGAGCAGTGAATATCTTGTTTCACAGTTGGTAAACTTTTTGCTAAAGTAATAAATAACATGCTCTTTTCGGCCAGACTTGTCATGCTGCCCCAATACACGCCCCATTGAATTTTCCAAAACAGTCAGATACATGATCAATGGTCTTCCCTCGTTTGGTGGCATTAAAACAGGAGGCTCTTGTAAGTACTCTTTGGTCTTTTCAAAAGCAGTTTGACACTCATTATTCCATTTTACTACTTGATCTTTCTTCAGTAACTTGAAGATTGGTTCACAAGTAGCTGTCAAGTGAGAAATGAATCTGGCAATGTAGTTTAAACGTCCCAAGAATCCTCTGACTTCCTTCTCGGTACGAGGAGCAGGCATCTCTTGTATCGCTTTCACTTTGGCAGGATCTACTTCAATACCCTTATTACTGATGACAAAGCCTAGGAGCTTACCAGACCTCACCCCAAATGTGCACTTATTTGGGTTCAACCTCAACTTGTATTTATTTAGCCTCTCAAACAGTTTCTGTAAATGATCAAGATGCTCTTCTTCTATTTGAGATCTAGCTATCATGTCGTCCACATAGACCTCTATTTCGTGATGTATCATGTCGTGAAATAGGGCTACCATGGCACGCTGATAGGTTGCCCCAGCATTCTTCAGTCCGAATGGCATAACCTTGTAGCAGAATGTTCCCCATTGTGTGACAAAGGTTGTCTTCTCCATGTCCTTATGCACCATTTTGATTTTGTTATAGCCTGAGAAACCGTCCATAAAGGAAAACACTTTGTGGGAAATCATCCTCAGGGCTCGCCCGATTCAAATCTCTGTAGTCCACGCATATTCGTACCCTGACGTCCTTTTTAGGCACGGGAACAACATTGTCAAACCACTGCGGATAGGAGGTGACAACCAAGAATTCAACATTGAATTGCTTCATGACTTCAGCCTTAATCTTCTCCGACATATCTGGTCGCATTCGATGGACTTTTTGTTTTATTGGTGGGTAATCCTCTTTTGTAGGTAGACGATGTACCACAATATCTGCATCAAGTCCTGGCATGTCTTCATACGACCAAGCGAAGACCTTAACATACTCGTGTAGCAACTGAATCAGACGCTCTTTGAAACTGGGTTCCAGATTGGCACCCACCTTGACTTCTCTTTTTGTCTTCTTTGGTACATAGGTTGATTGTGTCCACTAGTTCCTCGTGGGGCTGAATGGTCCTTTCTTCTTGTTGCAGTAACCTGGCGAGTTCCCCTGGAACTTCACAATCTTCCTCACCTTCGTCTTCAGCTTGGTAGATTAGATTTTCAGAGTTACAAAAGGCCATAGCAGAACCGTTACCCATGGGATCCCGAATGGATGTTGGCCTGCATTGTGAGTGTGAGTGTGTGTAAGAGTATAGCTATCTTTGAAAGAAATGAAAATGTAAAAAGAAAAACAATGAGCACAAAGTTTGTATGCAAAAACGTCCATGATTCATTGATGTCATATGGAAATGAGATAATAACCCTTACAAATGGACCATTGTGCCTTGGGTAAGACACAAGGTTTTAAGAGTCTGAATTGTTTTAATATTACAGATCCAACAAAATGTAAAGACAAATTACGGTGGGATAAAAGTGATCGGGACAAAATCTCTAGCCTCCCAGTTGTTGAGCCCTCTACTGAATGTTGGGAAAATCCAATCGTCCAGGTTGTAGCTGTCTTCATCATCTTCCATTGCATTGTCTTCGTGGTTGCTGATCTTCAAGGGTGGTCCTCTAGCACGAGCGTGGTGTACAACTTTTTGGGCACCTAAAGTGAAACCCAGGCCAAACTTGTCAGATTTGTATGGGGTATCTGGGAGTTGTCCCCAAATAGTGCACCCACCTTCTTCTATCACTGCCTTGGCGTCCTTCAAAGATGACATCCTGAGTGGAGGCCTTGTGATCTTGGGAACTTGAGACATGGCCTTGGTCACTGCCACATCTTGCGGGACTTCTTCAAAGTTCTGGAATGGAGTTTCAATAAATTCACCATCTAATTCCATATATCTAAAGGAATTGAGATGGCTGATCATATACTCTTCTTCTCCATGAACGATGATGATTTTCCCTTGAATCAGATACTTCAGCATTTGGTGAAACATAGAAGTAACAACACCGAAATTGTGAATCCATGATTGGTCTAGCAAGCAGGAATATGAAGGGCGAATATCCATTACATAAAATGTTGAATCAAAGGTTTGGGTTCCAACTTATATGGGTATATCCACTTCCCCATGCACCATCCTTTTTGATTCGTCAAAGGCCCTCACTACTATGTTGCTTGGCTTCAATGTCAATCCCTCACAGTCAAGCCTATCAAGAGCCTTTTTAGGCAACACATTCAGAGACGACCTAGTGTCCACCAAAACATGAGCCAAGGTTGTGCCCCTGCATTCCACTGAGACATGCAATGCCTCATTATGCTTCCTTCCTCTTGGCGTCAAATCAACATCTAATAAACCTAGACCATTATCTACAGTCAAGCTGGCTACACAGTCTTGGAACTGATTGGCAGATTTTTCTTGGGGTACATGAGCAGTTTTCAGGAATTTTAAAAAGGCTTTTGCATGAGCCTCGAAACATAGTAATAGAGCCAACATGGAAATTTTTGATGGAGTTTGCCCCAATTGATCGACTATACTGTAGTCGCTTCTTTTTATGATCTTTAGGATTTCCTCAATCTCTTTACGGGAAGTTTCAGGAATAGCCAATGATTGTGCCTTTGTCCGGATAGGCTCAATCATAATACCTTTTCCTCGAGTCTCGGTTGACTCGACAGTAGGAATGTCAGTAGGAGTGATAACAGGTATTGTAACAACTTTGTCAGCATGAGTATTAGCAGAGATGATTGTAGGACTGGGAACAACCTTTGGAGGAGAAACAAGAACAAGAATGATTACAGGTCCAAAAACTGTTTTTGGGGGAGCAATTTCTGGACAGAATATCCTTCTGCTTTAGGTAATCTTGCTAGTCTCTTCAATATTACTGATATTGAAGTCATCCTTCTCAGAACTTGAATCTTCAGCAGCTGGCCAATCTTGCTTGATACCGTGGTAGTAAAAATCCCCTCCATAATTCCATGGTATGGTTTTGTTTGACGAATACGGGATTGGTCCAGGCATTGTAATTATCAAAGGAGTTACTTTTGGAACTGATGTAATTCTAAGGGGTCTTTTGGTGGAGACCCTGGAAGAATTGTCGGAAATGGTCACGATGGAAACATTATTATAAGAAAAAGTTGGAACAAAAGTCTTTTTGAACAGTATTTCCCTGTTATCTATTAGGTACTGAACGCCTTCTTTCAACAAAGGACAGCTGGTTGGTGAGGACAAATAGAAATGACAACTTTCATCACAACCCGGGAATACACCGACAATCAACAAGTTCTTTTTGATAGTCAAGAGTGGGGTCACAAGCTCATCATCTGAAGTAACAAACATATCTTCCTCAATGGCGTTGGTACTATGGTCGTGTTTGGGCATAGGGGCAGAGATGACATTGGGCTTTTCTGGTGCATCGAATTCAATCTCTTTGGCTTCAAGGAGGTCTTTTACTTTGTTCTTTAGATCCCAACAGTTGTTAGTGTCATGGCCGAGACTCTCAGAGTGGTATGCACAGCGGGCATTAGGATGATAGTGAGGAGAGGTTGTGTTAGGGTTCTTTGGAGCTTCTTTCAAATTTACTAGGTTGGATCTTAACAGATGTGGCAATACCTGAGATAATGTCATGTTAATTCTGGTGAACTGTCTGACTGGTCTTTCCATTCTTGGTTGGTTGTTTCTTTGTTGATCAGGCACATGTTTAGGAATCATAACAGCCCCCACCATTGGACAGAGTTCGGCCCTATCTTAATTTCTCTGAGGATATACAACAACCACTTCTTTCTTTCCGATGAATGGCTTCCTTACAGCAGCAGATGATGCATTTTTTTTGAATCTTTCCATTCTTTATCCCGACTTCTACCCTTTCTCCAGTCAATATTAATTCAGTAAAACCTGCCGATGAAATCTCAATTAAGTGATTAAAAAAGGGACCAAACAAGGTGCCCAAAAACATGTCTACCAACTCTCTTTCAGATAGGGGAGGTTGAACTCTTCCAGTCAAATCCCTCCATTTTTGTGCATAGTCCTTGAATCCTTCACTTGAAACCATGGCCATACTCTGGAGTTGATTACGGGTAGGCGAAAGATCAGCGTTGTATTGGTATTGTTCGTAAAAGGCTGCAGCAAGATCTTCCCAGCTATGAAATTGACTCTTTCTAACTGATAAAACCAATCAAGTTGAGTTCCAGACAGACTGTCTTGAAAGAAGTGTACCCATAAATCTTTGTCAGCGGTATGGGGATGGATTTTCCTCACATAGGACCGTAGATGCATTTTAGGGCATGAAACTCTGTCATATTTGGCGAACACATGTGCTTTGAATTTTGGAGGGATGACAATCCCCGATACTAGTCCCAACTCCTCAAAGTCAAATCCAGACACTTTTTGGATTTCCATTGCACTCAACCGCTCTTCTAGATGCTTATACTTGTCTTCGGCTGGAGGGTATTGTTCTTCAGAATAGTATTCTTCTTCCTCTTCCTCGTATGATTCTGACTGGACAACTGTTTCTTTGCCTTTCCCATCTTGATTGTCTTTCTCACCAGATGTTGTTGCAAAGTCTAAGGCCCTTCTTGTTTGCCCTTGTAATCTTCTTCCCATGTTTAGAACTCCGGTTATATTCTTCGTCTTCTTTTTCTTCTCCTCATCCAGCAAGGTCTTTAACTCTTCTTGTCCTTTAGCTAGAGTTAAAAACAAATGTTGAAACTGTGCATTCTGAGGTTGGAGGTCCTTCACCATTTGCTCGATACCCATCCTACTGAAATAAACGGTAGAGAGATGAGGAGACTTGTTGCAAGAAACCTTCTTATGTTATGATGAACGGTAAATGCATATGTAATGATTCTAAGGATTTTAAGATTCAAATTTGTTTTAGACAAAAAGGAAACACACGTTATATTAATAGATTAAATCTTGAGTACATCAATGCCTTCTTGGGCAAAATAATACAAAAAATGTAAGATAAAAAGGTAGTACATATCCTCTTTGCTGCAATGTAGGCATTCAGAGTCTGCTCCTCATGAAGTAGTCTAGTGAGTTCCAAAACCTTCTTCTCGCTTGCGTAGAATTGGGCTTCGAAAGTATCTCGCTCCCCCTTGAGTTGTATCCAATCTCTTTGTAGGTCTTCAAGAGAGGTGGACATGTCAGGATGTAGGATAGTGTATGAAACATCTCCTTCCATGACAGGCTCAAGGAATACCGGGAGAATGGAAGGATAAGGCATCATCAGACTTTGAGCACGAGTTCGTACCCATTTGAGGTAAGGCTCAATAGGGATGGAATTCTTATGCCTCAATGTCTTGATATCTACCTTGTTCAACATCCTCCATGCTCGGATAAATCTCTGGCGAAGATCTTGATCGTTGTTCTCGTAGTCAAATACCAAACCTTGAATAAGCATCTCGTGCGGGCCATCCCTTCGGGCATAACCAAACTGTCTTAAGGCTAAGTAGGGGTTGTAGGTGATACCTCCCCTAATGCCAAGTAAAGGGACATTAGAAAATTCTCCACAACGCTCGACAATAGTAACATTCTCTATAGACCAGGAGCACCAATGAATGTCTGAATATTTGAGCGTCATCAACCTTTGTGACCACCTTGAACCTTGCTCATTCTTTAATACAGATTGGGGAAGATGCGAAATAAACCATCTTGCCAAGAGAGGAGTACAACACATAAGAACACCTCTTTTCCTCATTGTGCGAGTGTGAAAAGAGTGTAAGATATCCCCTAGTAAAGTTGGCACCGGGTTGCATGATATGAAGATTTTGACGGTGTTCACGTCTATGAGTTGGTTAGGATTTGGAAACAAAACCATCCCATAGATGAGGAGAGCCACAATTTCCTCAAAAGCTTGCAGATCCAAGGAATTACAACAGTTTTGGGCTTTCTCGAACAAGAACTTTGTTAGTAATCCCTTGACACCACTCCTTGTTTCCCAATGAGTTGTGACATCAGATGAGTGCAAGTGTAGAGCTTGAACAATCTCTCCTGGATTTGGGTCTCTTTTTGTACAGTTGAAAGGTAGTTGGTTGAGAATGGGAATCCTCAAGAGTCAGGAGAATACTTCCAAAGTAGGCACAAGTTGATAGTCGGGAAATGTGAAGCAATGGTGTAAAGGATCAAAGAACTGAAAGAGCACCCTCATCATGTCCTCATCTGTGTTGGAGGTGACCAAGTTGAGTAGGCGACCATGTCTCTCAGTGAATGGAGAGTTTTCAGGAATCCTTGAAGCTAGCTCCTTAAGTTATGGAGGGATCTTTACAAGGTTGACTTGAATAGTTTTCCTGCGAATAGAATCCATATCCTACAAAACAGAACAAAGATAAATCCCTAGATCCTTGAAATGGTTAGTGAATGAGTATGATGTTATGATGTTTATGATATTATGTACAAGTATGCATATATAAAGCAAACAAGTCCTTAGGTTTAGGCTTGCATGGAGTCTCATAGGTAAGTACCCTCTTGAAGTTTAGTTGGCCCAAACCTGTCCTAGTAATAATAAACGGGTTCAAAGGAGCTCAATATCACTGGTTTGTTTCCTTGGTCATTATTTCAGCACAAGCCTCTTTAATGGCGACCGAAATATCCCAAGAAACCAAACCTCAATGAGTGTAGTATTGAGTATCTACCAACTTCATACTGCACCAAAGTCGGTCATCTCACTACATCCTAAATGGACAAGTTGGTCAAGTAAAGGTTATAAAATTTCATTAGTGCTTTATGACATCACTCAGAGGCCCCGTATTCTCCTTGATTAACTCAAGGGCTACTGGTACCCACAAATATGTTGCACTAATGTAGCAATTGCTTAGACCATGTTGGTATACCCCACACAGTTTCCACAATGTATTGCTACTTACCTATAAGGTATCCCAAATCCGGGTAGAGGATTCAAACCCAAATAAAGAACCATAATGTAAAGCATATAAGTCAAACAATGAAAGCAAGTAAATGTGATCTAGCCCCAAGGTAACCCTGCTTTTTTTAAAATTTTCCCCAGCAGAGTCTCCAGTTCTGTGATACGGTGGGAGAACTGACTTGAAGGTTTTGCGTTTGATCACAAATGTTGCGGTTAGTAAGAGTCGCCACCGACTTTTCTTTTATCCAAAAGGAAAGGTGAAAAAGCACAAGAAAGACCTTTGAGATTATTTCTTGAGTTTGGGGGATAGGTTGTGAAAAGGGAAGGTATTAGCACCCTTTTCATCCATGGTTTTCCATGGGCTCTTAGTTACTTGCCAGATCACTTGCTTTTTGTTTGAAAATTATGCTTGGTGTGGTTTTTGAAAGTATTTTGTAAAGAGGCCATTGTTTAGGCAATCTTTGTAATGATTCTTGTTTGTAAGAATGTATACAAAGATGTTTGATCTTTTAAAAATGTTTTCAATTTGTAAGATGTTTGAAAGTGTAAGTGTTTGTTTTGAAAATAAAAAGGATGTTTGTTTGAAATTGAGCAAGTAATTAGGAGCATTCTACCTACTCAAAAGTATTTCTTGTTCATTTTCCTTTTCCTTTGACATTGTTATCTTACCATTGATTTGGTAAGTAACCCTATCTTTGGATGTAAACGGGACGGGCGTGCGTCATCGTATAACCATGATTAACAATGTTGCAAGGTATCTAAGTATTATTTTTAGGGACTAAGATCATTTGAAATGCAACTTAGATAGCGTCATCGAGGGACTATGATCTTGTATTTGCTTTGTTATTGCTAAGATACCTTACATGCGTAATATGGCCATTTTGTATAAGGCAACCAAGTGGAATAACCCTAGGGGTGCTTGTGTGCAAATGTATTGTTTTCATGCTTGTTTTTGTCTTGAATTAGGATTTTCTAAGTATTCGTTTTAGTCTTTCCATACAAACCCTAATTACTAGCATGTTACACATAAAAGTGATAAATTGCGGAATTTAAAGTTACTATGCTATTACAACATTTGTGGGAAGGGGGTGTACAAATTGAACGGGGATTGAAAGAATGTAAACCTAGTTAGTATATTACAACCATATTGAATATGTATTGATGTTGTGATGCGGTGGGAGAACTGACTTGATTGTTTTTCGTTTTATCGCAAATGTTGCGGTTAATAAGAGTCGCCATTGACTTTTCTTTTATCCAAAAGGGAAGGTAAAAAAGCACAAGAAAAACCTTTAAGATTGTTTCTTGAGTTCGAGGGGTAGATTATGAAAAGGGAAGGTGTTAGCACCATTTTCATCCATGTTTTTCCATGGGCTCTTAGTTACTTGCTAGATCACTTGCTTTTGTTGTTTGAAATTGTGTTTGGTGTGGTTTTGAAAGTATTTTGTAAAAGAGGCGTTTGTCTAGGCGATCTTTGTAATGATTCTCGTTCGTAAGAATGTATGCAAAGATGTTTGTCTTTTTTAAAAAGTTTTCAATTTTGTAAGATGTTTGGAAATCTGTGTGTTTATTTTGGAAATAGCAAGGTTATTTGTTTTTGAAATGGAGCAAGTAACCAAAAGTAATCTACCTACTCAAATGTCTTTCTTGTTCATTTTCTTTTCCTTTGATATTGTTGTCTTATCATTGATTTGGTAAGCAACCCTATATTTGGAGGTAAACGAGACGGGTGCGGATCATCGTATAGCCATGATTAGCAATGTTACAAAGTATCTTAGCATTTTTGAGGGACTAAGATCATTTTTGTAAGGCAACTTTGAATAGCGTCATCGAGGGTCCATGATCTTGTATTTGTTTGTTTTTGCTAAGACACTTTACATGCGTAATATGGTCATTTTGTATAAGGAAACCAAGTGGGATAACCCTAAGGGTGTCTTGTGTGCAAGTGTGTCATTTTCATGCTTGATTTTGTCTTGGATTAGGATTTTCTATTTGATTGATTATATCTTACCATACAAACCCTAATTACTAACATGTTATGTAAAACGATAAATTGCGAAATTTAAAGATTACTATGCTATTATAACATTTTGTGGGAGGGGGGGGGGTATACAATTGATGAATGAGGATTGCAATAATATAAACCTAATTAATTTATTACAACCAAATTGAATTTATACAAGTATTGGAATAAATAATGTACAAGGTAATTTAAATATGCAAAGATATGTAAATGCAAAAGAAGATTTTATTTTGTTCTTTTTATGTAAAAAATTTTAACCCAAGCCTAATAAACAAATCAAGATTAAATTTAAATTAATTAAGGAAGGAAATTATTTTTTTAGAAAAGATTTTGATTAAACCCTAATTCTAATTTATTAAAAGGAAATAAATTTCTTTAAGTATTTTTGTATTTTTTTATTTTTGTATTGAAAATAATATATGATCTTTATGAAGTATTTTGGTCTTTTTATATGTTAAAATAAATATTTAATAGGTATGAAGAAAAAATAAGTATTTAAACTAATTTTAATTTAATTCACAAGTTTAAATAAAAAAAGGTAGTATATAACTTTAAATAAAAATAAATATTGTTTATGAGAAAATAAAATAAAATAAAATAAAAATATAATATTTATCATTTTTATATTTTTTATGATTTTTTTATTATTAAGAAAATAAATTTGATAAAATAAAAATAAAATAAAAAAAATAAAAAAAATATTTGGGCCAAGGGTGTTGAAAGCAAATGGGAGGCAATAAGTTAGCAAAAAAACATAGGGCCCAATATCCTGAAGCCCAAGCTGCAAGAGGACAAAAATGAAGCAAAATGTGAGAAAAATGCAAAAAGGCAGCGCCAAGGCTCGAACCCACGACCTAGGGCAATTTTGCGCGCTGACTTGCCACTGGGGCGGATGTACATCCGTTAGTCTAAATGAAAGAAAAAAAATACATAACATAGAACACTTCCTTGCCCTGTACTTCATCTTCAACCTTTGGCCAGCCGGACCCCCTGTAACTTTTTCATTTCTCAATAAAAATGAAAAGTGATAACATGAACATTATAGCATTTTACCTCACGATTCTAACCATGTGCATAATTAAAACTATAAGTCCAAGATCAGAGAGAATTTTGTTGGCCCTAATTCTTAACCTAATTTTTTCAGAAACTTCAAACTTAAAATTCTCTAAACTCAAGCCAAATAAATGCAAGCTATGGATATGTATAGCTTCATAGCAATGATGTCTACATTCTATATTCACAAATGGAAAGCTAACTATGCCTGTATCAAGAGTTAGAAAAACAGAAAACTCAGCTTGAAAATGGAAATCGTGTTTTGAAAATGAGCTTGCTTTAGGATGCTGTGATGATCAGGTTAGCTTCCTTGAACCTCTAGGAAGCTAATGCAATGCTTAGCTTGTCTTGAGGGTGGCTGGAATGGTCTGGAGAAGTCCACATGTGTTACTCTGTTTTTGAACTTCAACAATAGGGAAGATGGAGTTACAGTGATGTTTCAGGATGTGGGATGGTTTACTTGTATGGTAAGGAAGCTTGGGAAAGCAAAAGGCCTGAAAACGCACGAGTGGAATAGAAGATTCAGTTCACAAGTCAGAAATGGAAAGTTTGGAGGCTTAGTATGCAATTTCTGATTCTAAGGTGTTTCAAGGCTTAGGCATGCGTGGTTTTAGTTGCAAAATGATGGCTTTATATAGAGGAAAAGGTTGGAAGACTTGTACTTGCTCAGAAGTACAAGATCACATGTCTTGCTACATTTCTTGTTTTTGAAGTAAGTGTGAGAAGTGACTTCTTAAGGCATGATTCTGATCTTGTAGGGTGGCTTGAAGTTTTAAACATATTTTTTTTTCAAGTTTAGAGACTTGGTTTGTGCAGAAAGAACAAGTCCAAGGCTCAAGAAATGGAAACATGTAAAAAGCATGCTTTTTCAAAATGGCAATGTTGCCTTTCTTCCAAAAATGGCTATTTCCTTGAACAATGCATTGAATGCTTGGCTTTAGGGCATAAAACCTTGTGCAATTCATTAATGGTGGAGTGAAAAACGAGTTTGAGGCCTGAAAAGTGAAGATTGTACAACCAATTTGCAAATTTGAAAACTTGTTCTTCATGAAAATGACTTATAATCAAAGTGATAAAACCCTAACTTCATCAGTTTGATTCTCGCTACTCAAGAATGATCTCAAGGAGTTCTTGGACATTTTGGAAAGCTTGTAATGTTCTATACAAACCCATATTTGAAATGCTTTTGAATATTCCTCTTGGAACTAGGTGAAAAGTTGCCATGAAGTTAGGTCAAAAACCTACCTAACTAGGGCAAAATTTCACTAAGTTATTTTAGTTCATGAGCATGTATTCACAAAATTATATCCTGAAATCCAAGCATATTTAGGATAAATTGTGTAAAGAAAAGTTGTATATTTCACGGAGATCTACAACTTTCATGTTGGGAACTTCCTTTGAATCATTTTGTATCATGGTGAAAATTTGGCCTAAAGTTGAGAAAAAATAAGAAATTTTCTATACTTAGAAAATTTTCTAAGTTAAAATTTTTCAACTTTTCAAATCCAAATCTTAAATATTTGATTTATTGATGAACAAGTTTCACATTTTGACATGTTTTGATGAATTATGATCCATGGCATTTGAATTTGACCGAAAAGTCAAAGTTTGACTTTTCAGTGCATAGTTGACTTTTGATCAGTTGACTAAAAAATTCATTTGTCAATCCAATGAATTTGCAATGATTTGAACCATGTCATTAGGTCAAGATGATGCAATTGAACTCTTGAAATCAGTTTTCAAACCAATTTATCATTTGCTAGATCAAAAATCAGAAATGGCACCTTCTAAGTCAAAACCCTAATTTTGACCATTTTGCCCTTTTGATGATTTGATCAAATTTCTTGGGGAATTATGGTCCAAACTTGATCAAATGTTACATATGAGTTTAATATGTTGATGTGGATCAAAAATTATGAAGTTTGATTGAAAATTGGTCATGGTTAACTTTTCCCCCAATACAGCTGATTTTTAGGTCAACTGTACAATTGACTGATAAAAAATGTGATTCAAGGCTTGAAGCTTGGCATGAGTAATCTTGGGGGTAACTAATGATCCTTGAAAGTCAAATGAAGCATTGATAGTCCAAAAATCCTTGTGCAAACTCAAACCCTAATTTTGGTCATCAGTGCATGAGGAGGTGTCTTGAGCTGGTCAAACCCCAATGCAGTCTTGAGTCAAAGAGATCTTGTGAGAAATTTCTTGATAAGTGAGAGGGCAAATTTTGGGGTACAACAGCTTCCCCTGTTCAATCTTCTTAAACCTGAAGAGTTAGACTGGCGAGTTTTCCATTCGTGACTCGAAGGTGGAAGATGATTGGACACTAGAGTGCCCATAAATTTGCACTCGATGATGTAATGATAGAAGGAATGGGCTTACAGATGCCATTTAGGGAGGTGATAGAAAGTTGGAGAAGATGGACTTAAAGATGCCATCAAAGGTGATTGTTGAATTGTAATTTGTAAGCTGGAAGAATGAGTATCAGAATGACGTCTGTGTCTGGAGCATATCTGTATTGTATCTAAAAGAGGCTTTGATTAAATATTAGAATGGAATCCGTGTCTGGAGCGTATCTGAATTGTAGCTGAGAGTTGATTTTGAATGAGTATCAGAATGGCATCCGTGTCTGGAGCGTATCTGAACTGTATCTGTAAATGGAGTCTGAATGAGTATCAGGATGGCGTCCGCGTCTGGAGCGTATCTGAAATGTATCAAAAGGTTGAGTCTGAATGAGTATCAGAATGGCATCCGTGTATGGAGCGTGTCTGAACTGTATCAAGATTGAATATTGTTAACGATAGTTGTTAATCTTATCCTGAAAAGGGTAAAATGTTAGCTAAAACATAATGTTTATGTTGTATGAAATGCATAGTATAATGCATTCGTGTTATCAATGTTTATGATATATGGATGCAATGTATGCGTATATGAGCTAGTTTGCTGTACTGTTGTTGGATCAGGGAAAATAAATCCCTGACTGTTGTTGAGGATATGAGTGTAAGTCTTCATGTTGTGAAGTTGAAGTGTTTATAAATTTTTGTTTGGATAAATAAACTCTGTTGTAAGGGCAATGCCATGTACTGTTTGTAAAATCTTATTAGGGAATCCTGAGAAATTGACGACTTCTACTGGGGATCAATAATTTGAAATTTTATTCCGCTGGGGATTTAAACGACGTACTGCAGGGGATTACTTATGGAATAGCCTAGAGACATTTCTCTATCCTTTCAACCTATCAATAATTGTCTCTTTCCGTTTCGTTTATTTGTAAACAGTAATTATGTTCAAATGCATATGCTCAACAATGAACCATTGGACGTTTTTGTAAACAAAACACAAGTGTAAAGAAAAGACAAATAGTTTTTTGCATTTTCAAAGGAATATTTTATATTTACTTTGAGTAAGTATTTTTTGTACAAGGAGACAAACATTCTAGTAAGAGAATGCTGTTGTAAAAAAATGAAAATTTTGATACAAAGAAAAGATAGCTATGTGTACAAAAAACACCATGGGGTTTCCACTCTGCTATAGCCTTCGTATCTCTGAGCATATTGTCTATTTGTTGCCTTGTCTGAAGCTGATTGAATTGATCAGAACCTATGAGTTTGTCATTGGAAGCCAAAGGTTGTCCATAAAGTGATCCAACAAGATATAGTCATACGCTTTAATTCCCTAACTTTTTCCTGGACCGCCCTTTCGGGTTTTCAGACCACCGGGAAATCCTTTTTTGCCCAAGTCACCCTTTCGGGTTTTCAACTTGCCAGGTGTACAAATTTTTTTGTTTTATCCCTAACTTTTGCCCGAACCTTTTGGTTCGCAGGGATGCCCTTGTTTTGCCTAGGTGTGTCAACCTAGCAGGTCTCTTATGCGTAGTATCTTTTGACTATGTCCGCGTTTGCAGGGTGCGGCAGGTCATCACCATCCATGGTGGTCAAGATCATTGCTCCACCAGAGAAAATGTTTTTGATTACAAATGGTCCTTCATAGGTAGGAGTCCATTTGCCCCTGGGATCACCTTGTGGTAAGATGATGCGTTTGATTACTAGATCCCCAACTTGATACACTTGGCGTCTGAATTTCTTATTGAAAGCCTTGATCATCCATTTTTGATACATTTGACCATGGAAAACAGCAGCAAGTCTCTTCTCATCAATCAAATTCAGTTGATCAAGTCAAATCTGGATCCAATCGTCTTTGTTCAACCCTGCATCCTTCATAATCCTCAGAGAGGGGATCTGAACCTCAATAGGAAAGACATCCTCCATGCCATAAACCAAGGAATAGGGTGTTGCCCCGGTTGATGTGCGAGCTGTGGTACGATATCCGTGGAGAATGAATGGTAACATCTCATGCCAGTCTTTGTATGTGACTGTCATTTTCTGTATGATCTTTTTAATGTTTTTATTTGCAGCTTCTACAACACCGTTCATCTTCGGCCGATAGGGAGAAGAATTGTGATGTTGAATCTTGAATTGCTCGCACAATGTGGTGATCATAGTGTTATTGAGATTTGTACCATTGTCAGTGATGATCCTTTATGGGATACCGTACCGACAAATGATATTTTTCTTGATGAAACAGGAAACAATGTTCTTGGTGACGAAAGAGAAGGAAGCTGCCTCCACCCACTTTGTAAAATAGTCAATGTCCATTAGGATGAATCGGTGTCCATTGGAGGCTGTCGGCTTGATTTCCCCAATTGTATATATTCCCCACATAACGAAGGGCCAAGGAGCTGTCAATACATTCAGAGGAACCAGAGGGACGTGCACCTTGTCAGCATAAATCTGACATTTATGGCAGGTTCGAGAGTGTTGATAGCAATCTGCTTCCATAGTAGACCAATAATAGCCCGCCCGTAGGATTTTCTTTGTCATCGTATGCCCACTAGAATGGGTGCCAAAAGTGCCTTCATGTAATTCAGCCATGATCCTTTCAGCTTCAACCTTATCTACGCATCAAAGTAACACATAGTCATGATTGCGTTTATACAGGATGCCATTACTAAGGAAGAATTTAGCAGAGAATCTCCTTAAGAACTTTTTATCATTGATTGAAGCTCCTTTTGGATATTCTTGAGCCTCGAGATACCTCTTGACTTCGTGAAACCAAGGCTGGTCCACTACTTCTTCAGTATTAATCTCGTGACAGTGTGCTGGTTCATCCATTTGTTCGATGGTGATGTGGGGAGCCTCGTTATCCTAATTAAGTTTAAACATAGATGACATTGTGGCTAGAGCATCTGCTAGCTGATTTTCTTCTCACGGGAAATGCTCGAAGGTAATCGTCTCAAAGTGTGGTAGCAATGTCAAAACATGTTCTTTGTAAGGGATAAGGTTTGGGTGTTTGGTGTCCCATTCCCCTTTGATATGACTGATGACCAAAGCTAAATCTCCAAACACATCTAAGGATTTGATCCCCAAATCCATGGCAGCTCTGAGACCAAAGATGCACGCTTCATATTCCGCCATATTGTTTGTACAATTGAAGCAAAGTTTGGCAGTAAAGGGATGTGATATAGTGGGAGAACTAACTTGGGATTTGCGTTTGTGTTTGCAAATGTTTCGGTTTAGCAAGAGTCGCCACCGAATTTTTATTTATCCTAAGGAAAGGTCAAAAAGCACAGGAAAGACCTTTGAGATGTTTTTGTGGGTTTGGGGGGTAGATTATGAAAAGGGAAGGTGCTAGCACCCTTTTCATCCATGGTTATCCATGGGCTCTTAGTTACTTGTTTTAGATCACTTGCCTTTGTTTTTCAATTGCTTGAAATGGTGTTTTGTGTGTGTGGTTTTGAAAATGTTTTGAAAAAGATGCCTTGTCTAGGCAACCTTTGTAATGATTCTTTGTTTGAATATATACAAAGGTGTGCGTCTTTTTGAAAGGTTTTCAATGTTTTGAAAGTTGTTTTGAAATTGTGTTGTGGAGTGTGTTTTGAAAAATAGCAAGGATGTTTTGCAAGATTTTTGATCAAGTAACTAAGAGTTGTCTACCCTATTTTACTCAAAGATCATTCTTATGTTTTTAACCCTTTTAACAGTGTTGTTTCACCATTGTATTTGGTGAACAACCTTGTGTTAGGATGTTAACGAGACAGGCGTGGGTCATCGTATGACCATGATAGCAATGTTGTGAAATGACTTAGCACTTTTCTGTAGGGACTAAGATCATTTTTGAAAGGCAACTTTGATAGCGTCATCAAGGGACTATGATCTTTTTTCAATTCGTTTATGCTAAGACATCCCACATGCATAACATGGCCATTTTTGTAAGGCAACAAGTGGAATTACCCTAAGGGTGCATGTGTGCAAAGTGTGTTTTATTGCATGCATTTTGTCTTTGATTTTTGGGTTGTCTAACTGTTGATTTTATCTTGCCATACACACCTAATTACTAGCATTTTTACAAAGCAATAAAAATGCAGGAAATAAATATCCTATACTATTACAACCATATTGAATTGCATGAGAATATAAAGGTAAAAATAAGGTAAAAGCAAGAAAAATGAGTGTCTTTCGACTCAGGCAGTAGCACCCTTCGACTGGCATTCTGTTGGCCTCCTTCGATTGGGGCTGGAAACAGCAAAGTCACGTCTTTCGATTGGGATTTGGCAGGGGTTTGGTCCTGTCCTTCAATTGGGAATTCGCGCCAGTGAGGTCATGGCCTTCGATTGGGCTTTGGCACCAGTCAGGTCATGTACTTCGATTGGAGGCTGGCACCAGCATGGGAGTGCCTTTCGTCTGAGCCTGGACTTAGTGCAAGTGTGCCTCTGGCTGGGCCTTTCTGCCTTGTTACCTTCTTCGATTGTGCCTGGAATCTGTGCAAGATGCAATCTGGCTTTCTGTCTCCTTCGATTGGGTCTGGAGTCAGTGAGGAAGCCTGGGGCTTCGTTTCATACTCCTGTCTTTTGTTTATTTTGTTTGAGACATTAAATAGCAACATGGCCCAAGGCCATGCTATCATTACCTCAGGGCCAGGTTAGTTCTTAGAGCATTTGTAACAAACCAAAGAACAAAACCAAAAGGAGAGACAATAAAAACAAACTAAAAGAGTGGAAACGAAAAGGTAACAAACACTATGTACATGTTTGAAACGAAAAGGAAGCTTATTTACATGTTATGTCATGAAATGAAAAAATTCAAGGGTAAGAGTGACTTACCTTGGTGGAGGCGTTGAATGGGTGTGGGACCTTGAGTGGAGGTCCAAGGTTATGGATTTGACAGAGGGGGCCAACAACTGTGCTTGGGCTGCTGGATTCAAAGGAAGGAAAGAAACAAGTCTTATGTTTCTTTCCAAACTGGATTCAAAGGATACTGAAGAATATTTGATCTTCAGAATCGAAGGAAGCAAGCGTTTGCTCTTTGGTTTGATACAGGCAGGTCTGAGTTTTTGTTAGTTTTGATACAGGCAGGTCTGAGTTTTTGTTAGTTTTCATACAGGCTTGCTTGCAGTTGCAGTTGGACTGGCTTTAGGCAGGTTTGTTTGCAGTTGCAGTTGAACTGGATTGAGTTTTCTGGCTTTGGTAAGGAAGGCAGGTTTTGAGGTGATGCAGGCCTCAAGGCTTGTTGTGCCTTAGGCTTGTATTTGTAACACATGTTTGATGTTCTGGTGTTAGGCAGGAGGATGCAGTTCTGGATTTGTTGTTTGGATTCTGGGTATGTGTTTGCATGTTTAAGTGTTTAAGTGCTTAAGTGTTTAAGTGTTTGAGAATTTTGTGGTGTGTGAGAATTTTGAAGATACGTTCTCCTCTCTCCTATGCCCCCTTTGCTGTTGCAAGCGTTCCTCTATTTATAGAGAAAGAATGGACATGTTGTCCAAAGCCAGCCTTGCAAATAAATGATAAAATAGTACATGTGGGGGCCTCTTGGCAGTTGGGGTGCAGATAATAATAATAAAATAAAGCCCAGCTGGAAAGTAAATGTCCACTTGTGCGACAAAAGCAAGATGAATGGTTCAGATGGGGTTGCTTCATGCTGAAGGAAAATTGCGCAAGGCTCAAGACAGACTTTCTTAAAAGGTAGTATTGTGCTATTAAGTGCAAGTGGTCTTACACAGCAGATGGGTACAGGCCTAAAAAGGGAAGACATGTGGCCTAGCCTAGGGTCTGAATGTTCAACTTGATCTTTTGAGTCGAATCCTCCATCCTTCTACACCTTTCAACCAGACTGGAACAAAACAGCATTCGTTTTCACCAGCTGTGTGTCCTTCGAATGGGCCAACTGTGTGTTCTTCGAATGGCCCTTTTCAGAAGGTTATTAACTTCTGAATCGAAGGAAACTTTCAGAATATTATTGACTCTTTGAATTGAAGAAAACCAGAAGGAGGCCTTTACTTCCTGATTCGAAGGGCATTCCTGGGTCGAAGGACATTCCTGAGTCGAAGGACACTGTTTCAAAGGGAACCAAAAACTCAATCGAAACTTGTATGGAGATCATTTCCTTCTGAATCGAAGGGGACCTATTTAAATTCACATTGCCCAGACGAAACTTGTATCGAAGAAAACATATTGCCAAATCGAAAGCTCATGCTCGAAGGAAGCATAGAGTTCAACATGAAGGACATGTCCAAGTTGCATTCGAAGGAGGCTCTTGCTCAACTGAATTTTTCATCCAGGCGCACAGAAGGTGAGTGCCCAAACGAAGACTTGCCTTACAGGGGGGTACATGTGACCAGTAGGTCATGGCCTTCGATTGCAAGCATGCAGGCAGCAAAAGACACAAATGAAACCTGCAACAAGAAGTCATATGCCCAGGCGAAGGAGGCCAAAAGTCCAATCGAAGGATGCAAGCCAAGCTTGTGTCGAAAGAGGTCAAAAGGCCAATCGAAGGATGCAAGCCAAGCTTGTGTCGAAAGAGGTCAAAAGGCCAATCGAAGGATGCAAACCAAGCTTGTGTAGAAAGAGGCCAAAAGGCCAATCGAAAGATGCAAGCCAAGCTTGTGTCGAAAGAGGCCAAAAGGCCAATCGAAAGAGCTGAAACGAAGGACACTTGTTTTCCTCCAAATTTTGTCAAAATAATATTTTTATCTGTTTTCTCCCTTTTTGACAGTTTCCTTTTAATTTTGGTACTGGAAAATCCAAATGCACTTGTTCAAGCTTGAACCTTGAAAATCCTTGTAAGAAAGGCCTTGAGAATTGAGAGGGCAAATTTTGGGGTACAACAGCTGCCCCTGTTCAATCTTCTTACACCTGAAGAGTTAGATTGGTAATTCTTCCATTCGTGACTTGAAGGTGAAAGATGATTGAACACTAGAGTGCCTAGAAATTTGCACTTGGTAATGTGATGGTTGGGGGAATGGGCTTAGAGATGCCATTTGGAGATGTGACAAAAACTTGTTGGGGATGGGCTTAAAGATGCCATCTGGAGATGTGACAGAATCTTGTCGGGGATGGGCTTAAAGATGCCACCTGGAGATGTGATAGAATCTTGTCGTAGATGGGCTTAAAGATGCCATCTGGAGATGTGACAGAATCTTGTCGGGGATGGGCTTAAAGATGCCATCTGGAGATGTGACAGAATCTTGGCGGAGATGGGCTTAAAGATGCCATCCAAGAATGTTTGTTGAACTGTATGTTGTAGGTCAGAAGAATGAGCATCAAAATGGTATCCATGTCTGGAATGCATTTGAACTGTATCTGGAGACTGAATTTGTATGGGTAAAAGAATGGCGTCCGTGTCTGGCGCGTATCTGAGCTGTAACTGTATTTGGATTTTGAATGAATATCAGAATGTCTTCCGTGTCTGGAGTGTATCTGTATTCTGAATGGGTAACAGAGAAAAATCTGTGTACGGAGCAACTGTGTGCTGAGGATAAGTTCTGAATGAGTGACAAAATAACAACCGAATCTGGATCGTATCTGGAATGTATTTTGAATGAGTGACAAAATGACATCCGAATCTGGATCGTATCTGGACTATATTTTGGAGTTGAGATCCGTATGAGTAGCAGAATGACTTCCGTGTCTGGAGTATATCTGAAACTGTAACTAGGATCTGAATGAGTGACAAAATGACATCAGAATCTGGATCGTATCTGGACTGTATCTTGGAGTTGAGATCTGTATGAGTAGCAGAATGACTTCCGTGTCTGGAGTATATCTGAAACTGTAACTGGGATCTGAATGAGTGACATAATGACATCTGAATCTGGATCGTATCTGGACTGTATCTTGGAGTTGAGATCTGTACGAGTAGTAGAATGACTTCCGTGTCTGGAGTATATCTGAAACTGTAACTGGGATCTGAATGAGTGACAGAATGACATCCGAATCTGGATCGTATCTGGACTGTATCTTGGAGTTGGAGATCTGTATGAGTAGCAGAATGACTTCCGTGTCTGGAGTATATCTGAAACTGTAACTGGGATCTGAATGAGTGACAAAATGACATCCGAATCTGGATCGTATCTGGACTGTATCTTGGAGTTGAGATCTGTATGAGTAGCAAAATGACTTCTGTGTCTGGAGTATATCTGAAACTGTAACTAGGATCTGAATGAGTGACAGAATGACATCCGAATCTGGATCGTATCTGGACTGTATCTTGGAGTTGAGATCTATATGAGTAGTAGAATGACTTCCGTGTCTGGAGTATATCTGAAACTGTAATTGGGATCTGAATGAGTGACAGAATGACATCCGAATCTGGATCGTATCTGGACTTTATCTTGGAGTTGAGATCTGTATGAGTAGAAGAATGACTTCCGTGTTTGAGGTATATCTGAAACTGTAACTAGGATCTGAATGAGTGATAGAATGACATCCGAATCTGGATCGTATCTGGACTGTATCTTGGAGTTGAAGATCTGTATGAGTAGAAGAATAACTTCCGTGTCTGGAGTATATCTGAAACTGTAACTGGGATCTGAATGAGTGACAAAATGACATCCGAATCTGGATCGTATCTGGACTGTATCTTGGAGTTGGAGATCTGTATGAGTAGCAGAATGACTTTCGTGTTTGGAGTATATCTGAAACTGTAACTGGGATCTGAATGAGTGACAGAATGACATCCGAATCTGGATTGTATCTGGATTGTATCTTGGAGTTAAAGATCTGTATGAGTAGCAGAATGACTTCCATGTCTGGAGTATATCTGAAACTGTAACTGGGATCTGAATGAGTGACAAAATGACATCCGAATCTGGATCGTATCTGGACTGTATCTTGGAGTTGGAGATCTGTATGAGTAGCAAAATGACTTCCGTGTCTGGAGTATATCTGAAACTGTAACTGGGATCTGAATGAGTGACAGAATGACATCCGAATCTGGATCGTATCTGGACTGTATCTTGGAGTTGAAGATCTGTATGAGTAGCAGAATGACTTCCATGTCTGGAGTATTTCTGAAACTGTAACTGGGATCTGAATGAGTTACAGAATGACATCCGAATCTGGATCATATCTGGACTGTATCTTGGAGTTGAATATCTGTATGAGTAGCAGAATGACTTCCATGTCTAGAGTATATCTGAAATTGTAACTGGGATCTGAATGAGTGACAGAATGACATCCGAATCTGGATCGTATCTGGACTGTATCTTGGAGTTGGATATCTGTATGAGTAGCAGAATGACTTCCGTGTCTGGAGTATATCTGAAACTGTAACTGGGATATGAAATTTGAGAAGGAACCGGTGTAGGGTTGCCTGATGATGAGTCTGTGTAAAACTGCATCTTGGAAAGAGAAGGAACCGGTGTAGGGTTGCTTCATGATGGTCAAGTAGATAATTGTCCTGTCTGGTTTCAGGTATTAATCTGGAACTTGAAAAGGTTGATGGTAGCCATCTATTGATTGACCTTTTTCTGAAAAAGGTAAAATGTTAGTTGTATGCATTGTCATGATGTATGAAATGCACAATGTCATGATGTTCTCAAAATAAATGAGATTGCGTTGTATGCACTTATCATGTATGTAAATAGGATGTATGAAATGCGAAATGTTAATGAATGTACTTTTGTCTGGGAAAATAAATCCTTGACAAGAGTTGGGGAGTCATTAAATCTCGGATTGCTGTTGAAGAGTATGTGTGTCTTCAAACGTTGCTTAGAATATTTCCAAAGGATTCCTGTTTTGTTGTTTGAGGAGAACTCCACTGGGGGAAGTTGAAAACTCTGTGGGGAGAATGTTTATTCCTGCTTAGAAAAGGAGTTTAGGAGTCTTAGTCGTCCGTTGCTCTACTGGGGAGTCGAAGTTGAACTGATATCTGGTCGGGTCTAGGTTTCGCAGTAACTTGTTGGGGATTGTAGAGTAGTCTACTGGGGAAGAGGAGTTGTGGTCCTTTGATTTGTAGTGGTCGGAGAGGCAAACTCAAGCTGGGGAATCCTGGTGTTGTTGGGGAAATAAACCCTGTCGTCAGTCCTCTAGAGAGGTGACATCTTTGTTGGGGGAAGTCCTCGAGGATTCTTGAGGTTGATTCAGCTGGGAAAAGGGGATCAGAGATTATACTCTTGCTGGGGAATCGTCCTATGAGAAGGATTTCGGGGAGATTTGTCACTGCCCCTAGTAGCGAATGTTTGTGGCATTGCCGAAAAGTTTGATTGTATGTAACCCTTTGTTGGGGTTGACGTTCAATGCCCCAAGTGACGGAGATGGAGACTTGCCCCTGGTTACTCTGTACTTCTTCAGAGATTTCTTGAAATCTTGACTGGACTACCCCAGGTGTGCTGGATAGTGACATGTCAAGTCCCCCAGTTGATAGGAGATTCGTCAATGGAAGTGTCATCCTTTTTGAAGTGATTTTGTTCACTGAGAGGGCTTTTGTTCACTGGATATTCATTGTGTGAATTTCTCCGCTGTTCAAACAAATAGCCATATGCAAACAATGATATTCAAGTAATGCAAAGTTTATGCTTGTCTCGAAGTTTTGAAAAATGCGTTTTTTAGCAGAAAACTTTTTATAAGACAAATTTAACACAAGATTTAGGGCTAAGCCTTACAGGAGTCAGGATACCTTTTGTAACAGTATGCTTTCGAACTAACCCATGCTTCAATTATGACTTTTGAAGGGTTGTAACGTGGCTTGCTTCACTATTTAAGAAACAAAGGATAAAGGCTCAAAGTATATTTGTACCCACCCGCTCTTCGTGATGTTCTTCAATCCTAAACTCAGTTAATTATGCGTCGAACTCTATTCGAATTTGGAACGACGTTTTTGGTGATGGTTCACACAAGTTGGATTTTGGAAGGCAGTCATCATTTGCAACATTTTTCATGTTGTTGAGGATTTTTAGCGACCTTGTTCTTTTGATTTGTTATCCCTAACTTTTGTCTGACTGTTCCTGTTTTCGAGATTACAGTCAGCGGGATGCCCCAAATTTCTTAAGCCTCCTTTATAGGTTTTGGCTTAGTGGGCTTTTTCTTTTTTGAGAGATAATGACTGCCTATGAGATAAGGAACCACCACTGTCTTTTGATTCCATAGGAATGCTTTTGATGTCGTTCGTTGTATTATGAACTGAGAGTTTTACGACTTTAATGCGCATCTTTTGAATTAACTGAGAGACTACCCTGCCCCAGGTTTAAACTAAAGGTTTCAATTTGTGTTTAAAACAGAAAACTCCTACTTCTTTGGCTCGAAAGGGTTGACTAGGGATTATCTTCCTTATAACTCCAGTGTTTAGGATTTGAAAGAAACGCCTGTACATCGTCAGCAAGGTTTGTTCAAAAGCATATTGTATGAGATTATGGCATTTTTTCGTCATCCTCCCTCTAAAGGCTTGTAACTTTTAGCAAGAGTTGAATGTCATAAAGAAGGTAAAAAGCATAGTTTAAATGTAATGAAAGGGTGAATTCAAGACAAACATATGCAATGCATTAATGAAACAGAGTTTGACATTAATAGATAATTGTTTGAATAACAAAAGAAATTACAACTTGAAAATTCAAAAGGAACAAAAGTCTCTTGGTTCGAATTTTGTCATTTCAGGTGGAGATCCCTTAACGGAAGATTTTCATCTCGCCATCCGGCATGAATTCCAGCACTCCTTCGTCAATCAAGTCTTGGATCTTGTTCTTCAGAGTCCAATAGTCGTCAGTGTCATGTCCAGGACTATGGGAGTGGTATACACAAAATGCATCGGGATGATAGCCAGGAGCAGAGGTGTTGGGATTCTGGGGAGGATCCTTTAAAGTAATCAGATTGACCTCCAACAAGCATTTCAGTATTAGAGATGATGGTATGTCAGTCTCAGAGAAATGTCTTCCAGACATATTTTTCTTACGCCGATTACTCTGTTGACGCTGACGAGGTTGTTGCTGGGCTTGTGACCCTGAAGCAGGTTGAGGAGCTTTTCCCTTGTCTTCTTGTCTCAAAGGAGGTTGAACGACGATTTGATCTTCAACCCTAGTTATTTGCCCCACTTGGTTATTTTGAAGCAGCTTGTTGACGAGGACCCTGAGCTCTTCTTGTCTTTGAGCTAAGTCTCGAATGAGAGCCATCTGGCCCACCAGCTGTCCCATCATCTGGATTTTCATTGTTGCCAACTCGATTTGTAGCCCTTCCAACTGATCATTCCTGATGTCGCCTGGATTCCCTAGGACCAAGCCCCTTGTGAGGAGAGCTTTTATTTCTTCTTGCCCCTGGGATAGGTTCGAGAACATTTCTTGAAGTTGGGCGTTTTGAGCCCGGAGATCTCAGTTGTCTGGTTGGAAAGCCATTGCTGAAATAAACAGCGAGAACATGAGAGACCTGTATGATATATGTATGCAATGTTTTCAAGGATCTCGTGGGGTAAACACAAGAAAGTGTTAGAAGTTGAACTTCGATCAACAACTTTGATTGGAGAACCTTGTATCGGTGGATGTCTTTCCACGAGAATCAAGCTCACCATGTCGAGTGGGTCATAGCCCCTGATTCAAGTTGTTTCACTTGATCTTTGACGGCGTTTGCTTAGAGGAAAATGAAACCTCTTGCCCTTTGGTAGACGTCTGGTTCAACGTAACCCTGCATCAAAAGACCCTCGAGATCCTTGAAATGGTTATTGAGAATGCCATGGTATGATGTTATGATGTTATGTACATGTATGCAGAAGTAAGCAAGTGTATATACAGACAGTCATATTCACACAGAGCAAACAAGTCCTTAGGTTTACGCTTGCATGGGGTTTGTAGGTAAGTACCCTCTTGAAGTTAGTTGGCTCAACCTGTCCTATAAATAGTAACCGGGTTCTAAGGAGCTCAATATCACCGGATTATTTTCTGTGTTCATTGTTTTGGTTTAGCCACTTAACTGGCGACCAAAATATTCCAAGAAAACAATCCTTAATGAGTGTAGTATCGAGTATCTACCAACTTCGGACTGCACCAAAGCCGATTATCTCACTACCCCTAATGAAAGGCCAAGATGGTCAAGTAAGGTTCTAAGAGTTCGTTAGTGCTTCATGACATCACTCAGCGGCCCCGTATTCTCCTTGACTACTCAAGGGCTACCGGTACCCACAAATATGTCACACTAACATAGCTACTGCTTCAACCATGTCGGTATACCCCACATAGTTCCCTCACAGTTTATTGTTATTTACCTAAAAAGGTGCCCCCAAATCCGGGTGTAGGATTTATAACAAACCCAAACAAGGAACCAAAAAAGTAAAGCAATCAAAGCAATCAAAGTAAGCATGTAAAGGTGATCTAAAACCCTAAGGTAACCCCACTTTTAGAAATATCCCCAGCAAAGTCTCCAGTTCTGTGATACGGTGGGAGAACTGACTTGGGATTTGCGTTTGTGTTCGCAAATGTTTCGGTTTAGCAAGAGTCGCCACTGACTTTTTATTTATCCTAAGGAAAGGTCAAAAAGCACAGGAAAGACCTTTGAGATGTTTTCGTGGGTTCGGGGGGTAGATTATGAAAAGGGAAGGTGCTAGCACCCTTTTCATCCATGGTTATCCATGGGCTCTTAGTTACTTGTTTTAGATCACTTGCCTTTGTTTTTCAATTGCTTGAAATGGTGTTTTGTGTGTGTGGTTTTGAAAATGTTTTGAAAAAGATGCCTTGTCTAGGCAACCTTTGTAATGATTCTTTGTTTGAATATATACAAAGGTGTGCGTCTTTTTGAAAGGTTTTCAATGTTTTGAAAGTTGTTTTGAAATTATGTTGTGGAGTGTGTTTTGAAAAATAGCAAGGATGTTTTGCAAGATTTTTGATCAAGTAACTAAGAGTTGTCTACCCTATTTTACTCAAAGATCTTTCTTATGTTTTAAACCCTTTTAACAGTGTTTTTTCACCATTGTATTTGGTGAACAACCTTGTGTTAGGATGTTAACGAGACAGGCGTGGGTCATCGTATGACCATGATAGCAATGTTGTGAAATGACTTAGCACTTTTCTGTAGGGACTAAGATGATTTTTTAAAGGCAACTTTGATAGCGTCATCGAGGGACTATGATCTTTTTTCAATTCGTTTGTGCTAAGACATCCCACATGCATAACATGGCCATTTTTGTAAGGTAACAAGTGGAATTACCCTAAGGGTGCATGTGTCCAAAGTGTGTTTTATTGCATGCATTTTGTCTTTGATTTTTGGGTTGTCTAACTGTTGATTTTATCTTGCCATACACACCTAACTACTAGCATTTGTACAAAGCAATAAAAATGCAGGAAATAAATATCCTATACTATTACAACCATATTGAATTGCATGAGAATATAAAGGTAAAAATAAGGTAAAAGCAAGAAAAATGAGTGTCTTTTGACTCAGGCAGTAGCACCCTTCGACTGGCATTCTGTTGGCCTCCTTCGGTTGGGGATGGCAACAGCAAAGTCACGTCTTTCGATTGGGCTTTGGCAGGGGCGAGGTCCTGTCCTTCGATTGGGAATTCGCACCAGTGAGGTCATGGCCTTCGATTGGGCTTTGGCACCAGTCAGGTCATGTACTTCGATTGGAGGCTGGCACCAGCACAGGAGTGCCTTTCGTCTGAGCCTGGACTTAGTGCAAGTGTGCCTCTGGATGGGCCTTTCTGCCTTGTTGCCTTCTTCGATTGGGCCTGGAATCTGTGCAAGATGCAATCTGGCTTTCTGTCTCCTTCGATTGGGTCTAGAGTTAGTGAGGAAGCCTGGGGCTTCGTTTCATACTCCTGTCTTTTGTTTATTTTGTTTGAGACATTAAATAGCAACATGGCCTAAGACCATGCTATCATTACCTCAGGGCCAGGTTAGTTCTTAGAGCATTTGTAACAAACCAAAGAACAAAACCAAAAGGAGAGACAATAAAAACCAACTAAAAGAGTGGAAACGAAAAGGTAACAAACACTATGTACATGTTTGAAACGAAAAGGAAGCTTATTTACATGTTATGTCATGAAATGAAAAAATTCAAGGGTAAGAGTGACTTACCTTGGTGGAGGCGTTGTATGGGTGTGGGACCTTGAGTGGAGGTCCTAGGTTATGGATTTTACAGAGGGGGCCAACAGCTGTGCTTGGACTCCTAGATTCGAAGGAAGGAAAGAAACAAGTCTTATGTTTCTTTCCAAACTGGATTCAAAGGATACTGAAGAATATTTGATCTTCAGAATCGAAGGAAGAAAGTGTTTTCTCTTTGGTTTGATACAGGCAGGTCTGAGTTTTTGTTAGTTTTGATACAGGCAGGTCTGAGTTTTTGTTAGTTTTGATACAGGCTTGCTTGCAGTTGCAGTTGGACTGGCTTTAGGCAGGCTTGTTTGCAGTTGCAGTTGAACTGGATTGAGTTTTCTGGCTTTGGTAAGGAAGGCAAGTTTTGAGGTTATGCAGGCCTCAAGGCTTGTTGTGCCTTAGGCTTGTATTTGTAACACAGGTTTGATGTTCTGGTGTTAGGCAGGAGGATGCAGTTCTGGATTTGTTGTTTGGATTCTGGGTATGTGTTTGAATGTTTAAGTGTTTAAGTGCTTAAGTGTTTAAGTGTTTAAGTGTTTGAGAATTTTGTGGTGTGTGAGAATTTTGAAGATACGTTCTCCTCTCTCCTCTGCCCCCTTTGCTGTTGCAAGCGTTCCTCTATTTATAGAGAAAGATTGGACATGTTGTCCAAAGCCAGCCTTGCAAATAAATGATAAAATAGTACATGTGGGGGCCTCTTGGCAGTTGGGGTGCAGATAATAATAATAAAATAAAGCCCAACTGGAAAGTAAATGTCCACTTGTGCCACAAAAGCAAGATGAATGGTTCAGATGGGGTTGCTTCATGCTGAAGGAAAATTGCGCAAGGCTCAAGACAAACTTTCTTAAAAGGTAGTACTGTGCTATTAAGTGCAAGTGGTCTTACACAGCAGATGGGTGCATGCCTAAAAAGGGAAGACACGTGGCCTAGTCTAAGGGTCTGAATGTTCAACTTGATCTTTTGAGTCGAATCCTCCATCCTTCTACACCTTTCAACCAGACTGGAACAAAACAGCATTCGTTTTCACCAGCTGTGTGTCCTTCGAATGGGCCAACTGTGTGTTCTTCGAATGGCCCTTTTTAGAAGGTTATTAACTTCTGAATCGAAGGAAACTTTCAAAACATTATTGACTCTTTGAATTGAAGAAAACCAGAAGGAGGCCTTTACTTCCTGATTCGAAGGGCATTCCTGGGTCGAAGGACATTCCTGAGTCGAAGGACACTGTTTCAAAGGGAACCAAAAAGTCAATCGAAACTTGTATGGAGATCATTTCCTTCTGAATCGAAGGGGACCTATTTGAATTCACATTGCCCAGACGAAACTTGTATCGAAGAAAACATATTGCCAAATCGAAAGCTCATGCTCGAAGGAAGCATAGAGTTCAACATGAAGGACATATCCAAGTTGCATTCGAAGGAGGCTCTTGCTCAACTGAAGTTTTCATCCAGGCGCACAGAAGGTGAGTGCCCAAACAAAGACTTTCCTTGCAGGGGGGTACATGTGACCAGTAGGTCATGGCCTTCGATTGCAAGCATGCAGGCAACAAAAGACACAAACGAAACCTGCAACAAGAAGTCATATGCCCAGGAGAAGGAGGCCAAAAGTCCAATCGAAGGATGCAAGCCAAGCTTGTGTCGCAAGAGGTCAAAAGGCCAATCGAAGGATGCAAGCCAAGCTTGTGTCAAAAGAGGTCAAAAGGCCAATCGAAGGATGCAAACCAAGCTTGTGTCGAAAGAGGCCAAAAGGCCAATCGAAAGATGCAAGCCAAGCTTGTGTCGAAAGAGGCCAAAAGACCAATCGAAAGAGCTGAAACGAAGGACACTTGTTTTCCTCCAAATTTTGTCAAAATAATATTTTTATCTGTTTTCTCCCTTTTTGACAGTTTCCTTTTAATTTTGGTACTGGAAAATCCAAATGCACTTGTTCAAGCTTGAACCTTGAAAATCCTTGTAAGAAAGGCCTTGAGAATTGAGATGGCAAATTTTGGGGTACAACAAGGGGGTATGAAACCCTTCCGGAGATATGAGTACATCACCAATACCATTTCCGAGTGCATTAGAGGCTCCATCAAAGAACTGGGTCCATCGGGATCCTTGTTCAGGTCCGTCATATGGCCTGAATTCTTCGCAGTTGTCTAATGTCATGATGTCTTCATCCAGAAAATCAAACTTCATGGACTGGTAATCTTCTACGGCTTGGTGAGCAAGGTGATCAGCCAATACACTACCATTTATAGCTTTCTGGTTAGTATACTGTATGTCATACTCTGTCAGGATCATCTTTCATCTTGCTATTCGCCCAGAAAGAGCAGGCTTTTCGAAGATGTACTTTATCGGATCCATCTTAGATATCAACAAGGTAGTATGAGTCAACATATACTGTCTTAGCCGGCGAGCAGCCCATGCCAGATTGCAGCAAGTTTTCTCGAGCAGTGAATATCTGGTTTCACAGTTGGTAAATTTTTTGCTCAGGTAGTAAATAGCATGCTCTTTTCGGCCAGACTCGTCATGCTTCCCCAATACACACCCCATTGAATTTTCTAAAACAGTCAGATACATAATCAACGGTCTTCCCTTGACTGGTGGCATCAACACAGGAGGATCTTGTAAGTACTCTTTGATTTTACAAAAGCAACTTGGAATTCATCATTCCATTTGACTACTTTATCTTTCTTCAATAGTTTGAAGATTGGCTCACAAGTAGCTGTCAGGTGAGAAATGAATTTGGCGATATAATTCAAATGTCCCAAGAATCCTCTGACTTCCTTCTCAGTACGAGGAGCAGGCATCTCTTGTATTGCTTTAGTTTTGGCAGGATTGACCTCAATACCTTTGTTGCTAACAATAAAACCTATGAGCTTACCAGACCATACCCCGAATGTGCACTTGTTTGGATTCAACCTTAGCTTGTACTTCTTCAGTCTCTCAAACAGTTTTTGTAAGTGATCAAGGTGCTCTTCTTCTGTTTGAGATCTGGCTATCATATCGTCCACGTAGACTTCTATTTCATGATGTATCTTGTCGTGAAATGAAGCTACCATGGCGTACTGATAGGTTGCCCCAGCATTCTTCAGTACGAATGGCATCACCTTGTAGCATAATGTGCCCCATTGTGTGACAAATGTTGTTTTCTCCATGTCCTCAGGTTCCATTTTGATTTGGTTGTAACCTGAGAATCCGTCCATGAAGGAAAACACTTTGTGTTGTGCCATATTGTCAACTAGGATATCAATGTGGGGGAGTGGAAAGTCATCCTTAGGGCTTGCCCTATTCAAATCTCGGTAGTCCACACACATTCACACCTTGCCTTCCTTTTTGCGCACAAGAACAACATTGGAAATCTATTGGGGGTAAGAGGTGACAACCAAGAATCCAACATTAAATTGCTTCATGACCTCTGCTTTAATCTTTTCTGACATATCAGGCCTCATTCGACGTACCTTTTGCTTTACTGGAGGACAATCTTCTCTTATAGGCAGACAATGTACCACAATATCTTCATCAAGTCCTGGCATGTCTTCATATGACCAGGAAAAGACTTTGACATAATCGTGCAAAAGATGGATCAGACGCTGCTTGATACTGGGTTCCAGGTTGGCACCCATTTTGACCTCTTTTTTATCTTCTTCAGTACCTAGGTTGATCGTATCCACAGGTTCCTCGTGAGGCTGAATGGTTCTCTCTTCTTGTTGTAGCAGTCTGGAAAGTTCCCCTGGTACTTCACAATCTTCCTCACCTTCGTCTTCGGCTTGGTAGATCAGATTCCCAGAGTCACAAAAGGCCATAGCAGTATCGTTACCCATGGGATCCAGAATGGATGTATACCTGCATTGTGAGTGTGGATGTGTGTAAGGGTATAGCTATCTTTGAAATAAAGTAAAATGTAAAAGAAAAAACAATAAGCACAAAAGTTTGAATGCGAAAACGTCCATGATTCATTGATGTCATATGAAGATGAAATAATAACCCTTACAAATGGACCATCGTTCCTCGGGTAAGACACAAGGTTTTAAGAGTGCGAATTGTTTTGAATATTATAGATCCAACAAAATGTAAAGATAAATTACTGAGGGATGAAATTGATTGGGATGAAATCTCTGGCCTCCCAAATTCTGAGCCCTCCATTGACGGTCGAAAAGATCCATTCCTCCAGGTTGCAGCCATCTTCACCATCCTCTACTGCGTTGACTTCACAGTTGTTGATCTTCAAGGGTGGCCCTCCAGCACGGGCACGGCGTACAACCTTTTGAGTACTTGAAGTGAAACCTAGGCCAAACTTGTCAGACTTATACGGGATATCCGGAAGTTGCCCCCAGATGGTGCATCCACCTTCCTCTACCACTGCTTTGGAATCCTTTAGTGATGACATCTGGAGTGGAGGTCTTGTAATCTTGGGAATCTGGGACATAGTCTTGGTCACTACCACCTCTTGGGGGACCTCTTTGAAGTGTTGAAATGGAGTTTCAATGAACTCACCGTTTAATTCCACATATCTAAAGGAATTGAGATGGCTGATCATGTATTCTTCCTCTCCATGTACGGTGATAATCTTTCCTTGAACCGGATACTTCAGCATCTGGTGTAGTGTAGAGGAAACAATGCCAACATTATGGATCCATGGTCGGCCTAGAAAGCAGGAGTAAGAAGGGCGGATATCCATTACATAAAAGGTTGAATTGAAAGTTTGAGTTCCAACCTTTATGGGGATATCCACCTCCCCGTGCACCATCCTCTTCGAGCCATCAAATGCCCTCACTACTATATTGCTTGGCTTTAACGTTAGCCCCTCACAGTCAAGTCTGTCAAGAGCTTTTTTGGGTAATACATTCAGGGATGAGCCAGTATCCACCAAAACATGTGCCAGAGTTGTGCCCCTACATTCCATAGAGACATGCAAGGCCTCATTGTGCTTTCTTCCCCTCGGTGTTAGATCAACATCCGAGAAACCTAGGCCGTTATCCATAGTTAGGCTGGCCACACAGTCTTGAAATTGATCAGCAGGCGTCTCTTGAGGAACATGGGCTGTTTTTAGGAACTTCACCAAGGCTTTCGCATGTGCCTCGAAACACAGTAGTAATGCCAGCATGGAGATTTTGGAGGGAGTTTTCCCCAATTGTTCAACTACATCGTAGTCACTCCTCTTTATAATTTTTAGGATCTCCTCCATTTCTTTCTTGGAAGCCTCAGGGATAGTCAGTGATTGAGCCTTCGTCCAGACAGGCTCTACTTGAATACTCTTTCCTCGAGTCTCAGCAGCAGGAGTGTTGGTATGAATGATAATAAGGGTTGCAACGTCTTCGTCAATAGGAGCACTTACAGAGATGATTATGGGTATGAAAGTAACCTTTGGAGCAGCCACAGGGATAATTACGGGTCCAGAAACTGCTTTTGGGGGAGCAATTTATGGAGAAAAAATCCTACCGCTTCGGGTAATTTTACTAGTTCCGACAATATTGTTGATGTCGGAATCTTCTTCTTCGGAGTTTATCTCTTAGGTGGCTGGCCAGTCTTGTTTGATGCCATGGTAGTAAATGTCCCCTCCGTAATTCCACGACACGGTCTTGTCTGATTTATATGGGACTGGCCCAGGCATTGTGATTATTAGAGGAGCTGCTTTCGGAACCGATGTAATTCTAACGGGTCTTTTGGTGGAGACCCTGGAAGAATTGGCGCAAATGGTAATGATAGAAATATCTTCAATAGGAATAGGTGAAACAGGAGTCTTTTCAAACAAAATCTCTTTGTTATCTATCAGGCACTGAATGCCTTCCTTCAACAAAGGACAACCAAATGGTGAGGATAAGCATAGATGGCAAACTTTATTACAGCCCGGGAACAAAACGACTTTCAACAAGTTTATCTTAATGGTCAGAAGTGGGGTCATGAACTCGTCAACTGAGGTAACAAACAAATCTTCTTCAATGGCATTGGTGTTGTGGCCATGTCTGGGCATAGGGGCAGAAATTACATTTGGCTTCTCGGGCGCATCAAACTCAATGTCTTTTGCTTCAATGAGGTCTTGTATCTTGTTCTTCAAGGCCCAACAATTATTAGTATCGTGACCAAGACTTTCAGAGTGATATGCGCAATGGATATTGGGGTGATAATGAGGAGATGTTGTGTTGGGGTTTTTCGGAGCTTCTTTCAAAGTTACCAAGTTGGATCTTAGCAGATGAGGTAATACTTGAGACGGAGTCATGTTGATTCTGGTAAACTGCCTGACTGGCCTTTCTACCCTTGGTTGATTATTTCTTTGTTGATCAGATGTAGGCTTTGGGATCATAACATCCCCCACCATTGGTCGGCGTTTGGCTCTATCTTGGTTTCTTTGCGGATATACAACAACTACCTCTTTCTTCCCGATGAAAGGCTTCCTTACAGCCGTAGAAGAAGATGTGTCTTTCTGGATTTTTCCATTCGTAATACCGACTTCTATCCTCTCTCCGGTCAATATCAGTTCAGTAAACCCTGTAGATGAACTTCCGATTAAATGATTAAAGAAAGGACCAGATAAGGTGCCTAAGAACATGTATACCAATTCTCTCTCAGACAGAGGGGGTTGAACTCTTCCAGCCAAATCTCTCCATTTTTGTGCATAGTCCTTGAAACCTTCATTGGAAACCATGGCCATATTCTGGAGTTGAGTACGGGTAGGCTCCAAATCAGCATTGTACTGGTATTGCTTGTAGAAAGCTGCATCAAGATCTTCCCAATTTTGAACATTAGCCCTTTCTAGTTGGTAGAGTCAGTCAAGTTGAGTTCCAAACAAACTGTCTTGGAAAAAGTGCACCCATAAGTCCTTATGAGCGGTATGGGGTTGAATTTTCCTTACATATGATCGGAGATGCATTTTAGGGCATGACACTCCATCATATTTGGCAAATATAGGTACTTTGAATTTCAGAGGAATCACAATCCCCGACACTAGTCCCAGCTCCTCAAAGTCTAAACATGGAACCTTTTGGATTTCCATCACGCTCAACAGCTCTTCAAGATGTTTATACTTATCATCAGCTGGAGGGTACTGTTCCTCAGAGTAGTCTTCTTCTTCTTCCTCTTCTTCCGATTCTGACGAGACAACTGTTTCCTTGCCTTTCCCCTCTCATTCACCGGATTTTGTTGCAAAGTCTAAAGTCCTTCTTGTCTGCCCATGAAATCTTCTTCCCATGTTTAAGACTCCGGTTACCTTCTTTATTTTCTTTTTCCTCTCTTCAGCCAGCAGAGTCTTCAACTCTTCTTGCCCCTTGGCTAAGGTCATGAGCAACTGTTGAAACTGCGTATTCTGAGCTTGGAGATCTTTCACTGTTTTCTCGAGATCCATCTTACTGAAATAAACAATAGAGAGATGAGGAGACTTGTTGCAAAATACCTATTTTTGTTATGATGAATGATATGTGTATATGCAATGTTTTCAAGGATTTCAAAGATTCAAATTTGCTTTAGATAAAAAAGAAACACACGTTATATTAATAAGATAAAGTTTGAGTACATCAATGCCCCTTGGGCAAAATAATACAAAACTCTAAGATAGAAAAGTAGTGCGCATCCTCTTTGGTGCAATGTAGGCATTCAGAGTCTGCTCCTCATGAAGTAACCTAGTGAGCTCCAAAACCTTCTTATCGCTTGTGTAGAATTGGGCATCAAAAGTATCTCACTCTCCTTTTATTTGTATCCAATCCCTTTGGAGGTCTTCAAGAGATGTGGGCATGTCCGGATGTAGGATAGTGTATGGAACATCTCCCTCCATGACAGGCTCAATGATTATCGGGAGAATGGAGGGGTAAGGCATCATAAGACTCTGAGCGCGAGTTCGTACCCATTTGAGTTAAGGCTCAATAGGGATGGAATTCTTGTGCCCCAAAGTCTTGCTATCCACCTTTTTTAACATCCTCCAAGCTCGGATAAATCTCTGGCGAAGACCTTGATCGTCGTTGTCGTAGTCGAATACCAACCCTTGAATCAGCATCTCGTGCAGGCCATCCCTTCGGGCATAACCAAACTGCCTTAAGGCTAAACATGGGTTGTAGGTGATTCCTCCCCTAATGCCAAGTAAAGGGACATTAGGAAATTCTCCACAACGGTCGACAATGATAACATTATCTTTAGAACGGGAGCATCAATGAATGTCTGAATGTTTGAGTGTCATTAACCTTTACAACCACCTTAAACCTTGCTCATTTTTTAAGACTGATTGGGAAAGATGAGAAATAAACCATCTTTCCAAGAGAGGAGTGAAACACATAAGGACACCTCTTTTCCTTATTGTGCGAGTGTAGGATATCCCCTAGCAATGTAGGCACCGGGTTGCGTGATATGAAGATTTTGACGGTGTTGACATCTATGAGTTGGTCAGGATTTGGAAACAAAACCATCCCATAGATGAGAAGGGCCACAATTTCCTCAAAGGCTTACAAGTCTAGGGAATTCCAACAACTTTGGGCTTTCTCAAACAAGAACTTTGCTAGGAAACCTTTGACACCACTCCTTGTTTCCCAATGAGTTGTGACATCAGATGAGTGCAAGTGTAAGGCTTGAGAAATCTCTTCTGGATTTGGATCTATTTCTGTACCATTGAAAGGTAGTTGATTGAGAATGGGAATCCTCAAGAGTTGGGAGAATTCTTCCAAAGTAGGCACAAGTTGATAGTCGGGAAATATGAAGCAATGGTGCAAAGGATCAAAGAACTGAAAGAGCACTTTCATCATATCCTCATATGTGTTGGAGGTGACCAAGTTGAGTAGACGACCATGTCTTTCGGTGAATGGAGAGTTCTCAGGAATCTTTGAAGCTAGCTCCTTAAGTTGTGGAGGAACTCTTACAAGGTTGACTTGAATAGTTTTCCTGCAAAGTGAATCCATATCCTACAAAACAAGAACAAAGGTGAATCCCCAAAATCCTTGAAATGGTTAGTGAATGTATATGATGTTCATGATGTCCATGATGTTATGTACAAGTATGCATATACAAGCAAAGCAGACAAGTCCTTAGTTTAGGCTTGCATGGAGTTTTATAGGTAAGTACCCTCTTGAAGTTTAGTTGGCTTAAACTTGTCCTAGTAATAGTAACCGGGTTCTAAGGAGCTCAATATCACTGGATTGTTTCCTTGGTCATTGTTTCAGCTCAAGCCTCTTTAATGGAGACCTAAATATCCTAAGAACCCAGATGTAGTATCGAGTATCTACCAACTTCAGACTATACCAAAGCCGGTCATCTCACTACATCCTAAAAGGCCAAGTTGGTCAAGTAAAGGTTCTAGAAGTTCATTAGTGCTTTATGACATCACTCAGCGGCTCCATATTCTCTTTGATTAACTCAAAGGCTACCGGTACCCATAAATATGTCGCACTAACATAGCTATTGCTTAGACCATATCGGTGTACCCCACACAGTTTCCATAATGTATTGCTACTTACCTATAATGTATCCCAAATCCGGGTAAAGGATTCAAACCCAAATATAGAACCATAATGTAAAGCATACAAATCAAGCTATGTAAGCAAATAAATGTGATCTAAACCCTAAGGTAACCCCACTTTTAGAATTTTCCCCAGCTGAGTCGCCAGTTCTGTGATGCGGTGGGAGAACTGACTTGATTAATTTGTATTTTATCGCAAATGTTGCGGTTAGCAAGAGTCGCCACCGACTTTTCTTTTATCCAAAAGAAAAGGTAAAAAAGCACAGGAAAGACCTTTGAGATTGTTTCTTGAGTTCGGGGGGTAGATTATGAAAAGGGAAGGTGTTAGCACCCCTTTCATCCATGGTTTTCCATGAGCTCTTAGTTACTTGCTAGATCACTTGCTTTTGTTGTTTGAAATTGTGCTTGGTGTGATTTTGAAAGTATTTTGTAAAAGAGGCCTTTGTCTAGGCGATCTTTGTAATAATTCTAGTTCGTAAGAATGTATACAAAGATGTTTGTCTTTTTGAAAATGTTTTCAATTTTGTAAGATGTTTGGAAATGTGTGTGTTTGTTTTTGAAATAGCAAGGTTATTTGTTTTGAAATGGAGCAAGTAACCAAAAGTAATCTACCTACTCAAATGTCTTTCTTGTTCATTTTCTTTTCCTTTGATATTGTTGTCTTATCATTGATTTGGTAAGCAACCCTATCTTTGGAGGTAAACGGGACGGGCGCGGGTCATCATATAGCCATGATTAGCAATGTTGCAAAGTATCTTAGCATTTTTGAGGGACTAAGATCATTTTTGTAAGGCAACTTTGAATAGCGTCATCGAGGGTCCATGATCTTTGTATTTGTTTGTTTTTGCTAAGACACTTTACATGCGTAATATCACCATTTTGTATAAGGCAACCAAGTGGGATAACCCTAAGGGTGTCTTGTGTGCAAGTGTGTCATTTTCATGCTTGATTTTGTCTTGGATTAGGGTTTTCTATTTGATTGATTATATCTTGCCATACAAACCCTAATTACTAACATGTTATGTAAAGCGATAAATTGCGAAATTTAAAGATTACTACGCTATTACAACATTTTGTGGGAGGGGGGTATACAATTGATGAATGGGGATTGCAATAATATAAACCTAATTAATTTATTACAACCAAATTGAATTTATACAAGTATTGTAATAAATAATGTACAAGGTAATTTAAATATGCAAAGATATGTAAATGCAAAAGAAGATTTTGTTTTGTTCTTTTTATGTAAAATTTTTTAACCTAAGCCTAATAAACAAATCAAGATTAAACTTAAATTAATTAAGGAAGGAAATTATTTTTTTAGAAAAGATTTTGATTAAACCCTAATTCTAATTTATTAAAAGGAAATAAATTTCTTTAAGTATTTTTGTATTTTTGTATTGAAAATAATATATGATCTTTATGAAGTATTTTGGTTTTTTTATATGTTAAAAAAATATTTAATAGGTATGAAGAAAAAATAAGTATTTAAACTAATTTTAATTTAATTTACAAGTTTAAATAAAAAAAGGTAGTATATAACTTTAAATAAAAATAAAAATTGTTTATGAGAAAATAAAATAAAACAAAAATATAATATTTATCATTTTTATATATTTTTATGATTTTTTTTATTATTAAGAAAATATATTTGATAAAATAAAAATAAAATAAAACAAATAAATAAAATGTTTGGGCCAGGGGTGTTGAAAGCAAATGGGAGGCAGAAAGTTAGCAAAAAAACATAGGGCCCAATATGCTGAAGCCCAAGCTGCAAGAGGACAAAAATGAAGCAAAATGTGAGAAAAATGCAAAAAGGCAGCGCCAAGGCTCGAACCCACGATCTAGGGAAATTTTTGTGCGCTGCCTTGCCACTGGGGTAGCTGTACATCCGTTAGTCTAAATGAAAGAAAAAATACATAACATAGAACACTTCCTTGCCTTGTACTTCATCTTCAACCTTTGGCCAGCCGGACCCCCTGTAACTTTTTCATTTCTCAATAAAAATGAAAAGTGATAGCATGAACATTATAACATTTTACCTCACGATTCTAACCATGTGCATAACTAAAACTATAAGTCCAAGATCAGAGAGAATTTTGTTGGCCGTAATTCTTAACCTAATTTTTTCAGAAACTTCAAACTTAAAATTCTCTAAACTTAAGCCAAATAAATGCAAGCTATGGATATGTATAGCTTCATAACAATGATGTCTACATTCTATATTCACAAATGGAAAGCTAACTATGCTTGTATCAAGAGTTAGAAAAACAGAAAACTCACCTTGAAAATGGAAATCGTGTTTTGAAAATGAGCTTGCTTTAGGATGCTGTGATGATCATGTTAGCTTCCTTTAACCTCTAGGAAGCTAATGCAATGCTTAGCTTGTCTTGAGGGTGGCTGGAATGGTATGGAGAAGTCCACCTATGTTACTCTGTTTTTGAACTTCAACAATGGGGAAGATGGAGTTACAGTGATGTTTCAGGATGTGGGATGGTTTACTTGTATGGTAAGAAAGCCTGGGAAAGCAAAAGGCCTGGAAACGCACGAGTGGAATAGAAGATTCAGTTCACAAGTCAGAAATGGAAAGTTTGGAGGCTTAGTATGAAATTTCTGATTCTAAGTTGTTTCAAGGCTTGGGCATGCGTTGTTTTAGTTGCAAAATGATGGCTTTGTATAGAGCAAAAGGTTAGAAGACTTGTGCTTGCTCAGAAGTACAAGATCACATGTCTTGCTACATTTCTTGTTTTTGAAGCAAGTGTGAGAAGTGACTTCTTAAGGCATGATTCTGATCTTGTAGGGTGGCTTGAAGCTTTAAACATGTTTTGTTCAGGTTCATAGACTTGGTTTGTGCAGAAAGAACAAGTCCAAGGCTCAAGAAATGGAAAAATGTAAAAAGCATGCTTTTTCAAAATGGCAATGTTGCATTTCTTCCAAAAATGGCTATTTCCTTGTACAATGCATTGAATGCTTGGCTTTAGGGCATGAAACCTTGTGCAATTCATTAATGGTGGTGTGGCAAATGAGTTTGAGGCCTGAAAAGTGAAGATTGTACAACCAATTTGCAAATTTGAAAACTTGTTCATCAAGAAAATGACTTATAATCAAAGTGATAAAACCCTAACTTCATCTCTTCGATTCTCCCTACTCAAGAATGATCTCAAGGAGTTATTGGACATTTTGGAAATATTGTAATATTATCTACAACCCATATTTTAAATGCTTTTCAAGATTCCTCTTAGAACTAGGTGAAAAATTTCCATGAAGTTAGGTCAAAAACCTGCCTAACTAGGGCAAAATTTCACTAAGTTATTTTAGTTCATGAGCATGTATTCACAAAATTATATCTTGAAATCCAAGCATCTTTTGGAGAAATTGTGTGAATAAAAGTTGTAGATTTCATGGAGATCTACAAATTTCATGTTGGGAACTTCCTTTGAATCATTTTGTATCATGGTGAAAATTTGGCCTAAAGTTGAGAAAAAATAAGAAATTTTCTATACTTAGAAAATTTTCTAAGTTAGAATTTTTCAACTTTTCAAATCCAAATCTTAAATATTTGATTTCTGGATGAACAAGTTTCACATTTTGACATGTTTTGATGAATTATGATCCTTGGCATTTGAATTTGACCAAAAAGTCAAAGTTTGACTTTTCAATGCACAATTGACTTTTGATCAGTTGACTGAAAAATTCATCTGTCAATCCAATGGATTTGAAATGATTTGAACCATGTCATTAGGTCAAGATGATGAAATTGAACTCTTTAAATCATGTTTAAAACCAATTGATCATTTGCTAGATCAAAAATCAGAAATGGCACCTTCTCAGTCAAAACCCTAATTTTGACCATTTTGCCCTTTTGATGATTTGATCAAATTTCTTGAGGAATTATGGTCCAAACTTGATCAAATGTTACATATGAGTCTAAGATGTTGATGCGGATAAACAATTATGATGTTTGACTGAAAATTGGCCATGGTTGACTTTTTCCCCAATACAATTGATTTTTAGGTCAACTGTCAAATTGACTGATCAAAAATGTGATTCAACGCTTGAAACTTGGCATGAGTAATCTTGTGGGTACCTAATGATCCTTGAAAGTCAAATGAAGCATTGATAGTCCAAAAATCCTTGTGCAAACTCAAACCCTAATTTTGGTCATCAGTGCATGAGGAGGTGTCTTGAGCTGGTCAAACCCCAATGCATGCTTGAGTCAAAGAGATCTTGTGAGAAAATTCTTGATAAGTGAAAGGGAAAATTTTGGGGTACAATAGATGTGCAAAGATTTAAATGAATATAATGTACAAGATGAAATAAATATACAAGAAATGTAATTGTTAAGAAAATGGATATTTTTGGATTTTTATGAGAAAAAAGGAAATTGTTTTAATCTAATTAATTAAAGAAAATAATTAATTAAAGTTGAATTTATTTAAGAAAATATTTTAAATAAAACCCTAGTTCTATTGATTAATCAAAAGAAAATAAGTTTAAAAAAAGTATGTTTTAGTATTTTTATCTTGAAAATATTTATGACATTATAAAATATTTTTGGCCCTTTCTTTAAATATAAATAAATATATTTTAATAGGTGATAAAAATAAAAATAAATACTAACCTAGTTTTAATTTAATTTACAAGATGATTTGTAAAAATAAAATAAATAAAGTATAGTTAATAAAAATATTTTTTGTGAGAAAAAATTAAAATAAACTAAATTAAAATGCAAATCTAATTTTTTATATTTTTCATGATTTTTAATATCAGTAAAAAAACAATTAAAAAAAACAAATGAAATAAAAAATAGGAAAATAAAAATAAACTGGGCCAGGGGTGCAAATATGAAACAGGGGGTTAGTTAGCAAAAAAAAAACAAAAAAATGAAACAGGCCCAAAGAGGCCCAGCGCCCTGCAAAAAAGTCAGAAAATGCAAAATATGTAAAAAACACAAAAGGGTACCACTGGGGCTCAAACCCATATCCCAAAGGTTACAAGCGCGCGCTTCTACCACTGGGGTGGCTATACATCCATTAACATAGGCAAATCAATAAATATACAAGGCAAAACGCGCCCTGATGACTTCATCTTCAACCTCCATCCAGACCAACTGTAACTTGCTCATTTCTCATCAAAAATGAAAACTGTAAACATGAAACTTGTAGAAAATTTTCTCACAGTTTCAGAAATGTAAAGCATTAAAACTATAGATCAAAGATAAGCATGAATTTTAATATCCCTAATCTGAACTCTAAAATCTCAGAAATTTCTGTTTCAAAATTCTCTAAGCTCAAGCAAAATTAGTGGAAACTATGGACATGGTTAGCTTTAGGGCAATGATATCTACATGTTTTGTTCACAAATAAATCATTGATGATGCCTGTATGAAGAGTTCCAAAGTTAGAAAACTTACCTCAAAACTGAAAATCATGTTTTGAGTTTGAGCTTGTTTCAAGTGATGGTGATGATCAGGTTAGCTCCTTGAGGTCCCAGGAAGCTAATGCAATGATTAGCTTGAGCAATGGATGGATGAAATGGTTTGGAGAATTCAATGTGCAGAGCTCTGTTTTTGGAAATGGAGGATGGTGTTAATGGTGTTACAGTTCTATAACAGGGTGTGGGATCAACTCTATATGATGTTTAGAAACTTTAGAAACCAAAAGGCCAAGAAACGCACGAGTAGATTATGAGTTTCAAGTTTTTGGTCAGTTTGTGTGAAAATGGAAGTGTGAAGTGTGATTATGAGTTCTAGGTGTTGTCAAGGCTTAAGCATTCGTATGTTTGTGTTAAAATGGTTTGTGTATGTATAAACAAAAGTGTTTGAGTGCATTGGCAAGTCAGAAGTACAAGTTCTTAGCTTTTGGCTAGGTTACTTGATTTTGAAGAAAAGAGGGAAACAACTTTCAAGAAGAGGTACAAGTATGGGATGGGTGATTGTAAGTGTTTGAAAAATTTCTTGTGAGTTATAGGACCTGTTTGATCATAAGAGAACAAGTGCAAGGCTCAAGAACAAGTTTTGTACAAAAAGTCACTTTATCAAAATGGCAATGTGACCTTTCTTCCAAAAATGGATAAAAAGCATATCCATGCATTGAATGCTAGAAGTGATGCCTCTAACAGCTGTGTAAACCATTAATTATGGAGTTCCTAACAAGCTTGAGGCCTGCAAAGTAGTGTTTATGCAACATGATTTGAATTTGAATTTTGTTCATCACTAAAATGACTTGTAATAAAAGTGATAAAACCCTAACTTCATCTCTTCGATTCTCCCTACTCAAGAATGATCTCAAGGAGTTCTTGGACATTTTGGAAAGCTTGCAATGTGCTCTACTACCAATATTTGAATTCTTTTGAATATTCCACTTGGAACTATATGAAAAATTGTTATGAAGTTAGGTCAAAATCCTGGCCAAATTAGGGCAAAATTTCACTAAGTGTTTAGTTTCATGACCACATGTTCATAAAATTATAACTTGAGATCCATGAATTTTTGGAAGGAGTTGTGTAAAGCAAAGTTGTAGATTTCATGGAGATATACAACTTTCATGTTGTAAGTTTCTCTTGAATCATCTTGCATCATGGTGAAATTGTTTTTCAAAGTTGTGAAAAAATATGAAATTTTCAACACTTAGAAAAATTTCTAAGTTTAGGAATTTTGACTTTTCAAAATGAAATCTTGACTTTTTGATTTATTGATGAATACATTTCATATTTTGACATGTTTTGATGAATTGTGATCTATGGCACTTGAATTTGACCAAAAAGTCAAAGTTTGACTTTTCAGTATACAGTTGACTTTTGATCAGTTGACTGAACAATTCATCTGTCAATCCAATGGTATTGCAATGTTTTGAACCATGTCATTAGGTCAAAAATGATGCAATTGGACTATTGAGATCATGTCTTAAACCAATTGATCATTTGCTAGGCCAAAAATCAGAAATTGCCCTTTCCCAGTCAAAACCCTAATTTTGACCATTTTTCCCTTTTAGAGATTTGATCAAATTTCTTGAGGGATTATGGTCCAAACTTGATCAAATGATACATATGAATTTAAAATGTTGATATGGATAAAAAATTATGAAGTTTGACTGTAAATTGGCCATAGTTGACTTTTCCCCCAATACAGCTGTTTTTTAGGTCAACTGCTTAATTGACTGAGCAAAAGTGTGATCCAAGGCTTGAAACTTGACATAAGTGATATTGGGGGTCCTTAATGATCCATGAAAATCATATGGGGCCTAGAAAGTTCAAAAATCCTTATGCAAACTCAAACCCTAATTTTGGTCATCAATGCATAAGGAGGTGTCTTGAGTTGATCAAACCCTAATGCAATCTTGAGTCAAGGGAAATCTTGTGAGAAAATTATTGATATGTAAGAGGGAAAATTTTGGGGTACAACAGCGGTCCAGGCAAAAGTTAGAGATTAAAGCGTACAACTATGTCCAGTTATTTCATCATTTTGTCTATCAGTAAAAGATTTGTCACTCCGACAGAGTTTAAATTGTCTACAAATCCCCAAAAGGCCAATTTCATGGATGTCCCCACAAGAGTTACATCAATCACATTATCCCCACAAATTTGGGTTCATGAAATCCCCATCCAGAGTTTCAATCTCCGGAGAACTCTCTCCCCAGCTATGTTGGTCCAAAAGAAGAAGTCTTATGGAGTTCCTTTCTAGAGAATACCTCCTTTGCAGATTGTTGAATATTCTCTTCAACAGGGTTTATTTCCCCAACAAAACTACAAATTCCCGAGTTTGAGTTTGCCTCCAGACTACTACAAACCAACAGATAAGACCTCATAACCTCTGGTTAGGTCATTACTATCCTCAACAAAGTCTTTGCTATCTCCAAGTTACTGTGAAGTCTGGATCCGACCAAATATCAGTTCAACTTCATTTTTCAAGCAAATTACTATAAAGCCTGGCCCTCGACTAGATAATAGTATAACTTTCAGTCACTAGGAAGCTTGGACCCGACCAGACAATAATGTAGCTTTTTCAGATACTATGAAGCCTGGCCCCCGACTGGATAATAGTATAATTTTCAATTACTGAAACCTGGACACGACCAAATAACAGTTTGAGTTTCTGAAACCTGGACCCGACCAGATAACAATTAATCTTAATTTTGAGTTTCTGAAACTTGGACCCGACCAGATAACAGTTAATCTCAATTTTAAGTTACTAAAGCCTGGACCCGACCAGATATTAGTTTGAGTTCTTCAATTACTAAAACCTAGACCCGACCAGATAATAGTTTGAGTTTCTGAAACCTGGACCCGACCAGATAACAGTTAATCTTAATTTTAAGTTACTAAAGCCTGGACCCGACCAGATAATAGGTTGACTTCTTCAATTACTGAAACCTGGACCCGACCAAATAACAATTTGAGTTTCTGAAACCTGGACCCGACCAGATAACAGTTAATCTCAATTTTAAGTTACTAAAGCCTGGACCCGACCAGATAATAGTTTGACTTCTTCAATTACTGAAACCTGGACCCCACCAAATAACAGTTTGAGTTTCTGAAACCTGGACCTAACCATATAACAGTTAATCTCAATTTTAAGTTACTAAAGCCTGGACCCGACCAGATAATAGTTTGAGTTCTTCAATTGTTGAAACCTAGACCCGACCAGATAACAGTTTGAGTTTCTGATACCTGGACCCGACTAGATACCAGTTAACCTCAAGTTTAAAACTGCTGAAGCCTGAACCCGACCAGATAATAGTTTAATTTCTACAAAATCACTAACAAAACTCCTTTTCCCCATTAGAGTTTTCCACTTTGCGCAGTGAGTTGCTATAAAGCCTAGAATCTGACCAGATAACAGTTAACTTCCTTATCCCCAGCAAGTTGGTGTGAAACCTGGAATCTGACCAGATAACAGCTAACTTTCAAGAGGTAAGTTCCCACTAGAGAAAGGATGACTAGAAATCCTGAACTCTTTCCTAAAGAAGAAATCAACACTCTCCAACCGAGTATTTACAAACCAAGTCAATATTCCCCATTGGAGTTTCTCCTTAACAAAGCAAGAATCCCCAGCGAAAGCATATTTAACAAAGTCTAAAGATATGTATATTCTTCATCTCCAACAGTAATTCAAGATTTTACTTCCCGAAGCTCCTCAACATTTGTCAAAGATACACCTTGATAACATTCCACATTCATAATCTTACATTCATACATCATAGCACATACACACAAAATACATTCAACATTGATCTCATTCATCTTGTGAACATCATGCATACATCTGCATTTTAATAACCCTTTTTCCCACAGGTAAAACATCAGGTTTTAGTATAAATCGACCAAAGATTTGTACTGATACTTCTTCCAGTATTTACCATCATCCCTCCAAGTGGCATCCATAAGCCCATTTCTAACGACTCCCTATCATTTTGGATGGCATCTATAAGCCCATCTCCGACGAACTTTTCATTATTTCTCAAATGGCATCTTTTAAGCCCATTCCCGATACAGTCAACCAACAACATCGGTGAGTGCAAATTTTTGGGCACTCTAGTGTTCAATCATCTTCCACCTTCAAGCTACAAACAGCGACATGCCATTATCGCTTTTCAGGTTTAAGAAAATTGAACAGGGGCAGCTGTTGTACCCCAAATTTGCCCTCCCTTTCCTCTAAAAAATTCTCTTCTAGGGTTTCTCAAATGTTCAAAACTTTTCAGATCTCCGAACATGTCATTAATTCACCAAGGATTTGAGTTTGCAAATGCTCAAAGTTTCTGAGTGTGTAACACATATGGTGATCAAGAGTCATAAAGCTTTATCTTCTTTTCACCTCCGCTCAAGGGTTTCTCCCTCATGGAGCTAAGGTTTAAGCTGGGATATTCATTGGTCAAAAATTAGGGTTTATATGGCTTTGATGGCTCTCATCTTTGCTCAAGTGTAAATTAGTTAGTTCTTTATCTGAATTTGATTCATTGACTTAGGAAGGTCATTTACCATTGAAAATGGTTTTGATCTAGGGATTGCACAAGGTTTACAAGATGTTGGAACAATTTTCAAATTCAAAGTTTGCATTTGATCTTATCCTAAAACCTAAAGTTCAAGTATTCTTATGGAAGATTAGATTTTTTTTTATTTGAAGATCAAACAAGTTCAAGGTATTTTGAGAAATTGAGAAAGATGGAAATTTGATTTTGTTTCATGCCCCATTCTTAAAGCAATTCTAATACACCATTCAAGATTTGTTTTGGGTTGTTAAAGATTCAAGAATTTTTAGGTCTGTGATTAAGATTGGAAATTAGAATTTCATTTTGATCGTGTGCCATTAAAAGTTCTTAAGGTCCAATTCCAAGCTCAAGGGTTCAAAGCCCATATCATTTTTTTCATCATCTTTTTCAATTTTTCATATAATTCAACAATTGCTACCAATTTGTCTTACCATTCTCAAATCAAAACCATACATTCCTCAAATTATTGTTCAAGATACATCCCAGAAATTATTACAAATTCTAAAGTCACAAATATCATACATTCTTCAAATTATTACAAGTTGTTTAAAATACATTCCTAAAGTCCTAAACTCTATTTGTCTTCAAATTCTCTAAGTCCTTGTAGCAAACCACGGCTTCACCACCTCTCCAATGCTTTGACATCTTCACCCACTTCTCATCGATCATACATGAAACAAAATCAAGAAAGAATTAGTGATCAAATAAATTCAAAATAGACAAAATTACAATTGATTTAAAATTCATCATTAGGGTGGTTTTTGGAATCAGAAAAAGAAAGAGTTTGTTTATGTGATAAGGCCTCAAATTTTAAGCTTTATCATGGGCCAAGTTTCTATCGCAAATCTTAAAGGAATTGGTTCACAATAGACAAAAAGGTGCAAACAGAATTTCAAGTCCAACATAATTCAGCTCAACAGAATCTCAAGCCCAAAAATCAAGCCTCATACATGTTGTTTCACAAAGAAAAATCAGGATCATACATCATTGGCTAGGGGTAGTCTTTTGTAAATCTCAATATTTGGTTCACAAAAGATAAAGAAGAATCCATGAAAATCAGAATAAGCATCATGTTTCATGCAAAGAAAAAAGAGGCCCCATGTTGTTTCACTTCAAAGAAAAGTCATAGTTTCCAAGTCACTTTACTGCAAATCTCAAACAAATATATCTTGTTCACAGAAAAGGGACAGAAGAAAATTCTGAAAAGTACAACAAAAGTATAGCAGGTGCAGCCTCAAAAACCAGCAAAGCCACAAAATCAGTAAAAGCAACAAGCAACCATAAAGCCAGCTTTTATCACAAATAAATGAACAGCCCAGCAAGCAAACGTTCATACAAGCAACAAGTACAACAACCAGTACAAAAGAGCAGCAAGTATAAAAGCCAAAGTAAAAAATATAGCAAGCAAGGATAGTAAAGGCCACAATATAAAAGGCAACAATGTTGTTCAAAAAGGAGAGGATAATTTTTTGGTCCAAACAAAAAATATACAGAGTCAAAACAGACTCAACAAAAACCCTAAGCTAGCTCATCATCTTCCCAAACCATCCTTTAGAAATTAATAAAGGAGAAGAAGAAAAACAAATCAGAAATATCTCACCAAGATAAATCCGGAAATCAAGCTGGTAAAATCGAAGATCTCCTTCTTCCTTCCTCTCTTTTCCATGTGCATTTTTCACTATAAATCACACAAACTCTTTTAGAAACTCAGAACTACATAAAAGAAAAAAGAAAACGATACAGAATCAAAGACACATCCATGGTGTCCAATCGAAGAAGATGAAGAAGGAGGAAAGGATCGCCTCACAATGAGAGAGATGAAGTAGAGGCACTGCTTTTTTCTGAATTTAGGGTTTCACAAACCCTTGTATTCTTTTGTGTTATTTCAGGAGGTGGGTCTTGGGTCGACCCGGTTCGGCCCAAGCCCATCATATATTTTTTATTTCAAAAACTAACGTTCTATTTTTTATATATTATCCGAATTATATTATTTACAAATGAAACAGCTTGGCGCGTTGGTGAAGGCATGGTTTGGCAAACACAAAGACATGAGTTCGAAACCCCCTGGGACCATTTTCTCCTTTTACTTGTTTTATTATTTCTTTTTTGTCATTTTTTTCTTCAGGCTATTGGGCTTAAATTGACAGCCCAACACCCCATTTCACACCCCCCTCTTATTTCTAAAAAATCCTTGTTGGGCTTAAACTAATCAAAAACTGTTTTTACTCCTAAACCACGCCCATATCATTTTACACCCCCTGACTTATTTATTTTTTATTTTAATTTTATTTTTTTATATTATTTTTATTATTAGTAATATTATTATTTTTATTAATAAAATCCCAAAAAACATTTTATTTAATATTTATACTTTAATATACTTATTTTATTTGTCTTTCAATACAAAAAGACCAAAAACATTTTTCGCACAAACTTAATTTCTTTTCTTAAATAATTTAAGTAAACTTAGGTTTAATTTATTTAGAATTTAGGGTTTTCTTTAAATTAATTTTCACAACTCTTTTTAGAAAAAAGAACTAAAAAAGTTGTTTTCTTCAAATTAAACTATTTTCTTTGTTTTAATCAATTTATTCCCCTTTAGATGATTAGGTTTAAAACCATTTTCTTAACAAAATCAAAAACAAAATTCATTTTCTCTTCCATTTACTTTCTTCTACATCTATTCATTTCTTATACATTCTTATCCATTCAATATGGTTGTAATAGCAATTTAGGATTTAATTTTATTGCAAAATCTCCATTTGTAAATTTGTATACCCCATCCCCTAATGATGTAATAGCTTAGTATTTTTATTTTCTGCAATTTAATGCTTTATATATAAATGCTAGTAAATTAGGGTTTGTATGGCAAGATTAAAATCAACAAGTTAGCAAACCCTAAATCAAGACAAAACAATGCATAAAAATCAACACACTTGCACACCTACACCCTTAGGGTAAATCCACTTTGTTTCCTTATAAAAATGGCCATGTTATGCATGTGGGATATCTTAGCAAAAAGCAATAAAAAAATACAAGATCATAGTCCCTTGATGACGCTATCAAATATGCCTTTTCAAATGATCTTAGTCCCTCAAAGAGAATTGCTAAGATATTTCACAACATTGCTATCATGGCTATACGATGACCCACGCCCGTCCCTTTACATCCAAAGATAGGGATTCTTACCAAATCAATGGTAAGATATCAATATCAAAGGAAAGGAAGAAATGAACTAAGACTTTTGAGTAGGTAGATTGTTTCTAGTTGCTTGCTCAATTCCAAATCAAACACTACTTGCTTATTTTCAAAACAAACACCAACACTTTCAAAACATTTTCCAAACTTGAAACATTTTCAAAACCTCAACACTTTGTATACGTTCTTACGAACGAGAACTATTACAAAGTTTGCCTAAACGATGGCGCCTTTTCAAAATACTTTCAAAAACCACACAAAGCACATTTTCAAACAAAAGCAAGTGATCTAGCAAGCAACTAAGAGCCCATAGATAACTATGGATGAAAAGGGTGCTAACACCTTCCTTTTTCATAATCTACCCCCCGAACTCAAGAAATAATATCAAAGGTCTTTCTTGTTTTTTCCAGCCTTTCCTTTTGGATAAAAGAAAAGTCCATGGTGACTCTTGCTAACTGCAACATTTGCGATAAAACTCAAAACAACCAAGTCATTTCTCCCACCGTATCACAGGGGGATAGATTATGGAAAGGGAGGGTGTTAGCACCCTTTCCATCCTAGTTTTCTACGGGCTCTTAGATGCTTAGCTCATTTTCTAAATACCCTGTGCTTTGTGTTTTGAAAAAGTAGTTTGAAAATGCCTTAGTGCGGCGATTCGCTTTATGATAACTCTTGTATCAGTCCTCAAGTGTGTTGACAAAGTGAATGTTTGGAAAATGCTTTTGAAATTTTTTTGTGTAGGTGCAAAAGTTTATTTTGATCAAGCATATAACAACTATCTACTTGTACTCGAAAAAGTCATTCTTTTCCTCTTTTTCTTTAGACAGTGCTATCCTACTATTAGTGAGTAGGTACCCTTATCGTTGGATGTACGAGGGACATTCGAAGGGACGTACAGTCATAAAGGCAACATGTGGAGAAGCTTTACCAATTTTGTTTAGGGACTAGATCATTTACCGAGAGGCAACTGTAGGGTCATCGAGGGACTATTATCTTTTTGATTTACGGGTCTTTGCTAAAGCGTTCCCGATTCGAGGGACATGACTTTTTTTCCATCACCATCTTTGGAAAAGTATCTTCTACACTATTTGTCATGTATGGAGGATGAGCCTGCGACTAAATGCACCTCTAGATTAACTGAGAAAGCTACCCTGCCCCGGGTATGATTAAGGGTTTTAATTTGTATGAAAAAGAAAAAACTCCTACTTCTTAGGCTCAAAGGGGTTGACTAGGGATTATCTTCCTTATAACTCCACTGTTTAGAATTTGAAACAACGCATGTACATTGTAACACCCTCTAAAAACCCCGAATAAATTTTCGCGAATAATTAAAATTATAATTTCAGAGTACATGTATCAACGAGGATGTCACAATTCTCTTTTAATAAAAACAAGTTCCTGTCATGCATAATCATAGTAGTAACTCATACATGTTTACACAGCGGAATAATTTAATTAATAAAACCAATGTTATAATATTTTTCAAAATCATCAGGGATTAACACCTGGAAAAATGTCAACATCATATTATAACAAATATAAGGAAATAAACGAGTCTGACTAAAGCAGCTCGACAAACAAACGTTCCCGGAGTTACAACTATCAGAGCATGACCCGGACAATACTAAAACGGAATTAAACTAAAAACGACAAGCCTTCGCCAAGCACCTGAACGAAGCTCCTCAATCTGAAATATTCAACAGTAAGGGTGAGCATCTCAACTATACATTTGATTATACGTTCATAACAATCAATTCAGGAAACCATAAGCATCACCCAACAATTAGCATGTTTTATAGATTACAAAAACCTTTACAATTCATATATTCATAATATCATACTTTTCATGCTTACTATTAACATCAAACATCGTTAACAATTTAGTATCAATACATGCATACAATCAATCAAATACAACATTGGAAAAATCATCCATTCATGTCATATTCAATGTAATGCAACACACCCATGCATGTGGTACCATTTTACCGCCCCATTAAATCTCGGGTCACGGATAACTCACCGTTCCATTATATCGCGGACACGGCTACCACCTCAACGTTCCATTAAATCGCGGACACGTATATTGGCCACCATGTTAATTCCACACAATGGGAATTAACAAATGCAACATGATATGTAAAGTATGTAACACTCAGCATACTATTAACATCAATCGACATATCATGCAACATCAACAATATCAAATATAACATGATATGAATAGCATGTAATCACTCAGCATACTATTAAACATCAATCATATCAAGTTATATCATAATTCATGCTTGATAAAATCATCTAAAAGCATGACAATAAAATCCACATAGTGTTGGTATCATAACATACAATCGTTATTCGATACAAGCATCAATCAACACTAGGAAAATCAATAAACACATATTCAAAACATGTCAAACACTGCACATCAAAACCGGATCAATCCGTACTTAACAGCATGCACAGAAAACATAGTTTAAAACCAACACAGGAGGTTTAACACGGGTGCCCGTGTAAAACAACACTGCCCGTGTGGAAATGTGTCCAGAAAACACGTTTTTTTGACAATACAGGGGATCAACACGGGTGCCCGTGTGAATCAACACGGCCCGTGTTGAAATGTGCCTGGAAACACATCTTTTTACCCATCCAGTGGATCAACACGGGGGCCCGTGTGAAACAACACGGCCCGTGTTGATGAGCGCGATCCCAAAATTCCTGCACCTGCAGCAGCTCATATATCCATATTTTTGCACGAAAATACCTTTCTACGGCAGTGCAATGCAGTACAAAAACATCCAATCTACCATGGGAACCTAAAATCCCTAATTGGTTCATAAAATTTGGGAACCTAAACCTTTTCTAACAAGATTCGACCCTAAAGTTATCAATCATTCAGAACATCATAGAAGATGGGGTTATCCTACGAATTACCCGACCAATTGCATCTAAACCCATAAGCAAATATAAGTGGAGTAGTAGCCCCCCTTACCTTATCAAATTGCAGCTTCGAACTCTTGAGCGATTGTTCGTCGTTCTTCAGAGCTCCAATCCCAAATATCTCCAAACACTTCACTAAAATACATAACAACCAAATTCACTTATAAACATAAACACTTTCTCCAATAATCACTTATCAAAATAAGCTCTTAAAGCTACTTAATTCCTCATAATCATATAGAAAATTTCACTAGCTTTCCAACGCAACAAACGGCGCCTAAATCGGAGTTACGGTTCAAAAGTTATGGCCGAAACAATTTTTGGGAAAAACCTACCCGAGCATCAACACAGAAGATCAACACGGGTGCCCGTGTGAATCAACACGGCCCGTGTTGATGACTCTGCAACATCATATTTCACGTTTTTATGCTTCCCAAAATCACCCCAACTCATTCCTAATCATCCCCAAACATCCTAAAACCATCAAAATCGAATTCCTACCATATAGCAATGATCTAAGGCATACAATAGGATCAATACCACATCAAAACCCAATCAATTCCATTCATGTTTCATCATCACAACAACCATGGCATCAAGAATCCATCATCCCTACAAATCCCTAACTCATATAGAATATATATATCACAACTTATTCATAGTAAAAGAATGATCAACCCCTTACCTTGGATAATCTGCAGCTCCTGCAACTTTCTCGATCAATCTTCTCCTTCTTCTCCTTTCTCTTCTTTACACGTTCTCTGAGTTCCAAAATCCCAAAATCTCAGTTTTACGTGAAAGTGAGCAAAAGTGACATATAAGTCCCAAATAACATTTTACTTCACTTGCACCCCCTCTTTTACCAATAACATCATAGCCCAATAACCTTAAATCCTTATTTTTTTTCTACAATTATTTATAAAATAAATAATAATCCTTTTATTTTATATTATCCCAAATAAAATAATTTTATTGGTTTCAAATAAAATAACTCTTATTAAGATAATTCCAAATAAATAGAACTGGGGTGTTACAACTCTCCCCCACTTAGGATATTTTCGTCCTCGAAAATCCAATCGACACAACCACTCTCAACACCAATTCTGGACATACCAAACACTCAACGTATTATCAACCAACAACTGTTGCACTCAGGCACACAACGTCGTCTTTTCGTCTTAACAATATTACATGATCAACTTAGCGACCATATCGACACCAAAACATACACAACTAATCATAACGATATACCCGATATTAGCTCATCGACACCCTCAACACCATCTTGATACATCGCTTATGAAGTAATAACATCCGCAAACTACTTATACTTGAACATACAACCATCATATTATCATCTTGACAACATTCTTAATACAAACTCACGCGCCAATTCATTCCTTAATATACGAATTCCAATTATCAACCAAATACTTACAACTTGATTACTCTCGTCATATCACTCTTATAGTGACATCCACATAACCGACCAAATCACCTTTAACACAATCTGAAATATTACCATTCCTTTTAGTAATCAACACTGACATCACAACAACGAAAACAAAATTATCATAACATCTGCTTACGGGTCTTAATCCAAAAATTATATACAACTCTCCATAAACCAACAACCACATTAATATCCTTATTAAATCAACTGACATTTATAACAAACCAACATACTCTGGCACATCACGCTTCAGATGCGCAACTCTGATTACTTATAAAGTATCAACTCTACCAAGTTTACTCCAATTGCCACTCTTGGATGAAACATTCATATACTTCCATGAATTCCCAATTGTCATAAAACATAACTACGACTTTATCATCTTTTTAGTAACATAATCCTCAAAAATCGTCTTAAAAACATAACCACATTACAACCACATACAGTACATGGGTCCAATTAATTCCAACAAGATGACTCATCTTCTTCCAACCAAACTCGCACTTTAATAAACAAACTTATAATTTCACTTCTTTTAAATAGCAACAAGAAACAAAAATAACAACATATTCTTCAGAATGCACTATACTAGTCGACACAACACATCTATCCATCAACTATGATTCCGTCTACTATCAACAATAGATTAAGGGTGATCAGTTCCTCAATTTGCCAATAGATAGACGAAAACCATAACGGAGCATAAACCATCGTTACCAAACTATAATAGTGTTCCTTCCGAACTTTTTCTCAAATCTTTCACAACATCATAATCCAACAATTACCAATCATCATAAGATCCACCTCTGACACTTTCGCATCCTTCCATGCAGAACAACATGTCTCTCAACTCATTTCCAAACAACATTTTACGATTGAACTCGTCTCATCAACTGCAATAACAACCACCCATGTCCAAAAAGTTTATAATTCCCCAACCGACTTCAAAGTCTCTTCCTATGAGAATACTTCTACCACACTTGGAAACATTTTCATATAAAAGAAATATACTTTTATCTCCTTGCAGGTTCAAACAGAACATCAATCCAACAATCCAAACACAAGATACGGATCCCAAAGTTATCCGAAAATACGAACACTAACGTCATACAACAACCTACTACAACACATCTTACGATAACATCGGAATAAAATTTCTTTATCCATACTTTACATCCTTCTTCACTCTTTCAATTTTTCAACAAGAAACACCCAACGTCCAACACAATTATTTCCTTCGATACATGCCTACCAAGCATAAAATTATATTCTATAATGAAGGTAATTACTTGTAGATTCTATAACTTCATGAATCGCTCAAATCCGAGTTACGGGTAAAAAGTTGTCATCTTTGCAATGGGACAGGTTCATAATTCCCGCATGCAGAATTTTCCAAAATTCAGCATCAGACCCAAATATTAAAATGCATTTTTCTCCTTCTTCACGAACTTTCTGAAGACAAATCTTATATGCAAACTATATGGAATTTCGTAAGCTTTCCAAAAAGTTTATAACCGCTTTGATCGGAATCACGAGTAAAAAGTTATACCACTTTTACTAACAGCTGCTCCAAAATTACAAAAATCTGAATTTGAGATTGATGAACATAAGTTCCATCTTTCTCTCTTTCTTCCAAAATTCACCCACATCCTTTCTTTTTATCCAACTACGAAAATCATTCGATATTAACCCAACTATACTAAAGACATACGATCCGACGAGTTAATCCCTTCAACTTATCATTTTCTTTGGAATAGACTTTATTCTCAATTGTCTTAAATTCACCGTCTAAAAACCTACCCACATTTTCAACTTGACCGGTACAGATTCATGAGTCCATACTCTCGCCGGTTTGCAACAACAGCGACTCAATGACCTTTGCACTCTTCCAATCAACGTCGCCTTCAACAACTTCATGATACTTGATGAAATAGTGTAAATTACAACCATCCAGAATAACTCGCACACCAAGTTTTCAACACAATTCTTCGAACATAACAACATACATTGACTTTAGTGGCATGCTACCATAGGAGATTAGTCCAATTACTACACTAGTAGTATCCAAAATATTCCTCAAGGTAATCAACTAAGGTTCAGTTCCACTTTCCGACCATTAGAGATCAAAACATAATTTAGCCATTTTCCACAAAACCACACAGTACGCGCCGTGAAGGCCAGCACGCACTGCGATGACAACAAAAATATGCAGTTTAATCCAATTTCCCATACGAGTTCACTAGCATACCAAAATTCTTGAATCTATATCACCTTTGCATTCAAGAAGCATCCAAACTTCAACAACATTTGCATTGTCGCCGTCAGCAACATTCTGAACCGGCATATCACAACTGAAGCGCATCCGAGAAGAAAAGCTTCTCCCCCACTTATCTTCAAGTCAACTCCTACAACAAACAGTTAGAAAAGCAAAAAGTACCGACAGTGTTTCACACACCTGTCGCGCACTAAGGGATAAACAACATATCGATAATATTCAACTGTTACGCTACACAACTGACTCAAGACTCTGGTCGCAACGACCGACTATGCTCTGATACCACTATTGTAACACCCTCTAAAAACCCCGAATAAATTTTCGCGAATAATTAAAATTATAATTTCAGAGTACATGTATCAACGAGGATGTCACAATTCTCTTTTAATAAAAACAAGTTCCTGTCATGCATAATCATAGTAGTAACTCATACATGTTTACACAGCAGAATAATTTAATTAATAAAACCAATGTTATAATATTTTTCAAAATCATCAGGGATTAACACCTGGAAAAATGTCAACATCATATTATAACAAATATAAGGAAATAAATGAGTCTGACTAAAGCAGCTCGACAAACAAACGTTCCCGGAGTTACAACTATCAGAGCATGACCCGGACAATACTAAAATGGAATTAAACTAAAAACGACAAGCCTTCGCCAAGCACCTGAACGAAGCTCCTCAATCTGAAATATTCAACAGTAAGGGTGAGCATCTCAACTATACATTTGATTATACGTTCATAACAATCAATTCAGGAAACCATAAGCATCACCCAACAATTAGCATGTTTTATAGATTACAAAAACCTTTACAATTCATATATTCATAATATCATACTTTTCATGCTTACTATTAACATCAAACATCGTTAACAATTTAGTATCAATACATGCATACAATCAATCAAATACAACATTGGAAAAATCATCCATTCATGTCATATTCAATGTAATGCAACACACCCATGCATGTGGTACCATTTTACCGCCCCATTAAATCTCGGGTCACGGATAACTCACCGTTCCATTATATCGCGGACACGGCTACCACCTCAACGTTCCATTAAATCGCGGACACGTATATTGGCCACCATGTTAATTCCACACAATGGGAATTAACAAATGCAACATGATATGTAAAGTATGTAACACTCAGCATACTATTAACATCAATCGACATATCATGCAACATCAACAATATCAAATATAACATGATATGAATAGCATGTAATCACTCAGCATACTATTAAACATCAATCATATCAAGTTATATCATAATTCATGCTTGATAACATCATCTAAAAGCATGACAATAAAATCCACATAGTGTTGGTATCATAACATACAATCGTTATTCGATACAAGCATCAATCAACACTAGGAAAATCAATAAACACATATTCAAAACATGTCAAACACTGCACATCAAAACCGGATCAATCCGTACTTAACAGCATGCACAGAAAACATAGTTTAAAACCAACACAGGAGGTTTAACACGGGTGCCCGTGTAAAACAACACTGCCCGTGTGGAAATGTGTCCAGAAAACACGTTTTTTTGACAATACAGGGGATCAACACGGGTGCCCGTGTGAATCAACACGGCCCGTGTTGAAATGTGCCTGGAAACACATCTTTTTACCTATCCAGTGGATCAACACGGGGGCCCGTGTGAAACAACACGGCCCGTGTTGATGAGCGCGATCCCAAAATTCCTGCACCTGCAGCAGCTCATATATCCATATTTTTGCACGAAAATACCTTTCTACGGCAGTGCAATGCAGTACAAAAACATCCAATCTACCATGGGAACCTAAAATCCCTAATTGGTTCATAAAATTTGGGAACCTAAACCTTTTCTAACAAGATTCGACCCTAAAGTTATCAATCATTCAGAACATCATAGAAGATGGGGTTATCCTACGAATTACCCGACCAATTGCATCTAAACCCATAAGCAAATATAAGTGGAGTAGTAGCCCCCCTTACCTTATCAAATTGCAGCTTCGAACTCTTGAGCGATTGTTCGTCGTTCTTCAGAGCTCCAATCCCAAATATCTCCAAACACTTCACTAAAATACATAACAACCAAATTCACTTATAAACATAAACACTTTCTCCAATAATCACTTATCAAAATAAGCTCTTAAAGCTACTTAATTCCTCATAATCATATAGAAAATTTCACTAGCTTTCCAACGCAACAAACGGCGCCTAAATCGGAGTTACGGTTCAAAAGTTATGGCCGAAACAATTTTTGGGAAAAACCTACCCGAGCATCAACACAGAAGATCAACACGGGTGCCCGTGTGAATCAACACGGCCCGTGTTGATGACTCTGCAACATCATATTTCACGTTTTTATGCTTCCCAAAATCACCCCAACTCATTCCTAATCATCCCCAAACATCCTAAAACCATCAAAATCGAATTCCTACCATATAGCAATGATCTAAGGCATACAATAGGATCAATACCACATCAAAACCCAATCAATTCCATTCATGTTTCATCATCACAACAACCATGGCATCAAGAATCCATCATCCCTACAAATCCCTAACTCATATAGAATATATATATCACAACTTATTCATAGTAAAAGAATGATCAACCCCTTACCTTGGATAATCTGCAGCTCCTGCAACTTTCTCGATCAATCTTCTCCTTCTTCTCCTTTCTCTTCTTTACACGTTCTCTGAGTTCCAAAATCCCAAAATCTCAGTTTTACGTGAAAGTGAGCAAAAGTGACATATAAGTCCCAAATAACATTTTACTTCACTTGCACCCCCTCTTTTACCAATAACATCATAGCCCAATAACCTTAAATCCTTATTTTTTTTCTACAATTATTTATAAAATAAATAATAATCCTTTTATTTTATATTATCCCAAATAAAATAATTTTATTGGTTTCAAATAAAATAACTCTTATTAAGATAATTCCAAATAAATAGAACTGGGGTGTTACATACATCGTCAGCAGGGTCTGTTCAAAAGCATATTGTAGAGACTGTGGTATCGTTTTCGCCATCCTCCCTCTAAAGGCTTAGAACTTTTGGTCAAGATTTGAATATCACAAAAAGGAAGTAAAAACACAGTTTTAATATAGTGGATACGAATGAAATAATTTAAGACAAACATATGCAATGCATTGATGAAATAACAAAGTTTGACATAAATGAGTGTTCGAACAATCAAAATAGAATTACAGACTGAGAAATCAAATGAACAAGAAGCCTCTTCATCTGAACTTGTCACTTCAAATGGTGTGCATTGGAGGGATCAACTTGACCATCTTGTGTAAACTCTAGCACTCCTCCATTGATCAAGTCTTGAACCTTATTTCTTAATGTCCAACAAATATTAGTGTCATGTCTAGGACTGTTGGAGTGGTACGCACACCTTGAATTTGGATTGTACATTGGGGAAACAGTGTTGGGATTCTGAGGAGGATCCTTCAACGTAATCAGCTTGGCCTCCAACACGTGTTGCAATGCTTGAGCCAATGACATGTTGATTTCGGTAAAGTGTCTTTTAGATGTATTCCGCTTACGCTGAATACCCTGTCGTTGTTGGCGAGGTTGTGATGTAACAACAATTTGGAAAGGTCTACTCTCCACCAAGCCAACTTCTTGTCTCATTAAGGGCTGATTAATGATTTGATCCCCAGTCTCGATTGTTTGCTTCATACGGTTGCATCCGTTTTGATGAAGCTTGCTGATGAGAAACCTCAACTCTTCTTGTTCCCGAGCTAAACTTTGGATAAGAGATATTTGATTACTCATATGGATTCTCATCCTTTCCATTTCAGCTTGCAGTTGTTCCAACTGGTCATCCTTATTGTTGTCAGGATGTTTCTTGGTCAATTTCCCATTGAGGAGTGCTTTCAATTCTTCTTGTCCCTTGGACAAATTCAGGAACATTTCTTTGAATTGAGCATCTTGAGTTTGGAGATCACTGTCATTTTGTTTGAGAGCCAATTTCCTTGCTGAAATAAATTGCGAGAAAATGAGAGACCTGAACTGGAAGACTTGTTATGTAATGACATGTGTGATGCTGAAACCACCCGACCGGAACCTGTCATCTGGATGTAATGAAACATCATTGAAGTCGCCACCGAACATCTTTTATCCCACCGAAAGGGAAAGGTAAACATCAAGAAAACCTGAAAAGGGAGAAATCACGGTCTTTCGACCGAGAGATCGGGTAAGGGAGTCTGTTACGCGAGGGGAAGGTATTAGCACCCCACACGCCCGTAGTACTCTACGGTATCCACTCTTGTTGTCTAATCTAATGGGTGTGGTCAAACCCTATGTCTATGGCTTAAAACTGAAAAGGGAATGCATGCGAAAGAAAAAGAAAACAATGTAGGGGAAATAAAAGATGTGCTCGATCGGGCCCTACCCTAATGCCTACATATCCCTTTTAAGGAATCAGAGCAGCCGTAGTTCGACTTACATATTTTGGTTGGTTTGTGTTTTTTAGTTAAGATAAACAAAGACAGTCTAGATGGCAAAACATCAAGTAAAACAACAAACAAATGAGATGGTAAAACATCAGTTAAATAATAACATGGTAACATGTCAAAGATGACGAAACATCGAATAAGAATGGATGACAAAACATCACACCTAACAATGATATTGAGAATCAAAGTAGGATAACAAACATGTGCGATGGCGAAACATCGGCTTCAAACAAATGTGCGATGGCGAAAAATCGACTAAAAGGTAGTAAAATATCATGGCAAAGATGACGAAACATCAATAAAATGGATGGCAAAACATCACACCTAACAATGATATTGAGAATCAAGGTAGGATAACAAACACGTGCAATGGCGAAACATCGGCTTCAAACAAATGTGCGATGGCGAAACATCAGCTAAGAGATAACATAGTAACATGGCATGGTAAGGATGGCAAAACATCAATAAAACGGATGACAAAACATTACACCTAACAATGATATTGAGAATCAAATTAGGATAACAAACATGTGCGGTGGCAAAACATCGGCTTCAAAAAATTATGCGATGGCGAAACATCGGCTAAAAGGTAGTATAAAACAAAACCAAGAGGCGCACAAACAAATAAGTTTGATTTGTATCTTTTACCTTGAAGAAGGGTTTGAGTTTATTAGAGGTATTTTATGATTTGCCAAGAAAACAATTTTTGTTTTAAGATGCAAAATGCAAAGAAAGGAAAAACAACTAAGGGAAACTAGCCTAGCACTATCCATAGTGTTGTCATACAATGGTTGACCCTAAGGTTGAGGATAAAGGAAAATCCTACCCTATGTTAGAATACATGGATTCCTACCTTAATCAACATGCCAAAGGAAGCTTAACAAAACTATCATATAGGCAACATGCAATGAGAGCGAAGTCGTGATCTCAATTTCTAAATTGAGTGACTCATCGATCAACAATTAAAGAAGAAAAGCAATAAACATCCTATAGGGAACATGCACTGAGAGCGAAGTCGTGATCTCAATTTCTAAATTGAGTGACTCATTGATCAACAATTAATGAAGAAAAGCAATAAACATCCTATAATGAACATGCACTGAGAGCGAAGTCGTGATCTAAATTTCTAAATTGAGTGACTCATTGATCAAAAGAAAATGCAACACATGTATCAAACAAAAACAGAGGGCCTCCTGACATATATCAACAACAGAGGTCCCATCATGCAACATAGAACTATGCAAATAGAAGAAAATAAATAATGCAATACCAAATGGATAACTATCCGTAGCAACTGAGCAAGAATAAAAGAAACCCAGAGAACTTCAAGCAAGCTGGCATCAGTAGACAAATCAAGTCAGAAATTACGCCATCAGGATGTAAGTAATGAGATTATCAGATATGAACAGATCCCATGGGCAATGTATAGTATTCATAATCATATGTATATATATCCTACATAAACCATCAAATATGCCAAGCACAAGAATAGTGCCAATATAATAAATTGTGTTCCATAAATAAAGTGAAACACAGTAGCCTTAAGCCAAAAATGGAAACTTTCCTCAAAGTACCTCGCACATTCAACAACCAAGTTAGTATTCCCATATATAGAATGATGATTCACATAAGCGGTGGATGATGACACCATGATGAAATGAGAAAACATGACATCAACTATTAAACATTAGTCATGATAGACAGAAGGGAACAAGCATATGCACAATTTGGTCAAAAGAATCAGAGGAATGTTGCTCCTTTCTATCACCATGTTGAGTTGACAATTGAATATCAATCAAGGATCATGGGAGCTTGAGAAGAATACAATCAAAGACCATGAAGGTCAGTAGCAACCACAATTCAATCACGCATAATTAGTTCATCACAACTCACAAGCATAATAGAAGAGGAATTCCACACAATGCATCAAAAGGTTCAATCATTCAAACATGGGGCATTAAGTGAAATAAATTGAGTTTATTTGGATAAACACATCCAACATGATCATTAGGTTCCCAATCATAGGCCTCACTCAAGTTCATTGGCCACCAAACAAATTGCAACAAGATATGCAACATTAATTGGGTACCTTCACTTCAAAAATACATCAAAAATAGAAAATGATTTCAATAAATTAAACCAAAAAAATGTTATCATCTTTGGAGTGTGTAGAAGTCAGAAAGTAAGTCTTAGGTTCATGCATGGTTGAGGAGGGGATCAAGTGAGGCCCAAAGTTCAAAACTAGTTGGCAAAACTACCAAAACTAGACAAGTTTTCAAAATAATTCAAGGAAAAATATCAAACCAAGTCAAATATTTCAATAAAAATGGTTTTTAGATCCTCAATACATTCATGAACCATAATCAAGACTTAAATTCCATTGAAAATCCAGGGTATAATGGTTTTGAAAATGAAACTTGCACAATAAGCAACAAAACCCTAGTTTTTTGACTTTCAATCTTAAATATTAATTATATAAGATCAAAATTCAAACAAATCAAACCAAGATCATGAAAATCACAAGGAAACCCTAAATGTCAGAATACATATTTTTTCACATTTTTTGAATTAAAGAAAAGTCAAAAATAAAATAAAATTCAAACAATTAATCAATTAAACAAATAATCACATCTCAAAATGAAATTCTAATTAAAAATCATAAAAAACATCCAACCAAAATTATATTCAAATATTAGAATTAAAAACACACATCCCTGATTTTTGTGGAATTTTTGAATTAAAGGAATTATTAAAATAAAAATCAAACAAACAATTAAAAATTAAACTATTATTTAAGGGCAAAAATGCAAACCCTATCCAAAAGTCACAAAAAAGGAAAATAAAATATATTCAGATTCTATGATTAAAAACAAGCTTGCATGATTTTTTTGAGGATTTTTGAATTAATGGAAGTATTAAAAATATAAATTATAAAGCAAAAATTCAAAATAAACTTCTCAAATTAAATTCCTAATCAAAAATAGAAAAAATGCTAAACGAATTTCAGAATAAAATTCTACATTATTTTAGGAGTTCAAAATATTTTTTGTGGAATTTTTAGATCAAAGAAATTATTAAAATAAAAATAATCTTTAAACAAACAATTAATTAAACTCATTAATTTTTAGACTAATTAAAACATTTTTAAAAATTCCAATAAAATTACACAAGATAGTAGAAATTATTTTGGACTTTTGTTAATTTTTTTCAGAATTTTTTAAATTGTTTTGATCAAGAAATAAAAATCAGAAAATCAATTAAAACAAAAATATAAAAAATGCATGATAATTTGAAACAGGCCAATCACAGCGTGCCACCTCACTTCATCTTCAACCTCCAGCATAGGGCAAAACGCGTGCAATACCACAGTTCATGAGCCTATGTTCAGATCCATCAATCATGCTCGTTTCTTAACCAAAATCCATGAAATCAAGTGCAAATTAAAGCTAGCATACCATACTACATGATGCAATTTGAATCAAACTCAAAGATCAAGCATGGATCAAGAAATAAAGTCTCAAAAACTGGAAAAACTCACTGCTAACATCAAAGTCATGAACACGATTTCAACAATTCTGCTTGAATCAAAGCTCAAATATACATCAATCTTAATGATTGGCCAGCTAGCAACTCAATGGACATGATTTGCATCATCAATTCAAGCTGAAACACATAAATCAAAGTTCAAGAAACTCACATGGATGTGAAATCTGGAAACACGATTCCTTCACTCCAGAAGCAATCCAATGGTGCATGCTTGATCTCCTTACTTCACTGAAGATGAATCACCAAGAATTTTGAAGAATGATTCAAGGAGAAGAGAGATTCGAAGCAATTTGCAGAGATGCTTTCAAAATGTTCAGATTTGCAATGTAGCGATTATGAGCCTCTTTCTTCACAAATGAGCCTTGATTCTTGTTATATAGCACGAGGGTAAGAGGATAAAAGTGGTATTTGGCACTCAAAACTGTTGGAGGGCAAGTTTGGAAGTTTTGGCCAAAAATGAGGATGCACATGGAATCTGCATTTCACTCGTGCATTTTCTTGTCTTTTCTGCGTTTTGTGAGCCAAATGAAGTCAGAATTACATGCCCAAAGTGCCAGCTCACGATTGTTTGAAATGAAGAAGTGTTGGTGATTTTGCAAAATTGAGCATGTTTTTGTATTTTTTCATCCAAGCAAGTTCATGAAGCATATGGGCATGAAATGATGAGTGTAATGGGCCTCATCATGTCACAAATTTCTCATGGGCTTGATTAGAAGCAAAAGGAATGGCTAAAACTTGAGTTTGCAAGAAATGGCCATTTTGCATATTTGTCAAAATTCAATAAAATGCCTCAAATTTCCAAAGTTCATAACTTGCTCATACTTTTGAATTTTGACAGAAATGAGCACAATTTAGAAAGGTATTGAAAAGATCTACAATCCCTTAGTTTTGCGATTTTGCAATTGAATCCATTAAGGTCCTCAAAATTGGACATGAAATTCATTAATTTTGGAAAATGACCTATAATTTTGTGACTTCCAAGCTTGATAACTCTTGACTCTTTGACAATTTGGACATGAAACCAAAAGGAGATGAAAGATCATCTTCTTATATTTCCAAGCATGTTTCATTTGCATTTTTTGGATCAAAGGTGAATAAAGTATGAATTTTTGAAATTAAGTCCTCATTTTCCAAAATTAGAAACTTTTAGGGTTTCTTCAAGAACAAGTTTTAACCCAAACCTCAATCTTTTGGATCCAATGATCAAAATGGTCTTGAAATATGAAAAGTACACCCTTGAATTGATGGTTGTCCAAAAAATTACTTTGGTCAACCTTGACTTTGACTGATTTTGACCAAAATGACCATTTTGCCCTTCTAAATCAATTGATCCACTTCCCTTCAAAATTGATGATCAAGACTTCAAACATATGACTTTCCAAATATATAGAGGCCATGTGAAAATTTCCACTTCAAAATTCTCAAGAAAACTTGATGAAATCCCAAACCCTAATTTTGGTTAACACCATAGGAGACTGATGAATCAACTTCAAAACTTCAAATCTTCTGGATATCTTGCCCAATTTCTTGTACAAAGACTTTTCAAATACCAATGAAATGTTGTAGCTTCCAAATCAAGACTTGTACATTGATCAATAGCCTTGGTCAAGCAAAACCCTAATTTGACTGGTGAATCAAAAGAGTGATTCTTCTTATAATCAAACACAAACTTCAATCCTCTGATGATCCAAAGGGATGGATAAAACATCTTGAGATATGCAATAACTTTTGAGCTTGAAAGATCCATAGGTCTAGATGATCAGATTCTACTTGAGCAACTTGTCAATGCAATCAGCCTTCAAAGCTTGAGGAAAACTTGATAACCAAAGTACTTTGATCCCATCACAATGTATGAATACAATGCAATATGATATTCATGATGAAACATAAGCCAATATCAAGAGGGTAAATTTTGGGGTGCAACAACTGCCCCTATTCAAATATCTTCAACATGATAAGTGAGAAAAGTGACAACTTTCGAGCGTTCAGAGTTGAAGATGATTGAATACAAAAGAACCCGAAAATTTACACTCTTGAAGAAGGATGAAAAAGAAACAGAAAACCCCCAAGACATGCGTCCGAATGAAGCCGTAACGCAGGTTGAAACAAAACAAAAACAAAGAAGAGTAGACGCAACTAAGCTTCCGGACAAATGTGCTAGGGCAAAACTGGGCTTTAAAAAGGGGTGAGACAAAACTCAAATCAGAGTATAGGCGATACTACGCTCTGGAAAAGAAAACGTACGCGGGTGAGGAGACGAAACTCTGAGCTCGACCCAAAGCAAAAGTGGCTAGAGTGCGTGATTCTTGGAGCACTTGCTAATCTCAACTAAGATAGACAGTATGAAGGAACTGAAAGAATCCCAGAAAAGAGGAACAAAAGCGAGACGAAACTCGACTCAATAACTAGTTAGATGAAACTAAACTAGATGGGTACCAGGACGAAACTGGATTTCACGCACGGGTAATTGAGGCGAAACTCGACCCATAGCAAAATGATGAGAGTGCATGTTTCTCAGAGCACCTGCTGGTCTCAGATCAATGGATAAACAGTGATGAGAACTGATAGAATAATCCAAGAAACAAAAGAGATTGATTTCAATCCAGGGACGCAGTACGAACACTGCACTCGGTAAACGAACACCGTCAAAGGGTCCAAGGTATGAAAGCAAAAACGAGACGAAACTCGACTCAATAACTAGTTAGGCGAAACTGAACTAGATGAGCACCAGGACGAAACTGGATTTCATGCACAGGCGACGAGGCGAAACTCGACCCAAAGCGAGAGTGATGAGAGCGCATGTTTCTCAAAGCACCTGCTGGTCTCAGATCAATGGATAAGCAGTGACGAAAACTGATAAAAGAATCCAACGAACAAAAAAGACTGATTTCAATCCAGGGACGTAATACGAACACTGCACTCGGTAAACGAACACCGTCAAAGGGTCCAAGGTATGAAAGCAAAAACGAGACGAAACTCGACTCAATAACTAGTTAGGCGAAACTAAACTAGATGAGTGCCAGGACGAAACTGGATTTCATGCGCAAGGTGAGGAGACGAAACTCTAAGCTCAACCCAAAGCAAGGAGATTAGGGCGTACACCTAAAAACCTGCTGAAAGCGAATGTCAGGACGAAACTAGTATTCGAAAGATGCATCAATAGACATTGGAATAAACCGGAGAGGGTAGGGAAGACTAAACCCGAGAAGGCCGCGCTAGGGCGAAACTGAACTACAGTCAAGAGTAAACACTCAAACAAATAAATGATTGACGTCAAAAGGAAAATGGTACGGGGAGGAAACTGAACTAATGAGGACGAAGACCTCGCTGGGGATTCAATTCAAAGCATTAGCAAATTCACTGGGGACAACAGAAACAATAATGGCTTATGTTCCGATGCATGTTTGAATTCTTTCTTTATAGCACAATGCTCCATATAATGGAAATGCTACGCGTTTTGGTGGATGTAATGTAATGATGCATGTTTAAAAGTTCCACTAGGGAAATGGCCAATTGAGAAACCAATAACCAAGAAGTCAGAATCTGACATGACTTGCAAAAATAAATTGCAAAATCCAAAGGAGAGGAGAAAGTATGGGGAACCGTTAGAGAGGGAACCTCGAAGAGATGAAGCTTTGCGGGGAATAACAACCGAGCAAACAGTAGAAATGGGCCACAAACATTGAGAGGAGCTGCAAAAATAAATTGCAAACTCCTAGGGAAGATCAGATCGACACTGTAGCTTCTGGAGTGGGACGCCATCCGAAGATCAGGGTAAGACTGTAATCTCTGGAAAAGACAGCACGCGTCCGTGTTGAGGATGATACCAAGACAACAAACCCGACATGAGAGGTGAACACTTTTGTTGGGGGAACAAAGCTCCGCTGAGGAGACGAAACTTCACCGGGAAGACAGAACTCTGTCGAAGATTTTGTTGGAGAGATATTTCTTTGAATGCAACCATTGGATGGATCATGCAGATAGTCACACAGTATCTACCTTACTGGGGATAAGGGAAGATCTTAACATAAGGATGCCCCAGTCAGCAGACCGACTGGGAAATGAGAGGCCATGGCGAGGGATTTCTGTTGGCAACTCCGTTGGGGATATGCGACATATCCAAACTTGAAGTCTCAGAATGAAGTCTTTAAAAGAAGATTCTTGGGGCAACAAAACTTTGTTGTGGAAACGGAACTTCACTGGGGATAGGTAAAGTCCTATTCATACATGGGCTCTGTCTAACAAGAGAAAACCAAATATTCCCTTCCTGGCAATCATTAAGCTCTTTACAGGTGTTCATCGTGTAAACTCTTTTTTGGATGTCAAACAAATGTTTTACATGCAGAAAAATGTTTATTTTGGGAATGACAGACCTGATGCGATGATTATTTAAGCCTTGAAGTTGAAAATCTTAACAAAGTGTCGCATCTCTGTTGTGAATGAATCACTGGCTAGAGTGCAAAAATTTCAAAACTTTTCTTCCCCCCCTTTTTTTTTGAAAAAAACGAGTCAAGATGCGGGAGATAAGATACCAACATGAATATGCAACACATATTTGGGAGTTTAGGAAACGCTATCCTGTTGTAGTATGCTTTCGAGTTAAGCCCTCGTTTCAGTTAGGAATTTTAGAGGTTGTAACGTGGCCTGGTTCAAGGTTTTTTTTAGAAAAAAGTTTTTCAAGGCTCAAGTTATTTGGTGCCCACCCCCTTCGTGATATTCTCCTGTCCTAAGTTCAGTTGACTTATCACAAGCATTACTCTTTCAAAAGGATTTATAACGGTTGAGTGATCACGACAAATTCCCCAACATGATTGTTACTTAGCTTCAGCTTCTTTTGTTTTTGATATTATTGTTCCTCTTCTTTTGATGAAAATTTCATTGGATAATCCTCTTTTTTTTCTCTGGCCTTTTAGTCTCTTCTTTTCCCTAACTTTTTCCTGGACAAAATCTTTTGAATTTCAATTTTGGGAGTCCAGCGGGATGCCCTAACTTTTGCCTAAGCGGCTTGTTTTCAAGTTTTGACTTAGCGGGGCTTTTTTTTTGTTTCTTTCTTATTCATACTTTCCACTTCGAACAAGTCAGTGTGACCTTAGGTCTTTGAAATTTTTTTTTTTGAAGAAAACAAATGCCTCATTCCTTGGTCGGCGAGGAATAGCCATTATTGTATTGATTCGATCTCGACCTCAGGACTTTGTGAGGAAATGAACCTTGTGGTTTAGACATTTTTCTGATCTCATGATGCGAGAGATAAAATGTGGTGATCCTCAGATGGGTCATTCCTTCTGAAATTTGAATGCTTGGGCAAATTAACTGAACATCTACCCTGCCCCTGGTTAAAAAAAAGGTTTTTTTTTAACGGAAAAGAAACTTCTACTTCAAAGGCTCAGAGGGGTTAACGAGGGTCTAACTCCCTTATATCTCCGGTGTTTGGGGATTGAAACAATGTATGTACATCATCAACGGGGTTCTACTCAAAAGCATACCATTACAGTCATCGCTTTTAGCTAAACTCCTTCCTCCAAACTCTTGGCTAAGCAAAAGAAATGGCACATTTGGTATCAAAATGCCCGAGAGCAGATACTGGATGGATTAAGTAAAATGAAACAATTTTTTAAGGTAAAAATATTCAACGCATCAAGACTGACATTCGGCTATAAACAAAATCCTATATGCAGACAATGCTAAAACAATCAATCAAGATAACACATGAAAGTGCGGCAAAGAAACGTAATAAAAGCCATTATGGGGAAGAAATGTTTCCAATTAGGTTCGCCGATCTCGCTGACCTGCCGTAATCTTGATATTACCCTGACCCAATACTTTTACCAATAACACGGAATTGTGAAACAAAATAGCAAGGCATCCACCAGAAAAGTGAATGAGAATCCTATCAATCAGAGAAACAAACATACCCCTTGCACAGTAGCAGTTGTGTTTGTTATCCGCATTTCAAGCGATCAACCAACCATGACTTAGATTACCATTTCCGTGTAAGGTCCACGAAGTTTATATGCACGTGCTTATCAAAATATTGGACGTTTTTGTAAACAAAATAGTAAAAAGGGAGAAAAGAAACATATACGTATACTTGAAAGAAGATATTCTATTGATTTTGAGAAATCAGCCTGTGAGAAAGGCATTTATAATTGGAAGCAAGAAATTACAAAATCAAAGCAAACACGTGTTTACAAATGGCAATGTGAATGTGAATATCCACCAAGTCCCGACTCTGCTATGACTCTTATGACTCTCACGCTTTCATCTTCCTGCTTTCAGACAGATCATTCTTGGATTAGCCTCGAGCTTATGCCAGGTGACGGAAAGAAACAAAGGATCTTATGTTTAGCGTAGTCATTTGCTTTAAGTCCCTAACTTTTGCATGAATCGCCCCTTCGGGTTTTTGATTCACCGGGACACCTTCTTTTTGCCTAAACCGCCCTTTCGGGTTTTCAGTTTAGCGGGTTTTTTTTATTTTTATTTTTATGCAAAGTATTTTTTAACTACGTCAGCATTCACAGGGAGAGGGAAGTACTCTTCATCCATAGTCATGAGCATCATCGCTCCTCCAGAGAAAACTTTTCTGACCACCAAAGGACCTTCATAAGTCGGAACCCACTTGCCCCTGGGATCTCCCTGGGGAAGAATTATCCTTTTTAGCACAAGGTCACCTGGCTTGTAACGCTGAGGCTGTACCCTCTTATCAAAAGCTTTCCTCATCCTTTATTGATATACCTGACCATGACATACAGCCGTCAACCTCTTCTCATCAATAAGTTCCAACTGATCCATCCAATTCTGTACCCATTCACTTACATCCAGCTCAACATCTCTCATGATCCTAAGGGAAGGAATCTCGACTTCTATCGGCAATACTGCTTCCATGCCATAAACCAATGAAAATGGGGTTGCCCCAGTCGAAGTACACACAATGGTGCGATAACCATGCAAAGCGAAAGGCAACATCTCATGCCAATCTTTATAGGTTACCACCATCTTCTGTATGATCTTTTTGATATTCTTATTGGCCGCTTCGACATCACCGTTGATCTTTGGTCGGTATGGGGAAGAGTTATGATGCTTGATTTTGAAGGAATCACAAAGCTCCTTCATCATTTTATTGTTCAAATTAGACCTATTATCGGTAATGATCTTCTCAGGCACTCCGTAGTGACAGATAATATTATGCTTAATGAACCGAGTTACCACCTTCTTGGTGACATTGGCATAGGATGCAGCTTCAACCCATTTTGTAAAATAATCGATGACAACCAGAATGAAACGGTGCCTGTTGGACACAGTCGGTTAAATTTTTCCGATCATATCAACTCCCCACATTGCAAACGGCCAAGGGGAAGTCAAAACATTCAAAGGTACTAGCGGCACATGCACTTTATCAGCATAGACTTGACATTTGTGGCAAACCCGCGCATGATTGTAACAGTCAGTCTCCATGGTGGACCAATAATAACCTGCTCGCAAAATCTTTTTGGCCATGGTATGCCCGTTGGAATGGGTCCCGAAATCTCCTTCATGTATCTCTTCAATGATTCTAGCTGCTTCTTTCTTGTCAACACATCTGAGCAGTAAACCGTCATGATGCCTTCTATACAACACGCCACCACTGAGAAAGAACTTGGCTGAAAATATTCTCAAGAACTTCTTATTTGTGACGGATGCCTCTTCAGGGTACTCTTGTGTTTCAAGATATCGTTTAACATCATAAAACCAAGGATTACCATCTGATTCCAAACTAGCCTCAAAACAGAAAGCTGGCTCACTCAAACTTCTGATGGTAATGGAAGGTGCCTCATTAGCCCACTTAACCTTGAACATGGAGGACAAAGTTGTCAGTGCATCAACTAGATTGTTTTCTTCTCTAGGAATGTGTTCAAACGTGATCTCTTTGAAGTACGGAATCAGCTTCATAACATGCTCACGATAGGGAATCATGTTCTGATGGCGAATCTCCCAATCTCCATTAATCTGGATGATGACAAGATTGGAATCCCCATAAGCTTTCAAAAATTTGATGCGCAGGTCGATCTCCGCTTCAATGCCATAAATGCAAGCCTCATATTCAACCATATTGTTAGTGCAATTGAAACAAATATGAGCCGTGAAAGGAATGTGGTATCCCTCAGGGGAAGTGATAATAGCTCCGACACCGTTGCCCATGGCATTGGAGGCGCCATCAAAAACAAGCGTCCAACGTAATCCCGGCTCGGGTCCTTTGTGTGGGTCTGACATGTTACAATCCCGAATATACACAATTTCCTCATCTGGAAAATCAAACTTCATCGGTTCATAATCGTTCATGGGCTGGTGAGCAAGATGGTTGGCCAGTACACTACCCTTAACTGCTTTTTGAGTAGTGTATTGGATATCATATTCGGTGAGTATTATCTGCCAACGGGCTACCCTGCCTGTAAGAGCTGGCTTCTCAAAAATGTACTTGATTAGATCCATTTTGGATATCAAGTAGGTGGTGTGAGTTAACATGTACTGCCTCAAATGTTTGGCGGCCCAGGCAAGCACAACACAAGTCTTTTCCAGCAATGAGTAACTCGACTCGCATTCCGTAAACTTCTTACTCAAGTAGTAAATAACCTGCTCTTTCTTCCCTGTCTCGTCGTGCTGACCGAGGACATAACCCATTGAGCTCTCCAACACAGTTAGATACATGATTAGTGGCCTTCCTTCTACTGGCGGCATGAGTATCGGAGGTTCCTGCAAATACTCCTTTACTTTATCAAAGGCCTTCTGAAAATCCTCATTCCATTTCACTGTCTGACTTTTCTTCAACAATTTGAACAAAGGTTCACAGGTGGCTGTGAGATGAGAAATAAATCTAGAAATGTAGTTTAACCTTCCCAAGAAACCACATACTTCCTTCTCCGTCTTCGGTTCGAGCATTTCCTGTATCGCTTTTACCTTGGTCGGGTCCACCTCAATACCTTTTTCACTTACAATAAAACCCAACAGCTTGCCGGATCTCACCCCGAAGGTGCACTTATTCGGATTCAACCTTAGCAAGAACTGCCTCAGTCTCCTGAACAATTTTTCCAGATGAATAAGGTGTTCCTCTTCCGTGTCAGACTTAGCAATCATATCGTCTACATATACCTCAATCTCTTTGTGAATCAAATAATGAAAGAGAGTGACCATAGCGCGCTGATATGTTGCCCCGGATTTTTCAAACCAAACGACATCACTTTATAGCAAAAAGTTCCCCAAGGCGTGATAAATGTTGTCTTCTCCATATCCTCCGGAGCCATCTTAATTTGATTGTAACCCGAAAAACCATCCATGAACGAGAACACCTTGGAATGAGCAGTATTATCAACCAACACATCAATATGCGGAAGAGGGAAGTCATCTTTAGGGCTGGCCCTGTTCAAATCCCTATAATCCATGCACATCCTAACCTTACCATCCTTCTTGGGCACAAGCACGATATTTTCAATCCATGGCGGATAATTGATGACCTTTAAGAAATTTGCGTCCAACTGCTTCTGGACCTCCTCCTTGATCTTCTTAGACATCTCAGGATGAGTTCTTCGGAGCTTTTTATTGACAGGGGAACAACCTTCTTTGAGCGGTAGTCGATGCACCACTATGTCTGTATCCAGCCCAAGCATATCCTCATAAGACCAAGCGAAGATATCAGAATACTCACGGAGTAGCTCAATTAATCTGGCCTTTATACTTTCCTCGAGATCTGCCCCTATCTTGACTTCTTTCTTACCTCTTATGTGCCAATATTCACCACCTCAATCGAATCCTGATTCGGCTGGATAACCTTCTCCTCTTGTTTTAACAATCTTGCTAATTCCTCAGGAAGATCACAATCCTCATACGCTTCTACTTCAGCTTGATAAATAGGAGTATCAAAATCATAATGAGCCATAGCAGAGTCGTTATCAATATGATCGGTGGTGGAAGTGCATCTGCATGAATGACATTTTGGCGTTTTTTAGTGACAGTGTGAAAAGAGAAACATTGCCATTCAAAAATAAAAAAGAAATGGAACAAAATTTTGAATGCAAAAACGTCCTTTATTTCATGATAAACTTGAAAATAAACATGGTGGGTCTACACAAATGATTCACCACGCCTTGGGAAGAGCGCAGGAATTATGATATGATAATAAAAGAAAACAAGAAAATTACTCCTCAGCGCTTGAAACATGGATAACATCCACATAAGTCCAATTATTGAGCGTTTGGCCTGGTATACTCGGACGAATCCAATCTTCGATATTGTAGCCATCAGCCCTATCGTTGCCAACTGCACTGACGTGTCCTTCTTGAGTAGCACAAGGGCGGGAAAACTTCACAGGAGTAGATAAACTAGATGCTCTGGGAGTTGAACTCTGCTGACCTGGGCTAAAACCAAGACCAAACTTATCAAATTTTGGGGTAACGTCCAGCACCTGACCCCAACCTTCAGGGTTACCATTTTCCATCACAGGTCTCGCATCCTTGAGAGAAGACATAACAGTTTCGGGCTCCCTTTTCTGCTCTGGAAGAGGAAAATTGACAGCATGAACTGTCTCAAATGCTTGAAACGGGGTCTCATGTATCTCTCCTTCAACTTCAACATAGCGGAATGATGTCAAATGACTCACGATGTAATCTTCCTCACCGCACATAATTATCACCTTTCCTTCTGCAGGATACTTGAGTTTCTGATGAAGAGTAGAAGTGACTGCCCCTGCTCTATGAATCCATGGCCGCCCCAACAAACAACAATATGTTGGCTGTATATCCATCACAAAAAATGTAGCCGTGAAGGTGCGAGGACCAACCTTCATTGGTAACTCCACCTCCCCAAACACTAACCTTCGAGACCCATCAAACGCCTTCACCATCAAATCACTAGGGCACAACTCCAGTCCAGAGTAATCAATTTTCATCAATGCCGACTTCGGCAATACATTTAAAGACGATCCTGTGTCCACCAAAACCCGGGATAAAGTAGTGCCCCTGCATTCCATTGAAATAGGCAACACTTTGTTATGGTTTGGCCCCTCCGGAGGAAGATCAAAATTTGTGAAGCCCATACCATTCCCGGCAGATATGTTAGCACAAACATTCTCAAACTAATTGACTATTATCTCATGTGGCACAAACGCATTCTTTAATAACTTCATCAAAGCATTTCTGTGAGGTTCTGAATAAATCAACAGAGACAAGATAAACATCTTAGAAGGAGTATGGCTCAGATGATCAATTATACTATAATCACTCTTTCTGATAATTCGCATTAACTCTTCAACCTCATCGGGAACTGAAGAAGCTTCTGGTATCGGAATCAGTTGAGTTACATTGGCTGGCGTAACCCTTGGATTACCAATCATCGACTGCTTTCTTCCTTTTTCTCCTGCAGAAGCATCTGCCGCATCTTGCACATTGGAAGGAACGAATACTCTCCCACTTCTAGTCATTCGACCCACACCTGAAAAGTTATGAACTTCCTCTTCATTACCTTCAGCACGTTCTTCTTCAGACAAACGAGTACTTACTTCGTGCTTCACCCCATGGTAATAAACGTCAGCGCCATAATGCCATGGGATGGCCTTCTCACAGTTATACGGCATGGCACCGGGTACCGTAATCATCAAAGGAGGCGCCCTAGACGGGGTAGGAATGCGTACAGGGGTGTAAGGAATAGATACCACAACAACATCTTCTTCGGTAACCTTACGATAGCTCAGTTTTCTATCGAACAGCAGGGAGCCCTCTTTTATCATCAACTAGATACCGGCTTTTAAATCATCACAGCCCTTCGGTTGCTCTCTACACTTGGCACACTCTGAAGTACAACCCGGGAAAATATAATTGTCAAGCAAATACCTCTTAACATACCACAACGGAGTAGTTACTTGTTCCACATTCATGATTAAATTAAACATTTCACCATTATCATCAATCATATTAACAACACCCCCTCCATGCCTAGCATTGGGTTCTGAGTAACATTCGGACCAGTCACTGGAGTAAACTCAATTGCCTTAGCATCCAACAAGTCTTGTATTTTGCACTTCAACGCAAAGCAATTGTCAGTAGAATGACCAACTCTGCCTGAATGGAATTCACATCTTGCGTTAGCATCATAGTTAAGAGGAAGTCTTGCGGGTGGTGGTGGCATATTTCTCAAACCGATCGACTTCAAATCGAGCAAATGGTGGAGTGCTTCCGTGAGAGATACCGGAAAGGGATCGAATTTTCTGGGTTGTCTCTGCTGTTGATTATTATACTGACGGGGAGTATCTTGTTGTCTTTGTTGTTGAGGCACTGTATTCGGTCTCTGCTGCGGAGGAGCATTAACAGGAATAAAAACAACATTGATTTGTTGGTGCTGACGATCCTCTCTTATTCCTCTATGAGAATAAACCGCACTTGTGTTGCCTTCCCTTTTCTTAGGGTAAGTGTTGAATGGTTTCTTACTGCCCCCTGATGAGCCACTAGAACCTCCAATCTGAGTTTTCCCCAATTTCAAACCTACCTCAATTCTTTCACCAGCCATAACCAAGTCTACAAATCCTGCCAAAGTACTTCCTATCATGTGCTCATAGAACGGCCCTTGCAGGGTACTCATAAACATATCAATGATTTCTCTCTCCATGAGTGGAGGTTGAACCCTCGCAGCCAACTCACGTCACTTCTGAGTGTATTCTTTGAAACATTCTCTTGGTCCATGTGACAAATTCTGTAACTGAGTGCGATTAGGCGCCATATTCATATTATACTGATAATGTTTGACAAAAGCCTGAGCAAGATCATTCCAGCAACGAATATAGGTTTTCTCCAACTTCATGTACCACTCCAGGGATTCCCCAGATAGGCTATCCTAGAAAAAGTGAATCAAAAGCCCCTGATCCTCAGTATGTACCGACATCTTTCGGAAATAAGCAGTTGCATGAGTAACAGGACATGATGTTCCGTTGTACTTTTCAAATACAGGAGGCTTGAACTTTGGAGGAACCTTCACCCCAGACACCAACCCGAGATCATTAGCATCTATACCAAGGACTCCTTGACCTTCCACAACCTTCAAACGTTCTTCCAACAACCGATACTTCTTATCCTCAACCTGAACTTATGGCTCTGAACACCGAATAGAAAACTGATCTTCATCCTGATCAAAGTCATAATCCTGCTCCTGATAGCCCCTTACACCGCCCTGATTATCTCTTCTGTTCCCCACAAGACGAGGTCCCAGAGATGGGGGAAACTGCCCTACATTGCGCACAAAAGGGTTTCCAGGCATCCCGTGAAAATTTCCAGCAGGCTGATCTTGCACATCCCCCAATCCTACAGAAATGTCCTGATAGAGCCCTTGATTTCCACCATCCCCTGGATAGCGGCGCTGGTTGTTGACAATGGCGGCCAGCTCCTCCTGTCGGCGATTCACATTGGTGAGGACCTCCATGAACTGGGTCATCTGAGTAGCCATCTGGGCCCTCATTTCAGCGAGTTCAGCTTGAACTTGTTCCATCTGTCTTGGCAAATTGTTTCTGGTGGAATACCGATGAGTAGTCATCTTGAATTCTGAATAAGAAAAGCAGCAGAATAAGAATACCATCTTGAGATAACCTGTAATGTTATGAAATGCATGATGTGCATGATATGTTTGTCATTTCCAGGTATTCAAGAGTCCTTTTATTCATCAATCATGGAACACAATTAAAGATCAAACATACAGTCAAAGAAAAAAGGACAATAAGACAAACACTTCAATTATTTAAAAACTGAAACAATTTTCAAGTGACTTCGGACATTTAAGAGTGTAGCGATAAACAACAAAATACGTGTTTCAAAATAAACTTAACAAAAAACTGAATAATAAAAACAGACAAATGATCCCTTCCAACAATCCTGGGGGTGACCAAATACACCCAAGGTAAATAACAAAACTAAATCTCTGGAACAAGACATGCTTCAAGGTGCTGACAATACTCTTCAAGCATGGATTTCTCCTTCAAAAGTTACGATGCGACTACCTTACTTTCTTGAAACCGATCCTCTGCGACACGCCTCTGGGTTACTTCCTTCTTAAGCTGAGCATCTTTGTCTTTGAGCTGTTTCTCCAAGTTTTGAATCTTCTTCCTGTAGCTATTCTCAGATACTTGAAGCTTCTGGCACTCTTGTTGGGTCTTACTCAACTCTTCTTCCATTTTAGCATGAGATCTCTTCCTAAAACTGGTTGCATCAGAAGTTTCCCCTTGAGCTTCTCTGAGTTTGTGAGCTAAGTCGGCCCTTTCTTGATCTACCCAATAGAGTTTCATTCCTGCCTCGCGGTCTTTTGCACGAAGTTGAATGTTCTCAACATGAACCTAGGTAAACACCTCGGTAGGCACGGTGTTACTCAGAACAGTAGGAGGTTGTTCACATATAGGATCCGACCTTGCAAATGGTAACCGTAAAATCTCAACCCTGGCTCTAATCCATTCCAAGTAAGGAACCCTAGCAATAAGAACTTTCTTGCCCAAAGTAGTTCTATCCTTCTTGTGAATTCCCTTCCAAGCACTTGTCACTCTTTTGAACATCACATGATCACTTCCTCTAACAAAATACACTGATTTAGACACCTCCTCAACCTTTGGCGGTCCATCCATTGCATATCCCAATTGACGATAAGCAAGCACAAGATTATAGTTGATACACACCTTAGTTCCTATGAGGGGAACATTAGGGAAATCTCCGCAGCTAGTGATAATACTTAGTACTTCTCCCATGTCATAATTCCACCGGATATCAAATGAAGTAAGGTTGACAAGTCTTGATGACCATCAGAGAGAATTCCTGGTATCCACGAAAGGGCCACTTACCGGTAGGTGCAACTTACCATTGATACAACATCGAATGACATAAGCTTACATTACCTCCTTTTCCATACCTGTAATGAATGATGTAAAGATTATCTGCCAAGAGTGTCGGTACCGGGTTCTTATTTCTAAAAACACAAATAGCCGTCAAATCCACAAAATTTCTCTTGCGAGGGAAGAGGATGATCCCGTGTATCATGAGAGAAAACAGAGTGCTGAAGTTACTCCAATTCCCTTTCTTTGCCCAGTCTTCAGTTTTCTTCACTAAGAAATCCAAATAAAACCCTGTGGTATCCTCACTTGATTTCCAATTGTCTTTCACTTCTTTCCAACTCAAATGAAGAATTTCAGCAATAACTTCGAACTTCGGCTTCTCTGACACCTGGACAAAAGGAACTTTATCGGACAACTTGATATTAAGTAGGTACGCGTACTCTTCTAGTGTGGGAATCAGTTGATAATCTTGAAAAGTAAAACACCGTAATTCCTTGTCATAGAACTGGAAGAGGGTGATAAAAGCTATTAGATCAACTGGAGTATTAAGGACTAGTAACAAATTGCCATAATTTTTGTTGAAATTATTCAGAACATCACCCTTCAAATAAGAACTCAACCTCTTCAATTCGGACACATCAATAGTAGGAATCTGATAAGCGAATGTATGCCTGGTGGGCTCTTTAACACGAACTGAATCAAACTCAATTGACGGGAGGCTAGCCATCTCTGATGGAAAGAAGACTCTCGAGTGTCACTGGAAGATGACATGCACATGCTAGTTATTTTTTATACATCATTTTTTTTAGAAATAAATTTGCTATGATGCAACATGACAGGATCAAAGTTTCACACTGGACAATGGCTAGACCATTACAGAACAGCGCCACTCAAGATCAAAAGAAAATCCCAAAGCTTCAACACTATCATGGGAACTTGAGCCACCTTCGCAACACAAAGTCACCAACAGTACCTGTACCTGTAAGAAAAGTTTTCCCGCCCCTCTCACGGGTGTAGTCTAGGTCAAGGTAAGGTTAAAATCCAAATTAGAGTACAGGAGCTCGAATGTCGGTATCATCATAAGATAACACCTATCCGAACTACCTCTGAAGTCATGGGTCTCATGGTCAGGTCTACAAAGCATCCGCCTCATAGCTGCCATGGCCACTCTATTCGTAGTTCCTATGGAATTCACTCATAGCCTGGGTACGAGGCCTTTTACCTCATGGAATAACCCACCCACCAAGAAATCCAAAATCCAAACAGTCCAGCCAAATCCAGTGTGCAGAAAGTAAAGCGCACATAGGATGCAATGCAAACAGATAAATATGCAAAGCGATAAAATAAACACCCAAAAAGAAAATAAACAAGAGCTAGGATCGACTCCGGGATGGACCAGCAAAAGGTCAATCTGTCCCCAGTAAAGTCGCCAGCTGAAACCACCCGGCCGGAACCTGTCATTTGGATGTAATGAAACATCAATGAAGTCGCCACCGAACGTCTTTTATCCCGCCAAAAGGGAAAGGTAAACATCGAGAAAACCTGAAAAGGGAGAAATCACGGTATTTCGACCGAGAGATTGGGTAAGGGAGTCTGTTACGCGAGGGGAAGGTATTAGCACTCCACACGCCCGTAGTACTCTACGGTATCCACTCTTGTTATCTAATCTAATGGGTATGGTCAAATCCTATGTCTATGGCTTAAAACTGAAAAGGGAATGCATGCAAAAGAAAAAGAAAATAATGTAGGGAAAATAAAAGATGTGCTCGATCGGGCCCTACCCCAATGCCTACGTATCCATTTTAAAGAATCAGAGCAGCCGTAGTTCAGCTTACATATTTTGGTTGGTTTGTGTTTTTTAGTTAAGATAAACAAAGACAGTCAAGATGGAAAAACATCAAGTAAAACAACAAAAAAATGAGATGGTAAAACATCGGTTAAATAATAACATGTTAACATGTCAAAGATGATGAAACATCGAATAAGAACGGATGACAACACATCACACCTAACAATGATGTTGAGAATCAAAGTAGGATAACAAACATGTGTGATGGTGAAACATCGGCTTCAAACAAATGTGCGATGGCGAAACATCGGCTAAAAGGTAGTAAAATATCATGGCAAAGATGACGAAACATCAATAAAACAGATGGCAAAACATCACACCTAACAATGATATTGAGAATCAAGGTAGGATAACAAACATGTGCGATGGCGAAACGTCGGCTAAGAGATAACATAGTAACATGGCATGATAAGGATGGAAAAACATCAATAAAACGGATGACAAAACATTACACCTAACAATGATATTGAGAATCAAAGTAGGATAACAAACATGTGCGATGGCGAAATATCGGCTTCAAAAAATTGTGCGATGGCAAAACATCGGCTAAAAGGTAGTAAAAAACAAAACCAAGAGGCGCACAAACAAATAAGGTTGATTTGTATCTTTTACCTTGAAGAAGGGTTTGAGTTTATTAGAGGTATTTTATGATTTGCCAAGAAAACAATTTTTGTTTTAAGATGCAAAATGCAAAGAAAGGAAAAACAACTAAGGGAAACTAGCCTAGCACTATCCCTAGTGTTGTCATACGATGGTTGACCCCAAGGTTGAGGATAAAGGAAAATCCTACCCTATGTTAGCATACATGGATTCCTACCTTAATCAACATGCCAAAGGAAGCTTCACAAAACTATCCTATAGGGAACATGCAATGAGAGCGAAGTCGTGATCTCAATTTCTAAATTGAGTGACTCATCGATCAACAATTAAAGAAGAAAAGCAATAAACATCCTATAGGGAACATGCACTGAGAGCGAAGTCGTGAACTCAGTTTCTAAATTGAGTGACTCATCGATCAATAATTAATGAAGAAAAGCAATAAACATCCTATAGGGAACATGCACTGAGAGCGAAGTCGTGATCTAAATTTCTAAATTAAGTGACTCATCGATCAAAAGTAAATGCAACACATGTATCAAACAAAAACAGAGGGCCTCCTGACATATATCAGCAACAGAGGTCCCATCATGCAACATAGAACTATGCAAATAGAAGAAAAGAAATAATGCAATACCAAACGGATAACTATCCGTAGCAACTGAGCAAGAATAAAAGAAACCCAGAGAACTTCAAGCAAGCTGGCATCAGCAGACAAATCAAGTCAGAAATTACGCCATCAGGATGTAAGTAATGAGATTATCAGATATGAACAGATCCCATGGGCAATGTATAGCATTCATAATCATATGTATATATATCCTACATAAACCACCAAACATGCCAAGTACAAGAATAGTGCCAATATAATAAACTGTGTTCCACAAATAAAGTGAAACACAATAGCCTCCAGCCAAAAATGGAAACTTTCCTCAAAGTACCTTGCACATTCAACAACCAAGTTAGTATTCCCATACATAGAATGATGATTAACATAAGTGGTGGATAATGACACCATGATGAAATGAGAAAACATGACATCAACTATTAAACATTAGTCATGATAGACATAAGGGAACAAGCATATGCACAATTTGGTCAAAAGAATCAGAGGAATGTTGCTCCTTTCTATCACCATGTTGAGTTGACAATTGAATATCAATCAAGGATCATGGGAGATTGAGAAGAATACAATCAAAAACCATGAAGGTCAGTAGCAACCACAATTCAATCATGCACAATTAGTTCATCACAACTCACAAGCATAATAGAAGAGGAATTCCACACAATGCATCAAAAGGTTCAATCATTCAAACATGGGGCATTAAGTGAAATTACTTGAGTTTATTTGGATAAACACATCCAACATGATCATTAGTTTCACAATCATAGGCCTCACTCAAGTTCATTGGCCACCAAACAAATTGCAACAAGATATGCAACATTAATTGGGTACCTTCACTTCAAAAATACATCAAAAATAGAAAATGATTTCAATAAATCAAAACAAAAAAATCTTAGCATCTTTGGAGTGTGTAGAAGTCATAAAGTAAGTCTTAGGTTCATGCATGGTTGAGGAGGGGATCAAGTGACGCCCAAAGTTCAAAACTAGTTGGCAAAACTACCAAAACTAGACAAGTTTTCAAAATAATTCAAGGAAAAATATCAAACCAAGTCAAATATTTCAAGAAAAAGGGTTTTCAGATCCTAAATACATTCATGAATCATAATCAAGACTTAAATTCCATTGAAAATCCAGGGTATAATGGTTTTGAAAATGAAACTTGCACAATAAGCAACAAAACCCTAGTTTTTTGACTTTCAACCTTAAATATTAATTATATAAGATCAAAATTCAAACAAATCAAACCAAGATCATGAAAATCACAAGGAAACCCTAAATGTTAGAATACATATTTTTTCACATTTTTTGAATTAAAAAAAAGTCAAAAATAAAATCAAATTCAAACAATTAATCAATTAAACAAATAATCACATCTCAAAATTAAATTCTAATCAAAAATCAGAAAAAACATCCAACTAAAATTATATTCAAATATTAGAATTAAAAACACACATCCCTGATTTTTTGTGGAATTTTTGAATTAAAGGAAATATTAAAATAAAAATCAAACAAACAGTTAAAAATAAAACTATTATTTAAGGGCAAAAATGCAAACCCTAGCCAAAAATCACAAAAAGGGCAAAATAAAAATATATTCAGATTCTATGATTAAAAACAAGCTTGCATGATTTTTTTGAGGATTTTTGAATTAATGGAAGTATTAAAAATAAAAATTATAAAGCAAAAATTCAAAATAAACTTCTCAAATTAAATTCCTAATCAAAAATAGAAAAAATGATTAACAAATTTCAGAATCAAATTCTACATTATTTTAGGATTTCAAAATATTTTTTGTGGAATTTTTAGATCAAAGAAATTATTAAAATAAAAATAATCTTTAAACAAACAACTAATTAAAATCATTAATTTTTAGACAAATCAAAACATTTTTAAAAATTCCAATAAAATTACACAAGATAGTAGAAGTTATTTTAGACTTGTGATAATTTTTTTCAGAATTTTTTAAATTGTTCTGATCAAGAAATAAAAATCAGAAAATCAATTAAAACAAAAATATAAAAAATGCATGATAATTTGAAACAGGCCAATCACAGCGCGCCACCTCACTTCATCTTCAACCTCCAGCATAGGGCAAAACGCGTACAATACCACAGTTCATGAGCCTATGTTCAGATCCATCAATCATGCTCGTTTCTTAACCAAAATCCATGAAATCAAGTGCAAATTAAAGCTAGCATACCATACTACATGATGCAATTTGAATCAAACTCAAAGATCAAGCATGGATCAAGAAATAAAGTCTCAAAAACTGGAAAAACTCACTGCAAACATCAAAGTCATGAACACGATTTCAACAATTCTGCTTGAATCAAAGCTCAATCATACATCAATCCTAATGATTGGCCAGCTAGCAACTCAACGAACATGATTTGCATCATCAGTTCAAGCTGAAACACATAAATCAAAGTTCAAGAAACTCACATGGATGTGAAATCTGAAAACACGATTCCTTCACTCCAGAAGCAATCCAATGGTGCAGGCTTGATCTCCTTACTTCACTGAAGATAAATTACCAAGAATTTTGAAGAATGATCCAAGGAGAAGAGAGATTCAAAGCAATTTGCAGTGATGCTTTCAAAATGTTCAGATTTGCAATGTAGCGATTATGAGCCTCTTTCTTCACAAATGAGCCTTGATTATTGTTATATAGCACGAGGGTAAGAGGATAGAAGTGGTATTTGGCACTCAAAACTGTTGGAGGGCAAGTTTGGAAGTTTTGGCCAAAAATGAGGATGCACATGGAATCTGCGTTTCACTCGTGCATTTGCTTGCCTTTTGTGCGTTTTGTAAGCCAAATGAAGTCAGAATTACATGCCCAAAGTGCCAGCTCATGATTGTTTGAAATGAAGAAGTGTTGGTGATTTTGCAAAATTGAGCATGTTTTTGTATTTTTTCATCCAAGCAAGTTCATGAAGCATATGGGCACGAAATGATGAGTGTAATGGGCCTCAGCATGTCATAAATTGCTCATGGGCTTGATTAGAAGCAAAAGGAATGGCTAAAACTTGAGTTTGCAAGAAATGGCCATTTTGCATATTTGTCAAAATTCAATAAAATTCCTCAAATTTACAAAGTTCATAACTTGCTCATACTTTTGAATTTTGACACAAATGAGAATAATTTGGAAAGAAATTGAAAAGATCTACAATCCCTTAGTTTTGAGTTTTTGCAATTGAATCCATTAAGGTCCTCAAAATTTGACATGAAATTCATTAATTTTGGAAAATGACTTATAATTTTGTGACTTCCAAGCTTGATAACTCTTGACTCTTTGCCAATTTGGACATGAAACCAAAAGGATATGAAATATCATCCTCTTATCTTTCCGAAAATGTTTCATTTTCATTTTTTGGATCAAAGGTGAATAAAGTATGAATTTTTGAAATTAAGTCCTCATTTTCCAAAATTAGAAACTTTTAGGGTTTCTTCAAGAATAAGTTTCAACCCAAACCTCAATATTTTGGATCCAATGATCAAAATGGACTTGAAATATGAAAAGTACACCCTTGAATTGATGGTTTTCCAAAAAATTCCTTTGGTCAACCTTGACTTTGACTGATTTTGACCAAAATGACCATTTTGCCCTTCTAAATCAATTGATCCACTTCCCTTCAAAATTGATGATCAAGACTTCAAACATATGACCTTCCAAATATATAGAGGCCATGTGCAAAGTTCCACTTCAAAATTCTCAAGAAAACTTGATGAAATCCTAAACCCTAATTTTGGTTAACACCTTAGGAGATTGATGAATCAACTTCAAAACTTCAAATCTTCTGGATATCTTGCCCAATTTATTGTACAAAGACTTTTCAAATACCAATGAAATGCTGTAGCTTCCAAATCAAGACTTGTACATTGATCAATAGCCTTGGTCAAGCAAAACCCTAATTTGACTGGTGAATCAAAAGAGGGATTCTTCTTATAATCAAACACAAACTTCAATCCTCTGATGATCCAAAGGGATGGATAAAACATTTTGAGATATGCAATAACTTTTGAGCTTGAAAGATCCAGATGTCTAGATGATAAGATTCTACTTGAGCAACTTGTCAATGCAATCAGCCTTCAAAGCTTGAGGAAAACTTGATAACCAAAGTACTTTGATCCCATCACAATGTATGAATGCAATGAAATATGATATTCATGATGAAACATAAGCCAAAATCAAGAGAGTAAATTTTGGGGTGCAACATATACGGTGGCAGAACCGACTGTAATACTGATTTTGCATTTGTGTCTGCAAATGTTGCGGTAAGCAAGAGTCTCCATCGAGTTTTCTTTTATCCAAATTAAGGAAAGGGTGAAAAGAACATAAAAAGACCTTTTCAAGAATTTTCTGAGTAAGGGGGGTAGATTATGGAAAGGGAAGGTGTTAGCACCCTTTCCATCCGTAGTTTTCTATGGACTCTTAGATGCTTAGCTCATTTTGTAAATACATTGTTCTTTGTGTTTTTAAAAAATGTTTTGAAAATGCCTTAGTGCGATGATTTTCTCTATGATAACTCTTGTATCAGTCCTCAAGAGTGTTGATAAAGCAAATGTTTTTTAAAGTTGTTTTTTGAAATGTGTATGTGGAAAAATGGTTTAGTTTTGAGCAAGCATCTATGAACTATCTACTTTACTCAAAAGGTCGTTCTTTTCCTCTTTTCCTTTAGACAGTGATATCCTACTATTAGTGAATAGGTAGTGCTAGTCGTTGGATGTTTAAGGGACATGCGTATGGTCGTCGTTATGGTCATTGAAGGCAACATGTAGGGATTCCTTTATCAATTTGAAGGGACATCATCATATATTCGTAGGCAACATTGAAGGACAAGATCATATACCTGAGCAACTTCGAGGGACATCGAGGGACTATGATCTTTTATGATGATTTATACCGAGGGTCTTTGCTAATGGTATCCCTATGTTTGAGGGACATGACCTTTGTTTTCCGAGACAACGAGAGAGGTTACCCTAGAGGTGCAAGTGTGAGAAGTGTGTTCAATTCAGTTATATTTATCTTGAAATTAGGATTTTCTACTGTTTCTTTTTAGATATTGTCATACATGCCTAATTACTAGCAGTTAAATATATACAAGTTTACAAGAAATATAAAGGCGAGAAATAAAGTTCCTACGCTATTATAGGGCTTTGGTGTAGTTACATAAATAATGAAACTGCAAGAATTTAAACTATGACTATTACAATTATTATGCGACCTATACAATTTGTCTAATAAATATAAATAGCAAATGAATAGAAATAAAAATAATAAAAATGTTGAGAAAATAATTAAAACCTAAGATTCTAAGTGTTAGAAAATATTTTTTTTGGTATTTTTTGTTTGGAAAATAATAAAAGTGTGAATTAATAATTAAAAAACCTAACTCTGATTAATTTACACGTTAATTATGAAATAAAATCAATATTGATTAAATCAAAACAACTTTTATGTCAAAAATTATTTTAATTAATTAAAAGCCTAAAACTAATATTTAATGATTTTTTTGTGATTTTATATGTTAATTAAATTAATGATAGAAAACAAAGTAAGTGAAAAATAAATAAATGAAAAGGGTTAGAAAAGAAAATAGTCAAAAAGTGAAAAATGCATGGGGTGGGTGTTGAACCCATGCCCCTTGGGTCACAGTCAGGCGCCTCATTCACCAAGCCAAGCTATTGTTTGTGATTCAAACCTGTTATACGTAACAACATGAACTCATTTGGGTAGTTAATAAACATTAGCAATGCATGAAATTTATTATATGAATGTTTGAAAGAAAAGTAAATCGGAGAAGATGAGTATGCTTGTTTCAAGCATCAATGGCCATGACTTTTTACCTATTCTTACCCTTAGATACCTCAGGAATGATTTGCAATTGATGGCTTGGACTGAAAGTGGCTGGATCTTTGGTTTTGACTTTGCCCTAGTTTTGACAAAATTTGAGATTTTTAGAGAGTGTTCTTGGGAAGACAATTTCGTGCTCTCTAATTTATGAGGGTGTTGTGTTTATATAGAGGAGGAATTTAAGTTAAAAATAATGGAAGAAATCTCATGGCATCAATTGCATGATTTGTTTCCAAAATTCATTTGAAAAACTTTCCAAACTTGTGAAAATCTTGTCTTAATGATATTTTCTTGGTTGTCACGATTTTGATAGCTTGCTATGAGCTATTTGTACCCCAAGGAATTCAAATCTTAAGCCTTACATGCCTTGTGCATTAATCTTGCATTTCATTTGATTTAATTTGAGTTTAAATGAATAAAATCAAAAATAAATGAAATAAAAATTAAAATAATGCATGGATCGGTTTAGGGGTTCTTAATCATGTTGTAAACATGTTCAAAGCTTAAAACCTAGGCCCATTAGTCCACACGTTAAATATTTATCAATTTGCACTTCATGCACTTTCTCAAAAATTGCCCAACTTGTGCAAGCCATAACTTGCTCAATTTTTATCTTTTAGAGATGATATTTGAATTTTTAGAATAAAAAGGTGTCTCATACAACCTCTATGTTGACTATTTTTGCATTTGGAGAATTTATCTTGATGTAAATGGTCTTGGAAAAAAGTGTCTTTTGTTGAGTTTTTGAAAGTGACCTGTAACGTATGAGCTTGTATCTTTCCAATGGTGCATTTCCTGAACTTGAGGGATGAAGAAAAGTTGTAGGGAATTGTATTCTCTTCAAAATGAGCCTTGGTGGAAAAATTTGTGATAAAGTATGATAATGTTATGGCTGGTGAAAGTTCAGTTGACTTTTCCTATAAAAACCCTAATTAGCAATTTTTTACTTTTGATGAATTAGGAGCATTTCCTGAGGAATCGTGATCAACCCTTGATAAAATGATGGATATCAATTAAAATGTTAATGTTGACCAAAAAACCTTGAAGTTTGACTGCAAGTGGGTCACAATTGACTTTTGACCTTGTACAATTGATTTTAAGGCATTTGAGCAGTTGATTGAGCAAACTTGTAGTGCAAGGTATGAAATTTGTCATGGATAATCTTGAAGATACATTAGAACCATGGAAGTCATTTGAGACCTTTGGAGCTCACACATATTGGTGAAAAATTAAAGCCTAGTTGGAAGGCCAATGCTTAGGAGGAGAATTTGTCTGATCAATTCTTAGTCAATCTTGAGCAATTGAGGACCTCTAGGAGTATGTCTTGTGTGAAAATGGGAGGGAAAATTTCGGGGTACAACAACATGCATGCAATGTTTTCAAGGATCTCGCGGGGTAAACACTAGAAATTGTCAGAAGTTAAATTTTGACTACAGCTTTGACGGAATAACTTTTATCGTTGAAGGTCCTTCTACGAGAGTCAAGCTCACCATGTCGAGTGGGTCATTGCCCCTGACTCAAGTTATTATGTTATGACCTTTTGATGGAATTGGTTAGTGGAAAATAAATCCCCTTGCCCCTTGCTAGATGTATGCTTCATCATAACCTGCACCAAAGGCCCTTGAGATCCTTGAAATGGTTAAGGAAATGCTATTATATGATGCTATGATGTGTATGCTATGCATCAAGCAAAAATGCAGGGTGATGAAGACAAGTATGTCTTGCAAGAAAACCAGTTTATTGGATAATGTATAAAAACAAGGTCCTGCAAGGAATACAAACAAAAGCCCTGCAATGAGTTCAAGTTGTTAGATAATGAAGGAAACTAAGTCACACAAGTCGCCTTAGGTTCAGGCTTGCATGGATTCCATAGGTAAGTACCCTCTTGAAGTTTAGTTGGCTCAACCTGTCATATTAATAGTAACTAGGTTCTAAGGAGTCTCATATCACTGACCTTTCTTTTAGGCATTATTCTAGCTCAAGTACCGAAGTATTGCGGCCAGAATATCCCAAAAGTCCAATCTCAATGAGTGTAGCATTGAGTATCAACCAATCTTCGGTCAGAACCAAAACCGTCCGTCTCACTACTTTCTAATGGCTTAGGATGAGTCAATTAAAGGTTCTAAAGGTTAGTTAGCACTTAATGACACTAAGGAAGCCTAATGTTATCCTTCACTGACTCAGGAAACATGAGTACAAACCAGAGTATCACGCTAACGTGGCTACCACTTAGTCTATATCGATCTACGCTGTATAAATTCCATGATTTATTGCTATTTACCTAAAAAGGTGCCCCAGATCCGGGTGTAGGATCTTTAATAAATAACCCCAACAAGCCCTAAAAAATTAAAGCAAACAAAACATACAAGGTAAAGAAATTAAAATGAACTAGACTCTAAGCTAACCTCACTTTTTATAATTTCCCCAGCAGAGTCTCCGGTTCTGTGATACGGTGGCAAAACCGAATGTTATATACTGGTTTTGCATTTTTATTCGCAAATATTGCAGTAAGCAAGAGTCGTCACCGACTTTTCTTTTATCCAAATTAAGGAAAGGGTGAAAAGAACAGAACCTTTTCGAGAATTTTCTGAGTAAGGGGGGTAGATTATGGAAAGGGAAGGTGTTAGCACCCTTTCCATCCGTAGTTTTCTACGGGCTCTTAGATTCTTAGCTCATTTTCTAAATACCTTGTGCTTTGTGTTTTGAAAAAGTAGTTTAAAAATGCCTTAGTGCGGGGATTCTCTTTATGATAACTCTTGTATCAGTCCTCAAGAGTGTTGACAAAGTAAATGTTTTTGAAAGTGTTTTTGAAATGTTTTTGTGTAGGTGCAAAAGTTTGTTTTGAGCAAGCATCTAACAGCTATCTACTTGTACTCGAAAAAGTCGTTCTTTTCCTCTTTTCTTTTAGACACTGCTATCCTACTATTAGTGAGTAGGTAGCCCTATCTTTGGATGTATGAGGGACATTCGAAGGGACGTACAGTCATAAAGGCAACATGTGGAGACACTTTAGCAATTTTGTTTAGGGACTAGATCATTTACCGAGAGGCAACTGTAGGGTCATCGAGGGACTATGATCTTTTTGATTTACAGGTCTTTGTAAAGCGTTCCCATTTTGAGGGACATGACTGTTTTTCCGAAGGCAACCGAAGTGGAGTACCCTAGAGGTGCATGTGTGCAATGAGTGTTATGTTTAGTTTATTTATCTTTGTTATTAGGTTTGCTAATGTTTTATTATTAGTCTTTCCAAACAAGTCTAGTTACTAACAATAGTATATACAATAATTTAAAGTGCATAAATGTAAAGTGGGGGAATATAAATCCTACGCTATTACATGGCTTTGTGAGAGGTATATTATAGAAATACGAAAAGTAAAGTCCTAGTTATTATTATAAACTGGGAAGCAGTTACAATAAGATGGAAAAATGCGAAAGTAAATAAATGCGCAAAAGAATTAAAAGGAACGTCTAAATCCTAAGGAAAAGAAATCTTTTTGTTTGTTTTGTTTTATTTTATTGAGAATTAACGTAATTAATAATTGATTAACAAAATTAATTTTAATAAAAAAGGACTATAACCTATTTTTTTGTGATCTTTTGATTTGATGTTTGTTGTAAAGAGGAAAACCATTAAGAGAAAATAAACAAAAGGAAAAGTAAAAATACACAAAAAATCCTTTGATCCAGGGAAGGGGATTTCCCTTTGATCTAGGAAGGAGATTATCCTTCGATCCAGGAAGGAGATTGTCCTTCGATCCAGGGAAGAATGGGGACTTTTAGATCCAGAGGGATATATGATTTTTTTTTATCCAAGAAGGGATGCTTTGCTTTTCGATCCAGGGTTGGATGTTGCCTTTAGATTTGAATTTATTAGCCAAATAAAGATGCAGGACCTGGGTATCGAACCCATGTCCTTCGATCCTACGCGTGTTAGTCTATTTAGGATGGATCTGCAACAAATGTTAGAAACAAAACAAATGTAGACCTGGGTGTCGAATCCAGATCCTTAATCTTGAATACAAATCGAATAAACTACAAGTGTTAATATATCATGCAAATGTAAAGTTTGATCTTTTTACCAGTCCTTACCAACGGTGATGTATGAATCTGTGGCTTCATGCGTGCGTACCCTTGTTTAAGGGTTGCTTTGATTTGGCACTTTTGTATATGGAAGGGCTTGGAATAAATTCTTGGGAGCCTCAGGAGCACACATTTAGTATTTGTGTGGACTGGGGGTACCTGAAATACTAGCTTCGAATTGTAATATTTTTTTTATAATTTAGTATACTTTTTTGAGGCAGCGCGTGCGTGTATGAGCTAGTCTCTTCTTTTTTTCGTTTCCTTTTGTAATGTGTCCTAGGCCCTGTATTTATAGGAGTGTGATGCGTATGGAAATGGAAAGAGACAGTCATTAACCAAATTTGAAAGCAATGAGACCAAAATCAGACATATTAAAAGATTTCCTTTTTGAAATATTCATGCCTCTTTTGAAATCTTGGATGAACTTGGACGCCTTTGACATTCATTAACCAGCTTTGAAAGCAATGAGACCAAAATCAGACATATTAAAAGATTTCCTTTTTGAAATATTCATGCCTCTTTTGAAATCTTGGATGAACCTGGACCCCTTTGACTTTAGAATGCCTTTAGGCCATGCCCTTCGATTGGTCTTAAGTTGCCTCCTTCAAATGGACTTCTTGTGTACCCTTCGAATGGACCTTATGAATACTTCTTCGAATGGACCTTTTATGTACCCTTCGAATGAACCTTCTGAATGCTTCTTCAAATGGACCTTTTGTTACTTCCTTCGAATGGAGCACCTGTACATCCTTTGAATCTAACACCTATATATCCTTCGAATGGAATACCTGTACATCCTTCGAATGGAACACCTGTGCATCCTTTGAATGACCCTTTTGTTTCTATTTCGAATAACGTGCATGTATGCCTCATGAATTCTTTGAATGGTTCACCAATGTGGGCTTATAATGTGGAAATCATATGCTGAAAGGTTCAGAGATAGAGTTGACGCAAGCAGTTTCAAAGGGAACTATTGCCCAGTCGAAGCTAGCACAAAGGAAGCCAGCGCTTTGTGGATGTTAGCATGAGGAGGTCATTGCTCTGTGAATAGAAGGCCATTTGAAAGGGTCTTGGCCTTGTGCATTGAAAGCAAGCACAGGGGAAGCCTTTTCCCTTGTGAATCTAAACAAACTTGTAGGGGGTTCTTGCCTTGTGCAGTCTAAGCTTTGTGAACTTAACTTGATCGAAGGAATTCTAACGCCCAATCGAAGACTTTGTGAACTTATCTGGATCGAATAAGGCCCAATGCCCAATCAAAGACTTGCAGACCAAAGCCTAATCGAAGGTTTTTAGATGCCCAAACTAATCTCCTTGTCCAGATGAAAATCGAAAAAAAAAACTGCTCAAGGGCTAATCGAAAACACCCTGTCTCAAAGCCAATCGAAGACACCTTGTTTATCTTCAAAAAATTTATTTTTCTTTAATCAAGTGTTTGTGACCACCCATGTAAGAGAAAACCTTGGAAAATATGAGAGGGCAAATTTTAGGGTACAACAGCTGCCCCTGTTCAATCTTCTTAAACCTGAAGATATAGATTGGCTTGTCTGCCTTTCGTGATCTGAAGGTGGAAGATGATTGAACACTAGAGTGCCCAGAAATTTGCACTTGATGATATGTTAGTTGATTGTGTAGGGAATAGGCTTAAAGATGCCATTTGGAGAATATGATCGTGGGTTGCTGGAGATGGGCTTAAAGATGCCATCCAAAGTTGATGTTGATTTCATAAATGGTCCCTCTTGTGGGGATCCCTGTCCCTACTGTCTGAGGAGGACTCCCTGAGGAATATGGGTTTATTTTGTTCTCCTGCTTGAGAAAACTATGTGGGAAATAGAGTCTAGGAACTTCAATTGTCCAAGGCTCTGCTAAAGAGTTATCTCTTGAGAGATGAAAGTTTTTTGTTTTCTGGTTGAAATCTAGGCTTCATAGTAACCTGCTGGGGATAAGGGAATTAACCGTTACCTGAAAATGTATTAGAAAGAGCCTGTGTATGGTTGTTTCAGGATCAATCCTTGTTGGACTGCCTCTGGAGGGTTATACGGAGTAATCTTTGATGATTTCTACCTCAACATATAACGAAGGAATCTTTGACGATTGTTACCTCAATAGATAATGAAGGAATCTTTGATGATTGCTACCTCAACAGATAATGAAGGAATCTTTGACGATTGCTACGTCAATGGATAATGAAGGAATCTTTGACAATTTCTACCTCAACAGATAATGAAGGAATCTTTAACGATTGCTACCTCAAAATATAATGAAGGAATCTTTAATGATTGCTACCTCAATAGATAATGAAGGAATCTTGGATGATTACTACCTCGACAGGTAATGAAGGAATCTTTGACGATTTCTACCTCAATAGATAATGAAGGAATCTTTGACGATTGTTATCTCAACAGATAATGAAGGAATCTTTGACGATTGTTACCTCAATGGATAATTAAGGAATATTTAATGATTGCTACCTCAATAGATAATGAAGGAATCTTTAACGATTGCTACCTCAATAGATAATGAAGGAATCTTGGACGATTGCTACCTCGACAGATAATGAAGGAATCTTTGACGATTGCTACCTCAACAGATAATGAATGAATCTTGGACGATTGCTACCTCAACAGGTCATGAAGGAATCTTTAACGATTGCTACCTCAACAGGTAATGAAGGAATCTTTGACGATTGCTACCTTAATAGATAATGAAGGAATCTTTGACGATTGCTACCTCAACAGATAATGAAGGAATCTTTAACGATTTCTACCTCAACAGATAATGAAGGAATCTTTAACGATTTCTACCTCAATAGATAATGAAGGAATATTGGATGATTTCTACCTCGACAGATAATGAAGGAATCTTTGACGATTTCTACCTCAATAGATAATAAAGGAATCTTTGACAATTGCTACCTCAACAGATAATGAAGGAATCTTTGACGATTGCTACCTCAATAGATAATGAAGGAATCTTGGATGATTTCTACCTCAACAGATAATGAAGGAATCTTGGACGATTTCTACCTCAACAGATAATGAAGGAATCTTTAATGATTGCTACCTCAATAGAGTACCATAAATTCATCTAGTCATATGAAAATTCGTCTGTGTATAGACTTTACCTGAAAAGATAAAGGTTTAGCTGCATGCAGTGTCATGATGCATGAAGTGCAAATGATGCTCTAAAAAAACGAGATTGTGATATATGCATTCATACTACGTATGCTATGATGTTTGTAAATGATGTATGGATGCAATGCATAAACGTGTCAGTCGTTCTATTGCGGTATTGTTGAACTAGGGAAAATAAATCCCTAATTTCTGTTGGGGATGAAGAAATGTAGGTCTTCAAATTTTGTTGAAGTTAAAACATTGGGAGATGAACTTCCGTTTTTAGAGAAATAAACTCTGTTGGGGAAGGTAAAATCCGTGAACTGCTTGGGGATTTTGTGAAAATCCTGTTGGGGAATCCTAAGAAGCTTGGGGATTTTGTTGAAATCCTGTTGGGGAATCCTGAGAAGCTTGGCGACTTCACTGGGGAATCTTTTGTTGGAGCAGTAATTTGGAGATTCTTGCTCCGCCGGGGATATAAGAACTTGACTTCATCAAGCTGCATGCCGAGAATATGGCGGTGACCTTGTAGAAGAAATGCCCCTGCCTCTGTACCTGCTGGAGAAAATATTTTTCGGGGATTTTGTAGACGGTCTGATTGTTATCCCAACTCCTGGAATCCTTGGTGAATGCGGATCAGGGTGGTCAGCACTCTACCGATAGAAAAGTGACGAGATGACGAGACGTAGTCGTACGCTTTAATCCCTAACTTTTTCCTGGACTTTCCTTTCAGATTTTCAGTCCACCGGGATACCCTTTTTTTCCCAAGCCTCCTTTTCAGATTTTAGACTTGCCGGGTGTACAGTTTTTTTCATATGTATATCCCTAATTTTTGCCCGAACCCTTTTGGTTCGCCGGGATGCCCTTATTTTTTCCTAGGCCAGTCAACCTAGAGGGCCTTTGTTCATGCATAGTATTTTACAACTATGTCCATGTTCATCGGGCACGAAGAATTGTCACTGTCCATAGTAGTAAGTGTTGCCACACTTCCAGAAGATGTTTGTTTGATCGTACATGATTCATTGCTGGAATTCATGTCCAATGCCCCAAGTGATTCAGATGGAGATCTGTCAATGGCTATTTGGCATTTTTGAGAGATTCCTTGAACCTTGAATTGACATCCCCATATCAGCTGGACACCATGCTATGCCCCTTGATTATGAAAGGCCTATCACTGGAATGTCTTTCCATCTGAGGTGATTCTGTCCACTGAGAGGATTTTTGTTCATTGAATATCCATCGTGCAAATTTCTCTGCTGTTGAACAAATAGTCATATGCAAACAATGGTATTTTAAGAATGAAAAGCTTATGTCTGTCTTGAAGTTTGAAAATTCATTTTTTAGTAAAACAAACAAATTTTGTAAGAGTGTGATATCAACTCAGGATTTATAGTGAACCCTACATGAGTCAGGATACCTTTTGTAACAATATGCTTTCGAACTAACCCATGCTTCAGCTAGGACTTTTAAGGGTTATAACGTGGCCTGGTTTACGGTTTAAGAAACAAAGGATAAAGGCTCAAATTTTATTTGTACCCAACCCGTTCTTCGTGATGTTCTTCAATCCTATGCTCAGCTAATTTTGCGTTTAGATCCCAATCGATTCTGGAATCTTTGCTTTGATACTTGGTGATGGTTCAGAAATTGAACGTTTGTTTGAGAAGGCAGTCATTTTTGTAACGTTTTCTTTTTTTTTGTCGAGGATTTATAACGACCTCCTTTTTTGTTTTTATTATCCCTAATTTTTTCCTGAACTGTTTCTTTTGTGATTATAGTCAGCGGATGCCCCAGTTTTTTCTTAAGTCCCCTTCATAGGTTTTGACTTTAGCGGGCTTTTATTTTGAAAAATAATGACTGCTTGCTTTGATGATTATGCGAAACCATCACCATCTTTTGGAAAGTATCTTCTACACTATTTGTCGTGTATGAAGGATGACCTTGCGACTGAGTGCACCTCTGAATTAACTGAGAAAGCTACCCTGCCCCGGGTTATGATTAAGAATTTTAATTTGTATGAAAAAGAAAAAAAACTCCTACTTCTTAGGCTCAAAGGGGTTGACTAGGAATTATATTCCTTATAACTCCACTATTTAGTATTTGAAACAACGCCTGTACATCGTTAGCGGGGTCTATTCAAAAGCATATTGTAGAGACTGTGGTATCATTTTCGTCATCCTCCCTCTAATGGCTTGGAGCTTTTGATCGAGAGTTGAATATCACAAAAAGGAAGTAAAAACACAATTTTAATATAGTGGATACGAATGAAATAATTCAAGACAAGCATATGCAATGCATTGATGAAATAACAAAGTTTGACATAAATGAGTGTTTGAACAATCAAAAGAAAATTACAGATTAAGAAATCAAATGAACAAGAAGCCTCTTCGTCTGAACTTGTCACTTCAGATGGTGTGCCTTGGAGAGATCAACTTGACCATCTTGTGTAAACTCCAACACTCCTTCGTCGATCAAGTCTTGAACCTTATTTCTCAACGTCCAACAACTATTAGTGTCATGTCCAGGACTGTTGGAGTGGTACGCACACCTTGCATTTGGATTGTACATTGGGGAAGTAGTGTTGGGATTCTAAAGAGGATTCTGCAACGTAATCAGCTTGGCCTCCAACACGTGTTGCAATACTTGAGCCAATGACATGTTGATTTCAGTAAAATGTCTTTTAGATGTATTTTGCTTACGCTGATTACTCTGGCGTTATTGGCGAGGTTGTGACGTAACAAAAATTTGGAAAGATTTACTCTCCACCAAGCCAACTTCTTGTCTCATTAGGGGCTGATTAATGACTTGATCCCCAGTATCGACTGTTTGCTTCATACGGTTGCATCCGTCTTGATGAAGCTTGTTGATGAGAAACCTCAACTCTTCTTGTTCTCGAGATAAACTTTGGATAAGAGATATTTAATTACTCATCTGGATTCTCATCCTTTCCATTTCAGCTTGCAGTTGTTCCAACTGGTCATCCTTATTGTTGTTAGGATGTTTCTTGGTCAAGTTCCCATTGAGGAGTGCTTTCAATTCTTCCTGTCCCTTGGACAGATTCAGGAACATTTCTTTAAATTCAGCATCTTGAGTTTGGAGATCTCTGTCATTTTGTTTGAAAGCCATTTTCCTTGCTGAAATAAACATCGATAAAATAAGAGACATGAACTGGAAAACCTGTTATGTAATGATAAGCATGCAATGTTTTCAAGGATCTCGCGGGGTAAACACAAGAAACTGTCAAAAGTTGAATTTTGACAGCAGCTTTGACGGAAGAACTTTGTATCATTGAAGGTCCTTCTATGAGAGTCAACTTCACCATGTCGAGTGGGTCATCGCCCATGACTCAATTTATTGTGTTATGACCTTTTGACGATATTGGTTAGAGGAAAATAAATCCCCTTGCCCCTTGCTAGACGTCTGCTTTATCATAACCTACACCAAAGGCCCCTGAGATCCTTGAAATGGTTAAGGAAATGCTATGGTATGATGCTATGATGTGTATGTTATGCATCAAGCAAAAATGAAGAGTGATGAACATAAGTATGTCTTGCAAGAAAACTAGTTTATTGGATAATGTATACAAAAACAAGGTCCTGCAAGGAATACAAACAAAAGCCCTGCAGTGAGTTCAAGTTGTTAGATAATGAAGGCAAACAAGTCACACAAGTAGCCTTAGGTTCAGGCTTGCATGGATTCCATAGGTAAGTACCCTCTTGAAGTTTGGTTGCTTCAACATGTCCTATTAATAGTAACCGGGTTCTAAGAAGTCTCATATCACTGACCTTTCTTTTAGGAATTGTTCTAGCTCAAGCACCGAAGTATTGCGGCCAGAATATCCCAAAAGTCCAATCTCAATGAGTGTAGCATCGAGTATCAACCAATCTTCGGTCGGAACCAAAGTCGTCCATCTCACTAATTTCTAATGGCTTAGGATGAGTCAATTAAAGGTTCTAAAGGTCAGTTAACGCTTAATGACATTAAGGAAGCCTAATGTTATCCTTGACTGACTCAAGGAACATTAGTAAAAATCAGAGTATCACGCTAACATAGCTATCACTTTGTTCATATCGGTCTACGCCGTACAACTTCCATGATTTATTGCTACTATCCTAAAAAGGTTCCCCAGATCCAGGTGTAAGATTTTTAACAAATAACCCCCAACAAGCCCTCAAAAAGTAAAGCAAATAAAACATACAAGGTAAAGCAATTAAAATGAACTAGACTCTAAGGTAACCTAACTTTTTATAAATTCCTCAACAGAGTCGCCAGTTCTGTGATACTTTGGTAGAACCGACTGTTATATACTGGTTTTGCATTTTCATTCGTAAATATTGCGGTAAGCAAGAGTCGTCACCGACTTTTCATTTATCCAAATTAAGGAAAGGGTGAAAAGAACAGAAAAAGACCTTTTCGAGAATTTTCTGAGTAAGGGGGGTAGATTATGGAAAGGGAAGGTGTTAGCACCCTTTCTGTCTGTAGTTTTCTATGGGCTCTTAGATGCTTAGATTATTTTCTAAATACATTGTGCTTTGTGTTTTGAAAAAGTAGTTTGAAAATTCCTTAGTGCGGCGATTCGCTTTATGATAACTCTTGTATCAGTCCTCAAGAGTGTTGACAAAGAGAATGTTTTTTAAAGTGTTTTTGAAATGTTTTTTTGTAGGTGAAAAAGTTTATTTTGAGCAAGCATCTAACAGCTATCTACTTGTACTCGAAAAAGTCGTTCTTTTCCTCTTTTCCTTTAGACAATGCTATCCTACTATTAGTGAGTAGGTAGCCCTATCGTTGGATGTATGAGGGACATTTGAAGGGACATACAATCATAAAGGCAACACGTGGAGACGCTTTAGCAATTTTGTTTAGGAACTAGATCATTTACCGAGAGGCAAATGTAAGGTCATCGAGGGACTATGATCTTTTTGATTTACGGGTCTTTGCTAAAGCGTTCCCGTTTCAAGGGACATGACTATTTTTCCGAAGGCAACCAAAGTGGGGTACCCTAGAGGTTCATGTGTGCAATGAGTGTTATGTTCATTTTATTTATCTTTGTTATTAGGTTTGCTAATGTTTGATTATTAGTCTTTCCATACAAGTCTAGTTACTAACAGTAGTATATACAGTCATTTAAAGTGCAGAAATGTATAGTGCGGAAATGTAAATCCTACGCTATTACATGACTTTGTGAGAGGTACATTATAGAAATGTGAAAAGTAAAGTCCTAGTTACTATTACAAACTGGGAAGCAGTTACAATAAGATGAAAAAAAATACGAAAGTAAATAAATGCGCAAAGGAATTAAAAGGGACGTCTAAATCCTAAGGAAAAGAAATCTTTTTGTTTGTTTTGTTTTATTTTTTTTGAGAAAAAAATGTTAAAGTAATTAATAATTGATTAACAAAATTAATTTTAATATAAAAGGACTAGAACCTAATTTTTTTTTGTGATCTTTTGATTTGATGTTTATTGTAAAGAGGAAAACCATTAAGAGAAAATAAAAAAAATTAAAAGTAAAAATACACGAAAAATCCTTTGATCCATGGAAGGGGGTTTCCCTTTGATCCGGGAAGGAGATTGTCCTTCGATCCGAGGAAGAATGGGGGCTTTTCGATCCAGAGGGGAATATGATTTTTTTCGATCCAAGAAGGGATGCTTTGCTTTTCGATCCAGGGGTGGATGCTGCCTTTTGATTTGAATCTCCAAGACAAATATAAGCCAAATAAAGATGCAGGACCTGGGGTGTCGAACCCAAGTCCTTCGATCCTGCGTGCGTTGGTCTATTCAGGTTGGATCTGCAACAAATGTTAGAAATGAAATAAATGCAGACCCGGGTTTCGAACCCAGATCCTTAATTTTGAATACAAATCGAATGAACTACAAGTGTTAGTATATCATGCAAATGTAAAGTTTGATCTTTTTACCAGTCCTTACCAATGGTGATGTATGAATTTGTGGCTTCAGGTGTGGGTACCCTTGTTTAAGGGTTGCTTCGATTTGGCACTTCTGGATATGGATGGGCTTGGAATATACTCTTGGGAGCCTCAAGAGCACAAATTTAGTATTTGTGTGGACTGGGGGTACCTGCAATACTAGCTTCGAATTATAAGATTTTTTTAATAATTTAGTATACTTTTTTGAGGCAGCGTGTGCGTGTATGAGCTAGTCTCTCCTTTCTTTGTGTCCTTTTGCAATGTGTCCTAGGCCTTGTATTTATAAGAGTGTGATGCGTATGGAAATGGAAAGAGACTGTCATTAACCGGCTTTGAAAGCAATGAGACCAAAATCAGGCATATTAAAAGATTTCCTTTTTAAAATATTCATGCCTCTTTTGAAATCTTGGATGAACCTGGACGCCTTTGATAGTCATTAACCAGCTTTGAAAGCAATGAGACCAAAATTAGACATCTTAAAAGATTTTCTTTTTGAAATATTCATGCCTCTTTTGAAATCTTGGATGAACCTGGACCCCTTTGACTTTTCAATGCCTTCAGGCCATGCCCTTAGATTGGCCTTAAGTTTCCTCCTTCGAATGGACTTCTTATGTACCCTTCAAATGGACCTTCTGAATGCTTCTTCGAATGGACATTTTGTGTACCCTTCGAATGGACCTTCTGAATGCTTTTTTGAATGGACCTTTTGTTACTTCCTTCTAATGGAACACGTGTACATCCTTTGAATGGAACACTTGTACATCCTTCGAATGGAACACATGTACATCCTTCGAGTGGAACACCTATGCATCCTTCGAATGACCCTTTTGCGTGTCTTTCAAATAGCGCGCATGTATGCCTCGTGCATTCTTCGAATGGTTCACCAATGTGGGCTCATAATGTGGCAATCATATGCTGAAAGGTTTAGAGATATAGTTGACGCAAGTAGTTTCGAAGGGAACTATTGCCTAGTCAAAGCTAGCACAAAGGAAGCCAATGCCTTGTGGATGTTAGCATGAAGAGGTCATTACTCTGTGAATCGAAGGCCAGTTGAAAGGGTCTTGGCCTTGTGCATTGAAAGATAGCACAAGGGAAGCCTTTGCCTTTGTGAATCTAAACAAACTTGTAGGGGGTTATTGCCTTGTGCAGTTGAAGCCTTATGAACATAACTTGATCGAAGGAAGCCTAGTGCCCAATCAAAGACTTTGTGAACTTATATTGATCGAAGGAGACCCAATGCCCAATCGAAGACTTGCAGACCAAAGCCTGATCGAAGGGTTTTAGATGCCCAATCGAATCTCCTTGTCCAGATGACTATCGAAAAAACAAACTGCTCAGGGGCTAATCGAAAACACCCTGTCTCAAAGCCAATCGAAGACACCTTGTTTATCTTCAAAATTTTTATTTTTCTTTAATCAAGTGTTTGTGACCACCCATGTAAGAGAAAACCTTGGAAAACATGAGAGGGAAAATTTTGGGGTACAACAATGTTCATATGCATATGTTCATTCAATTTAGTCATTGGACGTTTTTGCGAAAAAACAGAAAAAACCAAAAGTTTGAACTTTAAGATGTATTTGTATTGATAATTTGCCTATAAACAGGCGATTTTGTACAAAGAGACGGAAATCCTAGTAAGAGGAAGTCATCATGAAATGAAAAGAGTACAAAGTGAAAGCAAAATGTATAGCCATCTGAAAATGATCTCATTGGGTTCCAATTCGGCTATTACTCCCATACCTTTGAACATCTCATCCCTTGCTGTCAGAAGAAGTTGATTGAACTGATCTTGTTCCATTTGAACTTTTGATCTTGGTAATAAAGCTGACTGCAAGTGATCCAACGAGACATAGTCATACTCTTTTAATCCCTAATTTTTCCTGGACCTCCCTTTCAGGTTTTCAGTCCACCTGGATACCCTTTTTTGCCCAAGCCTCCCTTTGAGGTTTTCGACTTGCCGGGTGTACAATCTTTTTTATATATCCCTAATTTTTTCCCGAACCCTTTTGGTTCATCGGGATGCCCTTATGTTTTCCTAGGTGTGTCAACCTAGCAGGTCATTCTTATGTGTAGTATTTTTTGACTATGTCTGTGTTCATAGGGTGCGGGAAATCTTTGTCGTCCATAGTGGTTAGCATCATAGCACCCCCCGAGAATAATTTCTTGACAACAAATGACCCTTCGTAGGTGGGAGTCCATTTTCCCCTAGGACCACCTTGTGGTAGAATGAGGCGCTTTATACCAAGTAACCATCATGGTATACTCGATGCTTGATCTTCTCATGAAATGCCTTGATTATACGTTTTTGATACATCTGACCATGACAGACAACCGCAAGCCTCTTCTCGTTAATCAGATTCAACTGATCCAACCTAGTTTGAATCCATTCGTCTTCACCTAAGTCTGCCTCTTTCATAATCCTTAGAGAAGGAATCCGAACTTCAACAGCCATGACAACTTTCATGCCATAGACTAGAGAGAATGAGGTTTCCCCAGTTGATGTTTGCGCCGAAGTACGATAGCCATGAAGAGCAAATGGTAACATCTCATGCTAGTATTTGTAGGTTACCACCATCTTTTGCACAATCTTCTTTATGTTCTTGTTGGCGGCTTCCACTGTGCCATTCATCTTAGCTCTGTATAGATAATAGTTGTGATGCTTGATCTTGAACTGCGTACAAAGTTTAGTGATCATGGCATTGTTAAGGTTAGTACCATTGTCAGTGATGATCCTCTCAGGGATATCATACTGATGGATGAGGTTATGCTTGATGAACTGGGCCGCAATGTTCTTGGTAACTGAGGCAAATGAAGATGCTTCAACCCACTTGGTAAAGTAGTCAATGGAGACAAGAATGAAATGATGTCCATTAGAGGCAGTAGGCTTGATTTCTATGATAACATCAATGCCCCACATTACAAATGGCCAAGGAGCAGTCATGACATTCAAAGGACTGGAGGCACATGAACCTTATCAGCATAAATTTGGCACTTATGGCAAGTCCTCGAGTGGTGGTGACAATCAGTTTCCATAGTCGACCAATAGTAACCAGCTCTTAGAATCTTCTTAGCCATAGTGTGTCCACTAGAGTTAGTACCAAAGATACCTTCATGCATGTCCTCCATAATTTTCTCCGCTTCTTTCTTGTCTATACAACGAATCAGGGTTGAATCATGATTGCGCCTGTACAAAATCCCATTGCTCAAGAAGAACTTAGTTGAGAACCTCCGCAATAATTTCTTGTCGTTGATTGATGCCCCTTCGGGATACTCTTGAGCTTCGAGATATATTTTCACCTCATGAAACCAAGGCTTCTCCTCTACACCATCAGTGTCAATCTCATAGCAGTGCACTGGTTCGTAAAATCTTTCAGAAGTAATTCTGGGAGCTTCGTTGTCCCACTTGACCTTGAACATAGATGACATGGTAGCTAAGGCATCTTCCAATTGATTTTCTTTCCTCAAAATATGTTTAAAGGTAACCTCTTCAAAGATAGGATCAAGGTTAGCACAAGTTCTTTATAAGGGATAAGATTTGGATGTATTTTTATCCCACTCTCCTTTAACTTGACTGACCACCAAGGCTCAGTCTCCATATACACTTAAGAATTTGATTCTTAGGTCAATAACAACTTTAAGACCCAAGATGCACGCTTCGTACTCAGCCATGTTGTTGGTACAGTCAAAGCAGAGTCTGACAGTGAAAGGCGTATGGTAACCTTTGGGGGAAATGATCACAACACCAATTCAATTACCTAGTGCATTGGAAGCTCCATCAAAAACCATAGTACATCAAGATCCTTCTTCAGGTCCTTCATACGGTCCAGGTTTTTCATCATCTATTATTAGCATGATATTCTCATCTGGGAATTCAAAGTTCATAGATTGGTAGTCATCCATAGATTGATGCCCCAAATGATCTACCAACACACTTCCTTTGATTTCTTTTTGTGTAGTGTACCGGATATCATATTCAGTTAAGATCATTTTCCATCGGGCTATCCTTCCTGAGAGAGTTGGCTTCTCGAAGATATACTTAATGGGATCCATCTTAGAGATCAATAGAGTGGTATGAGTCAACATATACTGTCTTTGTCGGCGAGCAGCCAATGCCAAAGCGCAACAAGTTTTCTCGAGCAGTGAATATCTTGTTTCATAGTCGGTAAACTTTTTGCTAAGGTAGTATATTGCATGCTCTTTTCGACCAGACCCATCATGTTGCCCCAGATCACACCCTATTGAATATTCTAACACGGTTAAATACAAGATCACATGTCTTCCTTCAACTGGAAGCATCAAAATTTTAGGTTCTTGAAGGTATTCTTTAATCTTGTCAAAAGCTATTTGACAATCGTCATTCCATTTTACTACTTGATCTTTATTCAGTAACTTGATGAGTGGCTCACAAGTAGCAGTCAGGTGAGAGATGAATCGGGTAATGTAATTGAGTCTTCCCAAGAAACCTTTGACCTCCTTCTCAGTATGGGGAGCTGGAATTTCTTGGATATCTTTAACTTTTGTAGGATCAACCTTAATACCTTTTCCGCTGATGATGAATCCTATGAGCTTTCCAGATCTTACCCCGAAGATGCATTTGCTTGGATTCAGCCTCAACTTGTATTTCTTCAGCCTGTCAAATAGTTTCTGCAAATGAACAAGGTGTTCTTCCTCAGTTTTTGATCTGGCTATCATGTCATCCATATAGAATTCTATCTCATGATGAATCACGTCATGAAATAAAGCTACCATATCCTATTGATAAGTTGCGCGTGCACTCTTCATCCCAAAAGGCTTGACCTTATAATTGAAGGTGCCCCACCGTGTGATAAAAGTAGTTTTCTCCATGTCTTCAGGTGCCATTTTGATTTGGTTATAAGACGAGAAGCCATCCATAAAGGAGAATACCTTGTGTTGAGCACTGTTGTCAACCAAGACATCAATATGTGGTAGTGGGAAGCCATCTTTAGGGCTTGCCCTATTTAAATTCCTGTAGTCTACACACATACAAACTTTACCATCTTTCTTAGACATTGGAACAACATTTGCAACCCATTGGGGATACGACATCACTGCCAAGAAACCTGCATTGAATTGTTTCATTACCTCAACCTCGATTTTCTCTGACATATCAGGACGCGTGCAACAAACTTTTTGTTTGATCGGAGAACAACCCTCTTTCATTGGCAGACAATGAACCATAATATCAATATCGAGCCCCGACATGTCTTCGTATGACCAAGAAAATACCTTAACATATTCGTGCAACATCTAAACCAATATGCTCTTGACACTGTCTTCCAAGTTGGTTCCAATCTTGACTTCTTTCTTATCTGCCTCAGTACCCAAGTTTATCACTTCGACCAGTTCTTCGTGTGATTGGGTAGACTTTTCCTCTTGTATCAGGAGTCTGGAGAGTTCTCCAGGTATCTCACAATCTTATTCACCTTCGTCTTCAGCATGATATATTGGATTTTCGAAGTCATAAACAACAATAGCGGAATTATTGTCAATGAGATCCAGAGTGGATGTGGATCTGAAAATGTGTGTGTGTGTGTGTGCATGTAAGGTCACATGGCTATTTGAAAATGCAGTAAAGTAAAAGAAAGACAAGGAGCGCAAAATTTGAATGCAAAATCGTCCAATGTTTTCATTAAATGAGCATATGATATATGAAATGACAACCCTTAACAAATGGATCATTGTGCCCCGGGCAAGGCACAAGGTTTAAAGTCATTATTTTTAAATAAATTATACAGATAAAATTTTTAAAGCAATAAAAATAGGAAATAACAATTACTCCTGGCTAAAGGAGATTGAGATGAAGTCTTTAGCCATCCAATTATTGATTCCACCGTCAGTAGTTGGGAATATCCAATCATCCAAGTCACCATCACTATCAGTGTCTTCGAGAGCATTGACTTCATTGTTGCTAATACGGAGAGGTGGTCCCCCAGCACGAGCACGTCGAACTTCTTTCCGAGCCTTTGAAGTAAAACCCAACCCAAGTTTGTCAGATTTATAGGGAATATCGAGAAGTTATCCCCAGATAGTGAAACCTCCACCTTCTACCACAACCCTTGCATCCTTCAAGGAAGCCATTCTTGGTAGGTTTTTAGAGACCTTAGGAATAATAACTTTAGCAACAACAATTGTCAGAGGGATGACTTCAAATGTTTGGCAGGGGGTTTCAATGAATTCTACATCTATTTTGACATATTTGAAAGAATTCAAATGGCTGAACATATATTCTTCCTCTCTACGTACAGTGACAATCTTTCCTTTCATTGGGTACTTCAGCTTTTGATGTAACGTAGAGGTAACCGCACATGCCCCATGAATCTATGGGCATCCGAGAAAGCAGGAATAGGTCGGGAGAATATCCATTACATACTTGAGATCCCACCTTGATCGGAAGATCAACCTCTCTGTGGACCATTCTTTTTGAACCACTGAAGGCTCTTACCACAATATCGCTGGGTTTCAGCACCAGCCCCTCACAGTCCAATCTATCCAAAGCACCCTTCGGTAAAACATTTAGTGAGGACCCTGTATCTACTAACACATGCGCCAAAGTAGTTCCTTTGTATTCAATAGAGATATGCATAGCTTTGTTATAATTCTTCCCTGCTGGAGTTAAATCTGCATCAGAAAAGCCTAAACCATTATCAACAGTTAGACTTGCAACACAATTCTCAAATTGATCAGCAGTAGCTCTTGTGGTACATGGGCATTCTTCAGGAATTTCAACAAGGCTTGGACATGTGCTTCAAAGCATAATAACAAGGACAACATGGATACTTTTAAGGGTGTCTGCCCCAGTTGCTCAACTATTTTGTAGTCACTTTTTCGGATGATCTTCAGAATTTCTTCCATCTCTTTTATAGATGGGCCTTCAATTGTAACATCTTTGGATAACGCCTCCATCCGGGCAGGCTCAATTACATTCTCTTTACCTCTGGCATCATCAGTTGGCCCAGCAGCAGGAATACGAACATGTGTTGTAGTAGTTGTTGGAGGAGAGATCTCCGGAGAGAAGATCCTTCCTGTCCTAGTGACCTTACTAGTTCCGACAATATTTTTAATTTCAGGATCTTCATTTTCAATAATCCATGGCTCTTGCTTGACACCATGATAATAAACTTCTTCCCCATAGTTCCAAGACACAACTTTGTTAGAGGAATAGGGGACTGACCTGGTGTAGTGATAATCAGGGGAGCCATTCTTGGCTCAACAGGAATCCTTATAGGGCGTTTGGAGGTGATCCTAATAAGAGTGTTTGAAATAGTTATTATGGAAACATCTTCAAGTCTCAATTCTTGGGGTATATTTTCAGGCAATTTTTTCACGGATGGAGGTTTCTCGAACAAAATTTCATGGTTATCAATCAAGCGTTGAATACTTTTATTCACCCACATACAACCATTAGTTTGGGAAGCACAATGGTAATAATTTTCAAGGCAACCCTTAAATAAACTGGCTCTTAACAGATTCTTCTTGATGGTCATCAAGGGAGTAGTTAAATCATTGATGCTGGAGACAAAGGAGACATCGTCAATGACATTGACACCTTTACCATGACTAGGCATGGGCGCAGTAATCACATTAGGGGTTTGTGGAAGGTCAAACTCAATCACTTTGTTATCAATCAAATCTCGGATCTTGTTTGTAATATGGTGGAAGAACCGACCGTTATACTGATTTTGCATTTGTATTCACAAATGTTGCGGTAAGCAAGAGTCACCACCGAATTTTCTTTTATCCAACAAAGGAAAGGGTGAAAAGAACAGAAAAGACCTTTCGATATTATTTCTGAGTAAGGGGGGGTAGGTTATGGAAAGGGAAGGTGTTAGCACCCTTTCTATCCGTAGTTATCTACGGGCTCTTAAATTCTTAGCTCATTTGAAAAAAAAAATACCTTGTGCTTTGTGTGTTTGAAAAGTATTTTGAAAGGTGCCTTAGTACGGCGAACTTTGTAATGTTTATCGGATTGGTAGAGAATGTATACAAAGTGTTTGAAATTTTTTTTTTGAAAAAGTATTTGTGTATGTAAGAAAAATGGTTTTGTTTTGAGCAAGCATCTATGAACTATCTACTTTACTCGAATGGTTGTTCTTTTCCTCTTTTCCTTTAGACAATTCTATCCTACTATTGTGAGTAGGTAGCCCTAGTTGTTGGATGTTTTGAGGGACATTCGAAGGGACATAGTATAGTCACAAAGGCAACTGGGCAAGAAACCTTAGTAACTACCCTAGGGTTTTCAGATCATACCAAAGCAACATTGAGAGGGTAATTTTTGATATTTTAAACCAGAGGGTAGCCACTAAAGTCTCTCATGTTTCGAGATTTGTGACTGTTTTATTCTGAAGGCAACCAAAGTGAGGATACCCTAGAGGTGCGCATGTGTAAATGCATTATGTTTCAGTTATTTATCTTGATTTTAGGTTTGCTAACGCTTAATTATTATGTTCTTGCCATACAATCCTATTAGTCATGCATCTAGACAGTTAATAGTGTGCGAGAATTTAAAGTGCGGAAATGTAAAACCTAGCTATTATAAGGCTTCAGGGAGGGGGATTATTTACAAGTCCAAAACTTGGGGAAAATAGAGCAGTAAAAGTAAAAGTCCTAGTTATTGTCTATTACATCCCAGTAAGCAATTACAATAATATGAAAAAAGTGCGAAAGTAAATAAGCGTGCACGAAATGGAAATGACGTTTAAAACCCTAGAAAGTTCAAAGTAAAATAAAATTCTTTTTGTTTGTTTTTGATTTTATGTTAAGAAAGTAGTTGAATTAAAAATAATTAATTTAGATCTATATTTAAAGATAAAGTTAATTATAAAAGAAAAATGAAATTAAAGAAAAGAAATTAATTTCTAAGTTTTTTTTTTTGGTATTTTTAATATGAAAAGAAAATAAATTAAAATCCTAAGTCTATTTAGTTTTAAATTAAAGAAGATGGTTTAAATTACTATTAATTAATTCACAAAATTAATTTAATTGAGGAAAATGCTAACCTAATATTTTTATTATTTTTATCTAATTTTTATGTTGATTAAAAAAAACAAACTAAAAGAAAAAAATAAAAACAAAATAAACAAATATAAACGGGCCAGACAGTAAATGGAAAAAGAGGGTGTAATTTGAAAAACGCAGCCTGGATCAAGAAGAGACCCAGGTTGCCTTTTGATCAAATGAGGGAGGTTGTTGAGAGTGCATGATGGACTGCACATTGAGGGCACTATATATGGATTGGCCAACATCTGGCAGCAGGGGAATGATGGTGTATGGTACATGCTCGTGACTGAGACGTATTGTATATGCAAAATAATTGTTAGAAAAATAAAATGTGAGGCCTGGTTATCGAACCCAGGTATTTTCCAATACATGCATTCCCTTTTACCATCTGAGTTGTTTGTTCATTCATTGATTATAATACAATAATAATATAATATTTAAAAATGAATCAGAAATATATTTAAAAAAATAACGCGCACGCTGATGGTCCCCCTGTATTTGAATGGACCAATCAGGATGCACTGCCTTGCCACGCCAGCCCTCGCCTGAGTCAAATGACCGGAGAGACGTTGGAGTTAAACTCCGGTCGTCTTCTCTGATGTATCACAACCTGCAAACTTACATAAAAGTGAAATTAAATCAAAACAAGTGACCCAATCCCACGTAAAACCACCTCCTGAATCCAAATTCGGGGTCTGTTTGGCCTGAAACAAACTAGATTCTAAGATATGAAAAGAAATTCATATCGTGCCCTAGTAATGGCACAATCTCGTTCTGGCACCCTAGTTTACATGTAACGCATCCAAACAATCACAAACACCATTAGTAGCATGGAAAAATGAGCAGTATGTATTTAAATTATGTGTTGAGTGAGTTTGAGATCAAATATATATTACCAAACAGAGTGATCGTGTAAGCGAGGTTTCTGTGCGTGTTAGAGTTGCTTAAGGCCCGGGAAACACTCCTGGGACCTTCAGGGAGTTAGTAGTGGGCTTGGTTTAGACTGAGGATGCTTGCAAATATAGTTTCGAGTTTTGACAACTCATGATATTTTTTGAGAATTTGGTGTGCTTTTCTGAGGCAATGTATGCGTGTCATATGCTTGTAGAAGTGATGTGTATTTATAGAGGGAGGAGAGGGCTAGCAAAGATGGCAAGAATCCACCCATAATGGCCCTCTTTCAAATCAAAATCAAACAAATTAAAATATTTTCAAAAACGAATATTCTTGCCCATTTTGAGGTGCAATGAACCTGGCCTCTTTTGCAAGAAATTTTGGGCCTAAAACCAAACCAAACCACCGGCTCATGTGTCATGACCCATCACTCACTATTTTATACAATTTATCTTGTATTTATTTTAATAAAAACAAAATAAATATGAATAAAATAGATAAAACATACAAGGCAAGGTAATAATGAGTTTAGAGGTCCTACATAAGGTCATAAAGATGTTTGAAGCTCAAAAAGTTAAGCCATTGACCTAAAATTTCAAATTTGCATGTTTTACATTTCATGAATTTCACCAAACTTTCCTAACTTGTACCACTAATAACTTGCTCAATTTTCACCTTTTGAAGATTATCTTGGACTTTTTGGAAAGCCCAAGATGTCCTCTACAGTCTCTATGTTTACCATTTTTGCATTTCTAGAAATTATCTTGATGTAAATGGTCTTGACAAAAAGTGTCTTTTGTTGACTTTTTGAAAATGACCTGTAATGTATGAGCTTGTATCTTCCAAATGATGCATTTCTTTAAATTGAGGATAAAATAGAAGTTGTAGGGAATTATATTCTCTTCAAAATGATATTTGGTTGGGGCAAAATGGATGAAGTATGTGAAAGTTATGCCTGGTCAAAGTTCAGTTGACTTCTCCTATAGAAACCCTAATTTAGAAATTCTTGACTTTTGATAAATTAAGAGCATTTCTTGAGGAATCACAATCAACCCTTGATCAAATTATTATTATCACTTCAAAATGTTGATGTAAAAAAAAAATCTTGAAGTTTGACTGTATATTAGCCACATTTGACTTTTGACCTAGTACAGTTGATTTTCAAACACTTGAGCAGTTGATTGAGCAAACTTGTAGTGTGAGGCATGAAATTTGGAAGGGACATTCTTGAGGACATTTTAGTGATCATGGAAATCACTTAAAGCCCTTGCAACCAAAACACCTTGGTGAAAAGTGAAACCCTAGTTGGAAGTTCATTTCTTAGGAGGAGAATTCGCCTGGCCAATTCTTGGTCAACCTTGAGCAATTGAGGACCTCAATGAAATTGTATTGAGTAAAATGAGAGGGAAAATTTTGGGGTACAACAGATGCCCCAGTTCAATCTTCTTAAACCTGAGGGTTTAGATTGGCTTGTCCGCCTTTTGTAATCTGAAGGTGGAAGATGATTGAACACTAGAGTGCCCAGAAATTTGTACTCGCATATACATGAAGTAACACGGCTAGTTGATGATACCGAGAATTGGCTTACAGATGTCATTTGGAGAAGATGACTGAGAGTTGTCGGAGATGGGCTTAAAGATGCCATCTAAAGTAGATGCTGACTTCATAAGAGGCCTCTTTGTGGGGATTCCTGGTTACGAAAGATGTTTGGGTTTCTGTTTGGGGAATATTGGTTTATGTTTGGGGAATAGAGTCTAGGAGCTTTAGTTGTTCACAAATCTACTGGGGAGTTATCTCTTGATTGGAGAGATGAAATTTAGCTGTTATCTGGTCGAAATCCAGGCTTCACAGTAACTTGCTGAGGATAATAAAGGCTGACTATTATCTGGTCATATTCCAGGGTTCACAGCGACTTAACGGGGAATATGAAATTAACTGTTATCTGGTCAGTTTCCAGGCTTCAGTTACTTGAACTATTATCTGGTCGGATCCAGGCTTCAGTGACTTGAACTATTATCTGGTTGGGTCCAGGCTTCAGTGATTTGAAGAAATTAAGTTGTTATCTGGTCGGATCCAACCTTTAACTTGAATTTAAGGTATACCGTTATCTGGTCGGATCCAGGCTTCACAGTGTTGTAGATTATGCTGTCATATGGTTGGGTCCAGGCTTCATAGTAATTGACAGAGTAAAGTGCTATCTGGTAGGACTCCAGGCTTTGCAGTAATTTATACTGTTATTTGGTCGGATTCCATGCTTCATAGTTTCTTGAATTGTAGGTTGACTGTAATCCGGTTGGATTCCGGGATTCAACAATGATGTTAACTGCTATCTGGTCGGGTCTAAGCTTCACAGTATTGTAGAAGTTTGACTATTATCCGGTTGAATTCCAGGCTTCAGCAATGATGTTGACTGCTATCTGGTCGGGTCCAGACTTCACAGTGTTGTAGACTGCTATCTGGTTGGAGTCCATGCTTCATAGTAAATTGTATTTGATGTTAGCTGCTATCTGGTCGAGTGTAGGCTTCATAGTGATTGATAAGCTGTTACTTCAGATAGTTGCCATATGTTATACCCCAAAATTTTCCCTCTCATTTCTCAAAGGATTATCCTGGTCCCTCAGATTTGCTTCCATAAAGTTTCAAGTCTTGGATTACAATTTTCCAAGAAAGTCATTCACAAGGGCAAAATGGTCAAAAGCACACTGAAAAAGTCAAACTTTGACTTTTTGAGCAAAATCAAGTTTCAACAAGCATATTTCATCAAGGCATGAAATTGGTTCCTCAAGAAATCAAAAGTCAGAAATTACTTTGAAAAAATCAAATTTTTAAACACTTAGAAAAATTTCTAAGTGTTAAGAATATATGACAATTTCAGAACTTCTGGGCCAGATTTCACGCAAATGCAGTCAGAATTTGCAAAGACGGTTCAGAACATGACTCTTCAATCAGAACATAAGGAAACTGTGTTCTTCGATCAGAACATGAATCTTCAGCATATGAAGACTATGTTCTACGCTTCGATCAGAACATCACCCTTCGAGTCTCATTATGGTCTTCTTCAATCAGAATATCAAAAAGCCCCAAAACCTCATTTGAACAGTCTGCTACACTACTATGGCACAGTCCTGTATCCAGCTGCCACAATGCTCTAAAGTGTTGTTGATCCAGTCCACGCCTGTGTTTTTCTCAAACCCCATATTTGCACTAAATTAGCATATGAAAGCTGTGTTTAAAAAGCAATGGAACAGTATGCCAAAAAGGTTTAAATACCATTTGTTTCCCCCCCAAAACCACAACAAAGTCATCTATAAATAAGTTGTTCCATCACACGTTTAAAGGGCTGGCTTTTGGAAAGAGAGAGGGATCAAACACAAAAAAAAGAGAGAGAAAAGAAAATATTCAAACATTCTCAAAACCCAGAATTGTCAAAACAATATTTTGGTTCTTCCCTTTGAATCAAAGAATATAACATTTTCTGTTCCATTTCTTACTGACCCCAGAACATTCGAAGGCATCATCTCAGGTCCCAAACACACGCTTCAGATTCAAGGTAAGTCATTATGACTTTGAAATTTTCATTCAGAACATCATTAAATATGTAAATATCATAGTGTTGATACTGTCCATATCATTGCCTAAGTAAAAAAACTGTGGATCAAAATTTCTTGAAGAAAACTAGACTCAGAATTAGGATCATAACTTCTATAAACTGTCGTGTTTTTATTTTTTCTATGTTACTGTTGTTAAGAACTGAATAAGTTGCAGATGCTCTGGCTAATGTATGGAAGGAGGTGAAGTGTAACACAAAACTTTTGAGTTTTCTTTCCCATTGTTTTAGCACAACACATAACTTCTAAGAGTTTTTTTCTCACTGTTTAACACAACACAAAACTTCTGATTTTTTCTCACTGTTTAACACAACATAGAACTTCTGATTTTTTTTCACTGTTTAACACAACACAAAACTTATGATTTTTTCTCACTGTTTAACACAACACAAAACTTCTGATTTTTTCTCACTGTTGTAATACACCAGAACTTCTAGTTTTTCTTACTGTTTTAACACACACAGAACTTCTAGTTTTTTCTTATTGTTTTAACACACCAAGAACTTCTAGGATTTCTTACTATTTTAACACACATAGAACTTCTAGGTTTTCCTCACTGTCTTACACCCAGAACTTCAGTGCACAGCAACCCAGAACTTCTGGTTTCCTCTAACATTTCTTTCAGAACTTTAGCGCGCAGCAATCCAAAACCTCTGGTCTCCTCCAACGTTTCCTTCTGAACTACAGCGTGCCTAGCATCAGAACTTCTGATCCCTCTCATTTTTGTTCTCAGCAACAAGATGATCATGTTTTTGTTATATTTCCTTTTCTTTATTATTTTTATTACTTTTAGCATTAATTTTATTTTCATTAATATAAAAAAGGCATAAATTTTTTTCCTTCTTTTATTAACTAATTATTTTCCTTTTAATTTGTTAAGACAAAAAACCATTTTCAAAAACAAATCCTTTCCTTTTCTTGCATTGTACAATTCAATATGGTGGTAATAGATAATTAGGATTTAAATTCTTGTAAATCCCAATTTGTAAATATGTACCCCCGTCCCTGAAATGATGTAATAGCTTAAGATTTATTTTCCGCATTTTATTTGCATTCATATATAGTTTAAGTAATTAGGGTGTATGGCAAGATAAAATCAACAAGTAGATAACCTTTAAATGCAATACAAAATATATGCAATCAAACACACTTGCACACTAGCACCTCTAGGGTAATATCACTTTGTTGCCTTTCGGAAAATAGTCATGTCCTTCGAATATGGGTGTTTTAGCAAAGACCCTCGTTAAAATATCATAGTCACTCGATGACCCTCAATGTTGCCTTCGGTAAACGATCTAGTCCCTAAATGAAATTGCTAAAACGTCCCATAGGTTGCCTTCTATGACTATACAAAACGTCCTGCGCCCGTCCCTTCACATCCAACGATGGGGTTTCTTACCAAATCAATGGTAAGATAGCAACATCTAAAGGAGGAGGAAAAGAACATTTAAGACCTTTTGAGTAGGTAGGTTGCTCCTAGTTGCTCGCTTGCTCACAACAAAAACATTTTATACACCAACACTTTCATTTTTAAACATTTTCAAAAGACAAATACTTTATACGCGTTCTTATAGAAACGAGAACCATTACAAAGACACCTTTTCAAAATACTTTCAAAACCCACATCACAAACACATTTTCAAACAAAAGCAAGTGATCTAGCAAGCAACTAAGAGCCCGTAGATAACTACGGATGAAAAGGGTGATAATACCTTCCCTTTTCATAACCTACCCCCGAACTCAAGAAATAATCTCGAAAGGTTTTTCCTGTTCTTTTCAACCTTTCCTTATTGGATAAAATAAAAGTCGGCGGTGACTCTTTCTATCCGCAATAATTGCGATAAAACTCAAAACACCCAAGTCAGTTCCCCCACCGTGTTACAGAACTGGCGACTCTGCTGGGGAAGTTACTTAAAAATGGGGTTACCTTAGGGATATATCACCTTTTATTTTTTTTTCTTTGTTTGACTTGCTTGCTTTACATTATAGTTCCTTGTGTGGGTTTATTTTGATCCTCTACCCGAATCTGGGGCACCTTTTTAGGTAAGTAGCAATAAGTTGTGGAAATTGTGCGGGGCATACCGACATGGTCTAAGCAATAGCTACCTTAGTGTGGCACATTTGTTGGTACTGGTAGCCCTTGAGTAGTCAAGGAGAATACGGGGCTGCTGTGTGGTGACATGAAGCACTAACTGACTTTAGAACCTTACTTGAACAACTTGGCCTTTAGGAAGTAGTGAAGTAGACAGATTTGGTACAGTCCGAAGTTGGTTGATACTCGAAATTATGCTCATTGAGATCGGACTTTCAGAATATTTCGGTCGCCAATAAAGAGGCTTGCACTGAAACAATTCCCGATGAAGAAAGATCTGTGATATTGAGATTCCCTAGAACCTGTTAGTTTCTAGGACAAGTTGAACCAATTAAACTTCAAGAGGGTACTTACCTATAAACCTCATGCAAGCCTAAATCTAAGGATTTGTTTGATTTAACTTGTACATAGGCTTTTACATACCATCATGACATCATACCATAGCATTTTAGACTAACCATTTCAAGGATTTTGAGATTCATCTTTGTTCTGTTTTGTAGGATATGACTCCCACTCGCAGGAATACAATCCAAGTCAACCTTGTACGAGTACCTTTTTAGCTCAAAGAGTTAGCATCAAGGGTCCCTAAGAATTCTCCGTTCACCAAAAGACATGGACGACTTCTCAACTTGGTTACCTTTAGCTTTGATGAAGATATGATGAAGGTGTTTTTCCAGTTCTTTGACCCTTTGCACCATTAATTTACCTTCCCCTATTACCAACTTGTACCAACTATGGAAGAGTTCTCTCAACTCTTGGGAATTCCTATTCTCGATCAAATACCTTTCAACGATACTGAAAGAGACCCAAGCCCTGAAGAGGTTGCCCGAGATTTATACTTGCAACAATCCGACGTCACGGCTAATTGGGAAACAAGAAGTGGTGTCAAAGGGTTCTTAGCCAAGTTCTTATTGGAAAAAGCTTAAGACTGTTGGAACAATATGGATTTATGAGATTTCAAATAAATTTTGGCTCTCCTCATCTATGGGTTGGTACTATTTCCAAAACCTGACCAACTTATAGATGTGAATGTTGTCAAAATCTTTTTATCTCACAATCCAATGCCTACTTTGTTGGGAGATATCTTGCATTCTCTCTACTCTCGCACCATGAAGAGAAGAGGAACCCTCATGTGTTGTATTCCTCTATTGGATAGATGGTTTTCTTCGCATCTCCTCCGATCCGTTATGAAGAACGAGTAAGGTTTGAGATGGTCCAATATGCTGATGTCACTCAGACATTCGGATGACCACTGGTGTTATCGGTCCTTGGAGGACATTACTATCATCGACCGTTATGAAGAACGAGTAAGGTTTAAGATGGTACACTGATGTCCCTCTGCTCGGCATTAGCGGAGGTATCACTTATAACCCTTGCTTGGCTCTATGGCAGTTCGGGTACGCGTGAAGAGGTGGTCCACATGATGCGCTCATCCAAGGTGTGATGTTCGACTATGAAAGCAACGATCAAGGCTACCGTCAGAGGTTTATACAATCTTGGAGGATGGTAAACAAGGGGGATAGTAGGACATTGGGACACAATAATTCCATTCCCCTTGAGCCTTACCTTAGGTGGGTACGAGATCGCACTCAGAATCTCGCAATGCCTTACCCCTCTATCCTCCCTGTCATCCTAGAGCCCGTGGTTGAAGGAGATGTCTCGTATACTGTCCTTCATCCCAACATGCCTACCTCTCTCGAAGACTTGCAAAGGGATTGGATTCAGCTAAAGGAAGAACAAGACACTTTCAAAGCCCGATTCTACGCCAGTGAGAAGAAAGTTCTGGAACTCACCAAGCAGCTTCATGAAGAGCGGAGTCTGAACGCCTACATCGCTCCAAAGAGGACGCGTTCAACCTTTTTGTCTTAGGAGTTTTTGTATTTTATTTCTTTCATTGTAAGCCCAAGGAGGCATGATATACTCGAACTTGGATTTATTAATACAACGTGTGTTTCCTTTTGTCTAAAACAAATTTAAATCTTTAATTTCGTTGAAATCATTTGCATGTGCATTTTTATTCATCATAACACAAACAAGTTTCTTACAACATGTCTCCTTATCTTTCTACTGTTTATTTCAGTGAGATGGATATTGAACAGATAATAAAGGATCTCCAAGTGTAGAACGCTCAATTCCAACAAATGTTCTTGGCTCTGGAAAAAGGACAAGAGGATTTGAAAACTTTGTTGGTCAAAGAGAAGAAGAAGAAAGCAAAGAAACTAGCCGATATTTTGAATCTGGGAAGAAGGTTCAAATGACCATCCAGACGAACCCTAGATTTTGCAACATCATCGGGTGAAGGAGATAATTAAGAAGGGAAAAACAAGGAAGTAAATGACCATCCAGAGTCTGAAGAAGAGGAAGAGATTGATTACTCTGAAGAGCAGTATTCTCCAGCTGACGATAAATACAAGTAGTTAGAGGATCACCTCAATTCTATGGAGATCCAGAGGGTACCCGAATTAGATTTTGAAGAGCTAAGACTTGTCTCAGAGGTTGTCATCCCACAGAAATTCAAGGTCTCCACTTTCGCTAAATATGATGGTGTCTCTTCTCCAAAGTTGTATTTAAGGTCATACATCAGAAAAATTCAACCCCATACGGCCGATAGGAACCTATGGATGCATTTATTCCAAGAAATCTTCTCAGAGACGCAGTTGGATTGGTTCTATCAGTTGGAAGGGAACAGTATTCACAATTGGGAAGATTTGACTGCCGCTTTTTACAAGCAATACCAGTATAATGCTGACTTACCTCCCACTCGAACACAATTGCAAGGCATGTCTATGGGTGCTGGTGAAGGTTTCAAGATTTATGCTCAAAAATGGAGGGATGTCGCGGGAAGAGTCCTACCCCCCTATTTGACAGAGAATTGGTGGATATGTTCTTAGGCACGTTATCTGGACCATTATTCAACCATTTGATCAGAAGCTCCTCGGTTGGATTTACTAAACTAATCATGACTGGTGAACGGGTAGAAGCCAGTATAAAAGTGGAAAAATTCAAAGAGATGTATCCTCGAGCACGATGAAGAAACCCTTTACCGGAAAGAAGGAGGTCAGTGTTGCATATGACCATAGAAATCAAAACAAAACTGAATGTCACCCAATGTAGGGGCTGTTATGATTTCCAATCCTGTATCAAATCAGCAACGAAACTATCAACGTAGGCCAGAGGCGCCCATGAGACGATTCACCCGAATCATCATAACCTTGTCCCAAGTTTTGCCACATATTTTGAAGTCCAATCTGGCGACCCTAAAGGAAGCTCCCAAGAACCCCAATAGTGCCTCTCCTCGCTACAACCTGAATGCTCGATGTGCCTATCATTCTGAAAGCCCGGGGCATGATACAAACGATTGTTGGGCCTTGAAGAATAAGGTACAAGACCTTATCAAGGCGAAAGAGATTGAGTTTGATCCCCCAGAAACACCTAATGTAATAACGACGCCAATGCCCAAACATGGTCAAGGTGTCAATGCTGTTAATGATGATTGTTTTGTTCCCTTCGTGAATGATTTGACTACTCCTCTTTTGACTATTAAACAAAATATCTTGCAAGCCGGTCTATTTCCAGGCTGTGATGAAAGTTGTCGTTTATGTATGTCTCTACCAAATGGTTGTTTGTTACTAAAGATGGACGTCCGGCGCCTGATGGCTAAAAAAGAAATCCTGTTTGAAAAAGCTCCTCTTACCAGAAATTCCTGTGAAGATGTCTCAATAATCACCATTTTTGACAATCCTCCCAGGGTCTCCACCAAAAGACCCGTCAGGATTACATCTGTTCCAAAGTCTTCTCCCCTAATCATCACCATGCCGGGACTAATCCCATATTCTTTGGATAAAGCTGTTCCCTAGAACTATGGGGTTGACGTCCATTATCATGGCGTCAGGCAAGATCTACTAGCTATCAAAGACAAAGTTGTGAAAGACACTGATCCTGACGTCGTCAATATCATTGGGACCAGTAAGATAACAAGAAGTGGAAGAGTCTTCTCACCTGAGATCTCTCAGAAGACCATTTCTACTCCTGTAATTATTCCCGTTACCGCTCCTACCAGCATTCCCAGTGATACTCTCGTTGACGATCCTACTGTTATCCCTACTGCCAAGATAAGGGGCAATGAAGTATTATTTGAGCCTGTCCAAAAGAAGGCACATCCATAGGTCATTCTTGAAGCTTCTAGCAAAGAGATGGAAGAGATACTAAAAATAATCAAGAAAAGTGACTATAATATCGTGGAACAGTTTGGGCAGACACCCTCAAAAATATCAATGTTGGCCTTACTTTTGTGTTCCGAGTCCCATGCCAAAGCCTTGGTAAAGTTTCTCAAGACCGCCCACGTGCCCCAAGAGACCTCCATTGATCAATTTGAGAATTGTGTGGCCAGTCTAACTGCTGATAACAGATTGGGCTTTTCCGACGCTGATCTAACTCCCAAAGGAAAGAAACACAATGATGCCTTGCATGTTTCCATTGAGTGCAGGGGCACTACATTAGCTCACGTCCTGGTGGATACGGGCTCATCGCTAAATGTTTTGCCCAAAAATGATCTTGACCGGATAGATTGTGAGGGACTCACTTTAAAGCCTAGCAACATTGTGGTGAGGGCCTTTGATGGTTCTAAGAGGACAATACACAGAGAAGTTGACATCCCTATAAAAGTTGGAACTCAGAATTTTGATTCAACTTTCTATGTGATGGATATTCGCCCTTCCTATTCTTGTCTATTGGTCCGACCATGGATCCATGGTGCTGGCGCCGTCACTTCCACCCTACATCAGATGTTGAAGTACCCGATCAAGGGAAAGATCATCACTGTCCATGGGGAGGAGGAATACATGGTTAGCCACCTAGATTCTTTCAGGTACGTGGAAATGGATGGTGAGTTCATTGAGACTCCATGTCAGAATTTTGAGGAAGTCCCACAAACAGTTGCGGCATCCAAGACTACTACCAAGGCTCCAAAGGTTACCAGACCCCCTTTAAAAATGGCCTCTCTGAAGTATGCTAGAGAAGTGATTGAGGAAGGTGGATGCACTATCTGGGGACAACTACCAGATATTCCCTACAAATCCAACAAATTTGGTTTGGGTTTTACTTCGGAGGCACAAAGAGCTGTTCTACAAACTCGCGCTGGGGGACCACCTTTACGTATCAGCAATCAGAGAATCAAAGCAGTGGAAGACAGTGATGGCAATTGTGATATGGACGAGTGGATTTTTCCAACCATCAACGGAGGACTCAGCAATTGGGAGGTCAAAGAATTTGTCCCTATTACTTTTATTCAAGAGTAATTGTCTTTTTTTCAGACTTGTAATAATTAAACAATTTAGACTTTAAAACTTTGTGTCTTACCCGAGGCACAATGGTCCATTTGTGAGGGTTGTTACTCCATCTTCATATGTCATCAATAAATAATGTACATTTTTGCATGCAAATTTTATGCTCTTTGTTTTTCTTTTTTCTACCTTTTTATTTTATCAAAGATAGCTATGCTCTTACACACACTCATATATTAAAATGCAGATCCACCTCCACTCAGGATCCCATGGGTAACGATTTTGCTATGGCCTATTATGACTTTGAAAATCCAATCTACCAAGCCTAAGACGAAGGTGAGGAATATTGTGAGGTACCATGGGAACTAGCCAGGTCATTGCAACAGGAAGAAAGGTCCATACAGCCCCACGAAGAGTCGGTGGAAACAGTTAACTTAGGTACTGAAGAGAACAAGAAATAAGTTAAGGTAGGTTCCAACCTGGAGCCTAGTGTCAAGAAGCGCTTAACTCAGTTACTACATGACTATGTTAAGGTCTTTTCTTGGTTATACAAAGACATGCCAGAACTCGACACTGATATCGTGGTCCATCGTCTGACAACAAAAGAAGGATGCTCTCCGGTAAAACAGAAGGTCTGTCGCATGCGGCCAGAAATGTCAGAGAAAATCAAGACTGAAGTCATGAAGCAGTTTGTGATACAGTGGGAGAACTGACTTGAAGGTTTTGCATTTTATCGCAAATGTTGCGGTTAGCAAGAGTCTCCACCGACTTTTCTTTTATCCAAAAGGAAAGGTGAAAAAGCACAGGAAAGACCTTTGAGATTATTTCTTGAGTTCGGGGGGTAGATTATGAAAAGGGAAGGTATTATCACCCTTTACATCCATGGTTATCCATGGACTCTTAGTTAATTGCTAGATCACTTGCTTTTGTTTGAAATTGTGCTTTGTGAGGTTTTTATGAAAGTATTTTGTAAAGAGGCCATTGTTTAGGCAAACTTTGTAATGATTCTTGTTTGTAAGAATGTATACAAAGTGTTTGATCTTTTGAAAATGTTTTCAAGTTTGTAAGATGTTTTGAAAGTGTAGGTGTTTGTTTTGAGAATAGCAAGGATGTTTTGTTTTTAAATTGAGCAAGTAATTAGGAGCTTTCTACCTACTCAAAAGTCTTTTATGTTCATTTCCTCTTTCCTTTGATATTGTATCTTACCATTGATTTGGTAAGTAACCCTATCTTTGGATGTAAACAGGACGGGCGTGGGTCATCGTATAACCATGGTTAGCAATGTTGCAAGGTATCTTAACATTCTCTTTTAGGGACCAGGATCATTTGAAAGGCAACTTAGATAGCGTCATCGAGGGACTATGATCTTGTATTTTTGCTTGTTTTTGCTAAGATACCTCACATGCATAACATGGCCATTTTGTAAGGCAACCAAGTGGATTTTACCCTAAGGGTGCTTGTGTGCAAGTGTATTGTTTTTCATGCTTGATTTTGTCTTTGATTAGGGTTTTCTAATTTATTGGTTTTAGACTTATCATACAAGCCCTAATTACTAGCATTTGTATATAAAGCGATAAATTGCGAAATTTAAAATTACTACGCTATTACAATACTTGTGGGAGGGGGTGTACAAATTATAAATGGGGATTGCAAGAAAATAAACCTAATTATCTATTACAACCATATTTAATTTGTACAAGAATTGAATAAATAATGTACAAAATGAAATAAATGTACAAGAATATAAATGTAAAGAAAGTGGATATTTGTTTTGGATTTTTTTAGAGAAAAGGGGATTTTGTTTTTAACCTAATTAACTAATTAAATGTAAAACCTAAATTTACTAGGAAAAGAAATTAAATAAAACCCTAATCTATTAATTGAAAAAGAAATTAAGTTTATAAGAAGAATATTTTTGATATTTTTTGTCTTAAAAATAATTTATAGTATTATAAAATATTTTTGGTCTTTTTATATTTTTAAATAATATATTTAAATGGTGTAAAAGAAAATAATTAAAACCCTAGTTTTTATTAAATTTATAAAACAATTAGTCAAAATAAAATAAAGTATGATTAAATAAAATAATTTGTGAGGAAAAATAAATAAATTATGTTAAAATATAAATCTACTATTTTTATATTTTTTTATGATTTTTTAGTATTAGAAAAATAATTAAGAAAATAAATAAAATGAAAATAAGAAAAGAAAATAAAATGGGCCAGGGGCTGTATAAGTGAAATAGGGGGTGAGAGGTAACAAAAAAAACATAAGACCCAAAGGAGGCCCAACGCATGCCAAAAAAAAAGTCAGAATGCAAAAAAAAGTGAAAAAAACCAAAAGGGTACCACTGGGGCTCGAACCCAGGTCCCTCAAGTCACAGGCACGCGCTTCTACTATTGGGGTGGCTATACATCCGTTTATATAATCAAAACAACAAATACATGATAATAAACAAGTCCATGGCCTGAACTTCATCTTCAACCTCACACCCAACCAGAGCCTCTAACTCATTCAAATCTCAACAAAAATGAAAACTGTAAACAGGAAACTTGTAGCAAATTTCCTCAGGATTTCAGAAAGGCAAAGCAATAAAATTATAGATCAAAGATAAGCATGAATTTTAATGGCCCTAATCTGAACCCTAAAAATCTCAGAAACTTCAATGTTAAAATTCTCTAAGCTCAAACAAATTTAATGAAAACTATGGACATGGTTAGCTTTAGGGCAATGATATCTACATTTTTCATTCACAAATAAACCATTAATAATGCCTGTATGAAAAGTTCCAAAGTCAGAAAACTTACCTTGCAAGAGGGTATCGGGTTTGGAGTTTGAGCAGCTTTCAGTGAGTTCCAATGATTGGGTTAGCTTCCTCAAGTTCCTAGGAAGCTAATGGGATGCTTAGCTTAAGCTGAAAGTGCCTGAGGAGTTCTGGAGAGGTCCAAGTGCAAAACTCTGTTTTTGAAAATGGAGGATGGTGTTAATGGTGTTACAGTCTTGTAACAGGGTGTGGAATGAGTTCTAAATGATGTTTAGAAACTTTAGGAACCAAAAGGCTTGAAAACGCACGAGGAAGATGTGAGTTTCAAACTTTTGGTCAGGTTAGGCAACAATGGAGGTATGTGATACAGTTCTGAGCTCTTGGTGTTTTTAGGGGTCAAGCATGCGTGTGATTTGTGGCAAATGGCTTGTGTATGTATAAGCAAAGAGGTTTGAGTGCTTTGGCAAGTCAGAAGTACAAGTTTTAAGCTAATTGCTAGGTTACTTGATTTTCAAGAAAAATGGGAAAACAAGTTTCAATGTGAAGTACAAGCATGGGCTGGGTGATTGTAAGTGTCTAACAAGTTTCTTATGAGTTATGGGACTTGTATGATCAGAAGAGAACATGTGCAAGGCTCGAGAACAAGTTTTGTGCAAAAAGTCACTTTATCAAAATGGCAATATGCACTTTCTTCCTAAAATGGATATAAAGCATGACCTTGCATTGAATGCTTGAAATGAGACCTCTAACAGCTATGAAAGCAATTAATTATGGAGTGCCTAACATTTTGAGGCCTGCAAAGTAGAGGTTATGCAGAATAACTTTGAATTTTGAATTTGTTCATCACAAAATGACTTGTAATTCAAGTGATAAAACCCTAGCTTCATCTCTTCGATTCTCCCTACTCAAAAATGATCTTAAGGAGTTCTTGGATATTTTGGAAAGCTTGTAATGTTCTCTACAACCAATATTTTATTACTTTTGAATATTCCCCTTGGAACTATATGAAAAAGTTCCATGAAGTTGGGTCAAAATCCTGACCAAATTAGGGCAAAATTTCACTAAGTGTTTTGTTTCATGACCATGTATTCTTAAAATTATAACTTGAGATCCAAGAACTTTTGGAAGGAGTTGTGTGAAGAAAATTTGTATATTTCATGGAGATCTACAACTTTCATGTTGGAAGTTTCTTTTGAATCATCTTGCATCATGGTGAAACTTTTGTTCAAAGTTGTGAAAAAATAAGAAATTTCCAACACATAGAAATATTTCTAAGTTTAGAAATTTTAACTTTTCAAAATGAAATATTGAATTTTTTATTTCTTGATGAATAAGTTTCATATTTTTCCATGCTTTGATGAATTGTGATCTTTGAAATTTTATTTTGACTAAAAAGTCAAAGTTTGACTTTTCAGTATACAGTTGACTTTTGATCAGTTGACTGAAAATTCATCTGTCAATCCATTGGACTTGAGCAATGTTTTGAGCCATGTCATTAGGTCAAAATGATGCAATTGGAATCTTGAGATCGTGCCTTAAACCAATTGATCATTTGCTAGGTCAAAAATCAGAAATTGCCCTTTCCCAATCAAACCCTAATTTTGACCATTTTGTCCTTTTCAAGATTTGATCAAATTTCTTAAGGAATTATGGTCCAAACTTGATAAAATGATACATATGAGTTTAAAATGTTGACGTGGATAAAAAAAATGAAGTTTGCCTGTAAATTGGCCATAGTTGACTTTTTCCCCAATACATAGAACTTTTAGGTCAACTGCTCAATTGACTGAGCAAAAGTGTGATCCAAGGCTTGAAACTTGACATGAGTAATCTTGAGGGTCCATAATGATCCATGAAAGTCATATGGGGCAATGGAAGTTCAAACATCCTTGTGCAATCTCAAACCCTAATTTTGGTCATCAGTGCTTAAGGAGGTGTCTTGAGCTGATCAAATCTAATGCATTCTTGAGCCAAAGGAGATCTTGTGAGAAAATTCTTGATAAGTGAGAGGGAAAATTATGGGGTACAACATCTGCCCCTATTCAATCTTCTTAAGCCTGAAGAGTTAGATTGGCGAGTTTTGCCATTCGTGACTCGAAGGTGGAAGATGATTGGACATTAGAATGCCCAAAAATTTGCACACGGTGATGTGATGGTTGATGGTATAGGGAATGGGCTTAAAGATTCCATTTGGAGAGGTGATAGAAAGTTGTTGGAGACGGGCTTGTACATGCCATCCAGAAATGATTGCTGAACCATATCTGTAAGCTGAAACTGAATGAGTATCAGAATGGCATCCGTACCTGGAGCGTATCTGAACTGTATCTGAAAGCTTGAATATGAATGAGTGTCGGGATGGAATCCATATCTGGAGCGTATCAGAATTGTATCTGTAAGATGAAGCTGAATGAGTATCAAAATGGCATCCGTATCTGGAGCGTATCTGAACTATATCTGAAAGCTGAATCTGAATGAGTATCAGGATGGCATCCGTATCTGGAGCATATCTGAACTGTATCTATAAGCTGAATCTGAATGAGTATCATAATGGAATTCGTATCTGGAGCGTATCTGAATTGTATCTAAAAGCTGAATTTGAATGAGTATCAGGATGGCATCCGTGTCTAGAGCGTATCTGAACTGTATCTGAAGATTGAATCTGAATGAGTATCAGAATGGCGTCCGTGTTTGGAGCGTATCTAAAAATTGAAAGCTTGAATGAGTATCAGGATGGCATCCGTATATGGAGCGTATCTGAACTGTATCTGATAGCTGAATCTGAATGAGTATCAGAATGGCGTACGTGTCTGGAGTGTATCTGAACTGTATCTGAAAGGCTTTTGAACATTGTTAATGGTAGCTATTGATTAACCTTATCCTGAAAAGGGTAAATTTTTAGCTAATATGCAATGTCATGTTGTATGAAATGCATGGTGTAATGAGATTGTGATACATGCATTCGTGTTATCGATGTTTATGATATATGGCTGCGATGTATGCATATGTGATCTAATCTGCTGCACTGCTTATTTGAATTGGGGAAAATAAATCCCCGCCTATTGCTGAGGATACGAAGTGCAAGTCTTCATGTTGTGAAGTTGAAGTAAGGGAAACACCGTGTACTGCTTGTGAAATCCTAATAAATTTGGCGACTTCTAACGGGGAGTGATAACTGGAAGTTTTGTTCCGCTGGGGATTAAACTGCACACTACGGGGGATTTTATGGAATAACTTAAAGGTATGCCCTATCTTTTAAACCCATTAGTGATTGCCTTTCTATTTTGTTCATTTGTAAATGGTAGTTACGTTCAAATGCATATGTTCAAAAATAAATCATTGGACGTTTTCGTAAACAAACACAAGAGTAAAGAAAAATAGATAGTTTTTCACTTTCCAAGGGATATCCTTGTATTGACTTTGAGTAAGTATTTTTGTACAATGAGACAAACATTCTAGTAAAATAATTAAAATTTGATACAAAGAAAAGATAGCTATGTGAAATAATCCCATGGGGTTCCCATTCTGCTATAGCCTTCGTATCTCTGAGCATCTTGTCCATTTGTTGCCTTGTCCGAAGTTGATTGAATTGATCAGAATTATCGAGTTCGCAGTTTGTCCGTAAGGTGATCCAACAGGACATAGTCATACACTTTAATTCCCTAACTTTTGCCTGGACCGTCCTTTCGGGTTTTCAGTCCATCGGGATACCCTTTTTTGCCCAAGCCGCCCTTTTGGGTTTTTAACTTGCCGGGTGTACAAATTTTTTTGTTTTATCCCTAATTTTTGCCCGAACCTTTTTTTGGTTCGCCGAGATGCCCTTGTTTTTCCTAGGTGTGCCAACCTAGCAGGTCTCTTATGCGTATTATCTTTTGACTATGTCAGCATTCATAGGGTGCGACAGGTCGTCACCATCCATGATGGTCAAGATCATTGCTCCACCAGAGAATATGCTTTTGATTACAAATGGTCCTTCATATGTAGGAGTCCATTTTCCCCTAGGATCACCTTGCGGCAGTATGATGCGCTTGATCACCAAATCCCCGACTTGATATACTTGGCGTCTGACCTTTTTGTTGAAAGCCTTGATCATCCGTTTTTGATACATTTGACCATGACAGAAAATAATAAGCCTTTTCTCATCAATTAAGTTTAGTTGATCAAGACGAGTCTGAATCCAATCATCTTCGTTCAGACCTACATCCTTCATAATTCCCAGAGAGGGGATCTGGACCTTAATAGGCAAGACAACCTCCATACCGTAAACCAGAGAGTAAGGTGTTGCCCCGGTTGATGTGCGAGCCGTGGTACGATAACCGTGGAGAGCGAATGGTAACATCTCATGCCAGTATTTGTATGTGACTGCCATTTTCTGTATGATCTTTTTAATGTTCTTATTTGCAGCTTCGACAACACCATTCATCTTTGGTCGGTAAGGGGAAGATTGTGGTGCTGGATCTTGAATTGTTCACACAGGGCGGTGATCATAGTATTGTTTAGATTTGTACCATTGTCTATGATGATCCTCTTCGGGATACCATATCGACATATGAGATTTTGCTTGATGAACTGGGAGACAACATTCTTGGTAGCGGAAGCGAAAGAAGCTACCTCAACCCACTTTGTGAAATAGTCAATGGCCACCAAGATGAAGCAGTGTCCATTAGAGGCTGTTGGTTTGATTTCCCCAATCATATCGATGCCCCACATAGCAAAGGGCCAAGGAGCCGTTAAGACATTCAGAGGAACCAGAGGTACATGCACCTTATCAGCATAGATCTGACACTTGTGGCAGGTTCGAGAGTGTTGATAGCAATCAGCTTCCATGGTAGACCAGTAATAGCCTGCCCGTAGTATTTTCTTTGCCATTGTATGCCCACTGGAAAGGGTGCCAAAAGTGCCCTCATGTAGATCAGCAATGATCTTTTCTGCTTCAACCTTGTCTATGCACCGAAGCAAAACATAGTCATGGTTGCGTTTGTAGAGAATGCCATTACTAAGGAAAAATTTAGCAGAGAATCTCCTTAAGAACTTCTTATCATTGACTGAAGCTCCTTCCGGATATTCTTGAGCCTCAAGATACCTCTTGACTTCATGAAACCAAGGCTGGCTTACTACTTCTTCAGTATTAATCTCGTGACACTGAGCTAGTTTATCCATTCGTTCAATGGTTATCTGGGGAGCCTCGTTATCCCATTTAAGTTTAAACATGGATGACATTGTGGCTAGTGCGTCTTCTAGCTGATTTTCTTCTCACGGGAAATACTCGAAGGTAATCTTCTCAAAATGTGGGATCAATGTCAACACATGTTCTTTGTAGGGGATAAGGTTAGGGTGTTTAGTGTACCATTCACCTTTGATCTGGCTGATGACCAAAGCTGAATCTCCGAATACATTTAAGGATTTGATCCCCAAATCTATGGAAACTTTGAGACCAAAAATGCACGCTTCGTATTCCGCCATGTTATTTGTACAATTGAAGCAGAGTCTTGCCATAAAGGGAGTATGACATCCTTCAGAAGATATGAGTACATCACCAATACCATTGCTGAGTGCGTTGGACGCCCCATCAAAAACCAGGGTCCATCGGGATCCTTGTTCAAGTCCATCATATGGTATGAATTCTTCACAGTTATTCACCATCATGATGTCTTCATCTGGGAATTCGAACTTCATGAACTGGTAGTCTTACATAGCTTGGTGAGCCAGGTGATCAGCTAGTACACTGCCCTTTATTGCTTTCTGGGTGGTATAATGTATGTCAAATTCTATCAGGATCATCTGCCATCTTGCTATTCTCCCAGAGATGGTAGGTTTCTCGAAGATGTATTTTATTGGATCCATTTTAGATATCAATAAGGTAGTATGGGTCAGCATATACTGTCTTAGCCGGCGAGCAGCCCATGCCAGAGCGCAACAAGTTTTCTCGAGCAGTGAATATCTTGTTTCACAGTCGGTAAACTTTTTGCTCAGGTAATAAATAGCATGCTCTTTTCGGCGAGACTCGTCATGCTTCCCCAGCACACACCCTATTGAATTTTCCAAAACAGTTAGATACATGATCAATGGTCTTCCCTCGAATGTTGGCATCAAAACAGGAGGCTCTTGTAAGTACTCTTTGATCTTGTCGAAAGCAGTTTGGCACTCGTCATTCCATTTGACTACTTGATCTTTCTTCAGTAATTTGAAGATTGGTTCACAAGTAGCTGTCAGGTGAGAAATGAATCTGACAATGTAGTTTAAACGTCCCAAGAATCTTCTGACTTCCTTCTCAGTACGAGGAGCAGGCATCTCTTATATCTCTTTCACCTTGGCGGGATCCACTTTGATTCCTTTATTGCTGACAACAAAGCCTAGGAGTTTACCAGACCTCACTCCAAACGTGTATTTATTTGGGTTTAACCTCAGCTTGTATTTCTTTAGTCTCTCAAAGAGTTTCTTTAAATGGTCAATATGCTCTTCTTCTATTTGAGATCTAGCTATCATGTCGTCCACATAGATCTCTATTTTGTGACGTATCATGTCGTGAAATAGAGCTACCATGGTACACTGATAGGTTGCCCCAACGTTCTTCAATCCGAATGGAATAACCTTGTAGCAGAATGTGCCCCATTATGTGACAAATGTTGTTTTCTCCATGTCCTCAGGCGCCATTTTGATTTGGCTGTAGCCTGAGAAACTGTCCATGAAGGAAAACACTTTGTGTTGTGCCGTATTTCCAACTAGAATATCAATGTGGGGAAGTGGGAAATCATCCTTAGGGCTTGCCCTATTCAAATCTCTGTAGTCCACGCACATTCGTACCTTGATGTCCTTTTTAGGCATGGGAACAACATTCGCAACCCATTGCGGATAGGAGGTGACAGCCAAGAATCCAACATTGAATTGTTTCATGACTTATGCTTTGATCTTCTATGACATGTCTGGTCGCATGCGACGAACCTTTTGTTTTACCGGTGGGCAGTCCTCTTTTGTAGGTAGACGATGTACTACGATATTTGCATCAAGTCCTGGCATGTCTTCATACGACCAGGAAAATATCTCAACATAATCATGTAGCATATGAATCAGATGCTCTTTGATACTGGGTTCCAGATTGGCACCCACCTTGACTTCTCTTTTGTCTTCTTCGATACCTAGGTTTATTGTGTCCACTGGTTCTTCGTGGGGCTGAATAGTCCTCTCTTCTTGTTGCAGTAACCTGGCGAGTTCCCCTAGCACTTCACAATCTTCCTCACCTTCGTATTCGGCTTGGTAGATTATATTTTCAGAATCACAGATGGCCATAGCAGAATCGTTACCCATGGGATCCTGAGTGGATGTAAACTTTGGGATAAATGTGATCGGGAAAAAATCTCTAGCTTCCCAGTTGTTGAGCCCTCCACTGAAAGTTGGGAAAATCCAATCCTCCAGGTTATAGCTGTCTTCATCATCCTCCATTGTGTTGGCTTGGTGGTTGCTGATCTTCAAGGGTGGTCCTCCGACACGAGCGTGGCGTACAACTTTTTGGGCTCCTGAAGTGAAACCCAAATCGAATTAGTCAGATTTGTATGGGATATCTGGGAGTTGACCCCAAATAGTGCACCCACCTTCTTCTATCACTGCCTCGGCATCCTTCAAAGACGACATCTTGAGCGGAGGCCTTGTAATCTTGGGGACTTGAGACACAACCTTGGTTACTACCACAGTCTGCGGGACTTCTTCAAAGTGCTGGAATGGAGTTTCAATAAATTCACCATCTAATTCCACATATCTGAAGGAATTTAGATGGCTGACCATATACTCTTCTTCTCCATGAACGGTGATGATTTTACCTTGAATTAGATATTTAATCATTTGATGCCACGTAGAAGTAACGGCACCAGCATTGTGAATCCACAGTCGGCCTAATAAGAAGGAATATGAAGGGCGAATATCCATTACATAAAAAGTTGAATCGAATGTTTGGGTTCCAACTTTTATGGGGATGTCTACTTCCCCATGCACCATCCTTTTTGAGCCGTCGAAGGCCCTCACCACTATATTGCTAGGTTTCAATGTCAATCCTTCACAGTCAAGCCTATCAAGAGCCTTTTTAGGCAATACATTCAGAGACGAATCACTTTCAACCAAGACATGAGCCAAGGTTGTGCCCCTGAATTCGATTGAGACATGCAATGCCTCGTTTTTCTTCCTCCTCATTGGCGTTAAAACAGCATCTGAAAAACCTAAACCATTATCTGCGATCAAGCTGGCTACGCAGTCTTGGAACTGATCGGCATATGTTTCTTGGGGTACATGGGCAGTTTTAAGGAACATTACCAAGGCCTTTGCATGAGCCTCAGAACATAATAATAAAGCCAACATGGAAATTTTTGATGGAGTTTGCCCCAGTTGCTCGACTACGTTGTAGTCGCTTCTTTTTATGATCTTTAGAATTTCCTCCATCTCTTTCTGGGAGGTCTCAGGGATAGCCACTGATTGTGCCTTCGTCCGGACAGGCTCAACCAGAATACCTTTACCTCGAGTCTCGGTTGACTCAGTAACAGGAATGTCAGTAGGGGTGATAACAGGGACTGTAACAGTTTTGTCAACAGGAGTATTATCAGAGATAATTGCAGGACTAGGAATAGCTTTTGGAGGAGCAATAACAACATGAATGATTACGGGTCCATAAATAGCTTTTGGAGGAGCAATTTTTGGAGAGAATACCCTTCCACTACGAGTTATCTTTCTAGTCCCTGCGATGTTACTGATATCAGAGTCAACTTTCTCAGAGCTTGAATCTTCAACAGCTGGCCAATCTTGCTTGATACCGTGATAGTAGACATCACCTCCATAATTCCATGGGACGGTTTTGTCTGAAGAATACGGGATTGGTCCAGGCATTGTAATTATCAATGGAGCTACTTTAGGAACAGATGTAATTCTAAAGGGTCTTTTGGTGGAGACCCTGGAAGAATTGGCGGAAATGGTCACGATGTAAACATCATTATAAGAAACAGTCGGAATAGAAGTCTTTTCAAACAAAATATCCTAGTTATCTATTAGGCATTGAACGCCTGCTTTTAACAAATGACAGCTGGTTGGTGAGGATAAACCGAAATGACAACTTTTATCACAGCCTGGGAATACACTGGCATTCAACAAGTTATTTTTGATAGTTAAGAGTGGGGTCACAAGCTCATCAACACAAACATATCTTCCTCAATGGCGTTGACATTACGGTCGTGCTTGGGCATAGGGGCAGTGATTACATTGGGAATTTCTGGCGCGTCGAATTCAATCTCTTTGGCTTCACGAAGGTCTTGTACTTCGTTTTTCATAGCCCAACAATTGTTAGTGTCATGGCCGGGACTCTCAGAATGGTATGCACAACGGGCGTTAGGATGATAATGAGGAGATGTTGTGTTAGGATTCTTTGGAGCTTCTTTCAAAGTCAGTAGATTGGATCTCAACAAATGTGGCAATACTTGAGATAGTGTCACGTTAATTCGGGCGAACTGTTTGACTGGTCTTTCCGTTCTTGGCTGGTTGCTTCTTTGCTGAGCAGGTGCGGGTTTAGGAATCATGACAGCCCCCACCATTGGACGGCGTTCATCCCTATCTTGATTTCTCTGAGGATATACAGCAACAACTTCTTTCTTTCTAATGAATGGTTTTTTTACAGCAGCAGATGATGCATCTTTTTGAATCTTCCCATTATTTATCCCGACCTCTACTCTTTCTCCGGTCAGTATCAATTCGGTAAAACCTGCCGATGAACTCCCAATTAAGTGATTGAAGAAAGGACCAGACAGGGTCCCCAAAAACATGTCTACCAACTCTCTTTCAGATAGAGGAGGCTTGACTCTTCCTGCCAAGTCCCTCCAATTTTGCGCATAGTCTTTAAAGCCTTCACTTGAAACCGTGGCCATACTCTGGAGTTGAGTACGGGTGGGCGCAAGATCAGTGTTGTATTGGTATTGTTTGTAAAAGGCGGCGTCTAGATCTTCCCAGTTATGAACATTGGCTCTTTCTAACTGATAAAACCAATAAAGTTGAGTTCCAGACAGACTGTCTTGGAAGAAGTGTACCCATAAATCCTTGGCAACGGTATGGGGCTGGATTTTCCTCACATAGGACCAGAGATGCATTTTGGGACATGAAACTATGTCATATTTTGCAAACACAGGTGCTTTGAATTTTGGGGGAATGACAATCCCAGATACTAGACCCAACTCCTCAAAGTCCAATCCAGGCACTTTTTGAATTTCCATTGCACTTAACCGTTCTTCCAGATGCTTATACTTATCGTCGGCTGGAGGAAATTATTCTTCAGAATAATCTTCTTCTTCCTCTTCCTCTTCTGAATCTGGTTGGATAACTGCTTCCTTGCCTTTCCCATCTTGATTGTCTTTCTCACCAGATGACGTTGCAAAGTCTAGGGTCCTTCTTGCTTGTCCTTGGAATCTTCTTCCCATATTTAGAATTCCGGTTACTTTCTTTGCTTTCTTCTTTTTCTCTTCAACCAGCAAGGTCTTCAACTCTTCATGTCCTTTGGCTAGAGTTAATAACATCTGCTGAAACTGGGCATTTTGTGCTTGGAGGTCCTTCACCATTTTCTCGAGATCCATCTTACTGAAATAAACAGTAGAAAGATGAGGAGACTTGTTGCAAGAAACCTGCTTATGTTATGATGAATGGTAGATGCATATGCAATGATTTCAAGGATTTTAAAGATTCAAATTTGTTTTAGACAAAAAGGAAACACATGTTATATTAATAAATTAAAGCTTGAGTACATCAATGCCTCTTTTGGCAAAACAATACAAAAACTCTAAGATGAAAAGGTAGTGCGCGTCCTCTTTGGTGCGATGTAGGCATTCAGGTTCCTCTACTCATGAAGTTGCTTAGTGAGTTCCAAAACCTTCTTCTCGCTGGCGTAGAATTAGGCTTCGAAAGTGTCTCACTCCCCCTTGAGTTGTATCCAATCTCTTTGTAAGTCTTCAAGAGAGGTGGTCATGTCAGGATGCAGGACAGTGTATGGAACATCTTATTCCATAACAGGCTCAATGATTACCGGGAGAATGGATGGATAAGGCATCATAAGACTCTGAGCACGAGTTCGTACCCTTTGAGGTAAGGCTCAAGAGGGATGGAATTCTTATGCCCTAATGTCTTGCTATCTATCTTGTTCAACATCTTCCAAGCTCAGATGGATCTCCGGTGAAGACCTTGATCGTTGTTCTCGTAGTCAAATACCAAACCTTGAATGAGCATCTCATGTGGGTCATCCCTTCGGGCGTAACCAAATTGTCTTAAGGCTAAGCAGGGGTTATAGGTTATACCTCCCCTAATGCCAAGTAAAGGGACATTAGGGAATTCTCCATAATGGTTGACAATAGTAACATTCTCTATGGATCGGGAACACCAATGAATGTCTGAATATTTGAGTGTCATCAACCTTTGTGACCACCTTGAACCTTGCTCGTTCTTCAATACAGATTAGGGAAGATGCGAAATAAACCATCTTTCCAAGATAGGAGTGTAACACATAAGGATACCTCTTTTCATCATAGTGTGATTGTGAAAAGATTGTAGGATGTCCCCTAGCAAAGTAGGCACTGGGTTACGAGACATGAAGTTCTTGACGACGTTCATATCTATGAGTTGGTCAGGATTTGGAAACAAAACCATCCCATAGATGAGGAGAGCCACAATTTCTTCAAAAGCTTGCAAATCCAAAGAGTTTCAACAGTTTTGGGCTTTCTCAAACAAGAAGTTTGCTAGGAAACCCTTGACACCACTCCTTGTTTCCCAATTGGTTGTGACATCAGATGATTTCAAGTGTAGAGCTTGAGCAATATCTTCCGACTTTGGATCTCTTTCCGTACCGTTAAAAGGTAGTTGATTGAGAAAGGGAATCCTCAAGAGTTGGGAGAATTCTTCCAAAGTTGGCACAAGTTGATAATCGGGAAATGTGAAACAATGGTGTAAAGGATCAAAGAACTGAAAGAGCACCTTCATCATGTCTTCATCAGTGTTAGAGGTGACCAAGTTGAGCAGGCGACCATGCCTCTGGATGAATGGAGAATTTTATGGAATCCTTGAAGCTAGCTCCTTAAGTTGTGGAGGGATCCTTATAAGATTGACTTGAATGGTTTTCTTGCGAAAAGAATCCATGTCCTACAAAACAAGAACAAAGATAAATCCTAAGATCCTTGAAATGGATAATGAATGAGTATGATGTTATGATGTTCATGATGTTATGTACAAGTATGTATATACAAACAAAGAAAACAAGTCCTTAGGTTTAGGCTTGCATGGAGTCTCATAGGTAAGTACCCTCTTGAAGTTTAGTTGGCTTAAACCTGTCCTAGCAATAGTAACCGGGTTCTAAGGAGCTCAAAATCACTGGTTTGTTTCCTTGAGCATTATTTCAGCACAATCCTCTTTAATGGCGACCGAAATATCCCAAAAAACCAAACCTCAATGAGTGTAGTATCGAGTATCTACCAACTTCAGACTGCACCAAAGCCGGTCATCTCACTACGTCCTAAAGGCCAAGTTGGTCAAGTAAAGGTTCTAAAAGTTCATCAGTGCTTCATGACATCACTCAGTGGCCCCGTATTCTCCTTGATTAACTCAAGGACTACCGGTACCCACAAATATGTCGCACTAACATAGCTATTGCTAAAACCATGTCGGTATACCCCGCACAATTTCCACAACGTATTGCTACTTACCTATAAGGTATCCCCAAATCCGGGTAGAGGATTCAAACCCAAACAAAGAACCATAATGTAAAGCAAACAAGTCAAACAATGAAAGCAAGTAAATGTGATCTAACCCTAAGGTAACCCCACTTTTTTATTAAATCCCCAGCAGAGTTGCCAGTTCTGTGATACGGTGGGAGAACTGACTTGAAGGTTTTGCGTTTTATCGCAAATGTTGCGGTTGGCAAGAGTCGCCACTGACTTTTCTTTTATCCAAAATGAAAGGTGAAAAAGCACAAGAAAGACCTTTGAGATTATTTCTTGAGTTCGGGGGGTAGATTATGAAAATGGAAGGTATTAGCACCCTTTTCATCGATGGTTTTCCACGGGCTCTTAGTTACTTGCTAGATCACTTGATTTTATTTGAAATTGTGCTTTGTGTGGTTTTTTTGAAAGTATTTTGTAAAGAGGCCATTGTTTAGGCAAACTTTGTAATGATTCTTGTTCGTAAGAATGTATACAAAGTGTTTGATCTTTTGAAAATGTTTTCAAGTTTGTAAGATGTTTTGAAAGTGTAGGTGTTTGTTTTGAAAATAGAAAGGATGTTTTGTTTTTAAATGGAGCAAGTAATTAGGAGCTTTCTACCTACTCAAAAGTCTTTTATGTTAATTTACTCTTTCCTTTGATATTGTCATCTTACCATTGATTTGGTAAGTAACCCTATCTTTGGATGTAAACGGGACGGACGTGGGTCATCGTATAACCATGGTTAGCAATGTTGCAAGGTATCTTAGCATTCTATTTTAGGGACCAAGATCATTTGAAAGGCAACTTAGATAGCGTCATCGAGGGACTATGATCTTGTATTTTTGCTTGTTTTTGCTAAGATACCTCACATGCATAACATGGCCATTTTGTAAGGCAACCAAGTGGATTTTACCCTAAGGGTGCTTGTGTGCAAGTGTATTGTTTTCCATGCTTGATTTTGTCTTTGATTAGGGTTTTCTAATTGATTGGTTTTAGTCTTACCATACAAACCCTAATTACTAGCATTTGTATATAAAGCGATAAATTGTGAAATTTAAAATTACTACGCTATTACAATACTTGTGGGAGGGGGGTGTACAAATTATAAATGGGGATTGCAAGAAAATAAATCTAATTATCTATTACAACCATATTGAATTTGTACAAGAATTGAATAAATAATGTACATAATGAAATAAATGTACAAAAATATAAATGTAAAGAAAGTGGATATTTGTTTTGGATTTTTTTAGAGAAAAGGGGATTTTGTTTTTACCTAATTAACTAAAGGGAAAATAATTAATTAAAAGTAAAACCTAAATTTACTGGGAAAAGAAATTAAATAAAATCCTAATCTATTAATTGAAAAAGAAATTAAGTTTATAGGAAGAATATTTTTGATATTTTTTGTCTTAAAAATAATTTATAGTATTATAAAATATTTTTGGTCTTTTTATATTTTTAAATAATATATTTAAATGGTGTAAAAGAAAATAATTAAAACCCTAATTTTTATTAAATTTACAAAACAATTAGTTAAAATAAAATAAAGTATGATTAAATAAAATAATTTTTGTGAGGAAAAATAAATAAACTATGTTAAAATATAAATCTACTATTTTTATATTTTTTTATTATTTTTTAGTATTAGAAAAATAATTAAGAAAATAAATAAAATAAAAATAAGAAAAGAAAATAAAATGGGCCAGGGGCTGTATAAGTGAAAAAGGGGGTGAGAGGTAACAAAAAAAAACATAAGGCCTAAAGGAGGCCCAGCGCATTCCAAAAAGGAAGTCAGAATGAAAAAAAAATGTGAAAAAAACCAAAAGGGTACCACTGGGGCTCGAACCCAGGTCCCTCAAGTCACAGGCACGCGCTTCTACTATTGGGGTGGCTATACATCCGTTTATATAATCAAAACAACAAATACATGATAATAAACAAGTCCATGGCCTGAACTTCATCTTCAACCTCACACCCAACCAGAGCCTCTGTAACTCATTCAAATCTCAACAAAAATGAAAACTGTAAACAGGAAACTTGTAGCAAATTTCCTCAGGATTTCAGAAAGGCAAAGCAATAAAATTATAGATCAAAGATAAGCATGAATTTTAATGGCCCTAATCTGAACCCTAAAAATCTCAGAAACTTCAATGTTAAAATTCTCTAAGCTCAAACAAATTTAATGAAAACTATGGACATGGTTAGCTTTAGGGCAATGATATCTACATTTTTCATTCACAAATAAACCATTAATAATGCCTGTATGAAAAGTTCCAAAGTCAGAAAACTTACCTTGCAAGAGGGTATCGGGTTTGGAGTTTGAGCAGCTTTCAGTGAGTTCCAATGATTGGGTTAGCTTCCTCAAGTTCCCAGGAAGCTAATGGGATGCTTAGCTTGAGCTGAAAGTGCTTGAGGAGTTTTGGAGAAGTCCAAGTGCAAAGCTCTATTTTTGAAAATGGAGGATGGTGTTAATAGTGTTACGGTCTTGTAACAGGGTGTGGGATGAGTTCTAAATGATGTTTAGAAACTTTAGGAACCAAAAGGCTTGAAAACACACGAGGGAGATGTGAGTTTCAAACTTTTGGTCAGGTTAGGCAACAATGGAGGTATGTGATGCAGTTCTGAGCTCTTGGTGTTTTTAGGGGTCAAGCATGCGTGTGATTTATGGAAAATGGCTTGTGTATGTATAAGCAAATAGGTTTGAGTGCTTTGGCAAGTCAGAAGTACAAGTTTTAAGCTAATTGCTAGGTTACTTGATTTTCAAGAAAAATGGGAAAACAAGTTTCAATGTGAAGTACAAGCATGGGCTAAGTGATTGTAAGTGTCTAACAAGTTTCTTATGAGTTATGGGACTTGTATGATCAAAAGAGAACAAGTGCAAGGCTCAAGAACAAGTTTTGTGCAAAAAGTCACTTTATCAAAATGGCAATGTGCACTTTCTTCCCAAAATGGATATAAAGCATGGCCTTGCATTGAATGCTTGAAATGAGACCTCTAACAACTGTGCAAGCAATTAATTATGTAGTGCCTAACAATTTTTAGGCCTGCAAAGTAGAGGTTATGCAGCATTACTTTGAATTTTGAATTTGTTCATCACAAAATGACTTGTAATTCAAGTGATAAAACCCTAGCTTCATCTCTTCGATTCTCCCTACTAAAAAATGATCTCAAGGAGTTCTTGGACATTTTTGAAAGATTTTAATGTGCTCTACAACCCATATTTGAATTACTTTTGAATATTCCCCTTGGAACTATATGCAAAAGTGCCATGAAGTTGGGTCAAAATCCTGACCAAATTAGGGCAAAATTTCACTAAGTGTTTTGTTTCATGACCAATGTATTCTTAAAATTATAACCTGAGATCCCATAACTTTTGGAAGGAGTTGTGTGAAGCAAATTTGTAAATTTCATGGAGATCTACAACTTTCATGTTGGAAGTTTCTTTTGAATCATCTTGAATCATGGTGAAAATTTTGTTCAAAGTTATGAAAAAATAAGAAATTTCCAACACTTAGAAAAATTTCTAAGTTTAGAAATTTTAACTTTTCAAAATAAAATCTTGAATTTTTGATTTCTTGATGAATAAGTTTAATATTTTTCCATTCTTTGATGAATTGTGATCTTTGACATTTGATTTTGACTAAAAAGTCAAAGTTTGACTTTTCAGTATACAGTTGACTTTTGATCAGTTGACTGAAAATTCTTCTGTCATCCATTGGACTTGAGCAATGTTTTGAGCCATGTCATTAGATCAAAATGATGCAATTGGACTATTGAGATCATGCCTTAAACCAATTGATCATTTTCTAGGTCAAAAATCAGAAATTGCCCTTTCTCAGTCAAAACCCTAATTTTGACCATTTTGCCCTTTTGAAGATTTGATCAAATTTCTTGAGGAATTATGGTCCAAACTTGATCAAATGATACATATGAGTTTAAAATGTTGATTTGGATAAAAAATTATGAATTTTGACTGTAAATTGGCCATAGTTGACTTTTTCCCCAATACAGTTGACTTTTAGGTCAACTGCTCAATTGACTGAGCAAAAGTGTGATCCAAGGCTTGAAACTTGACATGAGTAATCTTGAGGGTCCATAATGATCCATGAAAGTTATATGGGGCAATGGAAGTTCAAATAACCTTGTGCAATCTCAAACCCTAATTTTGGTCATCAGTGCTTAAGGAGGTGTCTTAAGCTGATCAAACCTAGTGCAGTCTTGAGCCAAAGGAGATCTTGTGAGCAAATTCTTGATAAGTGAGAGGGAAAATTTTGGGGTACAACACAGTTCAACGTTGGATTCTTAGTTGTCACCTCATATCCACAATGGGTCGCCAATGTTGTTCCAATACCTAAAAAGGATGGTAAGGTACGTATGTGTGTGGACTACAAAGACTTGAATAGGGAAAGCCTCAAGGACGACTTCCCACTTCCCCATATTGATATTTTGGTTGACAACACTGCACAACATAAAGTATTTTCCTTTATGGATGGTTTCTCGGGGTACAACCAGATAAAGATGGCACCTGAGGACATGGAGAAAACGACCTTTGTCACACAGTGGGGCATGTTCTGTTACAAAGTTATGCCATTTGGGTTGAAGAACGTTGGGGAAACCTATCAGTGTGCCATGGTAGCTTTGTTTCACGATGTGATCCATCACGAGATAGAGGTCTATGTGGATGACATGATAGCCATATCTCAAACTGAAAAGGAATAACTTGACCATCTGCAGAAACTGTTTGAAAGACTAAAGAAATACAAACTAAGGCTGAACCAGAATAAATGCACTTTTAGAGTGAGTTATGGCAAGCTATTAGGCTTCATTGTCAGTGACAAAGGTATCTGTGATACGGTAGGAGAACTGGCTTGGGTGTTTTGCGTTTGATCGGAAATGTTGCGGTTAGCAAGAGTCGCCACCGACTTTTCTTTTATCCAAAAGGAAAGGCTGAAAAGAACAGGAAAGACCTTTAGAGATGTTTTCTGAGTTCGGGGGGTAGGTTATGAAAAGGGAAGGTGTTAACACCCTTTTTATCCGTAGTTATCTACAGGCTCTTAGTTTCTTGCTAGATCACTTGCTTTTGTTTGAATGTGCTTGTGGTGTGGGTTTTGAAAGTATTTCGAAAATGATTCAAAGTGGTGTTTGTGGAATTTGTTTTTGAAAGTGATTTTGAAAAGGTGTCTTCTTTGTAATGGCTCTCGTTTCTATAAGAACGCGTAAAAAGTGTTTGTCTTTTGAAAATGTTTCAAGATGAAAGTGTTGGTGTAAAAAATGTTTTGTTGTGAGCAAGCGAGCAACTAGGAGAAAATCTACCTACTCAAAAGGTCTTAAATGTTCTTTTCCTCCTCATTTAGATGTTGTTATCTTACCATTGATTTGGTAAGAAGCCCCGTCGTTGGATGTGAAGGGACAGGCGCGGGTCAATCATACAGTCATAGAAGGCAACTTGTGAGACGCTTTAGCGATTTTTCGTAAGGGACTAGATCATTTTATCGAAGGCAACATCGAGGGACATCGAGGGACTACGATCTTTTTTATCGAAGGGCCTTTGCTAAAGTGTCCTTTATTCGAGGGACATGACTATTTTTTTCTGAGGGCACAAAGCGAGATTACCCTAGAGATGCATGTGTGAATGGTGTGTTTGATTGCATGCATTTAGTCTTTGATTAGGGTGGTCTACTTGTTGGTTTTATCTTGCCATACACCCTAATTACTAACATTTATGAAAGCAATAAAAATGTGGAAAATAAATGTCCTACACTATTACATGCTTTTTGAGGGATGGGGTATACAAGTGTACAAGTGGGGGTTGCAAAAAATAAAAGTCCTAATTATTACAACCAAATTGAATGAAAATAAAAGCAAAAGGTCAAAAGAAAATCAAAAATTATGCTGTCTGGTCTGACACGGGCACCCGTGTTAGCTTCTGTAATGGTCCATGTGCATTTTTTACTTTTCTGTACCAGCTAAACTGACACAGGCCGTGTCCAGTGACACGAGCACCCGTGTCAGCCCCTGACCTGCATTTTTGTTAGTGTAAAGTTCTAGTATATCTGACACGGTCGTGTCCTGTGACACTGGCACCCGTGTCAGCCTTTGACCTGCATTTTTGTTAGGTTTTTTCAAACAGATGAGTTGACACAACTGTGTCATGTGACACGGGCACCCGTGTCAGCCCCTGTCTTGGCTCTTTTTTACTGGGTTTTCCTTTTTTTATTATTTATCTTTTACATATATTTTGAACACAAATAGAAAATGATGTATGGAAAAATATATTATAGTTTGGAAAAGAAGTATACCTCTTGAAGCGAAACTTTGAAATACGTATGGATATCTCAGGATGCAAAGTCATGAATTACCGAGCTCCTCTTTTAAGCTACTCCAATCCTTGTTCTGTGTGACAAAGTTCCAGAATCGCTCCAACCCGGTCAAAGGTTTAAAGTGTTGTTTTTTGTTTATGCTTGGAAGGTGATGATAAAGGTGTTACAGAAACTATTCTTATGTTAGAACAATCTCTATGTGATGTATATGAGGTGTTTGGGTAGTTGGTTTTGGGGAAAGTTTACAAGATTGTACAACAATGGGTTGAGGACTTTTATGTTTTGTGAGTGAAAATAGAGTTGAAGGTGAGCAGAGTTTTTATGAATGAGTTGTTTTTATGAATGAGCATAGTTTAACAAAAGTTCTGTTTTTCTCTCCTCTCTTTTTTTCTCCAAAAAAAATCCCCCTTATGTCTTATGAAACAATCCCTTTTGTAGCTCTTTCACTGATGTTTAGGAGGGAAATAAAATAAGTTATTTTGAATTGTTTTTGCCTACTGCTTTGATACTTTTTCCACATAATTTTATTCTGCCATTTTGGTGCAATTTTGTGGCTGTTATGATGCAGGTTGGAGCAGACTGCATAGAGCAGTTTTGGATTGGTTTTGTGGACAGATTTTAGATTATATAGGACAACATATGCAGGTTTTATGACAGGTTTATGATTCAGCATAGCACAAGGTTTTATAGGACAGCAATTGAGCAGGGTTTTGGAGTGTTGTGGCAATGTATAGAAGTAGCATATCATTTTTTTTCCAGCAATAACTTGGACAACATAGTTTACAGCATGAAACAAGTTTGGTTTGTGGAGCAATTTATGCACATTGTATCAAAGACAAAGCATTGTGGCAAGGTTTTGAGTCAAAGGAAAAAGTCCAAGCAATACAAAGTTTAGGATTTGTAAACTTGAAAAAATGCCACTTTGTAATAACTTGAATTATTTGTAACATCTTGAACTATTTTGAATTGTAGTGACAAGATGTCATGAAGCAATGAACTTAACTTAGAAAAATTTCCAAGCCTTGCAAAAGTTAGATTTTTGACTTTTTTGATTTTCGATGATCAAATTTCATATTTTGGATGTCTTGATGAAATATGATTTTTGGGACTCAACTTTGGTCAAAAAGTCAAAGTTTAACTTTTTAGTGTACAATTGACTTTTCCCCCCCAATTGATCGAATTTTGTCTATCAATCCACTGATCTTAGGAGATGAATTGAAATATGCAATTAGGTAAAAATGACGCGCTTGGATCCTTGAGATCATGCTTCCAGCCAATAAGCCAAGTATTAGGTCAAAAATCAAAGTTCAGTCATTTTCAGTCAAAACTATAATTTTGCCCATTTTTCCCTTTTGGTAATTTGAATGACTTTCTTGGAAAATTGTGATCAGAGACTTGAAAATTGACAAAAATAATCCTGAGGGTCCATAATGATCCATGAAAGTCATTTGAAACATTATGAATCCAACTGCCTTTGTACAAACTCAAACCCTAATTTGAGGCATCAGTGTTGAGGAGATTATTTGACCTAGTCAATACTTGCACAAACTTGAGGCATTGAAGATCTTTGTAGAAAATATCTTGAGAAATGAGAGGGAAAATTTTAGGGTACAACAGCTGCCCCTGTTCAATCTTCTTAAACCTGAAGAGTTAGATTGGCGAACCTGCCATTCGTGACTTGAAGGTGGAAGATGATTGAATACTAGAGTGCCTAGAAATTTGCACTCGATGATGTGGTGGTCGATTATGCAGGGAATGGGCTTAAAGATGCCATTTGGAGAGATGATTGAGATTTGTCGGAGATGGGCTTACAGATGCCATCCAAAAGTGATTGGTGGCAAAAATTTGAAGAAGTATCAGAATAAATCTCTGGTTGATTTATACTGAAATAGTAGATGTAGTGTGATGAGTATCAGAAAAATATCCATAAATGGATTGTATATGACTCGCATATGAAAGATGTACTGAATGAGCGTCAGAATGACATCTGTATCTGGATCGTATCTAGACTGTATTTGAGAAATGTGTTGAATGAGCATCATAATGGAATCTGTATCTGGGGCGTATCTGAACTGTATCTGAAAGTTGAAATTGAATGAGTATCAAAATGGGACCCGTATCTGGAGCATATCTGAACTGTATCTAAAAGCTGAGTCTGAATGAGTATCAAAATGGCATCCGTATCTGAAGCGTATCTGAACTGTATCTGAAAGCCGAGTCTGAATGAGTATCAGAATGGCATCCGTCTCTGAAATGTATCTAAAAGCTGAATCTGAATGAGTATCAGAATTGCATCCTTATCTAGAGCGTATCTGAACAGTATTTGAAAGCTGAATCCGAATGAGTATCAGAGTGGCATCCGTATCTGAAGCGTATCTGAACTGTATCTGAAAGCTGAGTCTAAATGATTATCATAATGGAATCCGTATCTGGAGCATATCTAAATTGTATCTGAAAGCTGAGTCTGAATGAGTATCAGAATGGAATTCGTATCTAGAGCATATTTGAATTGTATCTGAAAGCTGAATCTGAATGAGTATCAGAATGGCATCTGTATTTGGAGTGTATCTGAATTGTATCTGAAAGCTGAGTCTGAATGAGTATCAGAATGGTATCCGTATCTGGAGCGTATCTGAACTATATTTGAAAGTTGAATCTGAATGAGTATCAGAGTGGCATCCATATCTGGAGTATATCTGAAATGTATATGAAAGCTGAATCTGAATGAGTATCAGAGTGCCATCCGTATCTGGAGCGTATCTTAACTGTATCTGAAAGCTGAGTCTGAATGAGTATCAGAATGGCATCCGTATATGGAGCATATCTGAACTGTATCTGAAAGCTGAGTGAGAAGGAGCCCGTGTAGGATTTCTTTATGATGAGTTCGGGTAAAACTGCATCTAGAAATGATAGGGAACCTGGGTAGGGTTGCTTCAGCTGGTCGAGTAGATAGTTGTCCTGTCTGGTTTCAGGTATTAATCTCTGACCCGAGAAAGAAAGATAGTTTTCCTATCCTGTTACAGGCGTTAATCTCCAGTCTCTTGATGTAGATAGTTTTCCTGGCTTGTTACAGGTTTTAATCTATAATCAGATGTCCACAGATAGTTTTCCTGGCTAGTTACAAGTATTAATCTGGAACTTGAAAAAGGTGGTCATTTGAGATAGTTGTCCTGTCTGGTTTCAGGTATTAATCTCTGACTTGAGAAAGAAAGATAGTTTTCCTGGCCTGTTACAGGTGTTAATCTTCAGTCTCTTCATGTAGATAGTTTTCCAAGCTTGTTACAGGTGTTAATCTACAATCAGTCGTCCACAGATAGTTCTCCTGGCTAGTTACAAGTATTAATCCGGAACTTGAAAAAGTTGGTCGTTTGAGATAGTTGTCTTATCTGGTTTCAGGTATTAATCTATGACCTTTTGAAGATCGTTGATGATAGCCATCTATTGATTTAATCTTTCTTGAAAAGGTAAAGAATTAGATGCATGCAATGCCATGATGTACGAAATGCATGGTGCAATGAGATTGTTTCGTATGCACTTGTCATGTACGTAATATGATGCATGAAATGCAAAATTTTATTGGAATGTATTTATGTCTTGGAAAATAAATCCTTGACAAATGTTGGGGAGTTTTGGGAGGCTGAATCCCGCATGACCGTTGGGGATAAAGAGTATGCCCATCTTCAAACCTTGCTTAGAACGTTTCCACCGGGGATTCCTGTTTTTGTTGTTTGAGGAGCGCTTCACTGGGGGATGTTGACTTTGCTTGAGGAAAACTTTGTGGAGAGTGTTGATTCCTTCTTGTGGAAAAGAGTTTAGGATTCTTAGTTATCCGTTGCTCTACTGGGGAGTTATCTCTTGATGGAAGAAAAAGGAAGTTAAAAAACTTATTGGGGATAAAGAAGTTAATTGTTATCTGGTTTGGCTTCCAGGCTTTGCAACAATTCACTGGGGATTATAGAAAAGTCTACTGGGGAAGAGGAGTTGCGGTCCCTTTATTTGTGGTAGTCTAGGAGGCAAATTCAAGTTGGGGAATCTTACCGTTTGTTAGGGAAATAAACCCTGTGAAAAAGACTATGTGGGGGATTCGTCATTGCCCCTAGTAGCAAGTGTTTGTAGTATTGCCAAAAAACGCTTGCCTGACCGTACGTAACCCTTTGTTGGAATTCGCGTTCGATGCCCCAAGTGATTCAGATACAGACCTGCCACTGGTTATTCAGAATTTCTTGAGAGATTTCTTAGAATCTTGACTTGACTTCCCCCAGGCGAGTTAGACCATGACATGTAATACCCCCTTGTTCATATGAGATCTATCATTGGAAGTGTCATCCCATTTGAAGTGTTTTTGTTTACTGAGAGAGCTTTCATTCGCTGGACATTCGTCGTGTGAATTTCTCCACTGTCAAACAATTAGCCATATGCAAACAACGATATTCAAAATAACGCAAAATTTATGCTTGTCTTGAAGTTTTGAAAATGCGTTTTAGCAGATAAAAGAATTTTGCAAGTATGTGAATTCAAATCAGGATTTAGAGTAAGCCTTACAGGAGTCAGGATACCTTTTGTAACAGTATGCTTATGGACTAAGCCATGCTTCAATTAGGACTTTGAAAGGTTGTATCGTGGTCTGGTTCACAGTTTAAGAAACAAAGGGTAAGGCTTAAAGTGTATTTGTACCCACCCGTTCTTCGTGATGTTCTTCAGTCCCTAAACTCAGTTAATTGTGCGTTTGAACTCCAATTGAGTCAGAAATGATGTTTTGGTGATGGTTCAGAAATTTGGAAGTTTATTTGTTGGAAGGCATCCATTTTTGCCCTATTTTCCATGTTGTCGATGATTTGTAGTGACCTCTTTTTTATTTATTATTCCTGATATTTTGCCTGACTGTTCTTTGTTTTGAGATTACCACCAGCGGGATGCCCCAGTTTTTCTTAAGTCTCCCTCGTAGGTTTTGACTTAGTGGGCTTTTCTTTTGAGAAATAATGACCGACTATTTGGTAGGGAACCATCACCGTCTTTTGATTCCAAGGAAATGTTTTTGATGTCATTCACTGTATACGAAGTGAAGGTTTGTGACTGAACGCACGTTTGAATTAACAGAGAGAGTACCCTGCCCCAGGTTTTGATTAAAGGTTTTAGTTTGTGTAAAAAAGAAACTCCTACTTCTTTGGCAAAGGGGTTGACTAGGGATTATCCTCCTTATAACTCCAGTGTTTAGGAATTTAAAGAACACATGTACATCATCAACAAGGTATGTCCAAAAGTATATTGTATGAGATTAAGGCATTGTTTTCGTCATCCTCCCCCTAAAGGCTTGCGGCTTTTAAAACAAGAGTTGAATATTATAAAGGGAGTAAAAAGCATAGTTTAAATATAATGAAAACGAATGGATTAATTCAAGACAAACATATGCGATGCATTAATGAGAGTAACCAGAGTCTGATATAAAGATAAGTGTTTAAGTAAACAAAGAAATTACAACTGAAAATTCGAATAAACATAAAATTTCCTCGCCCAGATCGTCACTTCATATGGATGCCCTTGAGGGGTGATAGAAGAGCTCCGATTGACCGTCTTGTGTGAACTCCAACACTCCTTCGTCGATCAAATTTAAAATTTTGTATTTCAATGCCCAACAATCGTTTATGTCATACCCAGGACTGTCAGAGTGATAAGTGCACCTTCCTTGGGATTATAGCGGGGGGAAGTAGTATTGGGGTTTAGATGAGGCCCTATCAACGTAATCAGATTCATCCTCAACATGTGTTGCAATGCTTGAGACAGTGACATGTTGATGTTAGTAAACTGTCTCTCGGGCTTGTTTTGCCTTTGCTGATTTTCACGTTGATGTTGACGAGGTTGTTGTTGGGACTGTAACGTGGCAGCAATTTGGAAAGGTCTGCTCTCCCTCAAACCGGTTTCTGGTCTCATGGGAGGCTGAATAATGACTTAATCCCTAATCTCAACCGTTTGCTTCATACGGTTGCAACTGTCTTGATGAAGTTTTTTGACGAGGGTCCTTAGCTCCTCTTGTCCCCGAGCTAAGTTTTGGATAAGAGCCATCTGGCCTACCAGTTTTCCCATCATCCGGATCTTTATTGTTTCCATTTTAGTTTGCAGCCGTTCCAACTGGTCATCCTTGTTGTCTTCAGGATTGCCTATGACCATGCCCCTTATGAGGAGAGCTTTCACTTCTTCTTTCCCCTTGGATATGTTCAAGAACATTTCTTGGAGTTGAGTGTTTTGAGCCCGAATGTCCTTGATAGTCTGTCTAGAGCCATCCCTATTGAAATAAACAGTAGAAAGATAAGGAGACTTGTATGGGAGAAACCTGTCGTGATATGATGCAAGATATATGGATGCATGTTTTCAAGGATCTCATGGGGTAAATGTTAGTAGTCACTTACAACTTTGATTGCAGAAATTTCTATCGATGGATGTCCTTCCACGATAATTAAGTTCACCATGTCAAGTGGATTGTAGCCCTTGACTCAAGTTGTTGTACTTGATCTTTGACGACATTTTGGTTAGAGGAAAATAAATCCTTGGGCCCCTTGATAGACGTCTGGTTCAACGTGACTCTGCATCAAAGGCCTTTGATATCCTTGAAATAATTGTTGAAAATGCTATGGTATGATGTCATGATGTTATGTACAAGTATGCAAAGTAAGCAAGTACAAATAATCATATTCACACAAAGCAAACAAGTCCTTAGGTTTAGGCTTGCATGGGGTTTGTAGGTAAGTACCCTCTTGAGGTTTAGTTGGCTCAACCTGACCTAGTTAATAGTAATCAGGTTCTAAGGGATCTCAATATCACAGACCTTTCCTTTAGGCATTGTCTCAGCTCAATCAATCTTTTCTTGCGGCCGAGATATCCCAAAAGTCTAGTCTCAATGAGTGTAGTATCGAGTATCAACCAATTTTTAGCTTTCCACCGAAACTGGTTATCTCACCACGTCCTAATTGGCCAAGTTTGTTCAATTAAGGTTCTAAGGTCAGTTAGTGCTTCATGACGCTGCTCAGCGGTCCCATATTCTCCTTGATTCAACACAAGGGATACCGGTACCACCAAATGTGTCATACTAACGTAGCCATTGTTTCAACCATGTCAGTCTACACCGTACAGTTTTCACAATCTATTGCTACTTACCTAAAAGGTGCCCCAGATCCGGGTAGAGGATCAAAACAAGCCCAAACAAGGAATCATAATGTAAAGCATGCAAGTCAAACAAGGAAAGCAAGTAAATGTGATCTAGCCCTAAGGTAACCCCACTTTTAAAACATTCCCCAGCAGAGTCGCCAATTCTGTGATACAGTGGGAGAACTGACTTGGGTGTTTTGTGTTTGATTTCAAATGTTATGGTTAGCAAGAGTCTCCACCGACTTTTCTTTTATCCAAAAGGAAAGGTTGAAAAGAATAGGAAAGACCTTTAGAGATGTTTTTTAAGTTCGGGGGGTAGGTTATGAAAAGGGAAGGTGTTAGAACCCTTTTCATCCATAGTTATCTACGGGAACTTAGTTGCTTGCTAGATCACTTGCTTTTGTTTGAATGTGCTTGTGGTGTGGGTTTTGAAAGTATTTTGAAAATGTCTTTGTAATGGTTCTCGTTTCTATAAGAACGTGTACAAAGTGTTGTTTCGAAAATAATTCAAAGAGGTGTTTGTGGAATGTGTTTTTAAAAGTGATTTTGAAAAGGTGTCTTCTTTTTAATGGCTCTCGTTTCTATAAGAATGCGTACAAAGTGTTTGTCTTTTAAAATTTTTCAATATGAAAGTGTTGGTGTAAAAAATGTTTTGTTGTGAGCAAGCGAGCAACTAGGAGCAAATCTACCTACTCAAAAGGTCTTAAATGTTCTTTTCCTCCTCCTTTAGATGTTGCTATCTTACCATTGATTTGGTAAGAAGCCCCATCGTTGGATGTGAAGGGACAAGCGTGGGTCAATCATACAGTCATAGAAGGCAACTTGTGAGATGCTTTAGCGATTTTTCATAAGGGACTAGATCGTTTTATTGAAGGCAACATCGAGGGACATAGAGGGACTACGATCTTTTTTATCGAAGGGTCTTTGCTAAAGTGTCTTATATTCGAGGGACATGACTGTTTTTTTTTAGGCAACAAAGCGAGATTACCCTAGAGATGCATGTGTGAATGGTGTTTTTGATTGCATGCATTTAGTCTTTGATTAGGGTGGTCTACTTGTTGGTTTTAGCTTGCCTTACACCCTAATTACTAACATTTACGAAAGCAATAAAAATGCAGAAAATAAAGGTCGTACACTGTTATATGCTTTTTGAGGGATGGGGTATACAAGTGTACAAGTGGAGGTTGCAAAAAATTAAAGTCCTAATTATTACAATCAAATTGAATGAAAATAAATGCAAAAGGTCAAAAGAAAATAAAAACTTATGCTGCCTGGTCTGACACGGGCCGTGTCTTATGACACGGGAACCCGTGTCAGCTTCTGTAATGGTCTATGCGCGTTTCTTCCTTTTCTGTACCAGCTAAACTAACACAGGCCGTATCTAGTGACACGGGCACCCGTGTCAGCCCCTGACCTGCATTTTTGTTAGTGTAAAGTTCTAGTATGTTTGACACGGCCGTGTCCTATGACACGGGCACCCGTGTCAGCCTCTGACCTACATTTTTGTTAGATTTTTTCGAACAGATGAGCTGACATGGCCGTGTCGTTTGACACGGGAACCCGTGTCAGCCCCTGTCTTGGCTCTTTTTTTACTGAGCTTTCCTTTTTTTGATTTATCTTTTACATATCTTTTGAACACAAACAGAAAATGATGTATGGAAAAAGATATTATAATTTGGAAAAGAAGTATACCTCTTGAAGCGAAACTTTGGAATATGTATGGATATCTACGGATGCAAAGTGATGAATGACCGAGCTCCTCTTTTGAGCTACTTCAATCCTTGTTCTGTGTGACAAAGTTCCAGAATTGCTCCAACCCAGTCAAAGGTGCAAAGTATTGTTTTTTGTTTATGCTTGGAAGGTGATGATAAAGGTGTTACAGAAATTGTTCTTATGTTAGAATAATCTACATGTGATGTATATGAGGTGTTTGGGTAGTTGGTTTAGGCGAAAGTTTACAAGATTGTACAACAATGGGTTGAGGATTTTTCTGTTTTGTGAGTGAAAACAGATTTGAAGGTTAGCAGAGTTTTTATGAATGAGCCAGTTTTTATGAATGAGCAGAGTTTACAAAAGTTATGTTTTTCTATCCTCTCTTTTTTTCTCCAAAAAAATCCCCCTTATGTCTTATGAAACAAACCCTTTTGTAGCTCTTTCACTGATGCTTTGGAGGGAAACAAAATAATTTAATTTGAATTGTTTTTGCGTACTGCTTTGATACTTTTTCCACACAATTTTCTTTTTCCATTTTGGTGCAATTTTGTGGCTGTTATGATGCAGGTTGGAGCAAACTGCACAGAGCAGTTTTGGACTGGTTTTGTGGACAAATTTTGGATTGTATATAACAACTTATGCAGGTTTTGTGACAGGTTTGTGGTGCAGCATAGCACAAGGTTTTGTAGGACAACAAATGAGCAGGGTTTTGGATTGTTGTGGCACTGTATAGAAGTAGCATATCATTTTTTGTTCAGTAATAACTTGGACAACATAGTTTGTAGCATGAAACAAGTTTGGTTTGTGGAGCAATTTATGCACATTGTATCAAAGACAAAGCATTGTGGCAAGGTTTTGAGTCAAAGGAAAAAGTCCAAGCAATACAAAGTTTAGGATTTGTAAACTTGCAAAAATGCCACTTTGTAATAACTTGAATTATTTGTAACATCTTGAACTATTTTGAATTGTAGTGACAAGATGTCATGAAGCAATGAACTTAACTTAGAAAAATTTCTAAGTCTTGCAAAAGTTGGATTTTTGACTACTTGATTTTCGATGATCAAATTTCATATTTTAGATGTCTTGATGGAATATGATTTTTGGGACTCAACTTTGGTAAAAAAGTCAAAGTTTGACTTTTTAGTGTACAAATGACTTCCCCCCCCCCCCCCCCCCCCAATTGATCGAATTTTGTCTATCAATCCACTAATCTCAGGAGATGAATTGAAATATGTAATTAGGTAAAAATGACGTGCTCGTATCCTTGAGATCATGCTTCCAACCAATAAGCCAGGTATTAGGTCAAAAATCAAAGTTCGGTCATTTTCAGTCAAAACCCTAATTTTGCCCATTTTGCCCTTTTGGTAATTTGAATGAGTTTCTTGGAAAATTGTGATCCAAGATTTGAAAATTGACAAAAATAATTCTGAGGGTCCATAATGATCCATGAAAGTCATTTGAAACATTATGAATCCAACTTCCTTTGTACAAACTCAAACCCTAATTTGAGGCATCAGTGCTGAGGAGATTATTTGACCTAGTCGATACTTGCACAAACTTAAGGCATTGAAGATCTTTGTAAGAAATATCTTTAGAAATGAGAGGGCAAGTTTTGGGGTACAACAATATCGAAGTGGACCCTGCAAAGGTAAAAGCAATACAATAAATTCCTCCTCCTCACACTGAGAAGGAAGTTGGGGATTCTTAGGACGGCTAAACTAAATCGCCAGGTTCATTTCCCATCTAACCGCTACTTGTGAACCAATCTTCAAATTACTGAAGAAAGATCAAGTGGTGGAATGGAACGACGAATGCCAGGATTCCTTCGATAGAATCAAAGAGTACCTTCAAGAGCCCCCCATTTTGATGCCTCCAGTTCATGGAAGACCTCTGATCATGTATCTAACAGTCTTGGAAAATTCAATGGGGTGTGTGCTGGAGCAGCATGACGAGCCTGGCCGAAAAGAGCATGCAATATACTACCTGAGCAAAACGTTTACCGACTGTGAAACCAGAGATTCACTGCTCGAGAAAACTTGTTGCGCTCTGGCATGGGCTGCTCACCGGCTAGGACAATATATGCTGACTCACACTACCTTATTAATATCCAAGATGGATTCAATTAAATACATATTCGAGAAGCCCGCCCTCTCTGGAAGAATAGCAAGATGGAAGATGGTCCTTACTAATTACGACATTCAATACACTACCCAGAAAGAAATAAAGGGAAGTGTGCTAGCCGATCACCTTGCTCAGCAGGCTGTGGATGACTATAAATCCATGAATTTCGAATTCCCGGATGAAGACATCATGGTGGTAAACAATTGTGAAGAACTCGGACCGTGTGACAGACCTAAACAAGGATCCCGATGGACCATGGTTTTTGACGGAGCTTCCAATACACTCGGCAACATCATAGGCGCTGTGATCATATCCCCCGGAGGCTTCCATACTCCCTTCACCGCTAGGCTGTGCTTGAACTGTACCAATAATATGGCGGAATATGAAGCGTGTATTATGGGTCTCAAAGCTGCCATAGATTTGGGAATCAGATCCTTAAGTGTATTTGTAGATTCAGCCTTAGTCATCAGTCAGATCAAAGGAGAGTGGGACACGAAGGATCCTAACCTCATCCCCTACAAAGAACATGTGTTGACATTAATCCCAAATTTTGAGGAAATTACCTTTGAGCATTTTCCATGGGAGGAAAATCAATTAGCAGACGTGCTAGCCACTATGTCATCCATGTTCAAAATCAGGAGGGTAATGAGGCTCCTCAGATCACCATTGAGCGGATGGACGAACCAACTTACTGTCACGCGATTGATACTGAAGAAGTAGTGGAAAAGCCCTGGTCCATGAAATTAAGAGATATCTCGAGGCCCAATAGTATCCAGTGGGAGATTCAGTCAATGACAAGAAATTCCTGAGAAGATTCTCTGCTAAGTTCTTCCTCAGTAATGGAGTTCTCTATAAGCGCAACCACGACTCTACTTTGCTTCGGTGCGTAGACAAGAGTGAGGTAGACAAGATCATGGTTGATCTACATGAAGGTACCTTTGGCACCCATTCTAGTGGGCACACGATGGCTAAAAAGATCCTCCGGGCAGGATACTATTGGTCCACCAAGGAAGCAGATTGTCATCAGCATTCACGAATCTGTCACAAGTGTCAGATCTATGCGGAAAGAGTGCATGTGCCTCTGGTTCCTCTAAACATCCTGACTGCTCCTTGGCCGTTTGCAATGTGGGGCATTGACATGATTGGAGAAATCAAATCGACAGTTTCTAACGGACACCGCTTTATCTTAGTTGCCATTGATTACTTCACGAAGTGGGTCGAGGTAGCTTCATTTGCTTCTGTTACGAAGAAATTTGTGGCCCGATTTATCAGACAGAATCCTATCTGTCGGTATGGTATTCTAGAAAGAATCATTACAGATAATGGTACCAATCTCAACAATACTATGATCACTGGACTATGTGTGCAATTCAAGATTCAACATCATAACTCCTCTTCTTATGGTCGAAGATGAATGGCGCTGTAGAAGCCGCTAATAAAAACATCAAGAAGATCATACAAAAAATGACAGTAACTGTTGTACCCCAAAATTTGCCCTCCCATTTCCTCAACATTTTCTCATCACAAGACCCTTGAAAATCAAGATCCAGTTAGGGTTTCCTCTGCTCAAGACTTCTCCTTGCACTGTTGACCCAAATTAGGGTTTGTGTTTGCACAAAGATATTTTGACCTGAAATGCCTAAGATGACTTTCATGCTTCATGTTGGACTCCCAAGTTTATCCATACCAAGTTTCAAGTCTTGATTCCAAATTTTGCCCAGTCAATTGGACAGTTGACCTAGAAATCAACTGTATTGGGGAAAAAGTCAACTGTGGCCAATTGACAGTCAAATCTCATGAAAATTGACCCACATCAACATTATGAACTCACATGGACCATTTGATTAAGTTTGGATCACAATTCCACAAGAAATTTGATCAGATCACCAAAAGGGCAAAATGGTCATTTTTAAGGTTTTGACTGCACAAGGGCAATTTTTGATTGTTTGACCTAGCCAATGGCAAACCAAGCTCACATATGGACTCAAGGACCCCATGGAATTATCTTGACATGCTCAACAAGTTCAAAAGATCCCAAATACACAAGATTGATAGTTGAATTTCCCAGTCAATTGATCAATTTTGACTGTATACTAAAAAGTCAAACTTTGACTTTTTGGTCAAAATCAAGGGTCAAGATTCATTTTTCATCAAAAACATGCCAAATCATGAAACTTGTTCACCAAGAAATCAAGAATTGCAAATTAGGGTTTGAAATGAGATTTTTTCATAACTTAGAATTTTTCTAAGTTATGAAAAACCCTAATTTTTTCCCAACTTTGCCCCACTTTCTCACCAAGATTCATTTGGATTCAAGCAAAAGCCAAAACATGAAAGTTGTAGCCTATTGCATAATCTACAACTTTGATTCACAAAGTTTTCCCAAAAGAAGCTTGTATCTCAAGTTACAATTTTTGGAACAAGGGTGCCAAACCATTCTTAACTTAGTGAAAATTTTGACCTTTTTAGGCAAGTTTTTTTACCTAACTTCAAGACCATTTTTCATACACTTCCACTTGGAATTTCAATTTGCACTTCAAAGATGGATTATAGTACACATTCCAAGCTTTCCAAAATGTCCAAGAACTCATCAAACAACCTCATAACTTGAGAGAATCGAATTTTGCAATATGGAAAAAACTCACTTTTGAATTGACCAATTTCCATGTTCATAACTTATGCATTTTCAAGTCAGCTTGGTTTATGCTACATTAAAGGTCTCTAAACCATCCAACACTCAATAATTTAATGCATACTCATTGTGTCAAAGCCTTATTTTGTGTATCCAAGCATTGTATGCAAGATTAGGCCATAAATGGAAAAAGCATTTTAGCCATTTTTGAAAAGATTGCTTTATGTCAAGTTCTCATATCTTTGAAGTACAAAGAAATCTCAGAGGCACAAGTTATGAGACATATTGCACTGATCAAGGCAAGGCTTGGCAGCATGTTTAGGGGTCCTCTACCTGTCTAGAACACAAGGTGACCATTGCTTGCTTAAAGTTCAAGAAACATTGCATATGACATACCAACTTCCATATCAGTCAACCATGCCTTAGAGAAAGTTATCAAACATATTCTAAACATTCATCCTAAGCTGAAGCATGACCCTAAGACCTCCAATACCTCCACAAACTCAAAATCACCATCAAACTGCCAAAACAGAGTAACCTCTGCAGATTGAGTTCCAACTCTCATCCCTTTCATGCTTTCTTGCTAAAAGCTCTTCACACACCTTCCCTACCATCAATGCAAGCTAACCAAAACCTAAAACACGACCTGTAACTCCTCTAACCAGTTCCACCATTTTCATTTTCTTGTTTTGCAGTTGGAGTTCTCTAGCACGATTCAAGAAGTTTCAGGACAAAGTAGAACTTGGAATAACATCCTCACACTTCAAGGAAGCTGTACAAGTCATCATCTTGCTCTGAAAACTCCTCCATTGCAAGGCACGATTCCAACTGAACAGGTATGTTCATGAAGTTCTATCTCTCAGTATAGGCATTGTTAGCTTTAGGTTTGTGAAGGAAACATGTCCCAATCATAGCCCTGAACATGCCCATATGATTAGATTTCATTTATATTACGTGTGCTGCAAGAATTTTGAGTCTGAACATTGATGAAAAACTAGGTCAGGAATTGGGGGAGAAGAAATTCTCCCTCATCTTAGAGAGTTAAGTCAAGTTTTTTATATCCCTGGATTCGTCTTCTCATGCTCTACACTTTTCATGTTGAAAGTTTTGCTTAAAAGTCCAGGAATTGGGAGATAGGAAGCGCGCGTTTTCTTGAACAAAGTTTGTTCTGAGGTTGAAGATGACTGGTTTTGGGCTGGGCCTGGAATGTTTTTCTTATTTGCACCATACATTTACTTCTGAACCCCCTAAGCCCATTTTGTTCATTTTAATGATTTTTTGACTTTTTCTTTTTTGGTTTGACTTATTTATTTTTTCTTATGATATTAAAAATATAAAAAATATTTTTCTCACCATTTTCCTATTTGTTAGGTATTTATTTGTTTAGGTTAGCTTTTTGAACATAAATAAATAAATAGATACCCTTTTATTTAAAAATACTAAAAATATACAAATACATTTTATTTTCATTTTTATTTTGTTTTACCTTCTGAAAATATTTTATATAAAAAAAAATACTTTTTTTTAAATATTAAAGATTATTAATTTGCATATATAATTCATATTAAGAAAATAAATTTTTATATATATATATATATATATATATATATATATATATATATATATATATATATATATATATATATATATATATATATATATATATATATATATATATATATATATATATATATATATATATATATATATATATATATATATATATATATATATATATATATATATATATATATATATATATATATATATATATAATATTAGGATATTTAGGTTAAAATATAAAATATACACATTTTTATTTTATTAATATTTAATATAAAAAATACCTTTTTTCATAATATACTTCATTTTTATTTTATTTTTTGTATATAATAAATAAATATTATACATATTAAATAATTAATCCATTCTATTTAAGAAATTAGGGTTTTGCCCTAAACATGAAAAAACTCCAAAAAATAATACTTTTATTTTTGTTTATTTTGACATATAAAAATATCTTTTTTCATACATACAAAAAACCATTTTTGCATCTTGCATATTTATTCTTATCTTATTTAAAATTGTGCAAATAAATATCTTGTAAATAATTCAAATATTGATGTAATAGTTAGGTTTAAATTCCTTGTCAAAAAATCCCATTTGAACATTTGTACCCCCCTTCCCATATATGGTTTTGTAATAGCTTAGTAAATTTATTTTCGCACTTTATTGCTTTCTAATTATACCATGTTAGAATTAGGGTTTGTATGCGAAAAAAACAACGAAAATAGTTTTGACCTAATTTCAAGATAAACAAGCATGAAAATGGACACACAAATCACACTTGCACCCCCTAGGGTATTCCACTTGTTGCCTTTCAAAATTGGGCCATATTGCATGTTAGGTCTCTTTGGGCAAAACAAACACAAATCAAATGATCATAGTCTCTCGATGACGCTTTCAAAATGTTGCCTAAACAAATGATCAAGTCTCTTAAAGAAAATTGCCCAAAGATACTTGACACCATTGCAATTATGGTCTAAACGATGACCCGCGCCCGTCCCTTTCACATCCTAACATGAGATTTTCCACCAAATACAATGGTGGAACAAACTTGTTAAAAGGGTTAAAACATAGCAATAAACCTTGAGAAATTTAGGAGTAGATAACCTCTTAGTTATTTGAATCAAACTTGCAAAAATAAAACACTTGCCTATTTTCTAAAACCACATCTCACAACACTTTCAAAACAACTTTCAAAAATAAATGAAAACCTCTTTTAAAGACATACACCTTTGTATACATCCCAACATGGATCATTACAAAGGTTGCCACCACATTGGCCTCTTTTCAAAACAATTTTCAAACCCACACACACAAAGCACCATTTCAAACAATTGAAAACAAAAGGCAAGTGATCTAAGCAAGTAACTAAGAGCCCATGGATAACCATGGATAAAAAGGGTGCTAATACCTTCCCTTTCTATAATCTACTCCCCGAACCCAAGAAAACATCTCAAAAGGTTTTTGCTGTGCTTTTTAACCTTTCCTTAGGATAAAATAAAAAGTCGGTGGCGACTCTTGCTCAACCGAAACATTTGCAAAAACAAACGCAAAACTCATAGTCAGTTCTCCCACCATATCACAGAACTGGCGACTCTGCTGGGGATTTAAATTTAAAAGTGGAGTAACGTTAGGGCTTAGATCACCTTTGTTTTCAATTGTTTGCTTTGTTTGCTTTTATATTTGTGGGTTTTGCATCGGAGTTTCATAGATCCTAACCCGGATCTTGGAAATATCCTTTTTAGGTAGCATAATCTGTGAGGGACCTGTCCGTCATAGACCGACATGGGTGAAGCAGTGGCTACGTTGGTGTGGCACCTTGGTCTGTACCTATATCCCTTGTGTTGCAATAAGGAGAATATAGGTCTTCTAAGGAGTCATTAAACACCAACCGACCTTAGAACCTTAAATTGACCAAACTTGGCCATTAGGACAGTAGCAGTATGCTACACTCATTGAGGCTAAACTCTCGCGATGGTTCTGGCCGCAAGAAAAGATTGCGATGCTGGAGTTATGACCGATCGAGGGTAGTCAATGATTTGAGATCCTCTAGAACCCGGTTACTTTTGATAGGACAGGTTTTAACCAACGAAACCAAAAGAGGGTAATACCTAAACTTCATGCTGGCCTGAAACCTAAGGGTTATCTTGTGTGACTTGTGTGCCTTATCATGCTTGTGTGAATACTTGTGGTGTGCTTCATCATAGCATCATGCCATCATACCATTGCATGCATCCTGTATAAAGGACTAACCCATTTCAAAGACAAAAAAGTTTCATCTTTGCTCTGTTTTGTAGGACATCATGATGCCCGTACGTAGGAATACTATCCGGCTCAACTTTGTTCAACCACCAACTTTGCTCAAGGATTTGGTTGGTAGGATTCCAAACACTTCTTCCTTCATCAACAGACATGGTTCTCTCCTTGGCTTGATCACTGCAAAATAGGACCAACAACTGATGAGTATTCTGACCTAGTTTTATGACCCCCTGTATCATTGTTTCACCTTTCAAGACTTCCAGCTGGTTCCTACCCTGGAAGAATTCTCTTATTTGCTTGGGATCCCTGTCTTGGATCAAACTCCATTCACTGGTTTGGAAAAGACTCCTAGGCCTGAAGAGGTTGCTGCAATTCTCCCCTTGACCAAAGAAGAGGTATTGGCCAACTGGGAAACTAGAAGTGGAGTTAAGGGCTTTTTGGTCAAATTTCTGGTTGGCAAAGCTAATGATTTCTGGAATGACTTGGACTTCAAGGCGTACGAAGATATTCTGGCTCTTTTGATCTACGGTCTGGTATTGTTTCCTAATCCTGACACCTTTATCAGTGTCTATGCCATAAGGATCTTCATGTCTCGGAATCCTGTACCCACTCTTTTGGGTGATATCCTGCAACAACTCTATGCTCGTACTGCTCGAAAACGGGGAACTCCGTGGTGTTGTGCTCCTTTTCTAGTGAGGTGGTTTATTTCGCACCTTCCTAAGTTCGTGTTGAAGAATGAAGAAGGAAAGGGTTGGGCTCGGAGGTTAATGTCTCTCACCGATAATGACATCACTTGGACTCTCAGAGGTTTGGATGAGGTAGCTGTTATCGATCATTGCGGAGAATACCCTAATGTTCCGTTGATTGGTATCCAAGGAGGAATCTCTTATAATCCATGCTTAGCTCTCCGTCAGTTTGGAAGAGCCAGAAGAGTTGGGCCTCATGAAATGTTGGTTCCTCACTTCCATTTTTAGTTTCAGGAAGACAGTGATAAACTACGTCGTGGATTCATTAAAGCTTGGGACAGAATTCACAAAGCTGACCCACATGAGTTGGGACCAAAGACTTCTCTACCAATGGAACCCTATTGCAGATGGATCTGTATCCGTGCTCAGAAGTTAGATACCTACTGATTTTGACACAATGAAGAGATCTTGGGCGCAGCTAAAGGAAGAACGGGATTTTTATCGGGAAAAGTTCAACGAGTAGGAACGGAAGATCCAGAGGCTGACTAAGCAATTGGAGGAAGAACGGGTCCTGAACAACTACATCAACACTGAGAAGAGGAGGCCATGGGAGCACTGATAGGCTTTGGATATTTCCTTTTATAGCTTTTACTTCCTTTCCAGTATTTTTCATTCCTGTAATGCCTAAGGGCAAGTTGTTGAACAATTAAAATTTTAATCTAATGAAGTGTGTTTCTCTTTTGTCTACAAAGTTGAATCTTGTTTGTCTTTGAAAACATAAAACATACGCATCTCATTGCACCATATGCATAGCAGGTACCCTATTTCACAGGTTGCTTAATCTTCTTCGCTGTTTATTGGAACAGTCATCATGAATCCAGACTCATCCAGTGAGCAAGCAATCAAGGCCCTTCAGGCCCAAAGTGCCCAGTTTCAAGAAATGGTCCTGAGCCTGGCCCAAGGTCAGCAAGAGTTGAAGACTCTACTCCTGAAGAAGAAGAAGAAAAAGAGGACTGCGTTATTCAACACTGGACGCAGATTTGGGAACACACTCCATAATGAAGCTGAACCAACTACTTCTTCTGCTGAGAAAAACAGTCCCCAAGGGGGAGGAGCTCCTAGTCCTGCAGTCTCTGACAACGAGACGGACTACAATGACGAACAATACCCACCTGCTGCTGACAGATACAAGCAATTAGAGGACCGCTTGAGCGCCATGGAGATTCAGAATATGCCGGGGCTGGATTTCGGAGATTTGGGGTTATCTTCCGGGGTAGTAATCCCACACAAGTTTAAGGCGCCTGCCTTTGCCAAATATGATGGGGCTTCCTGTCCAAAGCTGCATTTAAGGTCGTACGTAAGGAAGATCCAACCTTACACGGCAGATAAGAACCTTTGGATTCACTTCTTCCAAGATAGCCTTTCGGGGTCACAGCTTGAGTGGTTCTACCAACTAGATGGAACTAGCATCCGACACTGGGAAGATTTGGCAACCGCATTCTACAGACAATATCAATACAATTCTGATCTCGCTCCTACGCGTACCCAACTCCAGGGTATGTCTCTAGGAACGGGCTAAGGGTTCAAAGAATATGCACAAAAATGGAGGGATTTGGCTGGCAGGGTGCAACCTCCATTGACTGATCGTGAGCTGGTTGATATGTTTCTAGGGACTTTGTCTGGTCCATTTTTCAATCATTTGGTTGGTAACTCCTCCGCTGGGTTTACGGATTTGATTCTGACAGGAGAAAGAATTGAAGCTGGCATCAGGTCCGGAAAAATACAAAAAGCTGCTTCCACAAGTACTGAGAAGAGACCTTTCAAGAAAGAAGCAAGTGCCGTCTATGGTCCTAGAAGACAAGTCAGGCCAGAAAGTCGCCAAGCCATCAATGCCTTGGTCATTTCAAAGCCTGTTGCTGCTCCTCAGCAGTACAATCAACAAAGAGGTGAAAGGCCCAAGAGACAGTATACTCGGTTGAGTATGACCTTGTCACAAATTTTACCGCAACTGTTATCAACCAACTTGGTGACCATCAAAGAAGCTCCTAAGGTCGTTAATACTACATCTCCTAAGTATAACCCCAAATGCCCGTTGTACTTATCATTCCGATAGCCCCGGGCATACTACTGATGATTGCTGGGCCTTGAGGAATAAAGTGCAAGATCTTATCGACGCAAAGGAAATTCAGTTTGAGGCGCCTGAGAGGCCAAATGTTGTAACTGCTCCTATGCCCCAGCATAGAGTAAATGCCATCGAGGAAGATTTGTATGCTGTTTCAGTGAATGATGTTGCTACCCCTCTTTTGATTGTTAAGAGGAACTTACTACTAGCCGGTTTATTTCCGGGTTGTAGCAAGGGTTGCCTCTTGTGTGCTATTATCCCTACCGGTTGTCCACTACTGAAATCAGGCATCCAAAGCCTGATGGATAGCAAAGAAATTCTGTTCAAGAAAACTGCTGTTCCGTTTGTCTCCGTTGAAGAAATATCTGTTGTCACAATTTACAATCCTGCCAAAGCTCCCCCGAGGAAGCCAGTCCAAATTTTGTCTGTTGCACCCATCACTATTACTGTTCTGGGGCCTCTCCCCTATGAGTCTGATAAAGCGGTCCCATGGCATTATGGGGCCGACGTGTATGTGCTTGGGGTGAAGCAGGAGTTCAACACCAATACCAGTATCAGTAACATCACTAGTCCCGCCAAGATTACCTACAGTGGCAGGCTCTTCTCGCCTGACATTGCACCACCAGTTATCCGAAAACCTCTCACCATCACACCCGCAAGTGTGCGTGTTCTGAATCAAGTTCCTGTGCCTACTACTGCCGCCGAGTCCTCTGATACTCGGGGCAAAGGAGTTGCTACCGATTTGCCTGCCAGGACGGAGGCATCAAAAAAGACCGCTGTTGAGGCCTCCCAACAAGAGATGGAGGAAATCCTTAAAATTATTAAAAAGAGTGACTTCAATGTTGTTGAACAGTTGGGGCATACCCCCTCCAAAATCTCTATGCTATCATTGCTGCTATGCTCAGAGGCCCATGCAAAAGCCCTGATTTCATTTCTGAAAATGGCCCATGTGCCGCAAGAGACCTCTGCAGATCAATTCACCGACTGTGTGGCTAATTTGACGGTTGACAATGGCTTGGGGTTCTCAGATGCTGACCTTACCGCCAAAGGGAAAAATCACAATGATGCCCTGCATGTTTCCATAGAATGCAGGGGCACTACTCTCGCACACGTGTTAGTGGATACCGGCTCTTCCCTGAATGTTTTGCCCAAGAAGGCATTGGACCGCTTGGATTGTGAGGGTCTGGAGCTGAAACCTAGTAACATCATTGTTAGAGCCTTCGACGGTTTTAAAAGGATGGTGCACGGTGAAGTAGATATCCCTATTCGTGTGGGTTCCCAAGTCTTCGACTCAACGTTCTATGTAATGGATATTCGTCCATCTTACTCCTGCTTGTTGGGTCGACCCTGGATTCACAAGGCTGGGGCAGTAACCTCCACTCTACACCAAAAGCTCAAATACCCTGTCAAAGGGAAGATTGTTACTGTGCAGGGTGAGGAGGAATACATGGCTAGTCACTTGAATTCATTCCGGTATATCGAGATGGACGGGGAGTTTATTGAAACTCCCTTTCAGCATTTTGAGGAAGTACCTCCAACGTTGGCATCAGCTGAAACAGTGGCTGAAGAAGATTTTCCGTTGAAGATGGCGTCCTTGAAGGATGCCCGGGCTGTAATCGAGAAAGGCAATTGTGCAAATTGGGGTCAGCTTCCTGACTTCACTCAAAAGAATGACAAGTTTGGGCTGGGCTTTACTGCAGAGGCTCAGAGGACTGTGCGCAAGGAAAAGATCAGAAAGGCTCCGGTGTTTATCTCCCACCCAAGGGTGAATGCTATCGAGGAGGATGTAGAGGAAGCAGAGTTTGACAGTTGGATCTATCCAACCACCAGCAACGGACCAAGCAACTGGACGGCAAAGGATTTTACACCTATCACATTTGTCACGCAGTAATTAACTCTTTTGATTTTCAATTTGTAACAAACAATATGTTAAAACTTTATTGGCTCGGTGTCCTACCCGGGGCATCGTAGCTCCATTTGTGAGGGCTTTTTGTATGACATTTCCATATATCATCAATCAAAACATTGGACGTTTGTTGCATTTCAAATCTTGTGCTCTTTTTCTTTGTGTTATATATTGCAAAACAGCTATATTTACACACACTCACTTATACAGGTTTCAATCCACTCTGGATCTCACTGGTAACAGCTCTGCTATCACCAGTTATGACTTCGAGAATTCGATCAACTTAGCCGAAGACGAAGGTGAAGATGATTGCGAAGTGCCTGGCGAACTCGCAAGACTGCTACTCCAGGAAGAAAGAGCCATTCAGCCGCATGAAGAGCCGGTGGAAACAATTAACCTGGGTACTGAGACAAATAGGAAAGAGGTCAAGATTGGTGCCAATCTAGAGCTCAGCGTGAAGCAACGATTGATCCAGATGCTACATGATTACATGGAGATATTTGCTTGGTCCTATGAAGACATGACTGGTTTGGATGCCGACATTGTAGTTCACCACCTGCCAACCAAGGAAGACTGCCCTCCAGTAAAGCAAAAGGTCCGCCGTATGCGTCCAGAGATGTCCGAAAAGATCAAGGCTGAGGTTATGAAGCAATTCGATGCCGGGTTTCTAGCAGTAACTTCTTATCCTCAATGGGTTGCCAACATGGTGCCAGTGCCGAAGAAGGACGGTAAAGTCAGAATGTGTGTCGACTACAGGGATTTGAACAGGGCAAGCCCCAAGGATGACTTCCCCTTACCTCATATCGACGTTCTTGTTGACAATACTGCTCAACACAAGGTGTTCTCCTTCATGGATGGTTTTTTAGGGTATAATCAGATCAAGATGGCCCCGGAAGATATGGAAAAGACTACCTTTGTGACTCAGTGGGGCACCTTCTGCTACAAGGTCATGCCATTCGGGTTAAAAAATGCTGGGGAAACCTATCAACGTGCCATGGTTGCTTTATTTCATGATATGATCCATCATGAGATTGAGGTATACGTTGATGACATGATTGCCAGGTCTCAAACAGAGGAGGAGCACCTTGATCATCTGAGGAAGCTGTTTGACCGACTAAAGTTATACAAGCTGAGGTTGAATCCCAACAAATGCACCTTTGGGGTGAGGTCCGGAAAATTGCTAGGTTTCATTGTAAGTGATAAAGGTATTCAGGTGGACCCTGCCAAGGTAAAAGCCATACAAGAGATGCCAACTCCAAAGACAGAGAAAGAAGTCAGAGGCTTCCTGGGACGACTGAATTACATTGCCCGATTCATCTCACATCTAACTGCTACTTGTGAGCCAATCTTCAAATTACTGAAGAAAAAAAGATCAAGTAGTACGCTGGAACGATGAATGTCAGGCTGCCTTTGAAAAGATAAAGGAATAACTCCAAGAGCCACCCATTCTTATGCCACCAGTGGAAGGGAGACCTCTGATACTATACTTGACAGTGCTTAATAACTCAATGGGGTGTGTGCTAGGGCAGCATGACGAGTCTGGCCGAAAAGAGCACGCTATTTATTACTTGAGCAAAAAGTTTACCGACTGTGAGTCTCGTTACTCACTGCTTGAGAAAACTTGCTGCGCTCTAGTATGGGCTGCTCGCCGGCTGAGACAGTATATGCTGACTCACACCACTTTGTTGATTTCAAAGATGGATCCCATCAAGTACATATTTGAAAAGCCTGCTCTGTCTGGGAGAATAGCAAGATGGCAAATGATTTTAACAGAATATGATATCCAGTATACAACTCAGAAAGCAATTAAAGGAAGTGTACTGGCGGATCATTTGGCACACCAACCTGTGGACGATTACCAATCATTGAACTTTGATTTTCCGGACGAAGACATCATGGTGGTAACTAACTGTGAAGTACCTGGACCGGATGAAGGACCTGAGGAAGGATCCCGATGGTCTATGCATTTTGACGGATCCTCCAATGCTTTGCGTAACGACATCGGAAGGAACTCATACTCCACTCACCGCCCGATTATGTTTCAACTGCACCAACAACATGGCAGAATATGAGGCGTGTATCATGGGTCTACAAGCTGCAATCGACTTAAGGATCAAATTTCTGAGTGTCTTCGGAGATTCCGCTCTCGTGATCAATCAGATCAAAGGCGAGTGGGATACGAAACACCCAAATCTTATTCCTTACAAGGAGTATGTGTCGACCTTGCTTCCCCACTTTGAAGAGATAACTTTTGAACACTTCCCAAGAGAGGAGAATCAGCTAGCGGACGCACTAGCTACGATGTCTTCAATGTTCAAAGTTAAATGGGACAATGAGGCTCCCCGGATCATTATCTGGAAGTTGGACGAACCGGCATACTGCTACGATCTTGAGGCCGAAAAGGTGACCGAAAAACCCTGGTATCATGAGGTGAAGAGGTACTTGGAAGCTCAGGAATACCCTGAAGGTGCATCCGTCAATGACAAGAAGTTCATGAGGAGGTTTGCGGCAAAATTCTTCCTCAGCAACGGCATTCTCTACAAACGGAATCATGATTCAACTCTACTGCGTTGTGTGGATAAGGCTGAAGCAGAGAAGATCATGATAGAACTGCATGAAGGTACATTCGGAACACATTCCAGTGGACACACCATGGCAAAGAAAATCCTTCGGGCAGGATATTTCTGGTCCACAATGGAAGCCGATTGTTACCAACACTCTCGAACTTGTCACAAATGCCAGATCTATGCTGACAAGGTGCACATCCCTCCGGTTCCTCTGAAAGTCCTGACGGCACCTTGACCTTTTGCAATGTGGGGCATTGATATGATCGGTGAGATCCAACCGACGGCATCCAACGGGCATCGCTTCATCTTGGTGGCAATAGATTACTTCACGAAGTGGGTTGCGGCAGCTTCCTACGCAACGGTAACCAAGAGCGTCGTGGCACGTTTCATCCGGCATAATCTGATCTGTCGATACGGCGTCCCGGAAAGGATCATTACGGACAATGGTACCAATCTCAATAACAAGATGATCACTGAACTCTGCGAACAATTCAAGATACAACACCACAACTCTTCTCCCTACCGGCCGAAGATGAATGGGGCTGTAGAGGCAGCTAATAAGAATATCAAGAAAATTGTACAGAAGATGACAGTGACCTATAAAGATTGGCACGAGATGTTACCGTTCGCTCTTCATGGGTACCGTACCTCAGCAAGGACGTCAACCGGGGAAACTCCTTTCTCCTTGGTCTATGGCATGGAGGCAGTCTTGCCAATTGAAGTCCAGATACCCTCTCTCCGGATAATGAAGGATGCAGACTTGAGTGAAGATGACTGGATCCAGACTCGACTTGATCAATTAAACTTGATTGACGAAAAGAGACTCACCGCTATCTGTCATGGTCAGACGTATCAAAAACGGATGATCAGGGCATTTAACAAGAAAGTCAAACCACAAGAGTATCAAGTTGGGGACCTGGTAATCAAACGCATCATCCTTCCTCAAAGTGATCCCCGGGGCAAATGGACCCCTACATACGAAGGGCCATTTGTGGTTAAACATGTGTTCTCAGGAGGAGCCATGATTCTGACCACCATGGATGGTGACGACCTCCCTCACCCCGCCAATGCAGACATAGTAAAAAGATACTACGCATGAACTAAAGACCCTCTAGGTTGACACACCTAGGCAAAAATAAGGGCTTCCCGGCGAACCAAAAGGGTTCGGGCAAAAATAAGGGATGAAATAAAAAAATCTGTACACCCGGCAAGTCGAAAACCTGAAAAGGCGGCTTGAGCAAAAATGGGTATCCCGGTGGGCTAAAAACCCGAAAGGGCGGTCCAGGCAAAAGTTAGGGATAAAGCGTAACACTATGTCTCCTTGGATCACCTTGCATCCAGAATTCGGCATCAACTATCTGGCTCAGATTTCGGCATCGACCAATCAGCTTCATCTTCAACCAAGCAGCAAAGTGATGAGACGCTTGAAGATATAAAGGCGATAGCAGAGTTGGAACCTAGTGGGATTGTTCACATAGCTGTTTTGTTTTCTTTTCAAAATTGTAAATTCTATGTTATTCGGCGGCATCCTCTTACTAGGATGTCAGTCTCTTGTACAAAAACGCCTATTCACAGGCAAAATTCAAATCAATACAAATTCACTTGTCCATACAAATTGCCATTGTTTTTCCTTTTTCTGTTTTTTCTTGCGAAGAACGTCCAATGTTCATTTTTGATATATGCATTTGACATTAAATTGCTGATTCATAAATATTTGCATATGAAACAAAAGATTAATTACAGGTGACATCAGAAACAGGGGCAATGTGAAGTTGTCTGATGCAGTCTGGTTGCTTTGTCCGCCAAGGTACCAAGGTAGATTCGACTGAAGAATGTGGCCAAATCATCTCAACGCCCCGCAGAGTAAGACAAGATTCAGCAATACTTTCCCCAAGCAAAGTTGGTTCCCCGTCAATCCTGAAAAGGCACAACATTCCCCAGTGGAATATAGGCATTCACTAGCAAGCGTCCCCGGCAGTCTTGACCTAAGATGGTTCCCCGGCAGAATATCAGTACCCCAGTGCAATTCCAAAAAGTTTCCCCAGGAAAGCGGAATTCTTATCCCCAGCAGGTCTTAAAGCTTATCCCCAGTAGATTCTGGAAGCTTGTTCCCTGCAGAATACGGACGTCTCTGCCGAGCTTTATTCAAAGTTATTCCCCACCAGGGCTTATAACTGGGTTATCCTCAACTAATTGCCACGGAAAATCGCCCTCGGCAAAGTTCCTTCAATCCCCAGCGGAGTTTATCTTTGGTATTCCCCAGCGGAGTTTATCTTTGGTGTTCCCAAGTGGAGTTTATCATCATTACCCCCAGCGGAATCCATCATTGAAGTCCTCAGCAGGCCTCTCATCGAAACTTCAACAAAGTATCTCTTCTACAGAGCAATTCCCCGGCCGGTCGTCAAGGATTTATTTTTCTAAGACGAAATTACATTCATAAACATTTCACATTTTCATACATCTTGCTTACATACATGATAAAGTGCATACAACACCATCTCATGTTGAACATCATGACATCATGCATATCATACATCATGACATTGCATACAACTTATGTTTTTGCCTTTTCAGGGAAAAAGACAATCCCAAAGACAACTACCTTCAACTGTCACAATTCCAGATTCGATACCTGTATCTAGCCAGGGCACATCTGAGAGTGATCAGTTTCCAGACTCGATTCCTGTATCTAGCCAGGGTACGTCTGAAGAGTTCGAAGATTCGATTCCTGTATCCAGCCAGGGCATATCTAGCAACTATCACAATGCCAGATTCGATTCCTGTATCTAGCCAGGGCATATCTGTTGACCATATTTCCAGACTCGATTCCTGTATCTAGCCAGGGCACGTCTGAAGAGTTCGAAGATTCGATTCCTGTATCCAGCCAGGGCATATCTATTGACGACTATTTCCGAATTCGATTCCTGTATCTAGCCAGGGCATATCTATTGACGACTATTTCCGGATTCGACTCCTGTATCCAGCCAGGGCACATCTGTGAGCAACCGATTGTAGATTCGATACCGGTATCTAGCCAGAGCATATCTGTATAAGGAGATTGAAGATCAAACACCTGTAACAAGCCAGGAAAACATTTGTCTTTCTCAAATACACAAGTTCTCGCTGATGAATCTCTTATGCGATCAACACTTCCAAATGGCATCTATAAGCCCATTCCCGACAAAGTTCCGTCGCATCTCCAGATGGCATCTATAAGCCCATCTCCCTATCCACCATCTCTCCAAATGGCATCTGCAAGCCCATTCCCGATATCACATTGCTGATACTTCGACATGCGAGTGCAAATTTCCGGGCACTCTGGTGTCCAATCTTCTTTTACCCTCGAGTCACAAAAGGCAAACTTGCCAATCTAACTCTTCAGGTTCAAGAAGATTGAACAGGGGCAACTGTTGTACCCCAAAAATTTTCCCTCCCATTTCCTCAACATTTTCTCATCATAAGACCCTTGAAAATCAAGATCCAGTTAGGGTTTCCTCTGCTCAAGACTTCTCCTTGCACTGTTGACCCAAATTAGGGTTTGTGTTTGCACAAAGATATTTTGACCTGAAATGCCTAAGATGACTTTCATGCTTCATGTTGGACTCCCAAGTTTATCCATACCAAGTTTCAAGTCTTGATTCAAAATTTTGCCCAGTCAATTGGACAGTTGACCTAGAAATCAACTGTATTGGGGAAAAAGTCAACTGTGGCCAATTGACAGTCAAATCTCATGAAAATTGACCCACATCAACATTATGAACTCACATGGACAATTTTATTAAGTTTGGATCACAATTCCACAAGAAATTTGATCAGATCACCAAAAGGGCAAAATGGTCATTTTTAGGGTTTTGACTGCACAAGGGCAACTTTTGACTGTTTGACCTAGCCAATGGCAAACCAAGCTCACATATGGACTCAAGGACCCCATGGAATTATCTTGACATGCTCAACAAGTTCAAAAGATCCCAAATACACAAGATTGATAGTTGAATTTCCCAGTCAATTGATCAATTTTGACTGTATACTGAAAAGTCAAACTTTGACTTTTTGGTCAAAATCAAGGGTCAAGATTCATTTTTCATCAAAAACATGCCAAATCATGAAACTTGTTCACCAAGAAATCAAGAATTGCAAATTAGGGTTTGAAATGAGATTTTTTCATAACTTAGAATTTTTCTAAGTTATAAAAAACCCTAATTTTTTCCCAACTTTGCCCCACTTTCTCACCAAGATTCATTTGGATTCAAGCAAAAGTCAAAACATGAAAGTTGTAGCCTATTGCATAATCTACAACTTTGATCCACAAAGTTTTCCCAAAAGAAGCTTGTATCTCAAGTTACAATTTTTGGAACAAGGGTGCCAAACCATTCTTAACTTAGTGAAAATTTTGACCTTTTTAGGCAAGTTTTTTTACCTAACTTCAAGACCATTTTTCATACACTTCCACTTGGAATTTCAATTTTCACTTCAAAGATGTATTTTAGTACACATTCCAAGCTTTCAAAAATGTCCAAGAACTCATCAAACAACCTCATAACTTGAGAGAATCGAATTTTGCAATATGGCAAAAACTCACTTTTGAATTGACCAATTTCCATGTTCATAACTTATGCATTTTCAAGTCAGCTTGGTTTATGCTACATTACAGGTCTCTAAACCATCCAACACTCAATAATTTAATGCATACTCATTGTGTCAAAGCCTTATTTTGTGTATCCAAGCATTGTATGCAAGATTAGGCCATAAATGGAAAAAGCATTTTAGCCATTTTTGAAAAGATTGCTTTATGTCAAGTTCTCATATCTTTGAAGTACAAAGAAATCTCAGAGGCACAAGTTATGAGACATATTGCACTGATCAAGGCAAGGCTTGGCAGCATGTTTAGGGGTCCTCTACCTGTCTAGAACACAAGGTGACCATTGCTTGCTTAAAGTTCAAGAAACATTGCATATGACATACCAACTTCCATATCAGTCAACCAAGCCTTAGAGAAAGTTATCAAACATATTCTAAACATTCATCTTAATCTGAAGCACGACCCTAAGACCTCCAATACCTTCACAAACTCAAAATCACCATCAAACTGCCAAAACAGAGTAACCTCTGCAGATTGAGTTCCAACTCTCATCCCTTTCATGCTTTCTTGCTAAAAGCTATTCACACACCTTTCCTACCATCAATGCAAGCTAACCAAAACCTAAAACACGACCTGTAACTCCTCTAACCAGTTCCACCATTTTCATTTTCTTGTTTTGCAGTTGGAGTTCTCTAGCACGATTCAAGAAGTTTCAGGACAAAGTAGAACTTGGAATAGCATCCTCACACTTCAAGGAAGCTGTACAAGTCATCATCTTGCTCTGAAAACTCCTCCATTGCAAGGCACGATTCCAACTGAACAGGTATGTTCATGAAGTTCTATCTCTCAGTATAGGCATTGTTAGCTTTAGGTTTGTGAAGGAAACATGTCACAATCATAGCCCTGAACATGCCCATATGATTAGATTTCATTTATATTACGTGTGCTGCAAGAATTTTGAGTCTGAACATTGATGAAAAACTAGGTCAGGAATTTGGGGAGAAGAAATTCTCCCTCATCTTAGAGAGTTAAGTCAAGTTTTTTATATCCCTGGATTCGTCTTCTCATGCTCTACACTTTTCATGTTGAAAGTTTTGCTTAAAAGTCCAGGAATTGGGAGATAGGAAGCGCGCGTTTTCTTGAACAAAGTTTGTCCTGAGGTTGAAGATGACTGGTTCTGGGCTGGGCCTGGAATGTTTTTCTTATTTGCACCATACATTTACTTCTGAACCCCCTAAGCCCATTTTGTTCATTTTAATGATTTTTTGACTTTTTTTTTTTGGTTTGACTTATTTATTTTTTCTTATGATATTAAAAATATAAAAAATATTTTTCTCACCATTTTCCTATTTGTTAGGTATTTATTTGTTTAGGTTAGCTTTTTGAACATAAATAAATAAATAGATACCCTTTTATTTAAAAATACTAAAAATATACAAATACATTTTATTTTCATTTTTATTTTGTTTTACCTTCTGAAAATATTTTATATAAAAAAAAATACTTTTTTTAAATATTAAAGATTATTAATTTGCATATATAATTCATATTAAGAAAATAAATAAATATATATATATATATATATATATATATATATATATATATATATATATATATATATATATATATATATATATATATATATATATATATATATATATATATATATATATATATATATATATATATATATATATATATATATATATATATATATATATATATATATATATATATATATATATATATATATATATATATATATATATATATATATATATATATATATATATATATATTTATTAGGATATTTAGGTTAAAATATAAAATATACACATTTTTATTTTATTAATATTTAATATAAAAAATACCTTTTTTCATAATATACTTCATTTTTATTTTATTTTTTGTATATAATAAATAAATATTATACATATTAAATAATTAATCCATTCTATTTAAGAAATTAGGGTTTTGCCCTAAACATGAAAAAACTCCAAAAAATAATACTTTTATTTTTGTTTATTTTGACATATAAAAATACCTTTTTTCATACATACAAAAAACCATTTTTGCATCTTGCATATTTATTCTTATCTTATTTAAAATTGTGCAAATAAATATCTTGTAAATAATTCAAATATTGATGTAATAGTTAGGTTTAAATTCCTTGTCAAAAATCCCCATTTGAACATTTGTACCCCCCTTCCCATATATGGTTTTGTAATAGCTTAGTAAATTTATTTTCGCACTTTATTGCTTTCTAATTATACCATGTTAGAATTAGGGTTTGTATGCGAAAAAAACAACAAAAATAGTTTTGACCTAATTTCAAGATAAACAATCATGAAAATGGACACACAAATCACACTTGCACCCCCTAGGGTATTCCACTTGTTGCCTTTCAAAATTGGGCCATATTGCATGTTAGGTCTCTTTGGGCAAAACAAACACAAATCAAATGATCATAGTCCCTCGATGACACTTTCAAAATGTTGCCTAAACAAATGATCAAGTCCCTTAAAGAAAATTGCCCAAAGATACTTGACACCATTGCAATTATGGTCTAAACGATGACCCGCGCCCGTCCCTTTCACATCCTAACATGAGATTGTCCACCAAATACAATGGTGGAACAAACTTGTTAAAAGGGTTAAAACATAGCAATAAACCTTGAGAAATTTAGGAGTAGATAACCTCTTAGTTACTTGAATCAAACTTGCAAAAACAAAACACTTGCCTATTTTCTAAAACCACATCTCACAACACTTTCAAAACAACTTTCAAAAACAAATGAAAACCTCTTTTAAAGACATACACCTTTGTATACATCCCAACATGGATCATTACAAAGGTTGCCACCACATTGGCCTCTTTTCAAAACAATTTTCAAACCCACGCACACAAAGCACCATTTCAAACAATTGAAAACAAAAGGCAAGTGATCTAAGCAAGTAACTAAGAGCCCATGGATAACCATGGATAGAAAGGGTGCTAATACCTTCCCTTTCTATAATCTACTCCCCGAACCCAAGAAAACATCTCAAAAGGTTTTTGCTGTGCTTTTTAACCTTTCCTTAGGATAAAATAAAAAGTCGGTGGTGACTCTTGCTCAACCGAAACATTTGCGAAAACAAACGCAAAACTCATAGTCAGTTCTCCCACCGTATCACAGTAACCTATAAGGACTAGCATCAGATGTTACCATTTGCTCTCCACGGTTACCGTACCATGGCGCGTACATCAATAGGGGAAACTCCTTTCTCTTTTGTATACGGCATGGAAGCTGTCTTACCAATTGAAGTCCAAATAGCTTCTCTGAGAATCATAAAGGATGCATGGTTGAATGAAGATGAATGGATTCAAACTCGACTTGACCAGTTGAACTTGATTGATGAGAATAGGCTTACAACTGTCTGCCATGGTCAGATGTACCAAAAACGTATGATCAAGGCTTTTAACAAGAAGCTCAGACGTCAGGTATATCGGGTTGGTGACTTGGTAATAAAGTGTATCATACTACCACAAGGTGATCCCAGGGGAAAATGGACTCCTACATAAGAAGGACCATTTATGATTAAAAACATATTTTCTGGTGGAGTAATGATCTTAACCACTATGGATGGCGACGACCTTCCGCACCCTGTAAATGCGGACATAGTTAAAAGATACTACGCATGAAAAAGACCCGTTAGGTCGACTGGCCTAGGCAAAAATTAGGGATAAAAATTTAAAAAAAAATTGTACACCTGGCAAGCTGAAAACCAGAAAGGGAGGCTTGGGCATAAAAGGGTATCCCGGTGGACTGAAAACCCGAAAGGGCAGTCCAGGAAAAAGATAGGGATTTAAAGCGTATGACTATGTCCTGTTGGATCACCTTACAACCAAACTTCAGTATCAATTGTCAAGCTCGAACGATTCTAATCAATCCAATCAACTTCGGACAGAGCAGCAAGTGGGTGAGACGCTCAGAGACATGAAGGCTATAGCAGAATGGGAACCCCATGGGATTATTTTACATAGATGTTCTTTATTTGTATCAATTTTTCATTTTTACGATGACATTCTCTTACTAGAATGTTTGTCTCTTTGTACAAAAATACTTATTCAAGCTAATACAAATATATTCCTTTAAAAGTGAAAAACTATATGTTTTTCTTTTATTGTTCCTGTTTTGTTTGCAAAAAAACGTCCAGTGTTTATTTTTGAACATGTGAATTTGAATGTAATTATTGTTTATAAATGAACGCATAAAAAAGGAAAACTAAACAAAAAGACAATCACTAATGGCTTTAAGAAACAGGACAATATTTATGGGTCATTCCATAAAATCCCCGCAGATACTTTCTATAAATAAAGCAGAAGCAAGAACATCTTGCTACATGATCATTGTCATATCCCTAGCATGTAGCCTAATGGTTCCTTTTGCCATAATATCCCCGACGGAGCAAAGCTTCCAGTTAATATTCCAAGGATTCCCCAGTGAAAGTCGCCCAGCTGCTCAGGAATTCCCCTGTAGGATTTCACCAAGTCCACAAGAAATACACGACATTTCTCTTCCCCAACAGGGTTTATTGCTCTGATATCAGAAACCCATCCATCAACTCTTCAACTTCGACAAAATATGAATACTTACACTCCTCATTCCCAACAGCAGTTAGGGATTTATTTCCCCCAGTCCAGCAACACTGCAACAGAACAACTAATATGTGCATACATTGCATTCATACATCATAACATCGACAACATGAACGCATATATCACAATCTCATTTTTTTGAGAAACATCATTACGCCATGCATTTCATACATCATGACATTACATACAGCTGACTCTTGACCTTTTCAGGAAAGATCAACCAACAGAAAATAATCATCAGCAAATTTCTGACAAGACAGAACAACCATTTATGGACAAATTAATTACAGATTAATTCCCGAGAAAGGATTGTTTGACTATCTACATGATAAATACTTCCTTCAGAATTCTGCTGCTTCGGTTTAAATCTCTCAAATGGGTTATCCTAATTCTTTCCCGCATGCATCTTCTCTGGTTCAGATAAATCGCTTCAAGATTTATTCTGATTCTTCTCTAGACCTTTGTTGGTTCAGTTTAAATCTCTCAACAGTTTATCCTGATTCTTTCCCCAGTAGACACTTTCTCTAGTTCAGATAAGTTGCTCCAAGATTTATTCTGATTCTTTTCCGGACCTCTGTTGGTTCAGTTTAAATCTCTCAATGGTTTATCCTAATTCTTTCCCCAGTAGACACTTTCTCTGGTTCAGATAAGTCGCTCCAAGATTTATTCTGATTCTTCTCCAGACCTCTGTGTGGCATTAGAAATGTTTAAGACTAAGCCATTATATTGACTTGACTTATACAGATCAAAATAAAAATCGCCATCGCGCTTTATTGTTTCCAAAGAAATGGGAAAAGAGAGAATAACCCAAAAGAGCGGGGAAAGATTCAAGGTAAGGGGGTTGGTTATGCAAAGGGAAGGTATTAGCACCCTAAACATCTACAGTACTCCACAGGAACCTCTTTGTTAAAATCTGTATATTTTGGCTATAAAAGTGTTGTGTGTAAAAATAGATGGTAGAGGTGGGAAAAGAAATATGTTTCTTATGATTTTTTCACCTGCCGCGGTTGCAAACCTTTAGTGCCTACGTACCACCTTTCGTGCAATAGGGGATCAGGGTACACGTAGTCCCTCTTAAAAAATTTAAAACACAAGTGTGTTGGTTAATTTTATGAGATAGGACGTAACCGTCATTGTCCGTGTGGAAAACATACCTACTACCCACAATCATGAGAAAAGAGAATTTGGATCATCTCAAAGTGGAGGATATGGCTTGGATTTTAAAATCAACAATTCCTCACTCGACACCCAAGTGGAAAATATCTCTCTTCACTGCACATTGTAGAAGTATAGTTGTTTGTATCACTACAAGGATTGACAAGAGTCTAATCTTTTGAGAAAAGTTTTAAGATAAAAGCCAAAGTGGAAAAAATGGTTTGAAATGAGATTGATTGACTTTTAGTCTTCTCACAAAAAGGTCAAGGTATTGTTATATTGATTAGGGTTTATTTATGAAAATGCTTTGAAAATGCATGGACCTAAGTCCAAGTTTATTATGAAAGTGGTTCAAGTTAAAAAAAACAAGAAGATTTTTCAAAAGGAGGAAGAATATTTTTGAAATTAAAGAAGATGGGAGGAGAAGAAGAGACTATCCTAAAGCATAAGGTAAAATCTAGGGATGAGAACCATCTAATCAACAAGAAGCCAATACTTGACATTATGAGCCAAGATAGAATTATCATTCTTTAGATTGAAGCCAAGCAAGCAAAGATACTAGACCTCTTGTAAGAACCAAACTTCAAGTGTATTAAGTATTCACAAAAATTGGGCAGAGTAACGAATGTATACGGGTGAATTCCAGATTACAAACAAAGAGTGTAATCACAATAACCTGCACACAAAATAAACAAACAACCCAATGTCTTGAGGTAAACCTCAAGAGCTCCAGACAAAATATCAATTAAGGTCACAAGGTCTCCAACATAGGCCAAGGTTTCTAATCCTAAGTCCAAGAAGTCCAATGCTCCATAATGCCAAGGATAGTAACCAAATAGTCCAAGCTTCATTAAGGATTTTATGGTCCATATTGATTATTAAGTATCTTAAGAAACGAAAAGAAAAAGCTCAAGTGAGCAAAATAAAAATGACAAGAAAGTAAATGCTCAAATGAGCAAAGATGGAAATGGCATGAAATGTAAATGCTAAAAGTAAATAGTGCATAAAAATAAAAGGGCATATAATAAAAATACAAGATAAAGTCAATTACTAATGATTAGTGGTTAGTTGAATGATCATCTTGAAACTTGCATTTGTAACTTGTTAGAGGATTGGTAGAACCAAAGTCTCCACACAACAAGTTGCATTTGCTTTTTATCAAGTATATCATCCATTTGGAATCCTCATAAGTACCATTTAATGATCAACAATGTTTAAGTGATCTGCATTGACCAAAGGTGTTGTAAATCCATTAGAGGATTGGTAGAACCAAAGTCTCCACACAATGGATCTCAAGGTTATTGGATCAAAAAGATCAAATTAACATACTTGGGCTTGCAAACATAAGTTTGGACCACGAATGATCATTTATTTGAATCAGGACAAAATTTAGCGCTATGTTAAGCAATCGTAAGTGGACTTATATAGAAGTCACACCTATTTTGAGGCTGATCAATAGCAATCAATGCACCATTTGTTTTGAGATATGATATAGAGATCATGCTCCAATAACACTTAGTGCAATAAGAAGGGGATGAGATGAAGTGGGGTGAGAGAGAAAATATAAACCACTTTTGAATTAAATTTAATCAAACTATTATTAAAATCATTCATCCATTTTTGAGGAGTTAAACTCAACACCATGGATCAAATGATGTTAATAAAGCTCGTGATCAAAACTTTAACCCAAGATCAACCAGAAAATAATCACAAAATAATATTGTATTTAATATATACATAAAAAAGTTTAAAAAAAGTTTAAAAATAGAAATAAAAAGAAAAAATATTAACGATGTTCCAGTTAATCAAGAAATAAAAAGTAAAACCATAGAAAAATCAGAAAAGGGCTCAAATGATTTTATAAATTTTTTGTTTATTTTTTAAAGTTAAACTATTTTTAAAATCAAAAGAAATGGGTAAAATAAACCAAAAATGATTTTAAAAAATGGAAAAGTTAGAAACAAAAATAAAATAAGGTCACCAATATTTGTCACAATATCATTGGATCATTCCATATTTTTTTCAGAATTTAAAAATGCATAAAAGTATTTTTAAACATTTAAATCAATTCAAATAAAGTGAAAATTTATAAAAAATACCAAACACAAAATTAAATTGTGAAAAATAAAAATCAGAAAGAGAATAATCAAAAATATTTTCCATAATTTTTTCAGATTTTTTGGACTTAAAATGAATTTTCTATGATTTTTTGAAGTTTAAAACAATTAAATATAAAAAATCAGAAAAGAAAATAAAAGTAAAAAATATGTGGACCATTGGATGAGAGTCAAAACGCGTTAGTAATCAAATCCAAGGGATCTGGCGCGTTGTGCATATCATGGTCATTAGTGAATAAAGCACTGAATCAATTATTAAATCAGAATTCAAAAATAACAAGTGGCGCGTCATCATTGGTTGGAAGATGACACGTTGGTCATCTTCAACCTCCAACCAACGTGAATTACAGGTCTCTCAATTTGTAAAATCAGAAGCTCAGACCTATGCCATTCGCTTCGTCTCTTCAAGACGAAGACAACCACACCTTCGCGACAAATTTATATAAAATGTAGCTCAAGCAATTGGGAAGGAAAGTTTTGAAAAGGGATTTAAAATTTCATGGTCAAAACATGTTTCCAGTTGAAAGCAAGTGTTGCGACTAGAACCAGGGCAATGGGAGCATCACAATTATATCAAAGTTTTAAAGAATTGATGAAGGAATCTACCTATTGAAGTTGAGTTGCAGAGCTCTGAAACAGGACTTCTATGGAGCAATATAGGGCACGATTCTTGAATGTAATTATATGGTTAGCTTCAGGGAAGATCAAGGAAGGTGAATTGATGGAGAAATTGGATTGAAAAAAGGCTTGGGTATAAATTTCGAAGTTGCTGAATTATGAGTTGTGGAACAAGTTTGGCAGGGTGATTCTGGCTATCCAAGCTTGAGGAAATGAATGGGGAATGACCCTCTATTTATAGGGAATCAAATGGAATGTCCAAGCGTGTGAAATGATGAAGTTTGGAGGGAAATCGTGTGAAGTTGCAAACAAGAAAAGTGTGACTTCCAATTTGATCAAAACTCATCCAAAACGTGCATTTTGCTATGCTAATCACTTCTGGAACTTCATTAAACATGTTTAGAGGCATAAACATGCAGAAACAAAGTGTTTAGAAGCCAAATAAAGGATTTCAAACTTCTGACTTGGTGAAAAATTTAGTTTCATAGTGCCAACTTCTGACCAATGGCATTCTCATCTCAAGGGGTCTTAGGGCATGATTCTTGATGTTTCAGAAAGATGAGGTTACAAGCTTTGCAATGGATGAAAAAAAGGGATCAAATGGATGCTTGAGATGAAAGTTATGTTGAGTCAAAGTTGGAGAAAAAATGTTGACTTTTCATACTTGGAAATATTTCAAATTTTTTCTTCAAAAGTGACCTATAATGTTTTGCATCCAAACATAGCCTTCCACTTGGAATTTGCTCTTGAACAAAAAAAAGGAATGAAGTAGATCTCTTGAATGACATTTTTGGACTTGAACCATCCAAAATCTCCAAAAATTGAGAGAGTTATGAATTGTTGAAGTTGGCAAAAAATCATGAAATGGCCTATAATCTTTTGTATCCTTAGGGCATCTTCCATTCATTTTCTCACTTTGCACATAAAAGAAGCCATAAAGTTCACATCTTCAAGATCATTATGGAAAAGAGTGGGCTCAAGGTGATAAACAATGACCAAGTTATGATCATTTGGAGTCACACATGAGAAATTGGGGGTTCATTTGGAGGACTTGTGGTCTTTCTTCATCATCAAGCTTCTTACACATGAAAAATCCTTGGAACTTTTGAATTGATTTGTTGATAACCCTTTTAAGAGAAGGATGTTTTTGGAATCACTCAAAAATACCAAAAGATGAGCAAGATGTGCTTCTTTGAAGTTCAAAACCCTAGGTCCTAGATCAAGAAAATGCCTTGAGGAACCTTGACAATTTTGAACAACCTTCTTGTACCAACATTCTTGCTTTGTAAATAGAAGTTGTTTAGGATGATAATGAGAATTCATAGCCATCAAAACCACTTCCATATATTGAGAATTGAGAGGAATATGCACTTGTGACCAATGGGAACAAAGCCTTATCCAAGCAAGCCAACTTCTCCAATCAACCCCTTGTATTTTTGAATCAAATTTGATAATCTTGAAATGTGGTGAACCAAAATAACCTTGAAACGTCATTTCCTCCAAAAGAAATCCAATGGTGAGGTTTGAACTTCTCAAGCTTTAATGACTAGGGCATGGAAATAAACTCATGAACCCATGGAGCAACTTGCTGAATCTTATTGCCTTTACCTACATTATTAGTGAGACAAAACAACATTGAACTTTATTAATTAAAAGTAAAGTGAAAACAAAACATGCGTGATCACAAAAGAAAAACAATTCAAGGTGCTTGGTGATTCCTAAAAGATCAAAGTTAAATATAGGGAGGGGAACCAAGAATCCTAATGTAATCTTGTTGTGATGGAATCAACATGATATGATGAAGGGATATTAGGGGAGAAAATTGGGGTACAACACTCTGTTGTTTTAGTTTAAATCTCTCAATGGTTTATCATGATTCTTTCCCCAATAGACACTTTCTATGGTTCAGAGAAGTCACTCTAAGATTTATTCTGATTCTTTCCCAGACCTCCGCTGGTTCAGTTTAAATCTCTCAATGGTTTATCCTGATTCTTTCCCCGGTAGACACTGTCTCTGGTTTAGATAAGTCTCTCCAAGATTTATTCTGATTCTTTTCCGGACCTCTGCTGGTTCAGTTTAAATCTCTCAATGGTTTATCCTGATTCTTTCCCCAATAGATACTTTCTTTGGTTCAGATAAGTCGCTCCAAGATTTATTCTGATTCTTCTCTATACCTGTGTTGTTTCAGTTTAAATCTCTCAAGAGTTTATCCTGATTCTTTCCCCAGTAGACACTTTCTCTGGTTCAGATAAGTCACTCTAAGATTTATTCTGATTCTTTTCCAGACCTATGCTGGTTCAGTTTAAATCTCTCAACGATTTATCTAAATTCTTTGCCAATAGACACTTTCCCTGGTTCAGATAAATTGCTCCAAGATTTGTCCAATTTCTTTCCAGTTAAAGATTATTCAAGATTTCTACTAGATTCAGTTTTAAATCGACCAAGGGTTTATTCTGATTCTTTCCCCAGTTGAAGTCAAGCTTAGAATTAATCTCTATCAATATTCATCTTCGAATGGCATCTTTAAGCCCATTCCTTACACCTCAACTACAATATCCTCATAGTGCAAATTTCTAGACACTCTAGTGTTCAATCATCTTCCACCTTCAAGTCACGAATGGCAGATTCACCAATCTAACTCTTCAGGTTTAAGAATATTGAACAGGGGAAGCTGTTGTACCCCAAAATTTTCCCTCTTATTTCTCAAAGGATCATCCTGGAACCTCAAGTTTGCTTCCATCAAGTTTCAAGTCTTGGATTACAATTTTCTAAGAAAGTTATTCACAAGGGCAAAATGGTCAAAAGCACACTGAAAAGTCAAACTTTGACTTTTTAAACAAAATCAAGTTTCAAAAATCATATTTCATCAAGGCATGAAATTGGTTCCTCTAGAAATCAAAATTCAGAAATTACTTTGAAAAAGTCAAATTTTTAAACACTTAGAAAATTTTCTAAGTGTTAAGAAAATATGACAATTTCAGAACTTCTGGGCCAGATTTCACGCAAGCGCAATCAGAATTTGCAAAGACGGTTCAGAACAAGACTCTTCAATCAGAACATAAGGAAATTGTGTTCTTCGATCAGAACATGACTGTGATACGGTGGGAGAACTGACTTGAGGTTTTGTGTTTCGTCGCAAATGTTTTAGTTTAGCAAGAGTCGCCACCGACTTTTATTTTATCCAAAAGGAAAGGTAAAAAAGCACAAGAAAGACCTTTGAGATGTTTTCTTAAGTTCGGGGGGTAGATTATGAAAAGGGAAGGTGCTAGTACCCTTTTCATCCATGGTTATCCATGGGCTCTTAGTTACTTGCTTAGATCACTTGCTTTGCTTTTGCAATTGTTTGAAATGGTGCTTTGTTTGGTTTTGAAAGTATTTTGAAAAGAGGCCATCGTTTAGGCAATCTTTGTAATGATTCTCGTTCGTAAGAATGTATACAAAGATGTTTGTCCTTTTGAAAATGTTTTCAATGTTTTGAAAGTTGTTTTGAAATGTGTGTGTGATTGTTTTTGAAAATAGCAAGGATTGTTTGGAAGAGAGCAAGTAACTAGGAACTATCTATCCTACTCAAATGTCTTTCCTATACATTTTTATTCCTTTGACATTGTTGATTTACCATTGCTTTAGTAAACAACCCTATCTTTGGATGTTAAACGGGATGGGCGTGGGTCATCGTATAACCATGATAGCAATGTTGCCAAGTATCTTTAGCATTTTGAGGGACCAAGATCATTTGTTTATGCAACCTTTTGATAGCGTCATCAAGGGACTATGATCTTATTTGTTTTGTTTTGTTTTGCCAAGATACTTTGCATGCATACCATGGCCATTTTTAAGGCAACCAAGTGGGTGAAACCCTAAGGAGTGCTTGTGTGCAATGTGTGTCATATTACATACTTTTGTTTGTCTTGGATTAGGTCATGTCTATTTGCTTAATTTTTGTCTTATCATGCAAACCCTAGTTTTACTAGACATGGTATAATGCGATAAATTGCGTAAAATAAACCTAAGCTATTACAACAATTATTATGGGAGGGGGGATACAAGTTTTTGAATGGGGATATTTTGCACAAAATAAAACCCTAAAATACTAATACAACCCAATTGAATTATTGTACAATAAATAAATAAATACACAATTATTTAAATATGCAAATAAAATGTATTTATGCAAAATGTTTTGTAATTGTTTTATGTATGAGAAAATAAGATTATTTAAGTCCTAAAAATAAGAAAAATAATATTGTTATTTTTGAAAGGGGTAAAACCCTAGTTTTTTATTAAAAGAAAAATATATTCTATATTATCATTTTATCCATTTTTTGTTCAAGAAAAATAATAATAATATTATGTACAAATATTAAAAATTAAAAAAAGTATGAAAATAATTATTTTATGTGTGAAATAATAAAAATAAAAATGTATAGTATTTTTTTATTATTTACAAGTTATTTTAAGAAAATGATTTCTATTCTATTTAAATAAACTATTTTTATGCAAAGAATAGTAAAAAAATAAAATAAAAATGTGAAAATCAATAAAATATTTTTGGGTATTTTTTATCATTAGAAAAAATAAATGCAAGTAAAAAAATAAAAATATGCAAGAAAAATGCAAAAATATATGAAATAAGCCAGGGGGTGCAAATAGTAGTCAGGGGGGTGTGGAAAACAAAACAAGCAGGCCCAAGGCACGCCAGGCCCAGGACACTTCATCCTTGTCCTCCAGCTTCCATTTGCGCGCGTATTTGCCTTAAACCTGTAACTCTCCGTAGCTTGCATAAAAATGAAAACCCATAACATAAAAAATGTAGCTTGTAATCTCACGATTCCATTGATATAAAATTCATGACCTAACTCTCAAAGATCAGGGAGAATTTTAATGGCCCTAAATCGTGACCTAGTTTTTCCAGCATGTTCAACATTCAAATTCTCTTAGCTCAATTAATATAAATGACAACTATGCATATGTACAGCTTCGCCATGCTAGAGACTACAATTTTGCTTCACAAATCGTGGCTTAAGGATGCCTAAATAGAGAGATAAAGTTTTGAAAAATACCTCCTTCAGCTGGATTTGGATATGGCAATGTGTGACTTTGAGTGAGGCCTGAGGATCGTGTGAGCTTCCTTGAAGTTCCCTCAAGCTATTCCAATGCTTAGATGGACTTGTGGATAGCTGAAACTCCCTGTAGAAGTCAAGTTGTAACCTTCCAAAATGAAAATGGTGATGTCTGAAACAAAGCTCACAGTTGCAGTGCAAAGGCTTGGATAGTTTGGATGTGATGTATGGAAGGTGTTTCAAGTGTTAAAGGGAGAAACGCACGAGCCAATATTGAGCTTGCAAGAGTTTTGCAGAAACTGCAAGTTTGGACACAAAAAATCGTGTTTTTGTGTTTGGAAGAGTTTTATTTCATAAGCAATCGTCTGTAGCCTTGTGATATGTTTTTCAATATGTATAGAATGATACAAAGTCCACCCTTTTACTGTTGTACAAGTTCTGACTTCTTTTGCCAAATTGCTTGCATTTGAAGAAAAGTTGAAGTGACTATGCAAATATGCTTGTACTGCTTGCTTGATAGCTGCAGAGAGTTGGTATACTTTTCTTGAAACCTGTGGAAAATGCATGTACCAAAGGAACAAGTCCAAGGCTCAAGGCTGATAAAGTTGGAAAAGCTTGCTTTATCAAAATGGCACTGTGAACTTTTGGCCATTTATGGAATAATCTTTTGTACAATGATCCAAAGGTCAAAATAAATCCATTATCCATTGAGTTAGCATTCAATTATGGAGTGTAGCAGGGGTTTAGTACCTGTAATGCAAGGTACAAGCATGCTTGAATCTGATTTGCAACTTGGTGCATTGTAGAAATGGCTTGAACAAAAGTGACAAAATTCCATTTTCTCTTCTTTGATTCCACCTTACCACAAATGATCTTGGAGAGTTCTTGGACATTTTGGAAAGCTTTCAACATGCTCTAAAATCCATCTTTGAAATGCATTTTGAGATACCTCTTGGAACTAGATGAAAAATGTCCATGAAGTTGGGTCAAAAACCTGCCTAAACTAGGGCAAAATTTCACTAAGTTATTTAGTTTATGGACCCCTATTCACAAAATAATAACTTGAGATCCAAGCATCTTTTGGGAAAACTTTGTGAAGCAAAGTTGTAGAATTCATGGAGGAATAAAACTTTCATGTTGGAAGTTTCCTTTGAACCAAATTGCATCATGGTGAAAAAGTTGGGAAAAGTTGGGAAAAAATAAGAAATTTTCCATACTTAGAAAAATTCTAAGTTATGAAAAATTTCAAATTAAAACCCTAATTTGCAATTTTAGGTTTCTTGGTCAACAAGTTTCACATTTTGACATATCTTGATGAATTATGACCCTTGGCACTTGATTTTGACCAAAAAGTCAAAGTTTGACTTTTCAGTGTACAGTTGATTTTTTATCAGTTGACTGGAAAATTCATCTGTTAATCCAATGATCTTGAGATCTTTTGAACCATGTGACTAGGTCAAGATGATGCTATTGAGTCATTGAAATCATGCTTGAACCCAATTGGTCATTGGCTAGGTTAAAAATCAGAAATTGCCCTTTCTCAGTCAAAACCCTAATTTTGACCATTTTGCCCTTTTGATGATTTGATCAAATTTCTTGAGGAGTTGTGATTCAAACTTAATCAAATGGTTCATATGAGTCTATAAGGTTTATGTGGATCAAAAATTATGAAGTTTGACTGTAAATTGGCCATGGTTGACTTTTTCCCCAATACAGTTGATTTTTAGGTCAACTGTCCAGTTGACTGAGCAAAAATGTGATTCAAGACTTGAAACTCATCATGAGCAATCTTAGGGGTCCAAGATGGTGTATGAAAGTCACATGAAGCATTGATGGTCCAAATATCCTTGTGAAAACTCAAACCCTAATTTCAGGTTACCAGTGCAAGGTGATGTCTTGAGCTGAGCAAACCCTAATCTTGTCTTGAGTCCAAAAAGTCTTGTGAGAAAAGTCTTGATAAATGAGAGGGAAAATTTTGGGGTACAACAATGACTCTTCAGCATACGAAGACTATGTTTTACGCTTCAATCAAAACATCACCCTTCGAGTCTCATTCTGGTCTTCTTCGATCAGAACATCACAAAGACCCAAAACCTTGTTTGAACAGTCTGCTGCACTGCTATGGCACAGTCCTGCATCCAACTGCCACAACGCTCCAAAGTGCTGCTGATCCAGTCCACGCCTGCGTTTTTCTCAAACCACATATTTGCACCAAATTAGCATATGAAAGCTGTGTTTAAAAAGCAATGGAACAGTATGCCAAAAAGGTTTAAATCCCATTTGTTTTTTCCCCCAAAACCACATCAAACTCATCTATAAATAAGTTTTTCCATCACACGTTTAAAGGGCTGGCTTTTGGAAAGAGAGAGGGATCAAACACAAAAAAAAAGAGAGAGAAAAGAAAATATTCAAACAATCTCAAAACCCAGAATTCTCAAAACAATATTTTGGTTCTTCCCTTTGAATTAAAGAATATAACATTTTCTGTTCCGTTTCTTAATGACCCCAGAACATTCGAAGGCAGCAGCTCAGGTCCCAAACACACGCTTCAGATTCAAGGTAAGTTATTCCGACTTTGAACTTTTCATTCAGAACATCATTAAATATGTAAATATCATAGTGTTGATACTGTCCATATCATTGCCTAAGTAGAAAAACTATGGATCAGAATTTCTTGAAGAAAACTAGACTCAGAATTAGGATCAGAACTTCTATAAACTGTCGTGTTTTTATTTTTATTTTTTTGTTTTGCTGTTGTTAAGAACTAAATAAGTTGCAGATGCTCTGGATAATGTATGGAAGGAGGTGAAGTGTAACACAGAACTTCTGAGTTTTCTTTCCCATTGTTTTAGCACAACACAAAACTTCTAGGAGTTTTTTTTCTCATTGTTTAACACAACATAGAACTTCTGATTTTTTTCTCACTGTTTAACACAACACATAACTTCTGATTTTTTTCTCACTGTTTAACACAACACAGAACTTCTAATTTTTTCTCACTGTTTAACACAACATAGAACTTCTGATTTTTTCTCACTGTTGTAATACACCAAATCTTCTTGTTTTTCTTACTGTTTTAAAACACACAGAAGTTTTAGTTTTTTCTTACTGTTTAACACACCCAGAACTTCTAGGCTTTCTTACTGTTTTAACACACATAGAACTTCTAGGTTTTCCTCACTGTCTTACACCCAGAACTTCAGTGCACAGCAACCCAGAATTTCTGGTTTCCTATAACGTTTCTTTCAGGACTTAAGTGCGCAGCAATCCAGAACTTCTGGTCTCCTCCAACGTTTCCTTCTGAACTACAGCGTGCCTAGTATCAGAACTTCTGATCTCTCTCATTTTTGTTCTCAGCAACATGTTGATCCTGTTTTTGTTATTTTTCCTTTTCTTTCTTATTTTTATTACTTTTAGCATTAATTTTATTTTTATTAATATAAAAAAGGCATAAAAATATATTTTCTTTTATTAACTAATTATTTTCCTTTTAATTTGTTAAGACAAAAAACCATTTTCAAAAACAAATCCTTTCCTTTTCTTGTATTGTACAATTCAATATGGTTGTAATAGATAATTAGGACTTAAATTCTTGTAAATCCTAATTTGTAAATATGTACCCCCATCCCTGAAATGATGTAATAGCTTAGTATTTATTTTCCGCATTTTATTTGCATTCATATATTGTTAAGTAATTAGGGTGTATGACAAGATAAAATCAATAAGTAGATAACCTTTAAATGCAAGACAAAATATATGCAATTAAACACACTTGCACACTAGCACCTCTAGGGTAATCTCACTTTGTTGCCTTTCGGAAAATAGTCATGTCCCTCGAATATGGGCATTTTAGCAAATACCCTCGATAAAAGATCATAGACACTCGATGACCCTCAATGTTGCCTTCGGTAAACGATCTAGTCCCTAAACGACATTGCTAAAACGTCCCATAGGTTGCCTTCTATGACTATACAAAATGTCCCGCACCCATCCCTTCACATCCAACGATGAGGTTTCTTACCAAATCAATGGTAATATAGCAACATCTAAAGGAGGAGGAAAAGAACATTTAAGACCTTTTGAGTAGGTAGGTTGCTCCTAGTTGCTCGCTTGCTCACAACAAAAACATTTTATACACCAACACTTTCATTTTGAAACATTTCCAAAAGACAAATACTTTGTACGCATTCTTATAGAAACGAGAACCATTACAAAGACACTTTTTCAAAATACTTTCAAAAGCCACATCACAAACACATTTTCAAACAAAATCAAGTGATCTGGCAAGCATTTAAGAGCCCGTAGATAACTACGGGTGAAAAGGGTGCTAATACCTTCCCTTTTCATAACCTACCCCCCGAACTCAAGAAATAATCTCGAAAGGTCTTTCCTGTTCTTTTTAACCTTTCCTTATTGGATAAAAGAAAAGTCGGTTGCGACTCTTACTATCTGCAACAATTGCGATAAAATGAAAAACACCCAAGTCAGTTCCCCCACCGTGTTACACCATGTCTTGCTTCAGGAATTAATCAGGAACCTGCTTTTGTTGGTTGTTGAGATAGTTGCCCTATCTAGTTTTAGGAATTAATCTCTAAACTAGTCTTGTAGATAGTTGCCCCGTCTTGTTTCGAGAATTGATCTACAATCAATTGTTCACAGATAGTTGCCTTGTCTGGTTTCGGGAATTAATCTGGAACTGTTGAAAATCGTTGATGATATTCGTCTGTTGATCTTTCCTGAAAAGGTAAAGAGTTAGCTATATGAAATGTCATGATGCATGACATATCTTATGTAATGATGTTCTCAAAATAAATGACATTGTGTTATATGCATTTTTTATGCATATGCTATGAATAATGTATGAATGAAATGTATGAATTGATCGGTTATTCTTTGTAGCATCGTTGAATTGAGGGAAAATAAATCTCCGACTGCTGTTGGGGATGAAGAATGTGATTCTTCATTATTTGTTGAAGTTAAATTGATGGAATATGTATTTCTGTGGCTAGAGAAACAAACTCTACTGGAGAAAGAAAATTTCGTAAACTGCTTGGGGATTTTTATGAAGCCTTGTTAGGCAACCCAAGAAGTTTATGAACCATGCCGAGGAATTATTCAAGATGCTGGGCAGATGATTGGAGACTCTTGCTCTGCAGGGGATATCGAAACCCCTGATATCATTAGGTTGTATGCTGAAGCTATGGCAGTGACTTCGCAGGTGGACGTCTTTGTCTCTGTATTAATTGTGGGATGTATCTGCGGGGATTTGCATATGGCTTTTTAGACATTGTCCCGTTTCTTAAAGCCATTAGTAACTATCTTTCTGTGTTTATGCATGTATTTGTAAATGGTGATCATATTCAAATGCATATGTTAAAAATAATCATTGGATGTTTTTGCAAAACAAAACAGAAAAATAAAAACAAATGGTTTTATGTTTTCAAAGAGATAGCTTTGGTATTAATCTGAAGAAGTCTGCCTATAATAGGCGTTTTTGTACAAGGATATAGGAATCCTAATAAGAGAATGTCATCGTAAGAATGAAAACTATACAAAGTAGTATACAAAGAGAAACAGCTATGTGAAATGATCCCATTGGGTTCCCATTCTGCTAATGCCTTTATATCTTTGAGCGTCTCATCACTTTGTTGCTTGGCTGAAGCTGACTGGATTGATCCATATCATTTGAACTTGAACTTGTTACTGAAGTCTATCTGTGAGTGATCCAATGGGACATAGTTGTACGCTTTAAATCCCTAACTTTTTCCTAGATCACCCTTTCGGGTTTTCAGTCCATCGGGATACCCTTTTTTGCCCAAGCCGCCTTTTCAGGTTTTCAACTTGCTAAATGTACATATATTTTTTTTATATGTATATATCCCTAACTTTTTCCAGAACCCTTTTGGTTTGGGATGCCCTTATTTTTTCCTAGGCCAGTCAACCTAGCGGGTCTCTATTCATGCGTAGTATTTTTTAACTATGTCCGCGTTTACAGGATGCAAAAGGCCGTCATCGTCCATAGTTGTTAATATCATAGCTCCACCAAAAAATATGTTCTTGATCACAAATTGTCCTTTGTACGTAGGAGTCCACTTGCCCCTGGGATCCCCTTGTGGCAGGATGATGCGCTGGATTACTAGGTCACCAACCTGATATACCTGATGCCTGAACTTCTTGTTAAAAGTTTTGATCATACGTTTCTGGTACATCTGACAATGAAAAACAGTCGCGAGCCTCTTCTCGTCAATCAGGTTCAATTGGTCAAGCCGAGTCTGAACCCATTCATCTTCATTCAAACCTGCTTCCTTCATGATTCTCAAGGAAGGGATCTGGACTTCGATGGGTAGGACCGCTTCCATACCATATACCAGAGAGAAAGGAGTTGCCCTTGTTAACATGTGTACTGAGGTATGGTAACCATGAAGAGAAAATGGTAACATCTCGTGCCAGTCTTTGTATGTCACTGTCATCTTCTGTATGATCTTCTTGATGTTATTATTATCGGTCTACACAATGCTATTCATCTTCGGCCGATAAGGAGAAGAGTTATGATATTGATTCTTGAATTGTATACAGAGCTTGGTGATCATAGTATTATTGAGATTGGTACCATTATTTGTGATGATTATTTCTGGAATACCATAGTGACAGATAAGGTTATGTCTTATGAGTCGGGCCACGATGTTCTTGGTAACAGAAGCAAATGAGGTTGCCTCGACCCACCTTGTGAAGTAATCAATGGTAACCAAGATGAAGAGGTGCCTATTAGAAGCAGTAGGTTTAATCTCTCCGATCATATCAATGCCCCATATTGTGAAAGGCCATGGAGCAGTTAAGACATTCAAGGGAACCAGAGGCACATGTACTTTATCAACATAGATCTGGAACTTGTGACAAGTTCAAGAATGTTGATAACAGTCTGCTTCTATAGTGGACCAGTAGTACCCTGCCCTCAGAATCATCTTAGCCATCGTGTTCCCACTAGAATGGGTGCCAAAGGTACCTTCGTTCATATCTGCCATAATCTTCTCTACTTCACTCTTGTATATACACTGAAGCAAAGTAGAATCGTGGTTGTGCCTGTAGAGGATTTCGTTACTGAGGAAAAACTTGGCAGAGAAACTTCTTAGGAACTTATTATCATTGACGGAAGCTCCCTCAGAATACTCTTGGGCTTCGAGGTATCTTTTCACTTCGTGGAACCAAGGTTTGTCCACTACATCTTCAGTATCAACCTCATAACAATATGCTGGTTCGTCCAATCTCTCAATAGTGATTTGAGGAGCTTCATTATCCCATCTGACTTTAAACATGGATGACATAGCAGCTAGCGTGTCTGCTAACTGATTTTATTCTCGTGGAAAATGCTCAAAGGTAACTTCTTCAAAGTGTGGAATCAGTGTCAACACATGCTCTCAGTAAGGGATGATATTGGGATGCTTCATGTCCCATTCTCCTTTGATTTGAATGATTACAAGGGCAGGGTCTCCAAATATGCTCAAGAATTTGATTCTAAAGTCGATAGCAGCTTTGAGATCCATAACGCATGCTTCATATTCAACCATATTGTTAGTACAGTTGAAACATAGTCGAACAGTGAAAGGAGTATGACAGCCTTCAGGAGATATGATCACAACACCGATGCCATTGCCAAGTGCGTTCGAAGCTCCGTCAAAAACCATAGTCCATCGGGATCCTTTTTCAAGTCCTTCATCCGGTCTAGGTTCATCATAATCAGTCACTAACATGATGTTCTCGTCCGGAAACTCAAAATTCATGGATTGGTAGTCATCGACAGCCTGATGAGCCAAATGATCAGCTATTACACTTCCTTTTATTGCCTTTTGAGTAGTGTATTGGATGTCATATTCGGTCAGGACCATTTTCCATCTTGCTATTCTTCCGGACAGAGCGGGCTTCTCGAATATGTATTTGATAGGATCCATTTTAGATATCAACAAAGTAGTGTGAGTCAACATATACTGTCTTAGTCAGCGAGCAGCCCATGCCAAAGCGCATCAAGTTTTCTCAAGCAATGAGTACCTTGTTTCATAGTCAGTAAAATTTTTGCTAAGGTAGTATATTGCATGCTCTTTTCGACCAGACTCGTCATGCTGCCCCAATACACACCCCATTGAATTATCTAATACTGTTAAGTACATGATCAGAGGTCTTCCTTCAACTGGAGGCATCAAGATTGGAGGTTCTTGCAGGTACTCCTTGATTCTATCAAAGGCTGTCTGGAAATTGTCATTCAATTTCACTACTTGATCTTTCTTCAGTAATTTGAAGATTGGCTCACAAGTAGCAGTCAGATGGGAAATGAACCCGACAATGTAGTTTAAACATCCCAAGAATTCTATAACCTCGTTCTCGGTGCAGGGAGTTGGCATTTATTGTATAGCTTTAACATTTGTAGGGTCTACTTTAATACCTTTTCCACCGATAATGTAACCTAAGAGCTTACCAGACCTTACCCCAAAGGTACACTTGTTCGGGTTCAGTCTTAACTTATACTTTTTCAGTCTTTCAAACAACTTTTACAGGTGATCAAGGTGCTCTTCTTCGGTCTGAGACCTAGCTATCATATCTTCGACATAGACCTCTATCTCGTGATGGATCATATCATGAAAGAAAGCTACCATAGCACGCTAATAGTTTTCCCCGACGTTCTTCAACCCAAATGGTATAACTTTGTAACAAAAGGTGCCCCACTGTGTGACGAAAAGTGTTTTCTCCATGTCTTCAGGCGCCATCTTGATCTGATTATAACCAGAGAAACCGTCCATGAAGGAGAATATCTCATATTGCGCAGTGTTGTCAACCAGAACATCAATATGGGGAAGCGGAAAGTCATCCTTGGGGCTCACCCTATTCAAATCTCTGTAATCCACATGCATACACACCTTACTGTCCTTTTTAGGTACTGGTACTACGTTTGCAGCCCATTGTGGATAAGAAGTAATAGCTAATAATACGGTATTAAATTGTTTCATGACTTCAGCCTTGATCTTTTATGACATCTTAGGACACATACGACATACCTTTTGCTTCACGGGAGGGCAGTCTTCTTTTATTGGCAGACGATGAACCACAATATCAGTGTCCAGCCCCGACATGTCTTCGTATAACCAAGCAAAGATTTCAATGTAGTCATGCAACATCTAAATTAACCGTTCTTTGACATTATGCTCCAAGTTGGCACCTATTTTGATTTCCTTTTTATCCTCTTCAGTACCCAAGTTTACCGTCTCGACTGGCTCTTCACGAGGCTGTATTGCTCTTTCCTCCTGTTGTAAAAGTCTAGCAAGTTATCCTGGTACTTCACAATCTTCCTCACCTTCGCCTTAGACTTAGTAGATTGGATTTTAAAATTCATAATTGGCAACAGGAGAACCATTATCAATGGGATCTAGAGTGGATGTGGATCTGCAGTTTGATATGTGGGTGTGTGTAAGAGAGCATAGCTATTTTGATAAAGTAAAAGCAGAAAAGAAAGACGAAGAGCGTAAAATTTGTATGCAACACGTCCAATGATTTATTTATGACATATGAAAGTGAAATAATAACCCTCACAAATAAACCATTGTGCCTCGGGTAAGACACAAGGCTTTAGAGTTTAAATTATTCAAATATTACATATCCCAAAAAACAAAAAGACAATTACTCCTGGATGAAAGTAATGGGAACAAAGTCCTTGGCCATCTAATTCTTGAGTCCACCATTGGTAGTAGGGAAGATCCAATTGTCCAGGTCACAGTCATTGTCAGCGTCTTCTACAATATTGACTCTATGGTTGCTGATGCATAGTGGCGATCCTCTGGCGCGAACACGACGAACAACTTTTTGAGCTCCTGAAGTAAAACCCAAACCAAACTTGTCAGATTTGTAGGGGATGTCAGGGAGCTGGCCCCAGATAGTAACCCCACCTTCTTCAATTACATCTTTGGCATCCTTCGGAGAAGCCATCTTAAACAGAGGCCTGGTAATCTTTGGAACATTGGTAGTACTCCTGGTTGAAGAAATTGTCTGAGGAACCTCTTCAAAATTTTGGTAGGGAGTTTCGATGAACTCGTCGTCCATCTCAACGTACCTGAAAGAGTTCAGGTGGCTCACCATATATTCTTCCTCACCACATACTATGACGATCTTCCCATTAATCGGATACTTCAATATTTGATGCAGAGTAGAAGTAATAGCACCGACCCCATGGATCCAAGGGTGTCCCAACAAACAAGAGCAAGACGGGCGGATGTCCATCACATAGAAAGTGGAGCCAAAAGTTTGGGAACCAACTTTAATAGGAATGTCCACCTCCCCATGTACCATTCTCTTGGAACCATCAAAATCCCCCGCCACAATATTACTAGGCTTCAATGTAAGTTCTTCACAGTCCAATATGTCCAAAGCACCCTTGGGTAGGGGTGTTCAAAACCAAACCGGTCCAATAGAAAACCGCAAAATTGAACCGAACCAAACCGAAACCGCAAAAAATCTCATTTAGTTCGGATGTGTTTGAATCATTTTCTCACGGAACCGTGCAGTTTGTTCGGTTTGTGGTTTATATTTTAGAAACTGAACCAAACCAAACAAAACCGCATTATGTTATAAAATCTTACTAACCAATATATATTTCTTTAATTCTTTAGAGAAATCAACATGTATTATGTGTATATTTTATCATACTTTATATTATATTTATTTTAATTTACAAATCATAAAAAAATAAAATATTATTCATTTATAAATACTATTTTCACAAAATATATTTTATCGTATTCTTTGTATAATATTTATTTAAGAATGCAATCTTGTCTATATCATTATTTAGATTTAGATAAAATAATAATACGCAATTTTATCTATCAAATTATAAACTTATTTTGACAATTATAAATTTTTTTATGGTAATGTATGAACAATTAAACACAAAATTATATTTTCCTCTATATTTGTATGTATGACTTAATAAAAAAATTTTGTAAAAAATTGAACCAACCCAAACCGCGTTAGCTTGGTTTAGTTTGGTTCGAATTTATTTTTAAAAGCCAACCGAACCAAACTGAACTGCATGTTTTTTTCTCTTGCGGTTCGGGTGATTTTTTGCTTCAAAACCGCCCAAACCGCGAACACCCCTACCCTTGGGTAGAACATTTAGTGATGAACCCGTATCAACCAGAACATGAGTCAGGGTAGTGCCCCTGCACTCAATAGAGACATGTAGGGCATCATTATTATTTCTTCCTTTGGACGTCAAATCATCATCATAGAAACCGAGTTCGTTGTCAGCAGTCAGACTAACAACACAATTCTCAAATTGGTCGGCAGAAGTCTCTTGCGGCACATGAGTAGACTTCAGGAACTTCACCAAGGCTTTAGAATGAGCTTCAGAGCATAACAACAAGGCCAACATTGAAAATTTTGAGGGGATCTACCCCAATTGTTCCACCACTTTGTAGTTACTTTTCCGTATAATCTTCAGTATTTCCTCCATTTCTATTTTAGAGGCTTCATGAATGGCTTCTTTAGGTGCCTCCATCCGGGCAGGCTCAACCAGTACTTCTTTGCCCAGAGTCTCAGCTGACTCAGTAGCAGGAACAACAACAGGAGTGACAATAGGAGTAGCAACAGGAGTAACAATATGAACATTAGTAGGAATAACCAAAGGAGTGGCAACGGTCTTTGGAGAGATTTCAGGAGAGAAAATCCTTCCGCTTCTGGTAATCTTACTGGTCCTAACAATGTTGTCAATATTAGGATCAATATCTTCAGTAGCTTCATTCTTGATAACAAATAGGTCTTTCTTGACGCCATGGTAGTAGACATCAGTTTCATAGTTCCAAGGAACATCCTTATCAGAGGAATGTGGTATTGGCCTTGCAAAGGTTATAATTAAAGAAGCAACCTTAGGAGTGGATGTAATCCTGACAGGTCATTTAAAGGAGACCCTGGAAGGATTGTCAAAAATGGTAATTATTGACACATCTTCATATCTTGCATCTTCACATAGATTTTTTATAGAGGGAATCTTCTCAAACAGAATTTACTTGTTGTTCATCAGGTGTTGGACACCTATCTTAACCATTAAACAACCATTGGGAAGAGACGCACACAGGTGGAAACCTTCACCACAGCCCGAAAATAAATCGGCTTGTAAGAGATTCTTATTAACAATTGACAGAGGGGTAGTCAAATCCTCCACAAAAGAAACAAATAGAACATCATCAACAGCATTAATACCCTGGTCATATTTGGGCATTGGTACAGTTATCACATTGGGGGTTTCAGGAGGGTCAAATTCAATCTCCTTTGCCTCAATAAGATCCTGAATTTTATTCTTTAGAGCCCAACAATCATTTGTATCATGTCCTGGACTGTTGGAGTGGTAGGCACACCAAGCATTTGGATTATAACGGGGAGATGTAATGTTTGGATTTTGAGGAGGCTCCCTCAAGGTGACCAAGCTAGCCTTCAACAGATGCTACAATAATTGTGATAAGGGCATGTTGAGTCTTCTAGGCACATCCTTCCTACGCTGATTATTTTGTCGTTGAATCGATGCAGGGTTGGAAATCATCACAGCTCCTACCATTGGACGGTGTTCAGTTTTACCCTGGTTTCTCTGGTCAAAAGCAACACTGACCTCTTTCTTCCCAGTGAAAGGCTTCTTCACTATCCTTGAAGATGCATCCCTTTGAATCTTACCGCTCTTGATACCAGCTTCTAGTCTTTCACCTGTCAATATTAGCTCGGTGAACCCGACTGAAGAGCTTCCAATTAATTGGTTGAAAAATGGACCAAACAAAGTGCCCGGGAACATGTCTACCAACTCCATATCAGACAAAGGAGGCTGGACTCTTTCTGCAAGATCTCTCCACTTATGGGAATAATCTTTGAACCCCTCACTAGAACCCATAGACATGCTTTGAAGTTGTGTACGGGTTAGAGCGAGGTCAGCATTGTATTGGTACTGCTTATAGAAAGCATCATCCATATCCTACCAATTGCCGATGTTGGTTCCCTCTAGCTGATAGAACCATTCCAATTGAGTCCTCGATAAAATTTCTTGAAAGAAATGCACCCACAAATTCCTATCAGCGGTGTGAGGTTGGATCTTCCTGACATAAGACCTCAAATGCAGTTTAGGACATGAAACCCCGTCATATTTAGTAAACACGGGAACCTTGAACTTCTGTAGAATGACCACTCCAGAAACCAACCCTAATTCTTCAAAATCCAGACCGGGTACCCTCTGAATTTCCACAGCGTTGAGACGATTCTTCAGCTGCTTGTATTTGTCATCAGCAGGAAGATACTTATCTTCAGCATAATCATCCTCTTCTTCATCAGACTCTAGACTATGGTCTTCTTCTTTTGTCTTCTCTTCCTGATTTCCCCCCTCATTTGACAGAGTTGCAAATTCTAGAGCTCGCTTTGCTGGTCCTCTAAATCTCCTTCCTATATTCAGGACACCCACTAGTTTCTTGGCCTTTTTCTTCTTGCCTTTGATAATGAGAGCCTTCAGGTCCTCTTGTCCCTTAGCCAGAGCCAGGAACATCTTCTGGAATTGAGCATTTTGGGCTTGAAGGTCCTTAATATTTTGTTCGAGAGCCATTTCTTTTTGCTGAAATAAACAGCGAAAAGATAAGAAACCGGTCCTTGAAATTCATGTTTATGTAATGATATGTATGACATGTTTATGCGATGTTTTCAAGGATCTCGCGGGGTAAACACAAGAAAATGTTAGAATCCAACTGCAGCTATGATTGAAGAACTTTCGTATCATTGAACGTCCTTCTACGAGAATCAAGCTCACCATGTTGAGTGGGTCATAGCCTCTGACTCAAGTTGTCGTGCTTTGGTATTTTAACGACATTGGCTAGAGGAAAATTAATCCCCTTTCCCCCTGCTAGACGTCTGGTTCATCATAACCTGCATCACAGGCCCTAGAGATCCTTGAAATGGTTAGTGAAATGAGAATGGATGTTATGATGCATGATGTTATGTTTGAACAATTTAATCACACACAAGCAAAACACATAAGACCTTAGGTTTAGGCTTGCATGGGGTTTATAGGCAAGTACCCTCTTGAAGTTTAGTTGGTTTAACATGTCCTAGAAAAGTAACCGGGTTCTAAGGAGTCTCAATATCACTGATCTTTCTTTATCAGGAATTGTTTCAGCTCGGGCGATCTTTTCTCGCGGCCAAAATATCCCGAAAGTCTGATCTCAATGATTGTAGCATCGAGTATCAACCAATCCTCAGCTTTATACCGAGGCCAACTATCTCACTAATTTTCGAATGGCCAAGTTTGTTTAACTAAAGGTTCTAAGGTCAGTTAGTGTTTTATGACACCACACAACGACCCTGTAATCTCCTCGATTTAACACAAGGGATACCGGTACCAACAAATGTGTCACACTAATGCAACCATCGCTTTAACCATATCGGTCTATGTTGTATAGTCTCCATGATCTATTGCTGCTTACCTAAAAGTGCCCCAGATCTGGGTATAGGATCTTTACAAGAATACCCAAACATAAATCTGAAAAGTAAAGCACACAAATCAGACAAGGAAAGCAATTTTAAATATGATATATCTCTAAGGTAACCCCACTTTATCAATTCCCCAGTAGAGTCGCCAGTTCTGTAATGCGGTGGCAGAACCGGCTGTTATACTGGTTTTGCATTTGTATTCACAAATGTTACGGAAGCAAGATTCACCACCTACTTTTATTTTATCCAACAAAGTAAAGGGTTAAAAGAACAGAAAAATACCTTTCGAGATTATTTCTGAGTAAGGGGGTAGATTATGGAAAGGGAAGGTGTTAGCACTATTTCCATCCGTAGTTATCTATGGGCTCTTAGATTCTTAGGTCATTTGAAAAAAATACCTTTGGCTTTGTGTGTTTGAAAAGTATTTTGAAAGGTGCCTTAGTACGACGAACTTTGTAATGTTTCTCGAATTGGTAGAGAATGTATACAAAGTGTTTGAAAAAAAATTTTGAAAAAGCATTTGTGTATGTGAGAAAAATGGTTTTGTTTTGAGCAAGCGTATATGAACTATCTACTTTACTCGAAAGGTTGTTCTTTTCCTCTTTTCCTTTAGACAATGCTATCCTATTATTAGTGAGTACGTAGCCCTAGTCGTTGGATGTTTTGAGGGGCATTCGAAGGGACATCGTATAGTCACAAAGGAAACTGGGAAAGAAACCTTAGTAACTACCCTAGGGTTTTTAGATCATATAGAGGCAACATCGAGAGGGTCATTTTTTTATCTTTTAAACCAGAGGGTAGCCACTAAAGTCTCTCATGTTTCATGAGTTATGACTGTTTTATTCCGAAGGCAACCGAAGTAATGGTACTCTAGAGGCGCGCATGTGCAAATGCATTGTGTTTTAGTTATTTATCTTGATGTTAGGTTTGCTAACGCTTATTTATTATGTTCTTGCCATACAATCCTATTAGTCATGCATCTAGACAGTTAATAGTGTGCGGGAATTTAAAGTGTAGAAATGTAAAACCTAATTGTTGTACCCCAAAATTTGCCCTCTCATTTCTCAAAGAATCACCCTGGATTCTCAAAGTTTTCTCTCATATAATTCCAAGCCTTGAATTGTCATTTATTTCCAAGCAAACCATTCACAAGGGCAAAGTGGTCATTTGCGTGCTGAGAAGTCTAAATTTGACTTTTGGACCAAAACCAAGTTTCAAGAATCATATTTCATCAAGACATGATTGGAATATGAAGTTTGTATCATCAAAAAGTTCAAAAGTCAAATTTACTATGGAAAAGCCAAATTTCTAAATACTTTGGATTTTTCTAAGTATTTAAGAAAAATGACACTTCAGAACTTCTGAGCCAGCCTCCAGACAGGTGCAGTCAGAAGTTGTAAACATGGTTCAGCACTCAATCTTCAGTCAGAACATGGCTCTTCAGCATCTACGCAAGTTCAGTCAGAGTTTGCCAGGGTAATGCAAAAAAGGTAATAAAGCAAAATACGAAGCCTGAAAAGCTCCTTCAGAACATGCTGGATCCAGAAGATAAGAGGATCAAAAGATTGGATGCTACGTAGGAGCAGAACTTCTGATCCAGAACTAAGCCATGGTGAGAGTTTCACGTTGCAGGATTTCTGGTTGTGATAAGTCTCATCATCATTTAATGCTCACAACCACCTTCTGAGTCTCTATCCAAAGGATTTTCACCATGTGTATCTCTACTATCTTGGGATAGCAACTTTGCTACAAAGCCCATGCTTTTCTTTTTGTTTTTCCTTAAATCCCACTGACAACCACCATGCTTGCTTCAAAGACAAGGAAACGCTTCATCACATGAAGGCTATATATCAACGCTTTGGTCAGAAAATGACCAGATCCTAAAACCTGGAGATGTAAAAAACACAAGAAGGGGGGTTGAATTGTAAAACTTAAATCAAAAGCTTAAACAACACTGTATTTTTATCCTGGTTCGTTTGATCTCAAACTACTCCAGTCCACCCGTCAAGGTGATTTCGCCTCTCTCCAATGAGGTCTTAATCCACTATAATCAACTGATTACTCAACTACTTTAACAAATGTTAAAGCCTTCTTGAGTATAACCATATACCGGTTTATCTCAAGGAAATTCTCTTACAGATAATTGAATCAAAAGTGTGTTTGATGTTTTCTAATAAAACTATATATCACAACTGTGATAATACACAATATTAAGCTTAGAATGAAACTGGACTGCTAATTCTTTTGAGTAGGCGTGGTTGAAATCTTTAGCAAATTGTATGAGTGAGTTCATTTACGTAGGCGTGTATATGCGTAAAGATTATTAGCCTTTTCTTTTCTCACACAGTCTTGTATATATAACCAAGGAAAAGATATGTTGTTGTCCATAAATCACTTTCAATGATAATAACGTTCTTTCCTTTTTGAGAAGATCTTGTCTTGGAATAAAGCCGTTGGTAATTAATCTGTCTTGAATGCTTAGTAACTCTGACGCTTCAGAGTCTTCTCTGCTTATGGTAATCAGAGTGTTCTTGGCTTTAACTTATTCTGACGCTTCTGAGTGCTGATGACTTGGTAAGGATCTTGATCAGAGTCAGAGTATTTTATGCGCAGATTATGTTCATCAGGCTTCAGCGTGTAGCACATGTTATTTGATCTTCTGATGCTGACATATCTTCTGATGCTAATGTTGATACTGATCTTCTGATGTTGATTCCATCAGAGTTTCTGTAAACACAAAACATAATTTTAAGTAGCATATATGTCTTATATATAAATCTTACAATTTATTTATTCTTGTATTTTGTTATCATCAAAACTCTAATTGAGGGTTGTAAAATCAAACTATGTTCTAACAATCTCCCCCTTTTTGATGATGACAAAACCCAGATTTTTTCAATTTAAAATTAAAGAATAAAAGGTATCAGAGATTAAAGATAAAGAATAAAAGGTATCAGAGATAAACAAATAACGAATAAAAGGTATCAGAGATAAGAAGAGAAAACTCCCCCTGAGTTGATTACTTCCCTTTAATTCCATGAGACCTTGAGCATCAGAACTTTACTGTATCGGAGTTCATCAGATTCATCATAGTTTTGTACCTGTAAGCTTTTCAGAAGAGAAGAGAATTAAATAGATCAGAATGTTTGAGACTTATGTCTCAGTAACCCGTTATTGAAAAAAATCATTCTTTCTCCGCCTTTTTGTCAGTTATCAAAAAGCACAAATAATCAGAGTTAAAATGATCAGAGCTAAAAAAGCATTTATATTAAAAACAGAAGCAATGATAAGTTCAGAACATTTAAAAATATTACAGATAAACAAGTTATAAAAACAACAAGGAAATTCTAAGAAGGAGGAGGAAGTCGTGCGAACAGAGCTTCCAACATGCTCTTGATTTGAGTGCTGGTTTCCTGTTGCTGAGATAACATGTTGGCTATTGTATCGATTTTGGTGTCCTGCTTATCCATTCTTTCATTCATCAGCATATCAGATCTTTTCAAGTCTTCAAGAGTCTGCCTGTCAAGAGAGGAAGCTTAAGGATCTTCAGAAATAGGGTGCTTCTCAGAGCTTTCAGCAAAAACTTCTTCTTGACCCATGTCTTCAGCTGGAATCATTTGTTCTTCTAACTCTGGTTGACGGTATTCAGACCAACGAGCATTGTCCAGCGGGAGTACTTCTTCCTTAAGCAGCTTGCTCAGAACTGGACCTTCAATTTCCTTCAGCAGATTGCTGAAGTTCTGTTGAGCTTGTCCATAGCTATGTTCTTGCAACTTAAAGGTTTCAGAGCATACCCATCTTCTAAACTTTGTCCAGAGGTAGTCTGAAGCAGCAAGATCAACCAGTTCCAGACTACCTTGTTTCAAAGAAGTGATCCACTTCTGTACTTCTGTTTCAAAGTTCAATATGCTGGAACCAACATCTGGATGTTTTGGTTTAGGGATAGCAATTTTGTTGGTTATTGTATCAAGGCGTTCAAGTACTGTTAAGTCAATGACAGTCTTGCTGTGGTCATCTGAATTGGCTTTTGGTGAGGGATTGGGAGATTCAGGAATTATGATTGGACTTGATGGGGAATTTGGTGGAGTTATTTCTGGTGAAGAGGGAAGTTGAGGAATATTCACAATGGTGCCAAAGGGCAATTGAATGGCCAAAGGTTGTGGTTCAGGGGATTCAGAGGGTTGAGCCTCAGAGGTTTGAGTCTTAGGTTGTGGAGATTTTTCAGGTTGAGGAGAGGGTGGATTAATTTCTGGTTGAGGAGATGAAGGTTGTGGGATTTCTGGTTCTGGAGAGAGTGGAATTTCTGGTATTGGTGAGAGGGGAATTTTTGGTTGTGCTCCTGTGTTTGGATTTGGATTTTCTGTTTCGAGAGCAGAAGTGTGTTGGTCTATATCAAACAATACTTTTTCAAGTTCTTGTTCTGGTATGGCTTCAGTATTTAGAATTTGTGGTTGGGAGCGAGATCTTTCGAGGGTTAATGATTCAGAAGGGTCAAAATCATCGAAAGTTTGAGGTGTTGGGTTTTCAGATGGAGTTGGAATTGGGATAGATGTTGATACAACAGTTGAATCTAAAACAGTTACAGAAGCAGGATTACCTCTCTTCTTGGGAGTCTGTTAAGATGATCCTTCTGCAACAGCTTTTCTTTTCTTTGTCTTCTTCAGAACAACCTCTGGAGCCTTCTGCTGAAGATCTTGAATATTCAGATTTGGTGTTGTACCATCATCTTTACAAGCATCCAGATATCTCAGAATTATTTCAGGTTTAGAGTCGATTTCTGAAAACAGAGGGAAGTTGTCCAGAGGGACTCTTCTGCTGGAGATTTCAGCAAAAAGAGTGACCTGGGCTCCTTCTTAATGTTCTCTATCAACTTCATTTTCTTCAGATTTTTGGCATTCAGCTGCTTGCCAACAGTAGGTTCTAGAGTGCTAATTTCTTGAGCCTCTGTCAGATGATCAATCAGCCTATTCTCTGTAAGAATATCTGATATCAGTCTTCCCAAGGGTATCCAATCCCTTTTTGTTCGCTCCTCTTCTCTTGTTTCTTTAACACTTGTTCTGAGATGGTTGAACAGAAGATGAGCCAGATTTATCTTGACCTTCTGAGAAATGAAATAGATCAGAAACTGCTGATCAATATTAATGTAATCAGGAGAGCTGGTAGGCTTCCTATTGTTGAAGCAGCCCAGAATGATCTTGGCCCAAATTTTGTGCTTGTCCTTTAAATCCCTTATCTTGCTGGAGGGAAGCCCCAGAGTAAAGATTTCCCTTGAAATTAGGGCAGCATCTGCACACCTTTCTGCCATATCAATGAAACGAACACCACCACCATTGTAGCCTATCAAGCGTGCAATGAGGTCTTCAGTGATAATAATCTTCTTCCCCATGATGTAAGACGTGACTTGATAATTTGAAGAAGAAGCGTGAATCCAAAATTCCTTTACCAGAATAGGAAATGTTGGACCCACCAGTCTGTCAAAATACTTTTCCCAACCTTGAGTTTTAACCTCTTCAGATAGATCAAACCCATTCTCCTTAAGACTGTTGAAATCCACGATTAATTCTGACAGAACTTCAAGGTTTTTGATTGGAGTTAGAAGCGTTCTGAAGGGTACTTCATATTGTTCAGATGAAACAGTTTTCTGGGAACCTGAAGAAGGAATGCTGGAAGAAGCCATGTTCACACGAGGTTTTTGTGGAAAAGATTGAAAGGGTTTCTTGAGAAAGAAGAACACTGAAAACAGAAATATTCAGAGAAAATGAAAGTGAAGGTAAAGCGTGTAAATGGTGTGAAGTGTGTTTAAATAGATTTCTAAAAAGTTTTTTTTTGAAAACATAAACGTTAAGAGAGAGAAATTAATAATGATTATTAGCATTTAATGATAGCTGATTTTAGGGGATTCAGAAAGATATTTGGAACGGTTACCCATGACATGTGTCTCAATGCATCCAATCAGCGCTTTTGCCTTTTCAGAAACGTGAACGCGTGTTCAGCCTCAGAAAATGGCTGATAACTGGATGACACTTGTTTGCTTGAGTGAACAACACATTTCTATCCTTGAAATGAAGCACTCAGATCTTTATGGATAGATTCTGATACAATCTGCACTTCTAAAGTTCTGAAAGAAGATTGATCAGTAGTTCACAGAAAAAATAAACAAAGTTCTGAAGGTTAATATATAGAATCAAAACAATTTCATTCTGGGCAGAGCTTCATGCTGAGATGTTTCAGAATGAAGTTGAACATATCTTCAGAAAGTGGTTTTGTAAAAATATCAGGCCATTGATGGTCTATGTTAATAAATTTTAAATTTTAAATCCCTTTCTGAATATAGTCCCTAATAAAATGATGTTTTATTTCTATATGCTTAGCCCTAGATAAAATTGGATTTTTGCTGAGACAAATAGCAGAAGTATTGTCACAGAGGATAGGAATGTTACTCTCAAATATCTGGAAGTCCTCAAGTTGACTTTTCATCTAGAGCATTTGTGTGCTGCATCCAGCTGCTGCTATGTATTCAGCTTCTTCTGTTGATAGAGCAATTGTAGATTGTCTTTTACTGGACCATGAGATCAAATTTTCTCGCAGAAACTGGCAGCTTCCAGAAGTACTTTTACGTTTTACTCTGTCTCCAGCAAAATCAGCATTATAATATCTTACTAAGCTGTAATCACTTGATTTTCTATAAAATAAACCCAGATTAGTAGTACCTTTCAGATACTTGAAAATTCGCTTACCTGCTATTAAGTGAGATTCTCTAGGATCTGATTGGAATCTAGCACAAATGCATACACTGAATAAAATGTCAGGCCTTGAAGCTTTCAGATAAAGAAGAGAACCAATCATACCTCTGTAGACCTTCTGTTCTACCTTTTTACTTACCTCTTCTCTTTCCAGAATGCACGTGGGATGCATTGGAATCTTTAATGGCTTACATTCTGAGACATCAAATTTCTTCATAAGTTCTCTGACATATTTGCTCTGATGAATGTAAGTTCCTTCTGGGGTTTGATTGATCTGAATGCCCAGAAAGAATTTCAGTTCCCCCATTAGGCTCATCTCAAATTCTACCTGCATACACTTAGCAAACTTTCTTCCTAGAGAAGGTTTAGTAGATCCAAATATGATGTCATCAACATAAATCTGACATACTAAAATGTCATTTTTAACTGTCTTACAGAATAAGGTTGTGTCCACTTTCCCTCTGGTGAATTCCTTTTCTAATAGGAAGTTACTTAGTCTTTCATACCAAGCTCTGGGAGCTTGTTTCAGACCATAGAGTGACTTCTTTAGTTTGAAAACATATTTTGGATTTTTGGAACTTTCAAAACTAGGGGGTTGGTGCACATATACCTCTTCTTCTATATAGCCATTTAAGAATGCACTCTTAACATCCATCTGATACAGAGTGATGCCTTTATTAACAACAAATGAGATTAAGAGTCTGATAGATTCTAACCTGGCGACTGGAGCAAAGGTTTCTGTATAGTATATCCCCTCTTGATGACTATAACCTTGTGCTACCAATCGTGCCTTGTTTCTGATGACTTCACCTTGTTCATTCAGTTTGTTTCTGAACACCCATTTTGTTCCAATGACGTTGAATCCTTTTGGTTTGGGAACTAGATCCCATACGTCATTTCTTGTGAATTGATTTAGCTCCTCTTGCATTGCTAGAATCCAGTCATTGTCCAGAAGTGCTTCATCAATTGTTGATTGTTCAATTAGAGAAACAAGTCCCATGAGGGATTCTTTAGAGTTTTTGAAGCTAGCTCTTGTTCTGATTGGATCTTCCTTTCTTCCTAAGATTATTTCTTCTGGGTGATCCATGCTGCTTCTGGATGGTCTTTTCTGAAGTTGATCAACAAAAGGTGTTGGATTACTTGCAGTGCCTCTTTCTGATGTTGAGGGAGTATCTCTGTTAAGAGCTTCTGATGACTTGTCTTCAGTACCTGTGAATTCAACTTCCATACCTGCAAGTAATTCATTCTGCTTTGACTTTGGAGAGTCAAGCTTATCATCAAAACGAACACTAATTGATTCTTCCACAATCTGTGTTTCTGTATTGTATACTCTGTACCCTCTTGAGCGTTCAGAGTATCCTAGCATAATACACTTTTGTGCTTTAGAGTCAAACTTGTTCAAATAATTTTTTGTATTCAAGATAAAACAAGTACATCCAAATGGATGAAAATATGAAATGTTGGGCTTTCTGTTCTTCCACAATTCATATGGAGTCTTTTCCAGAATAGGTCTTATGGAGATTCTATTCTGAATGTAACACGCTGTGTTTATTGCCTCTGCCCAGAAGATCTTAGCAACGTTAATCTCGTTGATCATGGTTCTGGCCATTTCTTGCAATGTTCTGTTCTTTCGTTCTACAACTCCATTTTGCTGGGGAGTTCTAGGACAAGAGAAATCATGCAGAATGCCTTTGTCATTAAAGAATTATTCAAAATCTTTGTTTTCAAACTCTCCACCATGATCACTTCTGACTTTGACGATTCTAAGATCCTTTTCATTCTGAACTTGGTTGCAGAAGGTGACAAACACAAAGTGTGACTCGTCCTTGTGTCTTAAGAACTTTACCCATGTCCATCTGCTATAGTCATCTACGATTACTAACCCATACTTCTTACCACTGACTGCAGCAGTTTTAACTGGTCCAAATAAGTCAATGTGCAGAAGTTCTAATGGCTTAGAGGTGGAAACAACATTTTTAGATTTGAAAGCAGGTTTTGCAAACTTGCCTTTCTGACATGCTTCACACAGAGCATCTGAATTGAACTTCAGGTTAGGAAGTCCTCTGACCAGATTGAGTTTGTTAATCCGAGATATTCTTCTCATACTAACATGTCCCAATCTTCTGTGCCAGATCCATTTCTCGTTGTTAACAGACAGAAGACACTTTACATTCTGACTTTTCAGTTCAGAAAGTTTGATTTTATAAATGTTTTTTTCCTCTTTCCATTAAATAGGATAGTCCCATCTTTCTGACTAACAGCTTTGCATGAATTTTGATTAAAGATTATATCATAACCGTTATCACTTAATTGACTTATGGATAACAGTTTATGCATTAATCCATCTACTAATAACACATTTCTTATAGAGGGAAGATTTCCATTACCTATTGTTCCAGAGCCAATGATCTTTCCCCTCTGATTGCCTCCTAAACCTACGTGGCCTCCAGGCTTAAGTTCCAGGCTTTGGAACATATGCCTTCTTCCCGTCATGTGTCGTGAGCAGCCAGAGTCCAGGTACCATGACTGGTGTTTCTACTTTGCTGCTAAAGATATATGCCACATGTATTATTTTATCCTTAGGTACCCATATTTTCTTGGGTCCTGATTTGTTAGTTTTACCAAAACTCTGGTTGAATTTTGGCTTGATAGAATAATTACTACTTGTATATTTGATGTCATGTGTGTGCCCATATACAAAGTGTGAATCAAGTGAAGTGCGTTTTATAACTAAATCCATGGAATTCTTTGGTGTAGGTACCTTACCTTGGTATCCTATTCCTTTTCTGCCATTTCTGCTAACTCCATAGATCATTGAAGCCATTTTGCTTCTATCTATGTTTTTAGCTAGAAACTTCTGAAAGCTGTGATCATACTCCTTGATGATCTCATCAGCACTTCTGGGAGTTTCAGGGATTGTTTCCTTCTGAGAGTTTTGCAATAGATTTTCTAATTTTTAAATTTTATCTTTTAACTCAGAATTCTCCTATTTGAGACTCTCAGTTTTATCAGAGTCAGAAGTAAGATTCCTTTTCAGGTTTCTGAATTTGACTCTGATCTGCTGATATCTTTCCAGAATTTCATTAAGGCTTTCAGCTAGTTCAGCCTTAGTAAAGTTTATAGCAAAGTCAGGGAATACCTCTTCTGTATCTAATTCAGAGTCTGACTCAGAAGCTTCACTGTCTTCTGTTATGTTTGCCATGAGAGCTATGTTTGCTCTTTCATCATCTGATTCTGAGTCAGCTTCAGATGTGTCAGAATCATCCCATGTAGCCATGAGACTTTTCTTCTTTTCCTTGCCAAACTTCTTTTTGGGCTTTTCCTTCTGAAGCTTTAGGCAATCACTTTTGTAGTGTCCTTGCTCGTTACATTCATAGCAGATGATGTCTTTGTTGTTTGGCTTTCTGCTTCCTGAAGAGCCTTCAGATCTTCTGTGTCCAGAGGAGGATTCTAACCTTCTGTATCTGGAGAAGGATTCATTATGATTCTCTGATCTTCTGGGATTCCTGAACTTCCTTTGCCTTTGCTTCCATAATTGGTTCACCCTTTTGGAGAGGAGAGATAGTTCATCTTCTTCTGATGAAGACCCATCAGAGGTTTCTTCTACAGCCTGCAAAACCTTGGAGTCAGATTTTCTGTTAGATTTTAAAGCTAATGGCTTACCTTGCTTTTGAGGTTCATCTGCTTCTAGCTCTATCTCGTGACTTCTGAGGGAGCTGACAAGTTCCTCCAGAGAGATTTTGTTGAGATCCTTGGCTAGCTTAAGCGCTGTGACCATTGGCCTCCACTGTTTTGGAAAGCTTCTGATGATCTTCTTGACATGATCAGCAGTAGAATACCCTTTGTCAAGAACTTTGAGACCAACAACCAGAATTTGAAATCTTGAGAACATCGTTTCTATTGATTCACTTTCTTCCATCTTGAATGCCTCGTACTTGTGAATGAGCGCAAGAGCTTTGGTTTCTTTGACTTGAATGTTGCCTTCATGCGTCATTCTCAGAGAGTCAAACATATTCTTTGCAGTGTCTCTGTTTGATATCTTTTCATATTCAGAATAAGAGATGGCGCTGAGAAGAATTGTTCTGGCCTTGTGATGATTTCTGAAATCACGCTTTTGCTGATCAGACATTGCTTTCCTGTCAACCTTCTGACCACTTCCATCCACTGGGTGCGTGTATCCATCAGTCACCATGTCCCACAGATCAGCATCATGGGCCAGAAAGAAGCTTTCAATTCTGTCTTTCCAGTAGTCAAAGTTCTCTCCATCAAAGACTGGAGGTTTGCCACTGAATCTGTCTCTTTCTTCATTGTTGTCATTGCTGATGTTTTGATGTGGTCCTGCCATTGTGTTTTTCTGACGCTGGATCTTGTACTGACACGGTTAAGTATTATAAGCTCAGAACCAGGCGCTCTGAAGCCAATTGAAGATGTAAAAAACACAAGAAGGGGGGTTGAATTGTAAAAATTAAATCAAAAGCTTAAACAACACTGTATTTTTATCCTGGTTCGTTTGATCTCAAACTACTCCAGTCCACCCATCAAGGTGATTTCGCCTCTGTCCAATGAGGTCTTAATCCATTATAATCAACTGATTACACAACTACTTTAACAATTGTTAAAGCCTTCTTGAGTATAACCACAGACCGGTTTATCTCAAGGAAATTCTCTTACAGATAATTGAATCAAAAGTGTGTTTGATGTTTTCTAATAAAACTATATATCACAACTGTGATAATACACAATATTAAGCTTAGAATGAAACTGGACTGCTAATGCTTTTGAGTAGGCGTGGTTGAAATCTTTAGCAAATTGTATGAGTGAGTTCGTTTACGTAAGCGTGTATATGCGTGAAGATTATTAGCCTTTTCTTTTCTCACACAGTCTTGTATATATAACCAAGGAAAAGATACGTTGTTGTCCATAAATCACTTTCAATGATAATAACGTTCTTTCCTTTTTGAGAAGATCTTGTCTTGGAATAAATCTGTTGGTAATTAATCTGTCTTGAATGCTTAGTAACTCTGACGCTTCAGAGTCTTCTCTGCTTATGGTAATCAGAGTGTTCTTGGCTTTAACTTATTCTGACGCTTCTGAGTGCTGATGACTTGGTAAGGATCTTGATCAGAGTCAGAGTATTTTATGTGCAGATTCTGTTCATCAGGCTTCAGCGTGTAGCACATGTTATTTGATCTTCTGATGCTGACATATCTTCTGATGCTAATGTTGATACTGATCTTCTGATGCTGATTCGATCAGAGTTTCTCTAAACACAAAACATAATTTTAAGTAGCATATATGTCTTATATATAAATCTTACAATTTATTTATTCTTGTATTTTGTTATCATCAAAACTCTAATTGAGGGTTGTAGAATCAAACTATGTTCTAACAAAACCTTGTTTATACAACTTGCTGCAGACCTATGACCAACATGGCTCAGCCTACGCCTGCATCTCGTGATTACACCAAACTAGCATACGAAGACTGTGACGAAAAAGCAAAGGAATAGGATGCCAAAACAGGTTCAAATCCTATTTGTTTTTTCCCCCCAAAGTCACAACAAATTCATCTATAAATACTTAGCTCCATCACACGTTCAAGGGGCTGGATTTTGAAGAGAGAGATTGGCCAAAAGAGAGAAAAGGAAGTTGTGAAACCTTCATAAAAATCCAGATTTCTCATACACAAAAACAAACCCGTGTTCTTTCCTCTGAACCAAAGAACACAACCACTCTTGCGTCTCTCTTGCTGAGTCAGAACATCCAAAGGTAGCCACTCAAAGCTCCAAGTACGCTCCAGGTAAGTCTTTCTGACTTTACTTGCTTTTCGTTCTAAACATCATTAACAATCTAAATATCATAGCATTAATGTTGTACATATCATTGCTTAAGTAGAAAAAACTGTGGATCAGAACTTCTTGATTAGGGTTAGACTCGGATTTAGGATTAGAACTTCTATAAACTGTTGTGCTATTATCCTTCTGATTTTGTTGTTTATTAAGAACTGAATAAATTTTTGATGTACTGATTAAGAGTTGAAATATTGCATAGAACATCTGATGACTCACTCACCGTTTTAACACTTAGAACTTCTGATGTTCACTCACTGTTTTAACACTCAGAATTTCTTATGTTCACTCACTGTTTTAACACTTAGAACTTCTGATGACTCACTCACCGTTCTAACACAACACAAAACTTCTGAGTTCTCCTCACATGTCAAATACACTGAACTTCTGATGTTTCCATCAGCTATTTTCAAACACTATGAGTTTCTGATTTTCACACGATGATAATACGGAACTTCTGACTTTTGGTTCACTGGCTGAACACCATCCAGAACCTATGTGTTTTCCCTCTAACGTTTCTTGCAGGATCTCAGAGTTTACCAATCCAAAACTTCTGATCCCACTGACGTCTCCTGCTGAGTCACAGCGCTCTTGACTTCAGAACTTCTGATCCTAGTTGTTTTGCTTGCAGCAACACGCTGTTCCTATCTTTCATTTATTTTTATTTTTTAACATTTTTAATATTAACTCTTTGTATTAGCATAAAAAACATAAAAATATTTTCCTTTTAATTTATTTCCTTAAAGACAAAAACATTTTTAAACAAGTCCATTTCTTTCTTATATTATACACTTCAATATGGTTGTAATAGTAACTTAGGACTTATTTTTACTTACAGCCCCCATTCATAAATTTGTACCCCCATCCCCTAAATATTGTAATAGTATAGGACTTTACATTTCTGCAATTTATCGCTTTCAAATGTAAATGCTAGTAATTAGGCGTGTATGGCAAGATAAAACCAACAAGTAGACCACCAAAAATCAAAGACAAATGCATGACATCAAATACACTTGCACACTAGCACCCCTAGGGTTATTCCACTTGTTTCCTTACAAAATGGCCATGTTATGCATGTGGAAGGCCTTAGCACAAACGAATCGAAAAATACAAGATCATAGTCCCTCGATGATGCTATCAAAGTTGCCCTTTCAAAAATGATCTTAGTCCCTAAAGAAAATGTGCTAAGTCATTTCACAGCATTGCTATCATGGTCATACGATGACCCAATGCTCGTCCCTTCACATCCAACGATGGGGCTTCTTATCAATTCAATGGTAAGATAGCAACATCTAAAGGAGGAGGAAAAGCACATCTAAGACCTTTTGAGTAGGTAGGTTCGCTCTCAGTTACTCGCTTGCTCACAACAAAAACATTTTATGCACCAACACTCTCACTTTGAAACATTTTCAAAAAGACAAACATCATTGTATACATTCTTACGAACGAGAATCATTACAAAGATTGCCTAAACAATGGCCTCTTTTAGAAAATACTTTCAAAACCACACAAAGCACATTTTCAAACAAAAGGAAGTGATCTAACAAGTAACTAAGAGCCCATGGAAAACCATGGATGGAAAGGGTGCTAATACCTTCCCTTTTCATAATCTACCCCCCGAACTCAAAAACATCTCTAAAGGTCTTTCATGTGCTTTTTCACCTTTCCTTTTTGGATAAAAGAAAAAGTCGGTGGCGACTCTTGCTAAACCACAACATTTACGAATACAAAATACAAAACCTCAAGTCAGTTCTCCCACCGTATCACACTAACTATTACAAGGCTTCGGGAAGGGGGGTTATTTACAAGTCCAAAACTTGGGGAAAATAGAGCAGTAAAAGTAAAAGTCCAAGCTATTGTTTATTACATCCTAGTAAGCAGTTACAATAATATGAAAAAAAAAGTTCGAAAGTAAATAACAACGCGTGAAATGGAAATGACGTTTAAAACCCTATAAAGTTCTAAGTAAAATAAAACTCTTTTTGTTTGTTTTTGATTTTATGTTAAGAAAATAGTTGAATTAAAAATAATTAATCTAGATCTATATTTAATGAAAAAGTTAACTATAAAAGAAAAATGAAATTAAAGAAAAGAAATTAATTTCTAATTTTTTTTTTGGTATTTTTAATATGAAAAGAAAATAAATTAAAATCCCAAGTCTATTTAGTTTTAAATTAAAGAAGATGGTTTAAATAATTATTAATTAATTTAAAAATTAATTTAATTGAGGAAAATGCTAACCTAATATTTTTATGATTTTTATGTTGATTAAAAAAACAAATTAAAAGAAATAAATAAAAACAAAATAAACAAATATAAACGGGCCAGGCAGTAAATGGAAAAAGGGGGTGTAATTTGTAAAATGCAGGCCCAGATCAGGAAGAGGCCCTTGTTGCCTTTTGATCCAATGAGGGAGGTTGTTGAGAGTGCATGATGGACTTCACGTTGAGGGCACTGGATCTGGATTAGCCAGCATCTGGCAGCATGGGAATGATGGTGTATGGTGCATGCTCGTGACTGAGACGTATTGAATCTGCAAAAGAATTGTTAGAAAAATAAAATGTGAGGCCTGGGTATCGAACCCAAGTCTTTTCCAATACACACATTCCCTTTTACCATCTGAGTTGTTTGTTCATTTGTTGATTACAATACAACAATAATATCATATTTAAAAATGAATCAGAAATATATTTAAAAATAATAACGCGCGCGCTGATGGGCCCCTGTATTTGAATGGACCAATCAAGATGCACTACCTTGCCACGCTAGCCCTCCCCTGAGTCAAACGACCGGAGAGACGCCGAAGTCAAACTCCGGTCGTCTTCTCCGATGTATCACAACCTGCAAACTTACATAAAAGTGAAATTAAATCAAAACAAGTGACCCTATCCCACGTAAAACCACCTCCTGAATCCAAATTTTGGGTCTGTTTGGCCTGAAACAAACTAGTTTCTAAGATACGAAGGGAAATTCATATCATGCCCTAGCAATGGCACGATCTCATTCTGGCACCCTAGTTTACATGTAACGCATCCAAACAATCACATACACCATTAGTAGCATGGAAAAATGATCAATGTGTATTTAAATTATGTATTGAGTGAGTTTGAGATCAAAGATATATTACCAAACAGAGTGATCATGTAAGCGAGGTTTCTGCGTGTGTTAGAGTTTCTTAAGGCCTGGGAAACACTCCTGGGACCTTCAGGAAGTGAGTAGTGGTCTTGGTTTGGACTGAGGATGCTTGCAAATACAATTTCGAGTTTTGATAACTTATGAGATTTTATAAGAATTTGGTGTGGTTTTCTGAGGCAATGTATGCGTGCCCTAGGCTTGTAGAAGTGTTGAGTATTTATAGAGGGAGGAGAGGGCTAGCAAAGATGGCAAGAATCCACCCATAATGACCCTCTTTCAAATTAAAATCGAACAAATTAAAATATTTCCAAAAATGAATATTCTTGCCCATTTTGAGGTGCAATGAACCTGGCCTCTTTTTCATGAAATTTTGGACCTAAAACCAAACCAAACCATCAACCCATGTGTCATGATCCATCACTCACTATTTTATACAATTTATCTTGTATTTATTTGAATAAAAACAAAATAAATATGAATAAAATAGATAAAAAATGCAAGGCAAGGTAATAATGAGTTTAGAGGTCCTTCATAAGGTCATAAAGATGTTTGAAGCTTAAAAAGTTAAATAATTGACCTAAAATTTCAAATTTGTATGTTTTGCATTTCATGAATTTCAGCAAAATTTCCCAACTTGTACCACTCATAACTTTCTCAGTTTTCACCTTTAGAACATGACCTTAGACTTTTTGGAAAGCCCAAGTTGTCCTCTACAATATATATGTTGACAATTTTTGGATTTTGAGAAATTATCTTGATGTGAATGGTCTTGACAAAAAGTGTCTTTTGTTGACTTTCTGAAAATGACCTGTAATGTATGAGCTTGTATCTTCCAAATGATGCATTTCTTGAACTTGAGGATGAAATAGAAGTTGTAGGGAATTGTATTATCTGAAAAATGAGCTTTTGTTGGGGAAAAATGGATGAAGTATGTGAAAGTTATGTCTGGTCAAAGTTCAGTTGACTTCTATAGAAACCCTAATTTAGCAATTCTTGACTTTTGATAAATTAAGAGCATTTCTTGAGGAATCATGACCAAAACTTTATCAAATGATGATTATCACTTAAAAATGTTGATGTTGACAAAAAATCTTGAAGTTTGACTGTATATTGGCCACAGTTGAATTTTGAACTAGTACAGTTGATTTTTAAACACTTGAGTAGTTGACTGAGCAAACTTGTAGTGTGAGGCATGAAATTTTGAAGGGACATTCTTGAGGACATTTTAGGGACCATGGAAATCACTTTAAGCCCTTAAAACCCAAACATATTGGTGAAAAGTGAAACCCTAGTTGGAAGTTCATTGCTTAAGATAAGAATTTGTCTGGCCAATTCTTGGTCAACCTTGAGCAATTAAGGACCTCAATGAGCATGTCTTGAGTAAAATGAGAGGGAAAATTTTTGGGTACAATATTTTTATTCAACTCCCAACAATTATTGGTGTCATGGCCAGGACTATTTGAATGATAGGAGTATTTCACATTCGGATTATATTTGGGAGAGGAAGTATTGGGATTAGAGTGAGGATCTCTCAACGTTACCAAATCCGCCTTCAACAGATGTTTTAAAGCTTGAGATAATGGCATGTTAATTCTAGTGACTACCTCCCCGGGACGTCTGACCTCGTCTGATTTTTTTGTTGTTGTGGTCGTTGAACTGGGTCTGGGTTAGAAATCATTACCGCTCCTACCGATTGATGACGATCATTCTTGACATGACTTCTCTGTCCATAAAAAACATTAGTTTCCTTCTTACTAACATATGGTGTTTTCACAGCATTAGAGGTTGAGGCCATTGGGATATTCCCACTTTTTATTCCACTTTCAACTCCTTCGCCAGTTAAAATCAGCTCAGTAAACCCTGATGAAGAACTCCGGATAAGTAAATTAAATAATGGACCAGTCAAGGTGCCTATGAACATGTCCACTAATTCTTTGTCAGCCAAAGGGGGTTGCACCCTTCTAGCCAGGTCCCTCCACTTTTGAGCATACTCTTTAAAGCCTTCATTTAAACCCATAGTCATACTTTGTAATTGCATGCGAGTTGGTGCAAGGTTAGAATTGTATTGGTATTGTCTGTAGAGCAGCAGCCAAATCCTCCCATGTGTGGATATTAGTCCATATAGTTGATAGAACCATTCCAACTGTGTTACAGATAAACTTTCTTAGAAGAAATGAACCCATAACTTCCTATCAGTAGTGCATGGTTGAATCTTGCAGAAATAAGACCTCAAATGCATCTTAGGATAGGAGACCCCATCATACTTGGTGAAGACAAGGACCTTGAATTCGTGTGGGATGACCACCCCAGGGACCAAACCTAAATCTCCAAAGTCCAAAATAGGCATTGTTTGAATCTCTACAACCTTAAGTTGGTCTTCTAGTTGTTTGTATTTGTCATCTGCCGGTGGGTACTGCTCATTGGAGTAGTCTTCATCCTCAGAAATTTTGTTATTTCCACCCCAACCTTGGTGCTTCTGACATCCTCATCTCGATTGTATTCTTACTCAGAAGAAGCCTCTTCTATTTGAGCCAGTCGGGCAGGGCCTTTAAACCTTTTTTCCATGTTGAGGATAATAACCCGCTTCTTAGTATTCTTTTTTGTGACGATGAGTGTCATCATGTCTTGTTGTCCCTTAGCTAAGTTGAGGAGAGTCTCTTGGAACTGAGCTTGTTGAGTTTGTAGATCTTTGAAGGTTTACTCTAGAGCCATCTTATACTGAAATAAACAGTAAAAAGATGAGAAAACCTGTATCGGAAAACCTGCTTATGACATGATGCATGATATGTGGATGCAATGTTTTCAAGGACCTCAGGAATTTAAATTTGCTAGACAAAAAGGAAACAAACACAACAATTATATTAATAAGTTCAAGATTTAAACTGCCCCTTGGGCTTTACAATGAAAAAAAAATTTCTCAAACAGACAACAAAATAAACTCCAAAAACAAAAGACTCAAGTCTTCCACGACCGTTTCCTCTTTGTGTCGATGTATGCGTTTAGGCTTTGCTCCTCGTGAAGTTGCTTGGTGAGCACTAACACTTTCTTCTCGCTTGCATAAAATAGAGCTTCAAAGGTGTCTCATTCTCCCTTGAGTTGAATTCATGATATTTGTAACTCTCTGAGGTCAGTAGGCATGTCAGGATGAAGAATGGTATAAGGAATGTCCCCCTCGACAACAGGCTCCACAACTATTGGTAAGATAGCTGGATATGGCATGATGAGATTTTGAGCATGAGCTCGCACCCATTTGAGATAAGGCTCCAAAGGAATGGAGTTCTTATGCCCAAAAGTCTTGTTATAAAATTTGTTCACCATGCCCCAAGCTCGTATAAACCTTTCACGATAACCTTGCACATCGTTCTTGTAGTCGAATACAATACCCTGGATAAGCGTGTCACGAGGACCATCTTTTTGGGCATAACCAAATTGTCGCAGAGCCAAAGAAGGGTTATAAGTAATACCTCCCCTAATGCCTAGGAGTGGAACATTAGGGAACTCCCCACAGCGATTAATGATAGTGACATCTTTCAGAAACCAGGAACACCAATAGATATCCGAATGAGAGAGCGACATCATCCTTTGAGACCAACTCAAGCCTTGTTCATTCTTCAATACCGACTGGGGAAGGTGAGAAATATACCACCTAGATAGAAATGATATGCAACACATAAGAGCCCCTCTCCTTCTCATGGTACGAGTGTGAAGAGTATGCAAAATATCTCCGAGCAAAGTAGGCACATGGTTACGAGAGAGGAAAAGTTTGACAACATTCACATCTATGAGTTGGTCTGGATTAGGGAACAACACTAACCCATAGATTAGAAGAACCAAGACTTCTTCAAAAGCTTTCAAATCCATATCCTCCAAAAACATTCAAGCCTTCTCTAACAGAAATTTAGCTATAAAACCCTTGACTTTGCTCATTGTTTCCCAATTAGCTACAATGTCTGATCGCTTCAAATGTAAGGCTGATGCAATTTCTTCAGGTTGTGGATCTTTCTCTAGACCGGTGAAGGGTATTTGATCAAGAATAGGTACTCCCAATAGTTGATATAATTCTTCCATTATGGGCAACAATTGATTATCGGGAAAGGTGAAAGAATGATGTTTAGGGTCAAAGAACTGAAAGAGCACACACATCATGCTTTCTTCAAAGCTTGAGGTAGCCAAACTGAGTAGTTGACCATATCTATTGGTGAACAGATAATTCTCAGGAACCCTTGATTCTAACTCTTTGATTTGAAGAGGCACCCTTACAAAGCTAATTCGGATGGTATTTCTGCGAACGGAAGCCATATCCTACAAAACAGAATAAAGGTAAATCCCTAGGTCCTTGAAATGGTTAGTGAAAATGCTATGGCATGATGTCATGATGTTTATGATTTCATGAATAATTAATCACAAACAAAACACACAAAGCCTTAAGTTTAAGCTTGCATGGGGTTTATAGGTAAGTACCCTCTTGAAGTTTTAGTTGGTTCAACCTATCCTAAAAGAAGTAATTGGGTTCTAAAGAATCTCAATATCATTAATCTTTCTTCATCGGGCATTGTTTCAGCATAAGCAATATGATTTCGCGACCAAAATATCTCGAAAGTCCAATCTCAATGAGTGTAGTATCGAGTATCAACAACTCCAGTCTGCACCAAAGCCATCTATCTCACTACTTTCTAATGGCCAAGTTGTTCAACTAAGGTTCTACAGTCAGTTAATGCTTTATGACACCACTCAGCGGCCCCGTATACTTCTTGATTTAACTTAAGGGACACTGGTACCAACAAATGTGTTACACTAACATAGCCATCACTTCAACCATATCGGTCTATGCCGTACAGTTTCCACGATCTATTGCTACTTGCCTAATATGCCCCAAATCTGGGTATAGGATATTTTCAAGAAATAAACCCAAGCATATACCCAAAATGTATAGAAAACAAGGAAAACAAATAAAGAAATAAAGGTGATCTAGCTCTTAAGGTAACCCCACTTTTAGTATTAATCTCCCCAGTAGAGTCGCCAGTTCTATGATACGGTGGGAGAACTGACTTGGGCATTTTTCATTTTATCGCAAATGTTGGGATAGCAAGAGTCGCCACCGACTTTACTTGTATCTAATAAAGGAAAAGGGTGAAAAGAACAGGAAAGACCTTTTAAGATATTTCTTGAGTTTGGGGGGTAGGTTATGAAAAGGGAAGATGTTAGCACCCTTTTCATCTGTAGTTATCCACGAGCTCTTAACTTCTAGCTCACTTTGAAATGCTTTGTGTTTGTGCAAGTTTAAAAATATTCTGAAAACGCCTTCGTGCGGCAAAATTTGTAATGATTCTCGTATCGTTGAGAATGTATAAAAAGTGTTGGTTTTGAACACATTTGTTGAAAAGGGAATGTTTGGAAAGATGTTTTGAAAATGCCAATGTAAGGTAATTTTGTAATGATTCTCGTATCGTTGAGAAAGTATACAAAATGTTTATTTTGAAAAGTATTTTGAAAGTGTGAGGTGTAAAGATTGTTTTAGTTTGTGAGCAATCAATTACGAGCAATCTACCTACTCAAAAAGCCTTTGTTCTTTTCCTCCTCCTTTAGATAGTGCTACTTTACCAATGGTTGGTGTGATACGGTGGGAGAACTGACTTGAGGGTTTTGCGTTTTATCGCAAATGTTGCGGTTAGTAAGAGTCGCCACCGACTTTTCTTTTATCCAAAAGGAAAGGTGAAAAAGCACAGGAAATACCTTTGAGATTGTTTCTTGAGTTCGGGGGGTAGATTATGAAAAGGGAAGGTGTTATCACCCTTTTCATCCATGGTTTTCCATGGGCTCTTAGTTACTTTCTAGATCACTTGCTTTTGTTTTGAAATTGTGCTTTATGTGGTTTTGAAAATATTTTGTAAAAGAGGTCATTGTTTAGGCAATCTTTGTAATGATTCTCGTTTGTAAGAATGCATACAAAGATGTTTATCTTTTTGAAAATGTTTTCAATGTTTGTAAGATGTTTGGAAATGTGTGTGTTTGTTTTTAAAAATAGCAAGGATAGTCGTTTTGAAATGGAGCAAGTAACTAGAAGTAATCTACCTACTCAAATGTCTTTCTTGTTCATTTTCTTTTCCTTTGACATTGTTGTCTTACCATTGATTTGGTAAGCAACCCTATCTTTGGATGTAAATGGGACGGGTGTGGGTCATCGTATGACCATGATTAGCAATGTTGCAAAGTATCTTAGCATTTTGAGGGACTAAGATCATTTTTGTAAGACAACTTTGAATAGCGTCATCGAGGGACTATGATCTTGTTTTTTTTTTGTTTTGCTAAGATACCTTACATGCGTAATATGGCCATTTTGTTCAAGGCAACCAAGTGGAGCAACCCTAGGGGTGTTTGTGTGCAAGTGTGTCATTTTCATGCTTGATTTTGTCTTGAATTTGGGTTTTCTATTTGATTGGCTTTATCTTGCCATATAAACCCTAATTATTCACATGTTATATATAAAGCGATAAATTTGCGGAAAGTAAATATCCTACGCTATTACAATCATTTGGGGATGGGCTATACAAATTTACAAATGGGGATTGCAAGAAATTAAAATCCTAATTATCTATTACAACCATATTGAATATCCATGAAGAAAATATATGAAGCACATAAAAAATAATGAAAGGAAAAGAAAACATTTTGGATCATTATGTGTCAACACATGCCGTAAACTCAAGCTTCTCGAATGCACTCTTGTTTTGATGAAGACAAATCATGATTGATAAAGAAAGCAAAAATTATTGATCAAGCTAAAAGCCTCTTTGGATGAAGTCTTTGGTTCAATTCCTTAGCAAATTTCAAGGTATAATGATAATATGTACCTTAAACTTAAGATATAGATGCTCAATGATCAAAAGGAAACATTTTATATTGTCCAACCCTTTATTCAAGTTCTTTAAAAGAAAAAATCAATTTTTATTTGAGTGCAATCGATTTGCATGTTAGTGTAATCGATTGCACGCTTCAGTTTTTCAAAACATTGGCTACTGACTTCCAGTGCAATCGATTTGCATGGTTGTGCAATCGATTGCACAGTCAAAAAATTTGGAAATTTGGCTACTGGAACCCCGTGAAATCGATTTTAATGGTTTTCCAATCGATTGCACACTCAATTTTTTTGGAAATTTGGCTATTGGAACCTTGTGCAATCGATTTGCATGGTTGTGCAATCGATTGCACGCTGTATGATTTTGAAAAACAACTGCCTTACACCTGCCTGTTCATGATTTTTTTTACAAACCTTTTCTTCAAAGGTCACTGCATTTTAGCCTAAAAAATGAACCAAATGATGATGATTGAAATTAAGAGTTTAAAGTTAAGGAGACTTATCTTTCAACTAGAATTTATGTTTGGAACTTGAGGTGTTGCTTTGTGGATTGTTATGACCTTCTTTCAGTTATGAGATTTTTGAGAGTTTGTCAAAAAACTTCTGGTTTTCTTTCTCCCTTTTTTTCTCTTCTCTCTCCTTTTTTCTCTTCTCTCTCCTTTTTTCTAACCTTCTCTCCTTTTTTCTAACCCCCTTTCTCTTGCAATTGGCCTCCCTATTTATAGAGAAGGTTTGAGACTTCAAATAACTCAGATTTTTTAAATCACATGTTATGGTTATCTTGCTTGTTTTTGAAGCAAACATGAAGGACATGTTTCTAATGCTTGTACAAAGCTATGTAAAGTGGTTGATCACTTTAAACATGTTTGTTTTGACTTGTAGAAGTTGAGTGTGATTAGAACAACAAGTTAGAGGCTCAAGAAATTGACTTTATGATTAAAGTGAACTTTGCAAGAATGGCAACTTTGTGCCAAAAATGGAAAGATGCAATGGACAATACTTGAACCACTTGGATAATGGTTCAATCAATTGTGTAAACATCTGATTATGGATAGATTTTCAAATCAAGAGGCCTTCAAAGTGAAGATTATGCAGCATGGTTAAGATTTTTGTTCCTTGTTCATCACAAATCAGCCTTGTAAATCAATAATGAATATCCAACTTCATATCCTTGTATCTTCTAGCTCAAATATGATAAATTCATGCTCTTGGATGTTTTAGAAAGCTTGAAACACCCTCTATAACTTTCATTTTGGCCATTTTGATAAAATCATCTTGGAACTATGTGAAAAAATCCCAAGAAGTTGGGATAAAATCCTGCACAAAATCTGTTGAAAATTTCTCTAAGTGTTAAATGAAAATGTCATGACTTCATGAATTTATAACTTGAGATCAAAGCATATTTAGGAGAAGTTATGTAAAGCAATGTTGTAGATATCATGGAGATCTGCAACTTTCATGTTGAAAGTTTCCCTTGAACCGTCTTGCATCTTGGTGAAAGAATGGCATGAAGTGATGAAATTATCATGTATAAAAACACTTAGAAAATTTCTAAGTCTTGGAAATCTCGACTTTTCAAGTTGATTTTTGACTTTCTTGACTTTCTTGACATCTTGATGAAATTTAATCTTTGGGATGTAATGTTGACCAAAAAGTCAAAGTTTCACTTTCCAGTATGCAATTGACCATTTTGCCCTTGTGCCAATTTCAAGCCTAAATTGATGTATCAATGCTGCAAACTTGACTCGTAGGATATCTTGTGAGCAAATACTTGACAAATGAGAGGGCAAATTTTGGGGTACAACAGCTGCCCCTGTTCAATCTTCTTAAAACAGAAGAGTTAGATTGGCGAGTTCTACCATTCGTGACTCGAAGGTGGAAGATGATTTGACACTAGAGTGTCCATAAATTTGCACTCAGCGATGCGATGATAGGAGGAATGGGCTTAAATATTCCATTTGGAGAGGTGATAGAATCTTGTTGGAGATGGGCTTGTAGATGCCATCCAAGAATGCTTGTTGAATTGTAATTTATAAGTTGAAAGAATGAGTATCAGAGTTGCATCCATGTCTGGAGTGTATCTGAGCTGTATCTGAAAGCTGAATCTGAATGAGTATCAGGATGGCATCCGTATCTGGAGCGTATCTGAACTATATCTGAAAATTGGATCTGAATGAGTATCAGGATGGCATCCGTATCTGGAACGTATCTGAACTGTATCAAAAGGTTGAATCTGAATGAGTATCAGGATGGCATCCGTATCTGGAGCGTATCTGAGCTGTATCAAAAGGTTGAAATTGAATGAGTATTAGGATGGCATCCGTATATGGAGCGTATCTGAGCTGTATCAAAAGGTTAAAATTGAATGAGTATCAGGATGGCATCCGTATCTGGAGCGTATCTGAACTGTATCAAAAGTTGAATCTGAATGAGTATCAGGATGGCATCCGTATCTGGAGCGTATCTGAACTGTATCTGAAAACTGGATCTGAATGAGTATCAGAATGGCATCCGTGTCTGGAGCGTATCTGAACTGGATCTGAATGAGTATCAGAATGGCATCCGTGTTTGGAGTGTGTCTGAGTTGTATCAAAAGGTTGAAATTGAATGAGTATCAGGATGACATCCGTATCTGGAGCGTATCTGAACTGTATCAAAAGCTAAATCTGAATGAGTATCAGAATGGCATCCGTGTCTAGAGTGTATCTGTACTGTATCTGAATTTGGAATCTGAATGAGTATCAGAATGGCATCCGCGTCTGGAGAATATCCGTATTGTATCTGAATTTAAAAATCTGAATGAGTATCAGAATGGCATCCGCGTCTGGAGCGTATCTGTACTGTATCTGAATTGCATATTGTTAATGGTAACTGCTAATCTTATCCTAAAAAGGGTAAAATGTTAGATGAAACACAAAATTATGTTGCATGAAATGTATGATACAATGTATTTGCTTTATCAATGTTTATGATATATGGATGCAATGTATGCGCATGTGAGCTGATTTACTGTATTGCAGTTTGATTGAGGAAAATAAATCCTTGAATGCTGCGAAGGATATGTTGAATTTTCATGTCTTGAAGTTGAAGTACTGACAAACTCTTGTTCAGAGAAGTAAATTATCTTGTGAGGGTAATGCCATGCACTGCTTGTAAGGTCTGCTTGAGGAATCCTGAGAAATTTGACGATTTCTACTGGGGATTAGTAACTTGAAGTTTAGTTCCGTTGGGGATTCAAATGACGTACTGTGAGGATTTCTTGGGTAATAGCCTAGAGACGTTTTCCTATTCTTTCAACCTATCAGTAATTGTCTTTCTCATTTTGTTTATTTGTAAACAGTAATTATGTTCAAATGCATATATTCATCAATGAATCATTGGACGTTTTTTTTTGCAAACAAAACACAAGCGTAAAGAAAAATACAGATAGTTTTTTTGTACTTTCGAAGAGATATCTCTGTATTGACTTTGAATGAGTATTTTGTACAAAGGAGACAAACATTCTAGTAAGAGAATGGTGCCATAAAATAAGAAAAATTTATACAAAGAAAGATAGCTATGTGTAATAATCCCACGGGGTTCCCATTCTGCTATAGCCTTCATATCTCTGAGCATCTTGTCTATTTGTTGCTTCATTCGAAGATGATTAAATTGATCAGAACCTCCGAGTTTGTTAGTGGAAGTCAAATTTTTTCCATAAAGTGATCCGATGGGACATAGTCATACGCTTTAATTCCCTAACTTTTGCCTAGACCGCCCTTTCAGGTTTTCAGTCCACCGGGAAACCCTTTTTTGCCCAAGTCGCCCTTTCGGGTTTTCAACTTGCCGGGTGTACAGATTTTTTTTATTTTATCCCTAATTTTTGCCTGAACCTTTTTGGTTCACCGGGATGCCCTTGTTTTTCCTAGGTGTGTCAACCTAGAGGGTCTCTTATGCGTAGTATCTTTTGACTATGTTCGCGTTCGCAGGGTGTGGCAGGTCGTCGCCGTCCATAGTGGTCAAGATCATTTCCCCACCGGAGAATATGCCCTTGATTACAAATGGTCCTTCATAGGTAGGAGTCCATTTGCCCTTGGGATCACTTTGTGGCAAGATGATACATTTGATCACTATATCCCCAACTTGATATTCTTGGCGTTTGACTTTCTTGTTGAAAGCCTTGATCATCCACTTTTGATACATTTGACCATGGCAACCAGCAGTAAGTCTTTTTTCATCAATTAAGTTCAGTTAATCAAGTTGAGTCTGGATCCAATCGTCTTCACTCAAACCTGCATCCTTCATAATCCTTAGAGAGGGGATTTGAACCTCAATAGGCAAGACAGCCAACATGCCGTAAACCAAAGAATAGGGTGTTGCCCCAGTTGATGTGCCAGTCATGGTGCGATACCCGTGGAGAGTGAATGGTAGCATCGCATGCCAGTCTTTGTACGTGGCTGTCATTTTTTGTATGATCTTTTTAATGTTTTTATTCGTAGCCTCGACATCATCATTCATCTTTGGTCGGTAGGGAGAAGAATTGTAATGCTGAATCTTGAATTGCTCGCATAGTGCGGCGATCATAGTATTGTTGAGATTTGTACCATTGTCAGTGATGATCCTTTCTGGGATACCATACCGGCAAATGAGATTTTTCTTGATGAAGCGGGCGACAACATTCTTAGTAACGGAAGCGAAGGAAGCTGCTTCGACCCACTTTGTAAAATAGTCAATGGCCACTAGGATGAAACGGTGTCCATTGGAGGTTGTAGGCTTGATCTCTCTAATCATATCAATTCCCCACATAGCAAAGGACCAAGGAGCCGTCAAGACATTCAGAGGAACTAGAGGTACGTGCACCTTGTCAGCATAAATTTGACACTTATGACAAGTTCGGGAGTTTTGATAGCAATCTGCTTCCATGGTAGACCAATAATAGCCTGCCCGTAGGATTTTCTTCTCCGTCGTATGCCCACTGGAGTGGGTGCCAAAAGTACCTTCATGTAATTCAGCCATGATCTTTTCCGCTTCAACCTTATCCATACACCGAAGTAGAATGGAGTCATGATTACATTTATACAGGATGCCATTACTCAGGAAGAACTTAGCAGAGAATCTCCTTAAGAACTTCTTATCATTGATTAAAGCTCCTTCTGGATATTCATGAGCCTCGAGATACCTCTTGACTTCATGAAACCAAGGCTGGTCCACTACCTCTTCAGTATTAATCTCGTGACAGTGTGCCGGTTCGTCCATTCGTTCGATGGTGATCTGGGGAGCCTCGTTATCCCAATTAAGTTTAAACATAGATGACATTGTGGCTAGAGCGTCTGCTAGCTGATTTTCTTCTCACGGAAAATGCTCGAAAGTAATCTTCTCAAAATGTGGTAGCAATGTCAAAACATGTTCTTTGTAAGGGATAAGGTTTGGGTGCTTAGTGTCCCATTCCCCTTTGATCTGACTGATGACCAAAGCTGAATCTCCAAACACATCTAAAGCTTTGATTCCCAAGTCTATGGCAGCTCTGAGACCAAAGATGCATGCTTCGTACACCGCCATGTTGTTTGTACAGTTGAAGAAAAGTCTGGAAGTAAAGGGAGTATGACACCCTTCCGGAGATATGAGTACAACGCCGATACCATTACCAAGTGCATTGGATTCCCCATCAAAGAACAGGGTCCATCGAGATCCTTGTTCAGGTCCGTCATATGGCCTGATTTCTTCACAGTTGTCTAGTGTCATGATGTCTTCATCCGGGAATTCAAACTTCATGGACTGATAATATTCTACAGCTCTATGAGCAAGATGATCAGCTAGCACACTGCCCTTTATAGCTATCTGGGTAGTATATTGTATGTCATATTTTGTCAGGATCATCTGCCACCTGACTATTCTCCCAGACAGAGCAGGCTTTTCGAAGATGTACTTTATCGGATCCATCTTAGATATCAACAAAGTATTATGAGTCAGCATATACTGTCTTAGCCGGCGAGCAGCCCATGCCAGAGCGCAACAAGTTTTCTTGAGCAGTGAATATCTGGTTTCACAGTCGGTAAACTTTTTGCTCAGGTAATAAATAGCATGCTCTTTTCAGCCAGACTCGTAATGCTTCCCCAATACACACCCCATTGAGTTTTCTAAAATAGTCAGATATATGATCAGTGGTCTTCCCTCGACTGGTGGCATCAAAACAGGAGGCTCTTGTAAGTACTCTTTGATTTTGTCGAAAGCAGTTTGGCATTCATCATTCCATTTGACTACTTGATCTTTCTTCAATAGTTTGAAGATTGGCTCACAAGTAGCTGTTAGGTGAGAAATGAATCTAGCAATATAGTTCAGACGCCCAAAGAATCCTCTGACTTCCTTCTCAGTACGAGGAGTAGGCATTTCTTGTATTGCTTTAAACTTGGAAGGATCGACCTCAATGCCTTTATTACTTACGAAAAAACCTAAAAGTTTACCGGACTGTAATATGAATGTGCACTTGTTTGGATTCAACCTTAACTTGTACTCATTCAATCTCTCAAATAGCTTTTGCAAGTGATCAAGGTGCTATTCTTCTGTTTGTGATCGGGCTATCATATCGTCTATGTAGACCTCTATTTCATGATGTATCATGTCATGAAACAAAGCTACCATGGCACATTGATAGGTTGCCCCAACATTCTTCAGTCCGAATGGCATCACCTTGTAGCAGAATGTGCCCCACTGTGTGACAAATGTAGTTTTCTCCATGTCCTTAGGTGCCATTTTGATTTGGTTGTAACCTAAGAATCCGTCCATGAAGGAAAACACTTTATGTTGGGCCGTATTGTCAACCAGGATATCAATGTGGGGGAGTGGAAAATCATCTTTAGGGATGGCCCTACTCAAATCTCTATAGTCCACACACATTCATACTTTTCCGTCTTTTTTAGGCACGGGAACAATGTTAGCAACCCATTGAGGATAGGAAGTGACAGCCAAGAATCCAGCATTAAATTGCTTCATGACCTCCGCTTTGATCTTTTCTGACATATCAGGTCTCATGCGGCGGACTTTTTGTTTTACTGGCGGGCAATCTTCTCTTGTTGGCATACGATGTACCACGATGTTTGTATCAAGTCTCGGCATATCTTCATATGATCAAGAAAAGATCTCAACATAATCACGCAACAGCTGAATCAGACGCTCCTTGACACTGGGCTCTAGATTGGCACCCACCTTGACTTATTTTTTATCCTCCTCGGTACCCAAGTTGATTGTATCCACAGGTTCCTCGTGGGGCTGAATGGTTCTTTCCTCTTGTTGTAGTAGTCTGGCCAGTTCCCCTGGTACTTCACAGTCTTCCTCACCTTCGTCTTCGGCTTGGTAGTTTAGATCCTTAGAGTCACAAAAGGCCATAGCAGTATTATTACCCATGGGATCCAGAATGGAGGGGTACCTGCATTTGTGAGTGTGGGTGTGTGTAAGGGTATAGCCATCCTTTAAAAAATAAAATATAAAAGAAAAAACAATGAGCACAAAAGTTTGTATGTGAAAAACGTCCATGATTCATTGAATGTCATATGAAGATGAAATAATAACCCTTACAGATGGACCATTGTGCCTCGGGCAAGACACAAGGTTTTAAATGTGCGAATTGTTTGTGAATATTACAAGTCCAACATAAATGTAAAGATAAATTACTGAGGGGTGAAAGTTATTGGGACAAAGTCTCTGGCTTCCCAATTGCGAAGTCCTCCGTTGACAGTTGGAAATATCAAATCCTCCAAGATGCAATCCTCTTCACCATCTTCCACCGCATTGACCTCTCGGTTGCTAATCTTCAAGGGTGGCCCTCCAGCACGGGCACGGCGTACAGCTTTCTGAGCACTTGAAGTGAACCCTAAACCAAACTTGTCAAATTTATACGGAATATCCAGAAGTTGCCCCCAGATGGTGCATCCACCCTCCTCTACTACTGCCTTGGCATCCTTCAGAGATGACATCCAGAGTGGAGGTCTTGTAATCTTGGGAACCTGGGACACAGTCTTGGTTACTGGTACCTCTTGTAGGACTTCTTCGAAATGTTGAAAAGGAGTTTCAATGAACTCGCTGTCCAATTCCACATACCTAAAGGAATTGAGGTGGCTAATCATATATTCTTCCTCTCCGTGGACAATGATAATCTTTCCCTGGACCAGATATTTCAGCATCTGGTGCAGTGTAGAGGTGACAGCACCAGCATTATGGATCTATGGCCGTCCTAATAGACAGGAGTAAGAGGGGAAGATGTCCATTACATAGAAGATTGAGTTGAAAGTTTGAGTACCAACCTTTATGGGGATATCTACCTCCCCGTGTACCATCCTCTTTGAGCCATCAAATGCCCTTACGACTATGTTACTGGGTTTCAATGTTAGTTCTTCATAATCTAGTCTGTCGAGAGCTTTCTTCGGTAAAACATTCAAAGATGAGCCAGTTTCCACCAAGACATGGGCCAGAGTTTTTCCTCTACATTCCACAGAGACATGCAATGCCTCGTTGTGCTTTCTTCCCCTTGGTGTCAGATCAGCATCCGAGAAGCCTAGGCCATTATCTGCCGTCAAGCTGGCCACACAATCTTGAAATTGGTCAGCAGATGTCTCTTGAGGCACATGGGCTGTTTTTAGGAACTTCACCAGGACTTTCACATGTGCCTCGGAACACAGTAACAATGCCAGCATGGAGATTTTGGAGGGAGTTTTCCCCAACTATTCAACTACGTCGTAGTCGCTCCTCTTTATTATTTTCAGGATCTCCTCCATTTCCTTCTTGGAGGCCTCAGAGATAGTCAGTGATTGAGCCTTTGTCTGGACAGGTTCTTATTGAATACTTTTCCTTCGAGTTTCAGCAATAGGAGTGTTGGTAGGGATAACAGCATGGAGTTGTGTCGTCTTTGTCAATATGAGCACTTGCAAATATGATTATTGGTATGGAGGTCACCTTTGGAGCAGCCACGGGTCCAAAAATTGCCTTTGGGGGGCAATTTCTGGAGAGAAGATTCTACCGCTTCGGGTAATCTTACTGGTTCCGGCAATATTGCTAATGTGGGAGTCTTCTTCTTCGGAGTTTATTTCTTCAGCGACCAGCCCATCTTGTTTGATGCCATGGTAATAAATGTCCCCACCGTAATTCCATGGCACAGTTTTGTATGATTCATATGGGACTGGCCCAGGCATTGTGATTATAAGAGGAGTAGTTTTTGGAACCGATGTAATCCTAACGGGTCTTTTGGGGACCTTGGAAGAATTGGCAGAGATGGTGATGATTGAAACGTCTTCAACAAGAACAGGTGAAACAGGAGTACTTTCAAACAGAATCTCTTTGTTGTTTATCAAGCGTTGAATGCCTGTGTTCAACAAAGGGCAAACAGTTGGTGAGGATAAGTAGAGATGGCAGTCTTCATTACAACCCGGGAATACACTGGCTTTTAACAAATTTATCTTAATGATTGGGAGTGGAGTTAAGAGTTCATCATTTATGGTAACAAACAAATCTTCTTCAATTGCATTGGTGTTGTGACCATGCCTGGGCATAGGAGCAGAAATGATGTTTGGCTTCTCGGGCGCATCAACCTCAATCTCTTTTGCCTCTATAAGGTCTTGAATCTTTTTTTTTTCAGGGCCCAACAGTTGTTAGTGTCATGACCCGGACTTTCGGAATGATATGCGCATCTGGAATTTGGGTGATAATGAGGGGACGCTGTGTTGGGGTTCTTTGGATCTTCTTTTAAAGTTACCAAATTAGATTTCAGAAGGTGCGGTAAAACCTGGGATAGAGTCATATTGATTCTGGTGAATTTCCGGACTGGAATTTCCACCCTCGGTTGATTACTTCTTGGTTGATCAGATGTAGGCTTTGGGATCATAACAGCTCCTACCATTGGTCGGCGTTCAACTATCCCTTGGTTCCTTTATGGATAAACAGCCGATTCCTCCTTCTTCTCAGTGAAAGGCTTTCTCACAGCTGTAGAGGCAGATGCATCCTTCTGAATCTTTCCACTTTTTATGCCAGCTTCCACCCTCTCTTCGATTAGTATTAACTCAGTAAATCCTGCAGATGAGCTTCCAATCAGATGATTGAAGAAAGGGCCCGATAGAGTGCCTAAGAACATATCCACCAACTCCTTTTAAGACAGAGGGGGTTGAACTCTCCTAGCTATATCTCTCCACTTCTGCGCGTAATCCTTGAAACCCTCATTAGAAACCATGGCCATATTTTGAAGTTGAGTACGGGTAGGTTCCAAATCTGTATTATATTGGTACTGCTTATAGAAAGATGCGACAACATCTTCCCAGTTGTGGATGTTGGCCCTTTCCAATTGGTAAAACTAATCAAATTGTGTTCCAGATAGGCTATCTTGGAAAAAATGCACCCATAAGTCTTTATCGGCAGAGTGCGGCTGGATCTTTCTCACATAAGATCGGAGGTGCATCTTAGGACATGACACCCCATCATATTTTGCAAACAACGGTACTTTTAACTTTGGTGGGATCACAATTCCCGACACTAGTCCTAATTCTTCAAAGTCTAGACCTGACACCTTTTGTATTTCCATAGCGCTCAAACGCTCTTTAAGATGTCTGTACTTATCATCTGCTGGAGGATACTGTTCCTCGGAGTAGTCTTCCTCTTCTTCCTCCTCTTTAGATTCTGACAGAGCCGCTGTTTCTTTTCCTTTCCCTTCTCCTTCCCCGAAAGTGGTTGCAAAATTCAAGGTTCTTCTAGTCTGTCCGTGAAACCTTCTCCCCATGTTCAAAACCCCAGTGACCTTCTTTGTTTTCTTCTTTCTTTCCTCAGCTAGCAGAGTCTTCAACTCCTCTTTCCCCTTCGCTAGGGTCATGAGTAACTGTTGAAATTGCGAGTTTTTAACTTGAAGATCTTTGACTGTCTGTTCGAGATCCATCTTACTGAAATAAATAGTAGAGAGATGAGGAAACTCGTTGCAAAAGACCTATTTTATGTTATGATGAATGATATGTGCATATGTAATGTTTTCAAGGATTTTTAAAGATTCAAGTTCGTTTTAGACAAAAAGAAACACACGTTATATTAATAAGATAGAGTTTGAGTACATCAATGCCCCTTGGGCAAAATAATACAACACTCTAAGATAAAAAAGTAGTGTGCATCCTCTTTGGTGCAATGTAGGCATTTAGAGTCTGCTCCTTATGAAGTAGCCTAGTGAGTTCCAAAACCTTCTTCTCGTTTGCATAGAATTGGGCTTCGAAAGTATCTCGTTCTCCTTTGAGCTGTATCCAATCCCTTTGTAGGTCTTCAAGAGATGTGGGCATGTCAGGATGTAGGATAGTGTATGGAACTTCTCCTTCCTTAACAGGCTCAATGATCACCGGGAGAATGGAAGGATAAGGCATCATAAGACTTTGAGCGCGGGTTCGTACCCAATTGAGGTAAGGCTCAAGAGGGATGGAATTCTTGTGTCCCAAAGTCTTGCTATCCACCTTGTTTAGCATCCTCCATGCTCGGATGCATTTCTGACGAAGACCTTGATCGTCGTTGTTGTAATCGAATACCAAGCCTTGAATCAACATCTCGTGCGGGCTATCCCTTTGGGCATAACCAAATTGTCTTAGAGCTAAGCATGGGTTGTAGGTGATGCCTCCCCTAATTCCAAGTAGAGGGACATTAGGGAATTACCCACAATGGTCAACAATGATAACATTCTCTTTGGATCGGGAGCACCAATGAATATCTGAATGTTTGAGCGTCATTAACCTTTGTGACCACCTTGAACCTTGCTCATTCTTTAAGACTGATTGGGGAAGATGAGAAATAAACCATCTTGCCAGGAGAGGAGTGCAACACATAAGGACACCCCTTTTCCTCATTGTGCGAGTGTGAAAAGAGTGTAGGATATGCCCTACCAATGTAGGCACCGAATTGCATGATATGAAGATTTTGACGGCGCTCACATCTATGAGTTGGTCAGGATTGGGGAACAATACCATCCCATAGATAACAAGAGCCACAATTTCCTCAAAAGCATGCAAGTCTAAGGAATTCCAACAGCTTTGGGCTTTCTCAAACAGGTACTTTGCTAAGAAGCCTTTGACACCACTTCTAGTTTCCCAATAAGTTGTGACATCAGATGAGTGCAAGTGCAGAGCTTGAGAAATCTCTTCTGGTTTTGGGTCTATTTTCGTACCATTGAAAGGTAGTTGATTAAGAATGGGAATCCTCAAGAGTTGATAGAATTCTTCCAAAGTAGGCACAAGCTGATAGTCGGGAAATGTGAAGCAATGGTGCAAAGGATCAAAGAACTAGAAGAGCACCTTCATCATATCCTCATCTGTGTTGGAGGTGACCAAGTTGAGTAGACGACCATGCCTCTCAGTGAATGGAGAGTTCTCAGGGATCCTTGAAGCTAGCTCCTTAAGTTGTGGAGGAATTCTTACAAGGTTTACTGGGATAGTTTTCCTGCGAAGTGAATCCATATCCTACAAAACAAGAACAAAGATGAATCTCCAAAATCCTTGAAATGGTTAGTAGATGTATGTGATGTTCATGATGTCCATGATGTTATGTACAAGTATGCATATACAAGCAAAGCAAACAAGTCCTTGGTTTAGGCTTGCACGGGGTTTTATAGGTAAGTACCCTCTTGAAGTTTAGTTGGCTTAAACCTGTCCTAATAATAGTAACCGGGTTCTAAGGAACTCAATATCACCGGATTTTTTCCTTGGTCATTGTTTCAGCTCAAGCCTCATTAATGGCGACTGAAATATCCCAAGAAACCAACCCTCAATGATTGTAGTATCGAGTATCTACCAACTTCGGACTGCACCAAAGCCGATCATCTCACTACATCCTAAAGGCTAAGTTGGTCAAGTAAAGGGTTCTAGAAGTTCATTAGTGCTTCATGACATCACTCAGTGGCCCCGTATTCTCTTTGATTGACTCAAAGGCTACCGGTACCCACAAATATATCACACTAACATAGCTATTGCTTAAACCATGTCGGTATACCCCGCACAGTTTCCATAACATATTGCTATTTACCTATAATGTATCCCAAATCTGGGCAGAGGATTTCAAACCCAAACAAAGAACCAAAATTTAAAGCATACAAGTCAAACAATGTAAGAAAATAAATGTGATCTAGCCCTAAGATAACCCCACTTTTATAAAAATCCCCAGCAGAGTCACCAGTTCTGTGATACGGTGGGAGAACTAACTTGAGGGTTTTGGGTTTTATCCCAAATGTTGCGGTTAGCAAGAGTCTCCACCGACTTTTATTTTATCCAAAAGGAAAGGTGAAAAAGCACAGGAAAGACCTTTGAGATTGTTTCTTGAGTTCGGGGGGTAGATTATAAAAAGGAAAGTTGTTAGCACCCTTTTCATCCATGGTTTTCCATGGGCTCTTAGTTACTTGCTAGATCACTTGCTTTTATTTTGAAATTGTGCTTTGTGTGGTTTTGAAAGTATTTTGTAAAATAGGCCATTGTTTAGGAAATCTTTGTAATGATTCTCGTTTGTAAGAATGTATACAAAGATGTTTTTCTTTTTGAAAATGTTTTCAATGTTTGTAAGATGTTTGGAAATGTGTATGTTTGTTTTTGAAAATAGCAAGGATAGTCGTTTTGAAATGGAGCAAGTAACTAGAAGTAATCTACCTACTCAAATGTATTTCTTGTTCATTTTCTTTTCCTTTGACATTGTTGTCTTACCATTGATTTGGTAAGCAACCCAATCTTTGGATGTAAACGGGACGGGCATGGGTCATCGTATGCCCCTGATTAGCAATTTTACAAAGTATCTTAGCATTTTGAGGGACTAAGATCATTTTCGTAAGGCAACTTTGAATAGCATCATCGAGGGACTATGATCTTGTTTTTTTTGTTTGTTTTGCTAAGATACCTTACATGTGTAATATGGCCATTTTGTTCAAGGCAACCAAGTGGAGAAACCCTAGGGGTGTTTGTGTGAAAGTGTGTCATTTTCATGCTTGATTTTTTATTGAATTAGGGTTTTCTATTTGATTGGTTTTATCTTTCCATATAAACCCTAATTATTCACATGTTATATATAAAGCGATAAATTTGCGAAAAGTAAATATCCTACGCTATTACAATCATTTGGGGATGGGGTATACAAATTTACAAATGGGGATTGCAAGAAATTAAAATCCTAATTATCAATTACAACCATATTGAATATCCATGAAGAAAATATATGAAGCACATAAAAAATAATGAAAGGAAAAGAAAACATTTTGGATCATTATGTGTCAACACATGCCGTAAACTCAAGCTTCTCGAATGCACTCTTGTTTTGATGAAGACAAATCATGATTGATAAAGAAAGCAAAAATTATTGATCAATCTAAAAGCCTCTTTGGATGAAGTCTTTGGTTCAAGTCCTTAGCAAATTTCAAGGTATAATGATAATATGTACCTTGAACTTAAGATATAGATGCTCAATGATCAAAAGGAAACATTTTATATTGTCCAAACCTTTATTTAAGTTCTTTCAAAGCAAAAAATCAATTTTTTTAGTGCAATCGATTTGCATGTTAGTGCAATTGATTGCACGCTTCAGTTTTTCAAAACATTGGCTACTGACTTCCTCTACAATCGATTTTCATGGTTGTGCAATCGATTGCACAGTCAAAAAATTTGGAAATTTGGCTACTGGAACCCCATGCAATCGATTTGCATGGTTGTGAAATTGATTTAACACTCAAAATTTTTGGAAATTTGGCTACTGGAACCCCGTGCAATCGATTTGCATGGTTGTACAATCGATTGCACACTGTATGATTTTGAAAAACAGCTGCCTTACATCTGCCTGTTCATGATTTTTTTTACAAACCTTTTCTTCAAAGGTCACTGCATTTTAGCCTCAAAAATGAACCAAATGATGATGATTGAAATGAAGAGTTTAAAGTTAAGGAGACTTACCTTGCAACTAGAATTTATGTTTTGAACTTGAGGTGTTACGTTGTAGACTATTATGACTTTCTTTCAGTTATGAGATTTTTGAGAGTTTGTCAACAAAACTTCTGGTTTTCTTTCTCCCTTTTTTCTCTTCTCTCTCCTTTTTTATCTTATCTATCCTTTTTTCTAACCCTCTCTCCTTTTTTCTAACTCCCTTTCTCTTGCAATTGGCCTCCCTATTTATAGAGAAGGTTTGAGACTTTAAACAACTCAGATTTTTTAAATCACATGTTATGGTTATCTTGCTTGTTTTTGAAGCAAACATGAAGGACATGTTTCTAATGCTTGTACCAAGCTATGTAAAGTGGTTGATCACTTTAAACATGTTTGTTCTGAATTGTAGAAGTTGAGTGTGATTAGAACAACAAGTTAGAGGCTCAAGAAATTGACTTTATGATTAAAGTGAACTTTGCAAGAATGGCAATGGTGCCTTTATGCCAAAAATGGAAAGATGCAATGGATAATACTTGAACCACTTGGATAATGGTTCAATCAATTGTGTAAACATCTGATTATGGATAGATTTGCAAGTCAAGAGGCCTGAAAAGTGAAGATTATGCAGCATGGTTAAGATTTTTGTTCCTTGTTCATCACAAATCAGCCTTGTAAATCAATAATGAATGTCCAACTTCATATCCTTGTATCTTCTAGCTCAAATAAGATAAATTCACGCTCTTGGATGTTTTGGAAATCTTGAAACACCCTCTATAACTTTCATGTTGGCCATTTTGACAAAATCATCTTGGAACTATGTGAAAAAATCCCAAGAAGTTGGGATAAAATCCTGCACAAAATCTGTTGAAAATTTCTCTAAGTGTTAAATGAAAATGTCATGACTTCATGAATTTATAACTTTAGATCCAAGCATATTTAGGAGAAGTTGTGTAAAGCAATGTTGTAGATATCATGGAGGTCTGCAACTTTCATGTTGAAAGTTTCCCTTGAAACATCTTGAATCTTGGTGGAAGAATGACATGAAGTGATGAAGTTATCATGTATAAAAACACTTAGAAAATTTCTAAGTCATGGAAATCTTGACTTTTCAAGTTGACTTTTGACTTTCTTGACTTCTTGATGATTAAGCTTGATATTCTTGAGTGTCTTGATGAAATATGATCTTTGGGAAATAATGTTGACCAAAAAGTCAAAGTTTGACTTTCCAGTATACAATTGACCATTTTGCCCTTGTGCCAATTTCAAGCCTAAGTTGATGTGTCAATGCTGCAAACTTGACGTCGTAGGATATCTTGTGAGCAAATACTTGACAAATGAGAGGGAAAATATTTTGGGGTACAACAGTTGGTAAGGAGCCTTATCATTGGATGTGAGGGATAGACATCGGTCATCGTATGATCATAGAAGGAAACTTGTAAAATGTTTTAGAAATTGTCATAAGGGACTAAGATCATTTATTGAAGGCAACATCGAAGGGTCATCGAGGGACTACAATCATTTTATCGAGGGTCTTTTGCTAAAGCATCCCACGTTCGAGGGACATGACCATTTTTATCCGAGGATACATGTGTGGCTTACCCTAAAGGCGCATGTGTGCAAAGTGTTTTTGTTTTCATGTATATTTTCTTTGAATTATGCTAGGTTTGATTTTAAGCTTGTCATGCAAACCCTAATTACTAACAATAATAAGGAAAGCAATAAATTTCGGAATTTACATGTCCTACGCTATTACAACGCTTTGGGGATAGGGGTACAAGTTTGTGAAATGGGGAGGAAAGTAATAAAGCCTAATCATTTATTACAAACCATTGAATCAAGAATAATAATATAATGTACCAAACGTAAAGATGAATAAGAAAAATAAATAGTTTTTGGGGTTTTTGATGGAGAAAAAGGTTTAATATTAACCTTATTAAACTAAGATCAAAATTAATTTCACTAACAAAAAGGAAAAATAATTTGAATATAGAAAAGCCTAAATATAAATTAATTTACAAGAGAAATTAATTATTATAAAAGTATTTTTGAGGTTTTATTGGTTTGAAAAAAAAGGAATAAATATAGTAAAAAAATAAAATTAAGATACTTTTAATTTTAATTATTCAAAAATATATTTTTGGTATTTTTTGGTTAAATAAAATAAATAAATAAATAAAATATAGAGAAAATATAAAGAATATAGAAAATATTGGGCTGGGATGTTGAAAAGTAAAAGGGGGGTTGAAAAGAAAAAACAAAATGCTGGGCCCAAAAAGTCAGTTTTTGTTTGATGCTGAAAATAATAATAAAAAATGGAGTAGGCATGCGTTATTAGTATCAAAAGGGGAGGTGAGAAATCAAAAATAAACCAGGCCCATAATTAAAAGTCCAATGCCTGTATGGATCATGTGTGGCCAGCCCTTTGGAGGTGCATCATACACTTGCTTTGGGGAGTGTTGGATGAGATGACCGGCAGATCTGATGGTCCAGTCACAAGGATGTATGGCATACACGCTACACTTGATGTACTAAATCTGCAAGGAAATAAGGTGAAAAAACAAAAGGGTACCACTGAGGCTCGAACCCAGGTCCCTATAGATCAATGCCTTAGCGCGTGTGTTCTCTACTACTGGGGTGGCTATTTCATACGTGCATAATATAATTTCAACTAAATATAAAATAAACATATTTATGAATTTTGAACTTCATCTTCTTCCTCCTTCAGGCACGCAGAACAACAACACCATTGCTATGAACTCTGAACTTGCTCATTTCTCAACCATTTTCAAAAATGTAAATATGAAAGTTGTTCCATTTTTTACCACGAATTCAACCACATAAATTTCATAAACTATAAATAAAAGATGAATGAGAATTTTGTTGGTACCAAATTAAAACCTAATTTTTTCATAAAGTTCAACTTCAAAATTTGCATCACTCAAGCAACATAAATGAAAACTAAAGGCATGGTTAGCTTCAAGGCAATGATGTCTACATTTTTCATTCATAAAGTAACCATTAATGATGCTTGTATAAGGAGTTAAAAATTGAGAAAACTTACCTCAAAACTGGAAATCATTGTTTGAGTTTGAGCACTCTTGGAGGTGTTGTGATGATTTGGATAGCTTCACTGAACTCCTAGGAAGCTAATGCAATGCTTACTTTGGATTGAGAGTGGCTGAATCTTTCTATAGAATTCAAGTTGCAGGTTTGATTTTTTGGAAATGGAGGATGGTGCAAGTGGTGTTAAAATTGTGTAGCAAGGGTTTGGATAGCCTCTATATGAGTTATAGAAGCTTTGTGATTGATTAAAAGTGAAAGTGCACGAGTGGATTGTGTATTTGAAGTTCAAGGTCAGAAATGACAAGTAATGGAGGTTTTGATGCAAAGTCTGGTTTGAGGGAGTATAAGGGGGTTAGAGGGATCTTGAACTTGTTTGTTATCTTACAAACAACCTCTCTATTTATAGAGGAAAGGTTTTAGAGCTTGAAGTTATCAGAATCAAGAGATCACATGTTATGGTTATGTGACTTGATTTTGAAGCAAGCTTGACACACATTGTTCCAATGCATAGTACAAGGCTCATAGGGTGGTTGACAGGCTTGTATATGGTTTCTTCTTCACTTTAAAATGAAGTGTGATCAGAAGAAACAAGTGCAAGGCTCAAGGAGAGTGGACTTTGTGATTAAAGTCCCTTTTCCAAAATGGAAATCTTGGCTTTCTTCCTTTAATGGCAAAATAACTTGGATAATGCCTCAAACACTTGGAAAATGGCTCAAATAGTTGTGTAAACATATAATTATTAAGTGATTTTCAAGTTTGAAGGCATGCAAAGCAAGATTATGCATCATTCTTGAAGATTGGATCATAAGGTTCATCATAAAATTACCTAAAATTCAAGTTTGTGATGCCATCTTCTTCTCTTCAAAACTTCTAGCTCAAGCATGATATCTTAAGTTCTTGGAAATTTTGTAAATCTTGAAACATTGTCTACAACCTTCATGTTGACCACTTTTGCTAAATCAAATTGGAACTAGGTGAAAATTTGCCAAGAAGTTGGGACAAAAATCTGACCAAACTTGTTGAAAATTTCACTAAGTGTTTTGTTAAAAATGTCTTGACTTTATAGGCCTATATCCCCAAATCTAAGCATTTTTTGGACATCCACCATAAAGGACAAAGTTTTAGAATTCATCAAGATCTACAACTTTTATGCTGAAAGTTTTCCTTGAACCATCTTGCATCTTGGTGAAAAATTGTCATGAAGTAGTGAAATTATCAAGGTAAAAAAACACCGAATTTTTCTAAGTATTGAAAATCTTGACTTTTATTGACTTTCTTGATTCTTGATGATCAAGTTTGATATTTTTGAATGTCTTGATGGATTTTAATCTTTGAAATTCAATGTTGACCAAAAAGTCAAAGTTTGACTTTTATGTATCAGTTGACTTTTCATCAGTTGATCCAAATTTCAACTATCAATCATTTGATCTTTGAGATAATTTGAGCCATGAAATTAGGTCAATATGTTGTGTTTGATTCCTTAACATCATGCTTCAATCCATTAGGTCATGTACTAGGTCAAAAGTTAATGATCAGCCATTCTCAGTCAAAACCCTAATTTTGACAATTTTGCCCCTTTATTGATTTGAATGCTTTTCTTGAGGAATTATGATCAACCCTTGATCAATTGATGAATATGACTTCAAAATGTTGATGTTGGCCAAAAATCATGAATTTTGACTGTATGTTGACCACAATTGACTTTTTACCCAATACATTTGATTTTTAGTCATCTGAGCAATTGATTGAGCAAATTTGTGGTGCAAGACTTGAAACTTGGTATGAGCGTTCTTGAAGACCTATAATGAACCATGAAAGTCACTTGAGGCCTTAAAAGTCCAATTATTCTTGAGAAAACCAAAACCTTAATTTTGACCCAGTGCTTAGGAGGTGAGCTTGTCTGATCAACTGTTGAGACTTCTTGAGCATTTGAGATCTTTTGTGTGAAGTGTATTGAGAAAAAGGGAGGGAAAATTTTGGGGTACAACACCTACCCAATGAAATTTCTACCTAAGAACCTCCTAGATATGAGAACCCATCTCACTCCCAATCACTGCAATGATATCAAACACTCCCAGTCCCAGGGAATGTCTCAAGAAACCAAAAAGAAGAACACTCTTCCAATACAAAAAATACTTAGTTTTCTTAAAAGCTTTCACTAAGAACAATACTCAACTCTTTGCTTAAAAACTTAGAGGAGAACAAAATTTAATAAACAAGTAACAACCAGTCAACTCAAATACATCAAAAGATACACGAGGATGTACAAAAAACACACGGAGAAACTAAGGAACTCTCAAACCCTAAACCCTTATTTTTCACAAGATTTTACAATAAAACTATGCTTATTAAAAACTAGGTCTTGGAAGTCTCCTTATATAGAATTTTGCAGTTGGGCTTGGACTCTTCAGTCAAATCAAATCTTTAGCTCTAAATCCCTACAAAATCTTCCCCACAAAAATAGAAACAAAAACAAATCTTTCAAATATTTCCTAAAAAGTATCAAAGATCTTTTTTTATGAAACAAATCAAATATGCAATTGTTCCAAAAAAATCCTTGATTGGTTGCTCCTGTTATGAGTACTAGAAATCTCCAAAATCTCATATATTTCAATCAAATCTTCAAGGATATTATCTAGATGTACCGTCATGATATTTTGTTGCAACATGTTACAATATCTGTCAAATAAGTACCAGTAGACTATGTTGTACCAGGTGGTCAAGATGTTATGACATCTTGTTCAACATTAGACCATAATACATGTTTCTCCCAATGAAACATGTTTTGATAAAATTGTTGTCAACTACTTTTTTTACCAAAATTGTTGTCAACCATAAAATTGCAGACCTAACAATCTCCTGTTTTGGTAAATTTTGGCTAAAACAACCTTTGCACAAAATATGGATAAAGGAATAAAACCACAAACACAAGTTACATGAAACCATGTAAACTCTGTAAAAACACAACATAACTCAAAAGCTTGTACAAGCAGGTCGTTCAATTACTCCCCCCTGTCATACACAATCAGTTCTCCCCCTCAAGTGAAACACCCCTAAATTGGAGCACATGCAAGAGAAGTTACATCTGAAGCAGCAACAACTTCAACATAACCAAGCAAGAACACCTATCATGCTCCCCATGAATGATTGCAGCAACAACCACACATGACTACTCTCCTAAAGGCAGTAGCACATAGTCCTATCACAATGCTAAATCAACATGTCAATACATGTGATATAACATTAAGACACATAACACACCAACACTTTACTCCCTCTTTTTAGCCAAAATATTGACAAAAGAAGGAGTAAAAGTACACAATGAAAACACATAAAGCACTTTAGAATATATTTCACCTAGTCAATGACACAAGTGGAACCAAACTAAGCATTAGAGACAAACAGATTGTACACCAGCAATACCATAGATGGAAATACACACTCTTGGCCAGCTTCATGTGGTTTTCCACCTCTTTCCTCTATCAAAGATCCTTATGCATTCCTTAGTGTTATAGCCAGCTCCACTGTCTTGTAGAGCACTTTCCTTCCAGCCTATCTCATTAGCAATTTATCTAGGCATACCATGCCTCAAATTATAGAGGAAGGATGCAGTAATTATTGCACTCCTCCATATATGTAATTGTTATAACTCCTTCATAGTACAAGTTCCAATCCCATTATTTTTTAGAATAAGAAGTTGTTCCTTGTTGTCCATATGCTCTAGAGTCCCAACCTTCCCATCAACAAGATTCTTAATCAATTAATTACAACTACCAAGGTCTTTGTTCCAACCATGTTGAATGAGATATCTAAAAGAACTCAGGTCTTCACTATGAGATGTCATGACATCCCTCTTAAGATAATGTGTCTTCAACACCAGTTCAGATAAACTTCCTATTGTTTCCATAAAGGCAACACATTCATCTGTTTTTTCTATCTTCTATTTAAATTTAATAATGTCACCTTTATCAGGGTGACTTGCAGTCAGTTCCCTGGATTATTCTATATGTCCTTCAATAGATAGACCTTTGCTAGTTTGAGAATTCACTGATTCAGTGTTTGTGAATTCATAAATTTCCTCCCTTAGTGCTCCATCAGATTTCACACAGGATGTTCTAACATCCTCTTTGACATCCACTCTTTCTTCAGCAACTGAATCATCAACTTTCACATTGATATATTCCATTATCATTCTAGTTCTGGAGCTAAAAAATCTATAAGGTATTCTACTTGAATAGTAGCCCAGAAATATTCTTTCATCCTCTATGGAACTCTTCTTATCCACTTGACCTTTGTCAGTAAAGATCTAACATTTACTTCCAAAAATATGAAAGTATTTAACTTTAGGTTTCTTCCTTTCCATACCTCATAGAGAGTAGTAGTAGTAGTGGTAGTACCTCCTCTCAAAGTAACACTGTTATGAATGTAGCAAGCATTATTCATAGCTTAAGCCCAAAACTCAAATGGCAATTGCTTATTTTGAAGTATGACTCTAGCTGATTCTTGTATAACTATAGTCTTTTTCTCAACAATTCCATCTCCTTGAGCTTTCCAGGAATAAGAGAACTCATGGCTTATTCCTTCAGAATCACAAATTTCAGAGAATTTTGTATTATTAAACTCTTGATCATTGTCATTTATGACCTTGACAATCATACGCATCTTCTCCTCTTGAATGCTTTGACACATTTCTTTGAAGACTTCAAAAGCATATGATTTTTCTCTAAGAAAATTCATCCAAGTATATCCAAAAAAGTCATCTATAACCATAAAGACATACATTTTTCTTTCTAGGTTGTCTATCTTTAATGTTCCCATTACATCCATATGAAGAAGTTCCAATACTTTGGAATTATCCTGATGTTGCAACATTGGGTGTGACATCATTATTTACTACTTACTTACACACTTATCATAGACTTTTCCTTCTTCAATCTTGAGTTGTTGCATATCTCTAATGGCTCCTTCAAATATGACCTCCTTCATTATTTTGAAATGAAGATATCTAAGTTTCTTGTGCCATAGCTTCACTTCATCCTCATTGGTTGTTGGACATGTGAAAGAGTAAGCAATTATTTAAGATTCCCACAAATAGCAATTGTCTTTGGACCTTATCCCCTTCATTAGAACAACTTTTTTCATCTTTGATAATACATTCTATTTTTGAGAAGTTGACTAACAAACCTTGGTCACACAATTGACTAATTCTAATAAGATTAGTATTTAATCCTTTCACAAACATCACATATTCTAAATTGAGACAACCATCACACATCAGTTTACCAACTCATTTGGTTTCTCCTTTAAACCCATCACCAAATCTAACAGAACCTGTGGGATGAGGTTTGACATCCACAACATCTTTTGGACCCCTGTCATATGTCTAGAGCATCCATTGTCAAAGTATCAGTATTCACTAGTTGAGTCTCTCAAGTAAGTATGATTTATAAGGTTAATATCCCCATTTTCAACACTTCTCTTTTTACTCACTATATTAGCCTTGAAACGAACTAAATATTTTTTATCTCCATACAATTTGAAACAAAAAGATTTTATATGACCAGACTAACCATAGTAGTGACATCTCCAAGTAGATTGAGGTTGATTTGAATATTCATCATATTTGATAGGATGTTGTAACATGTGTTTGGACATGTTGACATTTTTATTTCTTTCATAAGAAAGGAACTTTTCTTATGACATTCTTCTCATTTTATAATCAAATTGATAATGAACTATGTAATCTTCATCCTCTTTTACCATATTTATGGAATCTGTCAAGTTATCAAGCTTTGAATTTAAGCGTGTTACATCACTTTGTAGATGAGACACAATACTTAAGAGTTTCTTCCTCTCATTCTCCAAGTCAACAATGATCTTCCTTTGTTCTTCATATTTCTTGAGGCTTTCTTCACACCTGTCACAAGTCTCCTTGTAGGACACATCCAGGTCCTCATACAAATAATTCTCATTACAAGCTTCAACTTCATCTGCCAATATGCCAGATAGAGTCATCACAAGTTTGGCAGTTTCATAATTATCTTCATCTTCTGACTTATCATCATTAGACTAAGATGCAATGAAACCCTTTTGTTGTTTCTTGAGGAAGTTGGGACAATCAGGCCTAATATGACTGTGATACGGTGGCACAACCGACTGTTAATACTGGTTTGCATTTTTTTCTGCAAATGTCACGGTAAGCAAGAGTCGCCATCGACTTTTATTTCATCCAACAAAGGAAAAGGGAAAAGAACAGAAAAACCTTTTTCGAGATGTTTATGAGTACGGGGGGTAGATTATAGAAAGGGAAAGTGTTAGCACCCTTTCTATCCGTGGTTTTCCACGGGCTCTTAGGTACTTGCTCATTTTGAAATTGCTTGTGTGTGTTTTGAAAAGCTTTTGTTTAACTTCGTGATAACCCCTGTATCTTTCCTCAAGAGTGTGACAAAGTTGTTTTTGAAAACTGTTTTGGAAGTGTTTGTGTAAAAGAGTTTTTGTTGTTTTGAGCAAGTACTTAAGAGTTTCTACCTACTCGAAAAAGACTATTTGTTTTCTCGTTTTCTTTAGAAAGTGCTATCCTACTATTAAGGAATAGGTAGCCCCATCGTTAGAGTTTTAAGATGCATTCGAAGGGACAATTACAGTCACGAAAGCAATGGTTAGGAAACCTTAGTAGTTACCCTAAAGTCCTAAAGATCTTTCCGAGGCAACATTCGAATGGGTCATTTTTTATCTTTTCGGACTAGAGGGCGACCACTAAAATTCCCTATGCTTCATGACTGTTTACCGAAGGCAACCGGAGTCAGGCAAACCCTAGGAGTGAACATGTGCATGTGTTGTTTTTCAGTTTATTTATATTTGCACAATTAGGGTTATCTACCATTTTAATTTCATTTGCCTTTCGCATACAATCCTATCATCCATACATCTAGCAGTTTATAATAGCAGAAAGTAAAGTGGGAGAAATTAAAGCCCTAACTATTACAAGGCCTCGGGGAGGGGGTACATAACCAAAACTTGGGGAATGAAAACAATAAATAGGGAATGACAGTAAATGACCTAATTAAACCATTACAATCTCGAAGCAATTACAGTAATTTGAAAAATAAATAAATAAAGCGCGCGCGAGGAGGGACACGGGAATTAAATATCCTAATGAATCTAATTAATTAAAAAATATTTTTGTATTTTTTATTGAGAAAAATAATTGAAATTTGCAAGTTAAACCTAATTTTCCAATTAATTTTATTTAACAAAATAATCAATGTTGAAATAACTAAAATAATTAATTTTCAAAAATTAATTTTAATTATAAAAACCTAAATCTATTTTTGTGATTTTTTTATTTAATAAAAAAATGGTTTTTGTTTTTTTGTAAAAATATTAAAGCAAATAAAATTAAATGAAATCAAAACAAAAAAAGAAAGAAAAAAAAGAAATGGGCCTGCTGTGAAGTAGTAATCAGGGGGGTGTATTGCTGATTTTTGCAAAGCCCAAATCCCACAGATCCATTAAATTTGCCTGATTCAGTGAGGGCTACGCTTGAGGGTGCACCATAGACCTTGCTTGCATGAGCGCCAGATCTCCTTTGAGGATGGATCTAATGGTCAGATCCTGGGCTGTAAGACGAACGCGATGGTTAGGAGGCACATGGGATCCAGTAAAACACGTTAAGAAAATAAAATCACAATATGTTTGGACCTGGGATCGAACCCAGGTCCTTTATCTCACCAGCTTTATCCTCTGCCATTCGTGCCACGTGACTCATTTTTGTTAATATAATGAACAAATAATAATATAATGGAAACTAGGTGGCATGCCCCAGAATAATACGCGCCACATTCAAACCAGCCAGTAGGACGTTGCCACCTCATTGTCTTCTTCCTCAGACTGTCGTTTTAGGCAAACCTTTTACCTACGGACGATGTCTGTAACTATAACTCTGCATCATTCAAAAATTAACTACAAGCAACATAAATATTAATGGAGACCATGAATCAACCGGGCTTGAAGCCCTGAACACCATGGTATCCACGTCTAACTCTAATTTTTCTTGTATCAAGAAGCCCTAAAACGAGTTTGGAAACCCTAAGAATGGCATCCTTCAATTCCTGCACTTAAAACTCAATCAAACAATCCAGATAACATCAAAACCTTATAATAAACATGAATGCGTGGTTAAATTTCATTGAGAACGCATGTATACATGTAATCGAAAATCAAGAAAAATTGGAAAACCGGATCCTGTATCTTATGATTTTGGATGCTTTGTGACTTGAGAGTGATTGGAATGGATTCAAGGACCTTCGTGGATGATCGATGATGCTCCAAAATTCCTTGAATTTCCCTGTAGGATGAAATCTGATCTGCACTTTTCTTTGGAAATTTGAAACTTTGTTTGACTCTTTTTAGCAAGTTGCGCCTCTGTCATCTCGTCCTTAGGGTTCAACATGCTCTGTTATATGTATGTGAATCAAATAGGTTAACAATTTTGGATTAAATCTTGGAAATTGATGAGCAAGATATTTGATTTTCAAGTGATATTCTTTGTTTCCAAAATTGGCCTAATCATGCCATTTTCAATCCAATCATCCCTTGCACGATTTGCTTGCTATCATACAGCATGTGTTCTCGTTATTTAAGGCAAAATCATCCCAAAATAATTTTATATCATTTATTTGATTTAATTTGGATTTTAAATGATTAAAAATCAAAATAAATCAAATAAATAAGCAATTGATGTATGGAATGGTTTATGGGTCGTGGACCATGTTAGGAATAAGATGCAAGCATAAGTTGGGCCAATTTGAAGAAAAATGCATTTTGGGCATGGTTGACTTTGTGCAAATTTCCAAAAATGGCCAACTTTGACAATGCACATCTCACTCAATTTTGACCCTAAGAGGGTGTTCTGTTACTTTTTAGAAAGCTTAGAATGTCCTCTAAACAACCCTTTTGGTTTCAACTCAATTGGATCTTCCATGTTCATGTAAGAAGCTTTGACCCAAAAGGTCTTTTTGTTGACTTTTTGAAATGACCTATAATGTTTGAATTCATATCTTTTAATGAGTGCATTTTTTAGACTTTAGGGATGAGATGAGTTGTAGGGAATTTAATCCTCTTCAAAATGAGCCTTGGATGAGAAATTTATGATAAAGTATGAGAAAGTTATGCCTGGTCAAAGTTTGGTTAACTTTTCCTATAGAAACCCTAATTTAACAACTTTTGAGTTTTGATGAATTTGGGACATTCCTTGAGGAATAATGATCAACTCTTTATAAAATGATGGATATTACTTCAAAATTTTGATGTTGACCAAAAATCTTGAAGTTTGACTGTATGTGGGCCACAGTTGACTTTTGACCTAGTACAGTTGATTTTCAGGCATTTGAGCAAGTGACTGAGCAAACTTCTTGTGCAAGGCATGAAACTTGACATGGATGATCTTGAGGACATATTAGGGCAATGGAAACCATTTAGGAACTTTGGAGTTCAACCATCTTGATGAAAATGGAAACCCTAGTTTGAGGTTCATTGTCTTAGGAGAGCATTTGTTTGGTCAACCCTTAAGCATCCATGGGCAAGTTGAGGATCTCTAGGAATATGTTTTGAGTAAAATGAGAGGAAAAATTTTGGGGTACAACAGCTTCCCCTGTTCCATCTTTTAAACCTGATGATGTAGATTGGTTGGTCTGCCTTTCGTGATCTCATGGTGAAAGATGATTGAACCCTAGAGTGTCCAGAAATTTGCACTCGCCCGAAGTAACACTGATTGGTGAAATCGGGAATTGGCTTACAGATGCCATTTGGATGTTGACAGAGAATCTTCAGGGATGGGATTAAAGATGCCATCCAGAATTTGGGTCGTAGGTGTTGTACCCCAAACCCGGGAATGGGCTTACTTCGAGATGAAAGCTGGGATAGTATGGCTTATGAGAAGGAACCTGGGTCGTAGGTGTTGTACCCCAAAATTTGCCCTCTCATGTTTCCCAAAGTCTTCCCCCTGCATGGTTGATCACAAACTCTTGCCTAAGGAAAAGGAAAATTTTTGAGTGGTGCTTTAAGTACATTTCGATTGGCATTCTGAAAGACCCTTCGATTGGTGTTCTGAAGGAGCCTTTCGATTGGCATTCTGTCAAGCTCTTCGATTGGCATTATGGACAAGCATTTCGATTGGCATTATGTCAAGGCTTTCGATTGGCATTCTGAAAGACCCTTCGATTGGTATTCTGAAGGAGCCTTTCGATTGGCATTATGTCAAGGCTTTCGATTGGCATTCTGAAAGACCCTTCGATTGGTATTCTGAAGGAGCCTTTCGATTGGCATTATGGACAAGTACTTAGATTGGCATTATAATAGTGTCCTTCGATTGGAATTCCAAAAAGGTCCATTCGAAGAAGCATTCAAAGGGTCCATTCGAAGAAGCTTTCGAAAAGCATTCGAAGGAGGCCATCAGCCCATTCGAAAGGGAGCATTCGAAGGCCAGTTACATGTCATTTAAAATTAAAAAAGGGACAAGATCCCATGTGTTTAGCCAACATTACAAACTCTCATTCATGGCTTTCAAACACATAATTAATGTTACAAATTCTCATTCATGGTTGTCAAACACATAATCAAGGTCATTTAAACCTTTGTTTTCCTGTCCCCTCCACCCCCTCTATATAAAGAGATCACAAGTGTTTCAAAAGAGGACGAAAATATACAGAAAAAATAGAGAAAAGAAGCAGGGAGAACTTGGAGATACGCTGCCAAAAGTCATCAGCACTTCCAGGAAGCCATACCCAATCCTTGCACAAGCCAAAGCTGCCACCCAGCGAACACCTCCACCCTCAGAACTACAGATCAAAGCAACTTTGTTTGGTAAAGAAATCTAATCTCAAACTCATTTCGATCTCTGATTTCATATTCATGTTATTACTGCTGTTTGTGAATGATTTAATGTGCTACATATAAGCTACAGCGCAGAGATGAGATTATGCCATTGCTTGGGCACAATCTGAGTTTCTCCTTCAAATTCCAGGATAAAACAAACCCAGACCCAGATTCAGTAGGTGCGAATAAGGGGGAGATTCGAATCAGGGGGGTAAAATCCCCTCTGGACCTTTAACATGTGTTTCGTTTCTTACAGGAAATATATTCTCAGGATCCTGTTCAGAGTTTCGAAGCTCAGCAGCTTAGCTTCGAACTGGACCCAGGACTTCCAGATCGAAGGATGACATATCCATATCGAACACCCTCCGAGTGCAGCCCCTCATGCACCTTCGATCCAGCCTCTTCACTGGGTCGAAAGTCAGCCTGCACCTCTTTCGACCCAGGCCTCCAGAATTATATTTTTTCTTGATTTGCTGCCTGGCCCATTTGTACTTTGTTTACTTTGTTTTTGTTTATTTATTTTAGTTTTTTTTAATCAACATAAAAATCATAAAAATAAATAACTTAGAATTAGGATTTAATTTAGTTAATTATTTTAACTTATTTTCTTCAATTTTAAAATCAGTAGACTTAGGATTTATTTGAATTCAATCCTTTTCATAAACAAAAATGCAAAAAAATATTAGGTATGTTTTGGAGTTAATTTTAATCAGTTTTTTTTAATTAATTAAATTTGACTTAATTAAACATTTAGCATTTTCCCAAAAATAAAATGAAAAAACAAAAAGATTATATTCTTAAGATTTTTAAGATTCACGCGCGTTTATTTTATTGCAACTGCTTATTATTCCCCCAATTTTTGGACATGTAAATAATCCCCCTCCCCGAAGCTTTGTAATAGCGTAGGATTTACAATTCCCGCACTTTAAATTCTTGTACATATATTAACTGTTTAGATGTATGCTAACTAGGATTACATGACAAGATTAACCTTTAAATCAACCGTAGCTCACCATAACATGTACAAAGATAATATAAACTGAAAATTGACACACTCGCACATGTCACTCTTAGGGTACGCCTCACTTGGTTGCCTCAAATGTGATCATTAAGTATAGGATGTTTTAGAGGTCGTCCTTCTGTCCAAAGATCAAAGTTGCCTCGAAATGGTTGCCTCGATAAAAATGATCTAAGACATTAGGGTTACCACTAAGGCGTCCTAACATTGCTTTAGTGACCACACGTCCCATAAATCGAATTGACCCGAAAACTCCAACGACGGTGCTACTTACTCCTCAATAGTGGGATAGCACTGTCTAAAGGACGTTTGCACAATTTAATTCCTTTTCGAGTAGGTAGAGGTTCTTAAGTACTTGCTCCTTTTTAAAAGCAAAACAAAACTTTTCACACTTACACTTTCTTCAAAAAACAAAACTCTTTTCAAAACCCACAAACACAAAGAAAAGCAAACTTTTGAAAACATAGTGAGCAAGTACCTAAGAGCCCGTGGATAACCACGGATAGAAAGGGTGCTAACACCTTCCCTTTCTATAATCTGCCTCCCGAACCCGAGAAAAATATCAAAAAGGAATTTTTCTGTGCTTTTGTCCTTTCCTTGTTGGATAAAATAAAAGACGGTGGCGACTCTTGCTTACCGCGACACTTTGCAAAAACAAACGCAAACGCGAACCAGCATTAAAAAACAGTCAGTTCTCATTCCCATTGATCACAGAACTGGCGACTCTGCTGGGGATTGATAAGTGAGGTGTACCTTAGGACTAGATCACTTGTGTTTTCATTTGTATTGCTTTGTATGCTTTTAAATTTTGTGGGCTTGTATCGGAGTTCTATAAATCCTCCACCCGGATTTGGGAAACATTCATAGATAGTAATACATTGTGGAAACTGTGCAGGGTATACTGACACGGTTGAAGCAATAGCTATATTAGTGCGACATATTTGTGAGTACCGGTAGCCTTTGAGTCAATCAAAGAGAATACGGGGCCGCTGAGTGATGTCACTAAGCACTAATGACCTAGAACCTTACTTGACCATCTTGGCCTTTTTTAGGGGTAGTGAGATGACCAACTTTGGTGCAGTATGAAGTTGGTAGATACTCGATACTACACTCATTGAGGATTGTTTTCTTGGAATATTTTGGTCGCCAGTTAAGTGGCTAAACCGAAACGATGAACATAGAAAACAATCCAATGATATTGAGCTCCTTAGAACCCGGTTACTATTTATAGGACAGGTTTTGAGCCAACTAAACTCAAGAGGGTAATTACCTATGAAACCTCCTGCAAGCCTGAAGCTAGGGTTTTTGTGTGACTTGCTTGTACATGTGTTTTTGCATACATCATAAAGCATCATATGCATCTGCTAACCATTTCAAGGGTTTAGATCTTCATCTTTGTTCTTGTTTTGCAGGACATGGAGTCTCTCCATAGGAAATCAATTCAAGTCAACCTTGTAAGGATCCCTCTTCAACTCAAGGAGCTTACATCCAGGATTCCCGAGAATTCTCTCTTCAGTGAAAGACATGGTAGACTCCTCAGCTTGGTCAACACCAACATTGAAGAAGACATGATGAAAGTTCTCTTCCAGTTCTTTGACCCCCTACACCACTGTTTCACATTCCCTGATTATCAATTGGTGCCAACTTTGGAGGAATTTTCTCAACTCCTGACAATTCCTATTCTTAGTCAACTACCCTACAACGGTACGGAAAAGGAACCAAAACTTGAAGATGTTGCTCAAGCATTACGCTTACAACCATCCGACATCAAGGGACATTGGGAAGCCAAAAGTGGTATCAAAGGATTCTTGGAAAAGTTTCTGTTTGAGAAGGCACGAGAATGCTGGAATTCTCTTGATCTAGAAGTCTTTTAAGAGATTGTGGCACTCCTTATCTATGGGTTGGTTTTGTTCCCAAATCCTGATCAACTAATAGATGTGAATGCTGTCAAGATTTTCATATCCAAGAATCCCATACCTACATTGCTTGGGGACATCCTCCACTCATTTTACACACGAACAATGAGGAAAAGAGGTGTTCTCATGTGTTGTACTCCTCTCCTAGCAAGGTGGTTTATTTCTCACCTTCCACAATCAGTTTTGAAGAATGAGCAGGGTTTAAGGTGGTCACAACGATTGATGACCCTCACACATTCTGATGTACATTGGTGTTCTCGGTCCAGAGAAAATGTCACCATCATTGATCGTTGTGGAGAATTTCCTAATGTTCCTTTACTTGGAATTAGGGGAGGAATTACCTACAACCCCTGTCTAGCTTTGAGACAATTTAGATATGCTCGGAGGGATGGCCCTCATGACATGCTGATTCCTGACCTAGTTTTTGAATTTGACAACGATGCGCAAGGGCTTCGACAAAGGTTCATCAGAGCTTGGAGGATGCCTAATAAGGTGGATAGTAAGACACTGGGGCACAAGAATTCCATCCCCCTTGAGCCTTACCTCAAGTGGGTACGAACCAGCTCCCAGAATCTTATGATGCCATATCCTCACATTCTCCCCTTGATCAAAGAGCCTGTTATGGAAGGAGAGTTTCCATACACCATCCTACATCCTGACATGCCAACATCATGGGAAGAAATGCAAAAGAGTTGGATCCAACTCAAGGAAGAGCGGAATACTTTTGAAGCCAGCTTCTATGCCAGTGAAAAGAAGGTTTTGGAGCTTACCCGCCGACTTCACGAGGAGGAGACCCTAAACACTTACATCGCTCCAAAAAGGATGCGCAATGTCTTTTTACATTAATAATTTTGTAATATTTCGCCCATGGGGCACTTATGCACTAACAAATTTCTTCTTAGTATGACGTGTGTTCCTTTTTGTCTGCAACAAATTTGAATTTTTGAACCCTTGAATGCATTACATAAATAGCATACCATTCATCATATGCATAATAGGTACCTTTTTACAGGTCTCTTATCTTCTTCGCTGTTTATTTCAGCAATCATCATGTCTGCTGAACCTTCCATTGAGCAAGCTATCAAGGCCCTCCAGGCCCAAAATGCCCAATTTCAAGAGTTGGTCATGAGCCTAACTAAGGGTCAGCAGAACTTGAAGACCTTAATTCTGAAAGAGAGGAAGAAGAAGAAGAAGAGGACCATCCTGTTCAACACCGGACGCAGGTTTAGAAACGGGCTGCAGAATGAAATTGATCTGGCCACCCCGTCTGGAGAGAAAGACAGTCCACAAGAAAGGAGGGCTCCTAGCCCTATGGTCTCCGACAACGAGACAGACTATGATGAAGAACAGTATCCTCCTGCTGAGGATAAGTACAAACAGCTGGAGGACCGTTTGAATGCTATGGAAGTATAGAAGGTGCCCGGTATAGACTTCGGAGATTTGGGTTTATCATCTGGGGTGGTGATTCCCCATAAGTTCAAGGCACCTGCCTTTGCCAAGTATGACGGACCTTCTTGTCCAAAGCTGCACCTCCGGTCATATGTGAGGAAGATCCAACCTTACACTACTGATAAGAACTTATGGATCCATTTCTTTCAAGACAGTCTCTCAGGGACTCAGCTTGAGTGGTTCTATCAGTTGGACGGAGCCAGTATCCGCAGCTGGGAGGATTTGGCTGCTGCATTCTTTAGGCATTATCAGTATAATTCCAACCTCGCTCCTACGCGTACCTAACTCCAGGGTATGTCAATGGGGACGGGTGAAGGATTTAAAGAGTGTGCTCAAAAATGGAGAGACCTTGCCGGAAGGATGCAACCATCTTTAGCTGATCGTGAACTTGTTGATATGTTTTTGGGGACCCTGTCCGGTCCATTCTTTAACCATTTGATTGGAAGCTCTTCAGCCGGGTTTACAGACCTTATCTTGACTGGTGAGAGGATTGAAGCTGGTATTAAGGCTGGGAAGATACAGAAGGGTGCCTCATCGAGCACCAAGAAGAGACCGTTTAAGAAAGAGTCCAGTGTTATCTACAGTTCAAGAAGACAAAGCAGACCTGAACACCGCCAAGCTGTCAATGTGGTTGTTATCTCAAAACCTGCTGGTTCTCCTCAGCATCACAACCAACAAAGGGACGAGAGACCTCGAAGGCAATTTACTCGTCTCAGCATAACTTTGTCTCAGATGTTGCCACAGTTGCTGAAGACTAATCTGGTGACTCTAAGAGAAGCTCCAAAGAATCAAAATACTGCATCACCGAAGTATAACCCTAACGCCCGTTGTGCTTATCACTTTGATAGCCCGGGGCATAATACAGATGATTGTTGGAGTCTGAAAAACAAGGTGCAAGACTTAATTGATGCAAAGGAGATTGAGTTTGAGGCGCCCGAGAGGCCTAATGTTGTGACTGCTCCCATGCCCAAACATGGAGTAAATGCTGTAGAGGAAGACTTGTTTGTAGTGTCTGTGGACGATATTGTTACCCCTCTAATGACTGTCAAGAGGAACCTGTTGCTAGCCGATTTATTTCCGGGTTGTGGTGAAGGTTGCCATTTGTGTTCTATTTTACCTACTGGTTGCCCATCTTTGAAGTTAGGTATCCAAAACCTGATGGATATCAAGGAGATCCTGTTTGAAAAGACTGCTGTTCCATCTGTTCATTCTGTAGAAGTTGCCATCATTACCATTTTCGACAATTCTTCCAAGGCTCCCTCGAGGACGCCTGTTAGAATTACATCTGTTCCGAAGACCGCACCTATAATCATCACTGTTCTGGGGCCCATCCCCTATACATCTGACAAAGCTGTCCCTTGGCACTATGGGGCAGATGTTTATGTTCTTGGAGTTAAGCAAGAGTTCGGTGTTGATACCGGCGTCAGCAGCGTTATAGGACCTGCTAAAGTCACCCGTAGCGGTAGACTTTTCTCACCTGATATTGCTCCGCCAGCTGTCCGAAGACTTGTTGTCATTAAGCCTCCAAGTGTACCTGCTGCTGTTCCTGATCAAATTCCTATCCTTCCCCCTGTCGCCGAGTCTTCTGACGCTCGGGGCAAAGGGATCACCACTGATATGCCTGCCCAGACGGAGGCGCCAAAGATAATCAATGTTGAAGCTTCCAAACAGGAGATGGAAGAGATTATGAAGATTATTAAGAAGAGTGATTTTAATGTAGTTGAGCAACTGGGGAAAACCCCATCCAAGATTTCTATGTTATCACTACTGTGGTGTTCAGAGGCCCATGCCAAGGCTCTGATTACCTTCCTAAAGACGGCCCACGTGCCACAAGAGACATCAGCTGATCAGTTTACCAATTGTGTGGCCAATTTAACTGTCGATAATGGTTTGGGTTTCTACGACACTGATCTGACTGCTAAAGGGAAGAACCATAATGATTCCCTGCATGTCTCCATTGAATGCAGGGGCACTACTCTTGCATATGTGTTGGTTGACACTGGTTCCTCGCTGAACGTCTTACCCAAGAAGGCTCTAGACAGGCTGGACTGCGAAGGTTTGGAACTAAAGCCGAGTAACATTGTTGTCCGGGCCTTTGATGGGTCTAAAAGGATGGTGCACGGTGAGGTTGATATTCCAATCAAAGTTGGTTCTTAGGTCTTCAACTCTACATTTTACGTGATGGACATTTGGCCGTCATATTCTTGTTTGCTGGGTCGTCCATGGATCCACAAAGCTGGAGCCGTAACCTCAACGCTCCACCAGAAGTTGAAGTACCCGGTTAAAGGCAAGATTATGATGGTTCAAGGGGAGGAGGAGTACATGGTCAGCCACCTCAACTCGTTCTGGTACGTAGAGATGGATGGGGAGTTCATTGAGACCCCATTTCAGCACTTTGAAGAGGTTCCTCAGACACTGGCATCAGCTGAGACTGTGATTGAAAATTCTCCTATGAAGATGGCTTCCTTAAAGGATGCCCGGGCTATTATTGAGAAGGGTGAGTATGAAAACTGGGGCCGACTTCCTTATTTCACTCAGAAGACTAACAAGTTTGGTTTGGGTTTCACTGCAGAAGCTCAAAGGGTTGTTCGAAGTGCAAGGATTGGAAGACCTCCTGTGTTCATCAGCAACTCGGGAGTAAATTCCATCGAAGATGACGTGGAGGAGTCTGCATTCGACAGCTGGATCTATCCTACGACCAACGGTGGACCAAACAACTGGACAACAAAGGATTTTATCCCTATTACTTTTGTTACTCAGTAATGAACTCTTTGTTTCGAATTTGTAACAGACAATGTTTTGAAACTTTATGGCCCGGTGTCTTACCCGGGGCACCGTGGCTTCATTTATGAGGGCTTTTGTATGCCATTTTCATATATCATTAATAAAAGCATTGGACGTTTTCGCATTTCAAAATTTTGTGCTCCTTGTCTTTCTTTATTACATATTGCAAAATAGCTATTTTACACACACTCATATATACAGGTCCCAATCCACTCTGGATCTCACTGGTAACGACTCTGCTACTGCCAGTTATGACTTCGAAAATCCGGTCAACTTAGCCGAAGACGAAGGTGAAGATGATTGCGAAGTGCCTGGTGAGCTTGCAAGACTACTACTCCAGGAAGAGAGGGCCATTCAGCCACATGAAGAGCCAGTGGAAACGGTGAATCTGGGTACCAAGACAGACAAAAAGGAAGTCAAGCTCGGTGCAAATCTAGAGCTTAGTGGGAAACAACGGTTGATTCAGATGCTGCATGACTACGTGGAGATCTTTGCCTGGTCTTACGAAGATATACCTGGGTTGGATACCGACATTGTGGTTCATCGCCTGCCTACCAAGGAAGACTGCCCTCCCGTAAAACAGAAAGTTCGCCGTATGCGCCCAGAGATGTCCGAGAAAATCAAGGCTGAGGTTATGAAACAATTTGACGCCGGTTTTCTAGCAGTAACTTCTTACCCTCAGTGGGTCGCCAATGTGGTTCCAGTACCGAAGAAGGATGGTAAGGTCCGAATGTGTGTTGACTACAGGGATTTGAACAGGGCAAGCCCTAAGGATGACTTCCCTCTATCGCACATCGACGTTCTAGTTGACAATACTGCTCAGCACAAGGTATTCTCCTTTATGGATGGTTTCTCCGGTTATAATCAAATCAAGATGGCTCCTGAAGACATGGAGAAGACCACTTTCGTTACCCAGTGGGGTACCTTTTGTTACAAAGTCATGCCTTTTGGGTTGAAGAATGTCGGGGCAACATATCAGCGTGCCATGGTTGCTTTGTTTCATGACATGATCCATCATGAAATTGAAGTATACGTCGAAGATAAGATTGCGAGGTCCCAAACTGAGGAGGAACACCTTGACCATCTACAGAAGTTGTTTGACAGGTTGAAGTTATATAAGCTGAGATTGAACCCAAACAAATGCACCTTCGGGGTACGGTCCGGTAAACGGTTGGGTTTCGTCGTAAGCGACAAAGGTATTCAAGTGGATCCTGCCAAAGTGAAAGCCATACAAGATATGCCAGCTCCCAAGACAGAGAAGGAGGTCAGAGGCTTTCTAGGACGACTGAACTACATTGCCCGATTCATATCGCACCTAACTTCTACTTGTGATCCAATCTTCAAACTGCTGAAGAAAGATCAAGTGGTATGTTGGAACGATGAATGTCAGGCTGCTTTCGAAAGAATCAAAGAGTACCTCCAGGAGCCACCTATTCTTATGCCACCAGTGGAAGGGAGACCTCTAATCTTATACTTGACAGTACTTGACAACTTAATGGGGTGTGTGCTGGGGCAGCATGACGAGTCTGGCCGAAAAGAGCATGCTATTTATTACCTTAGCAAAAAGTTTACCGACTGTGAGACCTGATACTCACTGCTCGAGAAAACTTATTGCGCTTTGACATGGGCTGCTCGCCGGCTGAGACAGTATATGTTGACTCACACTACTCTGTTGATTTCAAAGATGGATCCAATCAAGTATATCTTCAAAAAGGCTGCCTTGTCTGGAAGAATAGCAAGATGGAAGATGATCTTGACTGAATATGACATCCAGTACACGACTCAAAAAGCAATCAAGGGAAGCGTATTGGCAGACCATTTGGCACATCAGGCAGTGGATGATTACCAGTCTATGAACTTTGAATTCCCGGATGAGAATATCATGTTGATAACTGATTGTGAAACACCTGGACCGGATGAAGGACCTGAGGAAGGATCCAGATGGTCTATGCATTTTGATGGAGCTTCAAACGCTTTGGGTAATGGCATTGGCGCTGTGATCATATCTCTTAAAGGCTCTCATACTCCGTTTACCGCCCGACTATGTTTTAACAGCACCAACAACATGGCGGAGTATGAAGCATGCATTTTGGGTCTTCGAGCTGCAATTGACCTAAGGATTAAGTTTCTGAGTGTCTTCGGAGATTCCGCTCTCGTGATCAGTCAAATCAAAGGAGAGTGGGATACGAAACACCCAAATCTTATTCCTTACAAGGAGTATGTATTGACATTACTTCCCCATTTCGAGGAGATAACCTTTAAATACTTCCCAACAGAGGAGAATCAGTTGGCAGACGCGCTGGCTACGATGTCTTCTATGTTCAAAGTCAAATGGGACAACGAGGCCCCCCGGATCATTATTTGGAAATTGTATGAACCTGCACATTGTTGCGATCTTGAGACTGAAGAGGTAACAGAAAAGCCTTGGTATCATGAAGTGAAGAGGTACCTTGAAGCTCAAGAATACCCCGAGGGTGTATCTGTTAATGACAAGAAGTTTCTGAGAAGGTTCGCAGCAAAGTTCTTCATCAGCAATGGCATTCTTTACAAACGTAACCATGATTCAACCTTACTGCGTTGCATGGATAAAATTGAAGCAGAAAGGATCATGGCAGAGCTGCATGAAGGTACTTTTGGGACTCATTCCAGTGGACATACCATGGCAAAGAAAATCCTTCGGGCAGGATACTACTGGTCCACAATAGAAGCCGACTGTTATCAGCATTCTCGGACATGTCATAAGTTCCAGGTCTATGCTGATAAGGTGTATATTCCTCCAGTTCCTCTGAATGTTTTGATAGCACCTTGGCCTTTTGCAATGTGGGGCATTGATATGATCGGCGAGATCAGACCTAAGGCATCTAACGGGCATCGTTTCATCCTGGTAGCGATTGATTACTTTACGAGGTGGGTTGAAGCAGCTTCCTTTGCTACCGTAACCAAGAACGTCGTGGCACGGTTCATTCGGCACAACCTGATCTGCCGATACGGTGTACTAGAGAGGATCATTATGGACAATGGTACCAATCTTAACAACAAGATGATCACTGAGCTCTGCGAGCAATTCAAGATACAACATCATAACTCTTCTCCCTACCGGACGAAGATGAATGGGGTTGTTGAAGCAGCAAATAAGAACATTAAGAAGATTGTGCAGAAGATGACAGTGACATACAAATACTGGCACGAGATGTTACCATTTGCTCTTCATGGGTACCGTACCTCAGCACGGACGTCAACATGGGCAACACCATATTCCTTGGTTTATAGCATGGAGGCAGTTTTGCCCATTGAAGTTCATATACCCTCCCTTCGGATCATGAAAGATGCAGGTTTGAGTGAAGACGACTGGATTCATACCCGACTTGATCAATTGAATCTAATTGACGAAAAGAGACTTACTGCTATTTGTCATGGTCAGACGTACCAAAAAAGAATGATCAAGGCATTTAACAAGAAAGTCAGACGACAAGAGTATCAAGTTGGGGACCTGGTAATCAAGCGCATTATTTTACCTCAATGTGATCCCAGGGGAAAATGGACCCCTACTTACGAAGGGCCATTTATGGTTAAGAACATCTTCTCAGGAGGAGCGATGATTCTAACCACCATGGATGGTGACGACCTTCCTCACCCCGTCAATGCAGACATAGTAAAAAGATACTGCGCATAATCAAAGACCCTCTAGGTTGACTGGCCTAGGCAAAAATAAGGGCTTCCTGGCGAACCAAAAGGGTTCAGGCAAAAATAAGGGATGAAAATAAAAAAAATCTGTACACCCGGCAAGTCGAAAACCTGAAAAGGCGGCTTGGGCAAAAATGGGTATCCCGGTGGACTGAAAACCCGAAAGGGCGGTCCAGGCAAAAGTTAGGGATTAAAGCGTAACACTATGTCTCATTGGATCACCTCACATCCGGACTTCGGTACCAACTATCAGGCTCGGACGACACCAGTCAATCAGATTCATCTTCAACTAAGTAGCAAAGTGATGAGATGATGGAAGATATAAAGGCAATAGCAGAGCTGGAACCCAGTGGGACTATTCACATAGTTGTTTTGTTTTCACAAATTGTATAAATTCTATTTGTTCGGCGGCGTTCTCTTACTAGGACGTCAGCCTCTTGTACAAAAGCGCCTATTTACAGGCCAAACTTCAAAGTCAATACAAATTCATTTTCAAACAAATTTCGAATTGTTTTTCCTTTATTTGTTTTGTTTTGCAAAGAACGTCCAATGTTCATTTTTGATATATGCATTTTACATTAATTGTTGCTCATAAATATTTACATGCGAAACAAAAGACAAATTACGGGTGATATCAGAAGTAGGGGCAATAAGAATTGTCTGAGCGGTCTAGTTGCTCTGTCCACCAGGTAACAAGGTATATATTCAGCTGAAGAATATGGCTAAGATACCTTCACTCCCCGCAGGATAAGACAGTAATGGTAGCTCTCCCCACTGAGACTTGCAACCATGAACAAATCAGCAAGACTCTTCCCAAGCAGAGTTGATCTACCATCAGCCCCGGAAAGGCTTGGTATCCCCAGAAGGTCTTAATATTCCCCAACGGAGTATAAAGACATTCTCCAGCAAGCGTAAGAGCATCCCAAACAGTCTTAATATTCCTCAACAGAGTATAAGAATGTTTCCCGGAGGAATACAAGATACCCCCAGTGGAGCCATTTCCCCAGCACAGTCTAAAAAAGCTTCCCCAGCAGAGTTGAGTCATCTTACCCAGTAGATTCTGGAAGCTTGTCCCCTGCAGAATACAAATGCATCTCCTCAGCCAAATTCAGAAGGTTATCCTCACAAGAGTCTAACTGGGTTATCCTCAGCAAGTTGCAACTGAAAGATCATCCCCAGCGAAGTTCTTTCTTTCCCCAAGCGGGACTTCTATCCTCAACAGATTCAACATCACCAGCAATGGTAATAAATCCCCAGCGGAGTTCATCATCAAAATCCCCAACAGAGCTTATCAACGGAATCCCCAGTGGAGTTTATCGTTAAAATCTCAGCAAAGTATCCATTCCCCACAGAGTATTTCCCCTCAGAGTAATCTCTTCATCATGTTTATCCCCCAATGGAGTTCTTTTCTCCTAACAGGTTTATCCTTGCAATCATCTTCGTTCGTCATCCCCATTGGAAACTAAGAACTCAACTCTATTCTCCAGCAGCTCCGGGATTTATTTTCCCCAGCTAAAACATCACATTTCCATACATCATGATACATGCATATACGCATCATACCATACAATCTCATTTATGTTGAGAACATCATTGCTTGATCCATATCATGCATTGCATATGACTGACCTTTACCTTTCAGGAAAGATCCAGTTAAGTTCTCAGTTATGTCCAAGACCTCCTCTGGTTCAGTTAAATAGATTCCTAAAGATTTTCTGATGCTGATCCAGTTGAAGTTATTCCAAGACTTCCTCTGGTTCAGTTAAATCGATTCCTAAAGATTTTTCTGATGCCGATCCAGTTAAAGTTATTTCAAGACCTCCTCTGGTTCAGTTAAATCAATTCCTAAAGATTTTTCTGATGCCGATCCAGTTGAAGTTATTTCAAGACCTCCTCTGGTTCAGTTAAATCGATTCCTAAAGATTTTTCTGATGCCGATCCAGTTGAAGTTATTCCAAGACCTCCTCTGGTTCAGTTAAATCGATTCCTAAAGATTTTTATGATGTCGATCAAGTTAAAGTTATTCCAAGATCTCCTCTGGTTCAGTTAAATCGATTCCTAAAGATTTTTCTAATGTCGATCCAGTTGAAGTTATTCCAAGACCTCCTCTGGTTCAGTTAAATCGATTCCTAAATATTTTTCTGATGCCGGTCCAGTTGAAGATATTTCAAGACCTCCTCTGGTTCAGTTAAATCAATTCCTAAAGATTTTTCTGATGTCGATCAAGTTGAAGTTATTTCAAGACCTCCTCTGGTTCAGTTAAATCGATTCCTAAAGATTTTTCTGATGCCGATCCAGTTGAAGTTATTCCAAGACCTCCTCTGGTTCAGTTAAATCGATTCCTAAAGATTTTTCTGATGCTGATCCAGTTGAAGTTATTCCAAGACCTCCTCTGGTTCAGTTAAATCGATTCCTAAAGATTTTTCTGATGCCGATCCAGTTGAAGTTATTCCAAGACCTCCTCTGGTTCTGTTAAATCGATTCCTGAAGATTTTTCTGATGCCGATCCAATTGAAGTTATTTCAAGACCTCCTCTGGTTCAGTTAAATCGATTCCTAAAGATTTTTCTGATGTTGATCCAGTTGAAGTTATTTCAAGACCTCCTCTGGTTCAGTTAAATCAATTCCTAAAGATTTTTCTGATGTCGATCCAGTTGAAGTTATTCTAAGACCTCCTCTGGTTCAGTTAAATCGATTCCTAAAGATTTTTCTGATGCCGATCCAGTTGAAGTTATTCCAAGACCTCCTCTGGTTCAGTTAAATCGATTCCTAAAGATTTTTCTGATGCCGATCCAGTTGAAGTTATTCCAAGACCTCCTCTGGTTCAGTTAAATCGATTCCTAAAGATTTTTCTGATGCCGATCCAGTTGAAGTTATTCCAAGACCTCCTCTGGTTCAGTTAAATCGATTCCTAAAGATTTTTATGATGTCGATCAAGTTAAAGTTATTCCAAGACCTCCTCTGGTTCAGTTAAATCGATTCCTAAAGATTTTTCTGATGTCGATCCAGTTGAAGTTATTCCAAGACCTCCTCTGGTTCAGTTAAATCGATTCCTAAATATTTTTCTGATGCCGGTCCAGTTGAAGATATTTCAAGACCTCCTCTGGTTCAGTTAAATCAATTCCTAAAGATTTTTCTGATGTCGATCAAGTTGAAGTTATTTCAAGACCTCCTCTGGTTCAGTTAAATCGATTCCTAAAGATTTTTCTGATGCCGATCCAGTTGAAGTTATTCCAAGACCTCCTCTGGTTCAGTTAAATCGATTCCTAAAGATTTTTCTGATGCTGATCCAGTTGAAGTTATTCCAAGACCTCCTCTGGTTCAGTTAAATCGATTCCTAAAGATTTTTCTGATGCCGATCCAGTTGAAGTTATTCCAAGACCTCCTCTGGTTCAGTTAAATCGATTCCTGAAGATTTTTCTGATGCCGATCCAATTGAAGTTATTTCAAGACCTCCTCTGGTTCAGTTAAATCGATTCCTAAAGATTTTTCTGATGTTGATCCAGTTGAAGTTATTTCAAGACCTCCTCTGGTTCAGTTAAATCAATTCCTAAAGATTTTTCTGATGTCGATCCAGTTGAAGTTATTCTAAGACCTCCTCTGGTTCAGTTAAATCGATTCCTAAAGATTTTTCTGATGCCGATCCAGTTGAAGTTATTCCAAGACCTCCTCTGGTTCAGTTAAATCGATTCCTAAAGATTTTTCTGATGCCGATCCAGTTGAAGTTATTCCAAGACCTCCTCTGGTTCAGTTAAATCGATTCCTAAAGATTTTTCTGATGCCGATCCAGTTGAAGTTATTCCAAGACCTCCTCTAGTTCAGTTAAATCGATTCCTAAAGATTTTTCTGATGCCAATCCAAATGAAGTTATTCCAAAACCTTCTCAAGTCCCAGTTTAATACCTGTAAGAAGCCAGGAAGATATCTGTGGACAACTGATTATAGATTAACACCTGTAACAAGCCAGGAAAATCATCTACATTGAAGATTAACACCTGTAACAAGCCAGGAAAATCATCTACATGAAGAGATTGAAGATTAATACCTGTAACAAGCCAGGAAAACTATCTTTCTTTCTCAGGTCAGCGATTAATACTTGGAACCAGACAGGACAAGTTCTATAACCTCAACGGTATACTCCCGGTGAGCACGAGTCAGTTCCTAAATATCAAACAAAGTCAGACTTCCCCTGTGGAATCTTCTACAATAACAGGTATGCAAGTTCTCACTAAGGAATCTCTTATGCGATCGACACTCCTGCAGATGGCATCTATAAGCCCATCCTTCTACCAACAATCTTCAAATGGCATCTGTAAGCCCATTCCTGACATCACAATGCTGATACTACACCATGCGAGTGAAAATTTCTGGGCACTCTAGTGTTCAATCATCTTCCACCTTCGGATCACGAAAGGCACGCAAGCCAATCTACATCCTCAGGTTTAAGAAGATTGAACAGTGGCAACTGTTGTACCCCAAAATTTTCCCTCTCATGTTTCCCAAAGTCTTCCCCCTGCATGGTTGATCACAAACTCTTGCCTAAGGAAAAGGAAAATTTTAGAGTGGTGCTTTAAGTACATTTCGATTGGCATTCTGAAAGACCCTTCGATTGGTGTTCTGAAGGAGCCTTTCGATTGGAATTCTGCCAAGCTCTTCGATTGGCATTATGGACAAGCATTTCGATTGGCATTATGTCAAGGCTTTCGATTGGCATTCTGAAAGACCCTTCGATTGGTATTCTGAAGGAGCCTTTCTATTGGCATTATGTCAAGGCTTTCGATTGGCATTCTGAAAGACCCTTTGATTGGTATTCTGAAGGAGCCTTTTGATTGGCATTATCGACAAGTACTTCGATTAGCATTATAATAGTGTCCTTTGATTGGAATTCCAAAAAGGTCCATTCAAAGAAGCATTCAAAGGGTCCATTCGAATAAGCTTTCGAAAAGCATTCAAAGGAGGCCATCAGCCCATTCGAAAGAGAGCATTCGAAGGCCAGTTACATGTCATTTAAAATCCAAAAAGGGACAAGATCCCATGTGTTTAGCCAATGTTACAAACTCTCATTCATGGCTTTCAAACACATAATTAATGTTACAAATTCTCATTCATGGCTGTCAAACACATAATCAAGGTCATTTAAACCTTTGTCTTCCTGTCCCCTCCACCCCCTCTATATAAAGAGATCACAAGTGTTGCAAAAGAGGACGAAAATATACAGAAAAAATAGAGAAAAGAAGCAGGGAGAACTTGGAGATACGCTGCCAAAAGTCATCAGCACCTTCCAGGAAGCCATACCCAATCCTTGCACAAGCCAAAGCTGCCACCCAGCGAACACCTCCACCCTCAGAACTACAGATCAAAGCACCTCTGTTTGGTAAAGAAATCTAATCTCAAACTCATTTCAATCTCTGATTGCATATTCATGTTATTACTATTGTTTGTGAATGATTTAATGTGCTACATATAAGCTACAACGCAGAGATGAGATTGTGCCATTGCTTGGGCAAAATCTGAGTTTCTCCTTCGAATTCCAGGATAAAACAAACCCAGACCCAGATTCAGCAGGTGCGAATAAGGGGGAGATTCAAATCAGGGGGGTAAAATCCCCCCTGGACCTTTAACATGTGTTTCGTTTCTTACAGGAAATATATTCTCAGGATCCTGTTCAGAGTTTCGAAGCTTAGCAGCTTAGCTTCGAACTGGACCCAAGACTTCCAGATTGAAGGATGACATATCCAGATCGAACACCCTCCGAGTGCAGCCCCTCATGCACCTTCGATCCAGCCTCTTCACTGGGTCGAAAGACAGCCTGCACCTCTTTCGACCCAGGCCTCCAGAATTATATTTTTTCTTGATTTGCTGCCTGGCCCATTTGTACTTTGTTTACTTTGTTTTTGTTTATTTCTTTTAGTTTGTTTTTTTTAATCAACATAAAAATCATAAAAATAAATAACTTAGAATTAGGATTTAATTTAGTTAATTATTTTAACTTATTTTCTTCAACTTTAAAATCAGTAGACTTAGGATTTATTTGAATTCAATCCTTTTCATAAACAAAAATGCAAAAAAAAAATATTAGGTATGTTTTGGAGTTAATTTTAATCAGTTTTTTTTTAATTAATTAAATTTGACTTAATTGAACATTTAGCATTTTCCCAAAAATAAAATATAAAAAAACAAAAAGATTATATTCTTAGGATTTTTAAGATTCACGCGCGTTTATTTTATTGCAACTGCTTATTATTCCCCCAATTTTTGGATATGTAAATAATCCCCCTCCCCAAAGCTTTGTAATAGCGTAGGATTTACAATTCCCGCACTTTAAATTCTTGTACATATATTAACTATTTAGATGTATGCTAACTAGGATTGCATGACAAGATTAACCTTTAAATCAACCGTAGCTCACCATAACATGTACAAAGATAATATAAACTGAAAATTGACACACTCGCACATGTCACTCTTAGGGTACGCCTCACTTGGTTGCCTCAAATGTGGTCATTAAGTATAGGATGTTTTAGAGGTCGTCCTTCTGTCCAAAGATCAAAGTTGCCTCGAAATGGTTGCCTCGATAAAAATGATCTATGACATTAGGGTTACCACTAAGGCGTCCTAACATTGCTTTAGTGACCACACGTCCCATAAATCGAATTGACCCGAAAACTCCAACGACGGTGCTACCTACTCCTCAATAGTGGGATAGCACTGTCTAAAGGACGTTTGCACAATTTAATTCCTTTTCGAGTAGGTAGAGGTTCTTAAGTACTTGCTCCTTTTTAAAAGCAAAACAAAACTTTTCACACTTACACTTTCTTCAAAAAACAAAACTCTTTTCAAAACCCACAAACACAAAGAAAAGCAAACTTTTGAAAACATAGTGAGCAAGTACCTAAGAGCCCGTGGATAACCACGGATAGAAAGGGTGCTAACACCTTCCATTTCTATAATCTGCCTCCCGAACCCGAGAAAAATCTCAAAAAGGAATTTTTCTGTGCTTTTGTCCTTTCCTTGTTGGATAAAATAAAAGACGGTGGCGACTCTTGCTTACCGCGACACTTTGCAAAAACAAACGCAAACGCGAACCAGCATTAAAAAATAGTCAGTTCTCATTCCCACCGATCACAGTAGGGTTACTTCGAGGGGAGTTTGGGAAAACTGTATCTGAATTGAGAAGGAACCTGGGTAAGGTGGCTTCGTGAGGAGTTTGGGTAAAACTGAAATTGAACTGAGAAGGAACCTGGGTAAGGTGGCTTTGTGAGGAGTTTGGGTAAAACTGCATCTGAATAGAGAATGAACCTGGGTAAGGTGGCTTCGTGAGGGGTTTGGGTAAAACGGCATCTGAACCGAGAAGGAACCCATGTAAGGTTGCTTAATGATGAGTTCGGGTAAGACTACATCGGGAAATCGTAAGGAGGAACCTGGGTAAGGTTACTTCAGGATGAGTCTGGGTGAAACTACATCGGGTAATTGTAAGGAGGAACCTGGGTAAGGTTGCTTCAGGATGAGTCCGGGTGAAACTACATTGGGAAATCGTAAGGAGAAACCTGGGTAAGGTTGCTTTAGAATGAGTCCGGGTGAAACTACATCGGGAAATTGTAAGGAGGAACCTAGGTAAGGTTTCTTCAGGATGAGTCCGAGTGAAACTACATCAGGAAATTGTAAGGAGGAACCTGGGTAAGGTTACTTCAGGATGAGTCCGGGTGAAACTACATCGGGAAATTGTAAGGAGGAACCTAGGTAAGGTTGCTTCAGGCTAAGTATGTGTAAAACTTCAGAAGGAACCTGGGTAAGGTTACTTTGTGATGTGTTTGTGTGAAACTTTATTTGGAAATGTATGAGAAGGGATCCGTGTAAGATTTTTCACGATAAACCCATGTGAGGCTGTATATAGGAGAAATCCATGTAGGATGGATGCATGACAAACCCGTGTAAAGCTGCATTTGGTCGTGCAGATAATTACTTTGTTTAGTTTCAGGAGCTAATCTTTAACCTGCTGGCCATTATTATGATAACTATCTTTCCTGAAAAGGTACATGATTAGTTATATATGATGCATGAAATGCATTGTATGATGACGCTCTCAAAATAAATGAGATTATGTTGTATGCAATATGTGTGCGCATGTCATGATGTATGAACATGAAATGCTATTGTGACACGTCTGAGCTTGGGAGAATAAATCCCTGACTGCTTCTGGAGAGTACTAGAAATTGACTTCCTGACTGTCGTAGAAAAAGTGGTTCTTCTACTTCCGCTGGGGATTGTAAACGGGGATGACTATGCTGGGGATTTGATCCTTGTTTACGAATATTCTGCCGGGGAGAGACTCTGTTTGAGAATAACTCTGCAGGGGAATAACTCTGTTGGAGGATGAACTTCCATAGCTGAAGGAATAAAATCTGCCGGGGATTGAGCTTATGTATTCATGGAAATAAACTCTGTTCGAGAGAAAACTTTATGACCCGCTTGTGATTATGAAATTTGGCCGGGGAATATGGATGTCAGTTATTTAAAGGAACTTGGCTGGGGATAGTAATTCCTGTTTGGGGACGCCGGTGTCAAAGCTTTAGTTGCCTCTACTCTGTGGGGAGTGTAGATATCACTGGGACGCATGCTGAGGATACGATAATGACTTTGCACCAGGACTTTTCTGCCCCTGTACTTACTGGAGAAAGTATATGTGGAGGCTTTGTGGATAGCTTGAGTGTTATCCCAACTCATGAGGTGTTTGGTAACTGCCGATGAAAAGTCTTCTACTGATAGGCAAGTGACAAGATGATGGGACATAGTCGTACGCTTTGATCCCTAACTTTTTCCTAGATTGTCTTTTTAGATTTTCAATCCACCGGGATACCCTTTTTTGCTCAAGCCGCCTTTTCAGGTTTTCGACTTGTCGGGTGTACAGTTTTTTTCATATGTGTATCCCTAACTTTTGCCCGAACCTTTTTGGTTCGCCGGGATGCCCTTATTTTTTCCTAGGCCAGTCGACCTAGCGGGTCTTTGTTCATGCATAGTATTTTCCAACTATGTCCACGCTCTCAGGATGTAGGGAGTTGTCACTGTCCATAGCGTTATATTGCAGTACCGTCAAAAATGTTTTCTTAATGGCACATGATTCATTGATGGAATGCGTGCATAATGCCCCAAGTGATTCAGGTGGAGATCTGCCCCTGGTTATTTGGCACTCTTGGAGAGACTTCCCCAAGTGTGTTTGACATCATGTCCTGCCCCTTGCTTATGGAAGGCCTGTTGTTGGAAGTGTCTTTCCTGCTGAGGTGATTCTGTCCATTGAAAGGATGTCTGTTCATTGAATATCCATTATGCGGATTTCTCTGCTATCAAACAATTAGTCATATGCAAACAATGTCATTTAAAGAATTCAAAACTCATGTCTGTCTTGAAAAAAAATTTTGAAAATGTGTTTTGTGTAGTAAAACAAAATTTGCAAGAATGTGATATCAACTCAAGATTCGTAACAAGTCCTATAGGAGTCAGGATACCTTTGTAACAGTATGCTCTCAAACTAACCCATGCTTCAGCTAGGACTTTTAAGGGTTATAACGTAGCCTAGTTCACAGTTTAAGAAACAAAGGATAAAGGCTCAAAATTTATTTGTACCTACCCGTTCTTCGTGATGTCCTTCAGCCCTATGCTTAGTTAATTGCGCGTTTAGAATCACAGTTGAGTCCTGGAGTACTTCCCTTGATTTTTCGGTGATGGTTCAGATAATGATAGTTTATTTTGAATAGGTAGACATCCTTTTTGTCGAGGATTTGTAGGACCTCTTTCTCTTTTATTTTACTATCCCTGTCTTTTTCCTGAACTGTTTCTCTTTGTGATTACAGTCAGCGGGATGCCCCAGTTTTTTTCTTAAGTCTCCTTCATAGGTTTTGACTTAGCAGGCTTTTATTTTGAGAAATGATGACTGCCTATTTTGATGATTATGCCGAACCATCACCATCTTCTGATTCAGAAGGACGTCTTTGAGGCTATTCATTGTGTGCGAAGCGGAAGATCGTGACTAAATGCGTCTCTAAATTAACTGAGAAAACTACCCTCCCACAGGTTATGATTAAGGGTTTTAATTTGTGTAAAAGAAAAACTCCTACTTCTTTGGCTCAAAGGGGTTGACTAGGGATTATCTTCCTTATAACTCCACTTTTTGGGATTTGAAACAACGCATGTACATCGTTAGGAAGGTATGTTCAAAAGCATACTGTAGAGATTGTGGTATCGCTTTCGTCATCCTCCCTCTAAGGCTTATAGTTTTTAATCGAGAGTTGAATATCACGAAAAGGAAGTATGAAGCAGTTTAAGCATAGTGAAAACAGATTAATTCAAGAAAAACATGTGTAATGCATTAATGAAATAATAATGTTTTGACATGACAATAATAGTTTGAATAAGCAAAGAAAATACAATTTCATAATTAAATGAACAAAAATGCTTTCAATCCTAGCCATGTTTTGGCAAGGGAGCAATGATCACGTTGGGAGTCTAAGGAGGGTCGAATTCGATCTCCTTAGCGTTAATCATATTATAAATCTTATTTTTTAGCGCCCAAAAATCGTTAGTATCGTGCCCCAAGCTGCCAGAATGATAAGCACACCTTGCTTCCGGATTGTAGTTAGGAGAGGAAGTCTTAGGGTTTAGATGAGGGTTTATCACCATGATCAGATTCATCTTCAACATGTATTGTAATGCTTGTGACAATGGCATGTTGATTCGGGTGAACTTCTTTTGAGGTACTTCTACCCTTGCCCGATTGCTTCGTTGTTGAGTAGTCGTAGGCCTAGGTATCATCACAGCCTCTACTGGTGGACGGCGCTCAGCTCTGCTCTGACCTCTTGAGTTATAAATGGCATTGACCTCCTTCTTACTCGTGAATGGCTTCTTCACTGCACTTGACGAGGTGTCTTTCTGGATCTTGCCACTCCATATCCCAGCTTCTACCATTTCTCTAGTCAATATTAGCTTGGTGAAACCAGCTGAGGAGCTACCAATCAAGTGTTTGAAGAATGGACCAAAAAGTGTACCAAGAAACATGTCAACCAAATCCCTAACAGATAAAGGGGGTTGGTCTCTCCCTACCAGATCTCTTCACTTCTACACATTGTCCTTGAAACCTTTGCTTGCACCCATGGACATACTCTGGAGTTGAGTACGGGTAGGGGCAAGGTCAGTGTTATATTGATACTGCTTGTAAAAAGCAGCAACCAGATTTTCACAGTTGCAGACATTGGTTCCCTCCAGTTGATAGAACCACTAAAGTTGAGTCCCAGATAGACTGTCCTGAAAGAAATGGACCCACAACTTCCTATCAGCAGTGTGAGGTTGAATCTTCCTCACATAGGAACGAAGATGAAGCTTAGGACAAGACACCCCATCATACTTCGCAAATACTTGAGCCTTGAACTTCTGTGGGATGACTACCCGAGATATCAAACCCAGCTCTTCAAAATCTAGCCCTGCTATTCTATGGATCTCCATTGCGCTAAGATGATCCTCTAACTGTTTGTACCTATCCTCAGCAGGAGGATACTGTTCATCATTATAGTCAGATTCATCCTCAGAAACTCTCGGCTTAGGGTCTTCCTCCCTTGTTTCGCCCTCTTGGTTCCCCCCTTCTTTAGATGAAGAGGTCAGATTTATCGTTTGCTTCAACGGTCCCCTAAATCTTCTGCCCAGATTTAGGACACCGACGGTCTTCTTCTTCTTTTTCTCTTTCAGAATGAGGGCCTTCAGATCTTCCTTCCCCTTAGCTAAGGCTACGAACATTTGTTGAAATTGGGCATTTTGTGCCTGTAGATCCTTGATGCTTTGTTCAGAATACATTATTGCTGAAATAAACAGCGAAGAAGATGAGAAACCTGTTATGGTACCTCTTATTCCATGATGTGGATGATATATGTATGCAACGTTTTCAAGGATCTCACGGGGTAAACAAGAAATGTCAGAAGTTGAAAATTTGTAGCTTTGATTGAAGAACTTTGTATCGTCGAGAGTCCTTCAATAAGATTAGAGCTCACCATATCAAGTGGGTCATAGCCCCTGATTCAAGTTATCGTGTTTTGATCTTTTGACGACATTGGTTATAGGAAAATAAATCCCCTTGCCCCTTGCTAGACGTCTGCTTTATCATAACCTGCATCACAGGCCCTTGAGATCCTTGAAATGGTTAAGAAAATGCTATGGTATGATGCTATGATGTGTAGGCTATGCATCAAGCAAAAAATGCAGGGTAAGAAACCAATTTATTGGATTTATACAAACAAGGTCCTGCAAGGAATACAAATAAAACCCTGCCATGAGTTCAAATTGTTAGGCAAAGAATGCAAACAAGTCACACAAGTAGCCTTAGGTTTAAGGCCTGCATGAGTTTTAAGGTTATACCCTCTTGAAGCTAGATTGGTTCAACATGTCCTATAAATAGTAACCAGGTTCTAAGGGATCTCAATATCACTGATCTTTCCCCCAAGCATCATTTAATAGGCGATTGACTCACAACCAAAAAAAACTCAGGAGTCAAACCTTAATGAGTGTAGCATCGAGTATTTGTCGACCTTGGGAATACACCAAAGTCGGCCATCTCTCTACGTCCTACTGGCCAAGTTGTGAAATTAAAGGTTCTAAGGTCAGTTGATGCTTTATGACACCACGCAGCGGCCCCGTATTCTCCTTGATTGACTCAAGGGCTACCAGTACCAACTAAAGTGTCACATCAACATAGCTACTACTTCAACCGTGTCGGTATACCCCGCAGAGTTCCCTCACAGTTTGTTACTACTTACCTAAAAGGTGTTCCCAGATCCGGGTGTAGGATCTTCAATAATACCCAAACAAAAACCCTTGAAGATAAAGCAGGCAAAGCAAACAAGAAATAAATTTTGAAAATGACCTAGATCCTAAGGTATACCCCACTTATTTATTTCCCCAACATAGTCGCAGTTCTGTGATACGATGGAAGAACCGACTGTTAATACTGGTTTGCGTTTTTTGTTCGCAAATGTCGCGGTAAGCAAGAGTCGCCACTGGCTTTTATTTCATCCAACAAAGGAAAAGGGAAAAGAACAGAAAAAACCTTTTTCGAGATGTTTCTGAGTACGGGGGGTAGATTATAGAAAGGGAAGGTGTTAGCACCCTTTCTATCAGTGGTTTTCCACGGGCTCTTAAGTACTTGCTCATTTTGAAATTTCTTGTGTGTGTTTTGAAAAGCTTTTGTTTAACTTCATGATAACCCTTGTATATGTCCTCAAGAGTGTGACGAAGTTGTTTTTGAAAACTGTTTGGGAAGTGTTTGTGTAAAAGAGTTTTTGTTGTTTCGAGCAAGTACTTAAGAGTTTCTACCTACTCGAAAAAGACTGTTCGTTTTCTCGTTTCCTTTAGACAGCATTATCCTACTATTAAGGAATAGGTAGCCCCATCGTTGGAGTATTAAGGGACATTCGAAGGGACAATTACGGTCACAAAATCAATGGTTAGGAAACCTTAGTAGTTACCCTAAAGTCCTAAAGATCTTTCCGAGGCAACATTCGAATGGGTCATTTTTTATCTTTTGGGACTAGAGGGCGACCACTAAAATTCCCTATGCTTCATGACCGTTTACCGAAGGCTATCGGAGTGAGACAAACCCTAGGAGTGAACATGTGCATGTGTTATTTTTAAGTTTACTTATCTTTGCACAATTAGGGTTATCTACCGTTTTAATTTCATTTGTCTTTCGCATACAATCCTATCATCCATACATCTAGCAGTTTATAATAGCAGAAAGTAAAGTGTGAGAAATTAAAATCCTAACTATTACAAGGCCTCGGGGAGGGGGTACATAACCAAAACTTGGGGAATGAAAACAATAAATAGGGAATGACAGTAAATGACCTAATTAAACTATTACAATCTCGAAGCAATTACAATAATTTGAAAAATAAATAAACAAATAAAGCGCGCACGAGGAGGGACACGAGAATTAAATATCCTAATGAATCTAATTAATTAAAAAATATTTTTGTATTTTTTATTGAGAAAAATAATTGAAATTTGCAAGTTAAACCTAATTTTCCAATTAATTTTATTTAAAAAAATAATCAATGTTGAAATAACTACAATAATTAATTTTCAAAAATTAATTTCAATTATAAAAACCTAAATCTATTTTTTTGATTTTTTGATTTAATAAAAAAATTATTTTTGTTTTTTTGTAAAAATATTAAAGCGAATAAAAATTAAATGAAATAAAAACAAAACAAAAAGAAAAAAACAAATGGGCCTGCTGTGAAGTAGTGATCAGAGGGGTGTATTGCTGATTTTTGCAAAGCCCAAATCCCACAGATCCATTAGCCTCGCCTGATTCAGTGAGGGCTACGCTTGAGGGTGCACCATAGACCTTGCTTGCATGAGCGCCAAATCTGCTTTGAGGATGGATCTAATGGCCAGATCCTGGGTTGTAGGACAAACGCGTCGATTGGGAGGCACATGGGATCCTATAAAACATGTTAAGAAAATAAAATCACAATATGCTTGGACCTGGGATCGAACCCAGGTCCTTCATCTCACCAGCGTTATCCTCTTCCATTCGTGCTACCTGACTCATCTATTAATATAATGAACAAATAATAATATAATGGAAACCAGGTGGCATGCCCCAGAATAATACGCGCCACATTCAAACCAGCCAGTAGGACATTGTCACCTCATTGTTTTCTTCCTCAGGCTGTCGTTTTAGGCCAACCTTTTACCTACGGACGGTGTCCGTAACTACAACTCTGCATCATTGAAAAGTTAACTACAAGCAACATAAATATTAATGGAGACCATGAATTAACCGAGCTTGAAGCCCTGAACACCATGGTGTCCACGTCTAACTCTAATTTTTCCTGTATCAAGAAGCCCTAAAAGGAGTTTGGAAACCCTAAGAATGGCATCCTTCAATTCATGCACTTAAAACTCAATCAAATAATCCAGATAGCATCAAAACCTTATAATAAACATGAATGCATGGTTAAATTTCATTGAGAACGTGTGTATACATGTAATCGAAAATCAAGAAAAATTGGAAAATCGGATCATGTATCTTACGATTCTGGATGCTTTGTGACTTGAGAGTGATTAGAATGGCTTCAAGGACCTTCGTGGATGATCACTGATGCTCTAAAATTCCTTGAATTGGTCTGTAGGATGAAATTTGATCTGCACTTTTCTTTGGATATTTGAAACTGTGTTTGACTCTTTTCAGCAAGTTACGCCTCTGTCATCTCGTCCTTAGGGTTCAGCATGCTCTGTTATATGTATGTGAATCAAATAGGTTATCAATTTTGGATTAAATCTTGGAAATTAATGAGCAAGATATTTTATTTTCAAGTGATATTCTTTGTTTCCAAAATTGGCCAAATCATGCCATTTTCAATCCAATCAGCCCTTTCACGATTTGCTTGCTACCATACAACCTGTGTTCTCGTTATTTAATGCAAAATCATCCCAAAATAATTTTATATCATTTATTTGATTTAATTTGGATTTTAAATGATTAAAAATCAAAATAAATCAAATAAATAAGAAAATGATGCATGGAGTGGTTTATAGGTCGTGTACCATGTTAGGAACAAGATGCAAGCATAAAAAGTTGGGGCCATTTGAAGAAAAATGCATTTTGGGCATGGTTGACTTTGTGCAAATTTCCAAAAATGCCCAACTTTGACAATGTACATCTCTCTCAATTTTGACCCTAAAAGGGTGTTCTTGGACTTTTTAGAAAGCTAAGAATGTCCTCTAGACAACCCTTTTGGTTTCACCTCAATTGGATCTTCCATGTTCATATAATAAGCTTTGACCCAAAAGGTGTTTTTGTTGACTTTTTGAAATGACCTATAATGTCTGAATTCATATCTTTTCATTAGTGCATTTTTTAGACTTGAGGGATGAAGATGAGTTGTAGGGAATTGAATCCTCTTCAATATGAGCCTTGGATGAGAAATTTCTGATAAAGTATGAGAAAGTTATTCTTGGTCAAAGTTTGGTTGACTTTTCCTATAGAAACCCTAATTTAGCAACTTTTGAGTTTTGATGAATTTGGGGCATTCCTTGAGGAATCATGATAAACCCTTGATCAAATGATGTATATTACTTCAAAATGTTGATGTTTACCAAAAATCTTGAAGTTTGACTGTATGTGGGCCACAATTGACTTTTGACCTAGTACAGTTGATTTTCAGGCATTTGAGCAGTTGACTGAGCAAACTTCTTATGCAAGGAATGAAACTTTGACATGGATGATCTTGAGGACATATTAGGGTAATGGAAACCATTTAGGACCTTTGGAGTTCACACACCTTGATGAAAATGGAAACCCTAGTTTGAGGTTCATTGTCTTAGGAGAGCATTTATCTGGTTAACCCTTAAGCATCTTTGGGCAAGTTGGGGATCTCTAGGAGTATGTTTTGAGTAAAATGAGAGGTAAAATTTTGGGGTACAACAATGACCATATCCTTCACATTCAAAATATTGAATTTCTTTTCTTTGACTTAACTTCTTTTCTGCTCTTGTTTTTGTTAGGTCTGTGATTTTATGGCTGGAAACAATTTTGGTCAAACAAGTAGTTGACAACAATTTGATCAAAACATGTTTTATTTGGAAAACATGTATTTCAGCCTAATGTTGAAACAAGATGTTATAACATCTTGTCCAGCTGGTACATCAAAGTTTGCATGTACCTTATTTGACAGATATTGCAACAGATGTTATAACATGTTACAACAGAACATCTTGACAGTACACTGGATATTTATCCTTGAAGATTTGATTTGAAAAATTGAGTATCTGGAATATTTTATACTCATAACGGGCGCATGCAATCAAGGATTTTATTAGAAACAATATTAAATTGGATTAGTTTCTAAGAAGGATCATTGAGATGTTTTAGGAAACATTTATGAGATTTGTTTCTAATTTTGTGGAGAAGATTCTGCTAGTTTTGGGAGATGTTGATTGGATTTGATTGAAGAGTCCAAGCCCACTGCAAAAGTCTATATAAGGATTCGTCCAAGACCTAGTTTTTAAAGATTTTTTTATTATTAAACCTTGTGAAAAATAAGTGTTTAGGGTTTGATAGTCCTTAGGTTCTCCGTGTGTTTTTTGTACGTCCTCATGTATCTCTAATGCATTTGAGTTAACTGATTGTTACTTGCTTGTCAAGTTATTATTCTCACTCAAAGCCCGTAGGCACGAGTTGAGTATTGTTCTTAGTGAAGCTTTTAAGCAAACTAAGTATTTGTAATTTGGAAGTGTGTTCTTCCTTTTTTGGTTTCTTGAGACATTCCATGGGACTGGGATTGTTTGATATCACTATGGGGATTGGAAGTGAGTAGGTTCTCATATCTAGGAGGTGCCTTTGTAGAAGTTGCACCGGGTAGGGATTAAGTGAGAGATTGTAAACGGGGGAGTTTAGCTTCAAATTAATACTGCTAATAATGAATTTCCTTACTGGCTTTGTATCCCCCAGAGTAGGTGAGCTTGCACCGAACTGGGTTAACAATTATGTGTATTCACTTACTTTCTGCAAGTTATAATTCTGCATTGTTGTTGTTCTGTCAACAGATGTAATAACATATGTTGTGACATTGTGTGTTGTTAAGACATCAGTCTTGACATCTAATATTGTGTGTGCCCGAATTTTAGTTTTCTTCTAAGAATCAAGATTATTACCGATGTCATATGAGATGTTCTTGGCATTTGTTCCCCCTCTTATGTCTAATCTTTTCAATACTCTACTTAATTGCTTCCCAAGTAGCACAATTCTATTAGACAGATCCTCATCAGTGTCTAACTCAACTTGACCTTTATCATCTTTAACATTGTATACAAAAGCTATGCTTTTGTTCTTTTTCTCATCCTTGTCACTAATAGTCAATTCAAATGTTTGAAGTAACCCAATAAGCTCACCACCCCTCATGTTGTTGATGTCACGAGCTTCTTCAATAGTTGTAACCTTCATGTAAAATTTCCTAGGTAAGGACCTAAGAATCTTTCTGACCAGCTTTGCTTCTGACATCTTCTCTTCCAAGGCACTTAATGTACTAGCAATTTCAAGAATCTTCATCTGATATTCCTGAATTGTCTCATCATCATTCATATTCAAGTTTTCAAATTTGGAAGTGAGAAGTTGAAGTCTTAAAATATTCACTTTAGAGGTACCTTCATAAGTTGTCTTGATTATTTCCCAAGCATCATTGGCTACAAAACAGGTATTAATTAGCCTGTAAATTTTTCTGTCCACTCCATTGAATACAGTGTTTAGAGCCTTGTAATTTCCAATGGCTTCTTTATCATCATTTTTATCCCAGTCTTCTTCAGGGTTTATAGATTATTTCCCATATTTGTCCTTCGCAAATGGATTCTCTTATCCTTTTAAAACAGCCTTCCAAGCTTTTCTATCCATAGATTTCAGAAAAGCTACCATTCTGACCTTTCACCAGTCATAGTTTGAACCATTCAACATAGATGGTCTGTTATATCCTCCTTCTTTCTCCATAGTTACAGAAAGTATATCTATGGATCTCACCCAATAAATAGAACAAAGTGCCTACTCCTGATGCCAATTGAAATTCTGGCACACACAAAATCAGAAGTCAAGACTAATGTCTCAACAACGCACAATGTCATGACATATGTTATAACATCTGCTGACAGAAAAACAGACTTGCTAAAAACAAAAATAATATGTAGAAAAGTAAATTGTAGAAACTTAAAGAACACAATCAATTGTTAACTCAGTTCAGTGCAACTCACCTACTCTGGGGGCTACCAAGTCAAGAAGGAATCCATTATCAATAGTATCAATTTGAAGCTAAACAATCTCAGTTTACACTTCTCACTTTAATCCTTACCCAATGTAATTTCTACCTAGGAACCTCATAGATATGAGAACCCCTCTCATTCCTAATCACCACAATGATATCTAACACTCCCAGTCCTAAGGAATGTCTCAAGAAACCAAAAAGAATAACACTCTTCCAATATAAAAAATACTTAGTTTGCTTAAAAGCTTCACTGAGAATAATACTCAACTCTTTGATTAAAAGCTTAGAGAAGAACAATAACTTGATAAGCAAGTAACAACTAGTTAACTCAAATGCATCAAAAGATACATGAGGATATACAAAAAATACACGGAGAAACTAAGGAACTCTCAAACTCTAAACACTTATTTTTCACAAGGTTTTACAATAAAACTATGCTTATTAAAAACTAGGTCTTGGATGTCTCCTTATATAAACTTCTGCAGTTGGGCTTGGACTCTTCAATCAAATTAAATCTTCAACTATAAATCCCTGCAGAATCTTCTCCACAAAAATAGAAACAAAAAACAAATCTTTCAAATATCAAGACATGAAGTCGGAAAATGAAGACTTCCAACGGAAAAGGGATCAAGACATGAACTTCATATTTCAAAAATTTAGGGAATTTGTGAGGCACAAAAAAACTTGAAAATTTTAAGAGAAACAAGATGGACAACACAAAAATGAAGGAAGCTCCTTATTAATTCCTACATGCTTTCAATGCATAAAGATATGACACATAAGACCAAACTGGCCTTAGAATTAGAGAAGAAATCATAATCAAAGAAGTTCAAGAAGCCTAAAAAAGAAGTAAAGAAAGCCTTTATTCTATGGGATGACAATGACATGGATTCCTCAGATGATAAAGAAGCTACCATATGTATTATGGCATATCATGGAAAAGATAAGGTACCTTCACATTTCTCTTATCATGATTTATTTCACATTTGCAAGAAGTTAAATAAAGAAACAAGTAAATTAAAACATATTCTCTCCACTTCAAAAAAACATTATGTATCACCTTGAATTTGAAAATAAAAATATCTTGGAAGAAATAAAAAAGTCTTAAAAAGAGACCAAATTTTATAATTCAAAACTCTTCCTATTCTCTCGAAGTCTTGGTTGAATATACCAAATGTAATGAATATGATGTTTTGAAAAATAAAAATAATGATTTATAAAACACACTTGATAAATTCACTAAAGGAGGAGACAAATTGAGTCTTCTTCTAGGTATTCAAGGAGCATCATAATAAATATAGTTAATGATATGAATCTAAAACCAATTCTAAAATTTTTAGTAACATATGGCGTGCGAGAAAGAAAACAAATCATTTTCTTTATAAATGCCATTACGGATGTAACCTTGGCCATCTTGAGCCTGATTATTTTAGCAAAATGAAATATTTAAATTGTTCGAACAGATTTAAATCTAATGACTCAAGCCAACTTAAATCTACTAACCCCAAAGGGCCCAAGAATAATTGGGTACCAATGGTCAAAAAGTCCAATTGTGATGTAGATATGCTTGACGGGTCGAACACAAAATGTGATAGTGGGTGTTCATATCATATGACCAAAGATATAAATATTTTCTCTTACTTTACTCCTACAAGAGGAGAACCTTCTTCTCATAGTAACAAAAAAGGTAAACTTGTATGTGATACGGTGGCAGAGCCGATTGTTTAATAATGGTTTTTGCATTTGTGTTCCCAAATGTTGCGGTAAGCAAGAGACGCCGCCGACTTTTCTTTTATCCAACAAAGGAAAGGGTGAAAAGAACAGAAAAAGACCTTTTTCGAGAATATTCTGAGTAAGGGGGGTAGATTATGGAAAGGGAAGGTGTTAACACCCTTTCCATCTGTAGTTATCTACAGGCTCTTAGAGGTTTGCTCATTTTGAAATACCTTTGTGCTTTGTGTGGTTGAAAATGTTTTGAAAATGCCTTAGTATGGAGAACTTTGTAATGTTTCTCGGGATAGTGGAGAAAGTATACAAAGTGTTTTGGAAAATGTTTTTGAAAAGTAGTATTTGTGTAAGTGCAAAATGTTTTAAGCAAACTTCTAACAGCTATCTACTTTTATACTCGAAAAAGGTCATTCTTTTTCTCTTTTCCTTTAGACAATACTATCCTACTATTAGTGAGTAGGTAGCCTTGTCATTGGATGTAATAAAGGACATTCGAAGGGACGTTACAGTCACGAAGGTAACTTGTGGAGACGCTCTAGAAATTTTGTTTAGGGACTAGATCATTTACCGAGAGGCAACTGTAGGATCATCGAGGGACTATGATCTTTTTGTTTTACGGGTCTTTGCTAAAGCGTCCCCGTTTCGAGGGACATGACTGCTTTATTTCCGAAGGAAACCAAAGTGGGGTACCCTAGAGGTGTATATGTGCAATGTGTGTTATATTCAGTTATTTTTTATCTTTGGTGTTAGGTTTGCTAACTTTTTGTTATTAGTCTTATCATGCAATCCTAGTTACTAGCAGTTAATATGTACAGAACATAAAGTGTGGAAGTATAAACCTACACTATTACATGACTTCGGGGAGGGGATTTACAATGTACAAAAATTAGGGGAAGAAAAATAAAGAAAGCGGATAAAATCCTATTAACTATTACATCCAGTGTACAGGTACAATAATATATAAAAAACGAAAGAAAATAAATAACGCGCGAATGTTAAAAGTACGTCTAAAAACCTAGTAAGTAAAAATGAAATAAGAAAATCTTTTTATTGTTTTTTTTTATTTAAGAAAATAATTAAAATTAAACTAAAGAAAATAGTCTAAGTTCTTTTTGGTTTTTGTATTATGAAAAGAAAATAATTAAAGTTAAATTAAATCCTAAATTCTAATTTATTTTAAATTAAGAAAATAGTTAAAATTATTTATTAATTTACTTACAAAATTAGTTTAATAAAAAAAACCTAAAACTAATATTTTCGTGATTTTGATTATTTGTGTAATTAAATAAATAAAGAAAAACAAAACAATAAAAAAGAGAAATTAAAACAACACAAAAAAATGATAAATGGGCCTAAGTATTCAAAAGAGACAAGGGGGTGCTGATTTGAATTTGTGCTGGACCCAGATTGTGAAGCCCATATTGCTTTATGATCTGATGAGATGAGGCCTTGAGGGTGCATGGTGAGCTTGCATACTAAATGCATCCATATTGATCAGATGTACATCTGATGGCAAGGGTTTGATGGAGTATGGTGAACCCCAGGCAGCATAGCACATGGAATCTGCATGAAACAAATTAGAAAATATAAAATGTTGGACCTGGGATTTAAACCCAGGTCATCTCCCTCACACGCACGCGCCTTTACCAGCTGAGCTACCTGTTCATTCGTGCATAATATAAAACAAAATTATAATATACAAAAAAACATCAATATTTGAGAATTTAAAAAAACGTGCGCAGTTTGAATAGGCCAATAAGAGTGAGACAAGTTTGTGCCAGAGTCAGCCCACCGGAGTCAACTCTCCGGTCATCTTCTCTGATGGGCTGGAAAATTAACCTGTCAAAACAATGAGACTCAAAGATCCAAATTGATCTTACCCCCCCCCCCCCCCCTTAATTTTTCCTACTGATTTCAAATATGTGGTCCTTTTGACCTGAAAACCCCTGGTTATTGAGATACGATGAAGAAAGATCGTGCTCTAAAATGGCATGATCCTATTTTGGCCCTTATTCTTGCATGTTCTACATTGGATATGTCCTATAGATCAACCTGATCATGAAGCAAGCATGGAAAAGCATTAATACATAATGAAATTACAAATATAAATTCTAGAAAATTACCAACAATAAGGGTTTCAATTCGTGGATTTTGGAAGTGAGATCGCTTGAATAATGGTTGGGTTGAGTTCTTGGAAGTCTCGGGAAGGTGTTTGAGGCCTTGACTTGGACAGATGATGGCTGGAGTTGTGTTTTTGAATTTTGACAACCTTTCTTTTTTGTAAGTTTTGTGTGACTCTTTGGGGCTCTGTCTGTGTCGAAATCCCGATAATGTCTTGTTTATATAGAGAGGAGTGAGGAGACAAGATATCATAGGATTAAACAGCCTTGATTATTTGTTTGAAAGCCATGAATAAAAATTTGTAACTTTGGCCAAAAACATGGAATCTTGTCCTTTTTTGAAATTTGAATGAATGTGGACAGCAATGGCCTTCGAATGCCTTTAGTTCCTGCCCTTTGATTGGACCTCTTATACATCCTTTGAATGGGTCGTTAGATGGACCTTTTGTGTACCCTTCGAATGGGCCTTTGGTGTGTCCTTCGAATGGACTTTTTGAGTGTCTTTCATATATATGCTTTGTTCCCTCTTTGAATGGGCCACTAAGGTGTGTCCTTCGAATGGGCTATCATGCGTGTTGAAGTCTGTACAATTGTTTCAAAGGGGGGAATTGCCCAGTAGAAGTTGGCACAAAGGCAGCCTATGCCTTGTGGATGCTAGCATGAGGCAGGTCAAAGCAAGCGTAAAGGAGGCTATTTCCTAGGCGAAGCTGGCACAAAGGTAGCCAATGCCTTATGGGTCAAAGGAAAAATTTTTGCCTGGTGGATAGAAGGCAAATCTGAAGGAGTCTTGGCCTTGTGTGCTGAAGGCAGGATGAAGAGGGGCCTTTTGCCTTGTGAATCGAAGGCATGTTGATGGGTCTTTTCCTTGTGAAACCAAGGCAAGCATGAAGAGGCATACGTGCGCTGGTGACAAGATGGGGCCTTTTTCCCAGTGGGAGCTTTGTGAACTAGGCTTGATCGAAGGATACTCAGCGCCTAATCGAAGCTGGTATGCAGGAGTTCATTGCTGGTGAATCGAAACACACTTGTATGGGATTCTTGCTTTGTGCACTAAAGGCACACACAGAGGGAGTATTTTCCTAGTCGAAGCAGGAATCAAGCTGGCTCTAAAGAAATCAAATGCCCAAATGAAGCAGGAATCAAGCTTGCTCCAAAGAAACCAAATGCCCAAACGAAGCAGGAATCAAGCTTGCTCCAAGGAAATCAAATGCCCAATCTAAGCAGGAATTAAGCTTGCATGCATGTAGCCATTGCATTGTGAATCAAGCTAGCATGCAAAGCCAATGGTGCAATCGAATGAGCACTAACAGGAGGCCCTTCCCTTTTGGATCGAAGGAGGTTGTTTCAAAGGAAACACATGCCCAATCGAAGCTTGTATATAGCAAACAAGCAAAAGGCCAAGGCTTCAAGCGAAGCTTGAAAATTTGAGGCAAGCTTGGATGAGGTTAGGCGCTTAATCGAAGCCTGTCAAGATGCCAATTGAAAGACCCTTTGACATGCCAATCGAAAGACTTTGTTTATCTTCAAAAGAATTTATTTTTTCTTTAATCAAGTGTTTGTAATCACCTATGTAAGAGAAAAATCTTGGGAAAAAATTAGAGGGAAAATTTTTGGGTACAATAGATGTCCCTGTTCAATCTTCTTAAACCTGAAGATTTAGATTGACTTGTCTTCCTTTTGTGATCTGAAGGTGGAAGATGATTGAATACTAGAGTGCCCAAAAATTTGCACTCGTATGAAGTAACACTGATTGTTGATGATGGAGGGAATGGGCTTACAGATGCCATTTGGATAAGATGATAGAGAGTCGTTGGAGATGGGCTTAAAGATGCCATCCAAAGTAGATGATGATTTCACACATGGTCCCTTTGGAGGTTCCTGTTCCTGCTGTCTGAGGAGGAATCTGCTGGGGAATATGGGTTTCTGTTGCTCTCCTGCTTGAGGAAAACTCTGTGGGGGATAGAGTCTAGGAGTTTCAGTTGTCCAAGGCTCTGCTGAAGATTTATCTCTGGAGAGATGAAAGTTTGTTGTTTTCTGGTTGAAATCCAGGCTTCACAGTAACTTGCTGGGGAAAATGTAATTAACTGCTATTTAGAAATGTATTAGAAGAAACCTGTGTAGGGCTATTTCACCTGGTCGTGTATATAGTTTTCCCGTCTGGTTTCAGGTATTGATCTACAAGTCAGTTGTTCGCAGATAGTTGTCCTGTCCGGTTTCAGGTATTAATCTAGAACTTGAAAATTGTTGGTCGTTGAGATAGTTCTCCTGGTTTGTTACAGGTATTAATCTCTTACCTAAGAAAGAAAGATAGTTTTCCTAGTTTATTACAGGTGTTAATATTCAATCTCTTCATGTGGATAGTTCTCCTGGCTTATTACAGGTATTAATCCACATTCGGTCATCCACAGATAGTTCTCCTGGCTTATTACAGGTATTAATCTAGAACTTAGTTTTGTTGGTCGTTGAGATAGTTCTCCTGGCTTGTTACAGGTATTGATCTCTGACTTGAGAAAGAAAAATAGTTTTCCTGGCTTGTTACAGATATTAATCTTCAATCTGCTCATGTAGATAGTTTTCATGGCTTGTTACAGGTATGAATCTTAAATCTCTTCATGTGGATAGTTCTCCTGGCTTGTTACAGGTATTAATCCACAGTCTGTCGTCCACAGAGAGTTCTCCTAGCTTGTTATAGGTATTAATTTGGAACTTGTTAATTGCTGATCGTTAAGATAGTTCTCCTGGCTTGTTACATGTACTAATCTTCAATCTCCTTATGTAGATAGTTTTCCTGGCTTGTTATAGGTATTAATCTACAGTCGGTCGTCCACAAATAGTTATCCTGGATTTTTACATGTATTAATCTGGAACTTGTTTTGCTGGTCACATAGATAGTTTCCTCGTCTTGTTTCGAGCATTAATCCACGGCCTACTGTATTTGTTGGTAAATCCGTCTTGTTTCGGGAATTCATACCACTTGGTCGTGCAGATAGTTTCCCCGTCTGGTTTTAGGAATTAATCTTTGACTTGCTGTAAAAGTTGATAGTGTTTGTCTGTCTGCTAATTTAACCTGAAAAGGTAAAATCAGTTTCATGTGATGTCATGATGTATGAATTGCATGATGCTCCCAAAATAAATGAGATTATGATATTTGTATTTGTATGCACATGCCATGATGTATGAACATGTAATTCTATTGCGCAGTATCTTTGTCTGGGAAAATAAATTCCTGACAATTGTTGAAGAGTATCGGGAAGCTGAATCCCAGACTACTGTTGGTGAGTGAAGAAAGTGATTCTTCAATTTTCGCTGGGATAATGAATGGAGATAGTTTTGTTTGTGATTCCCTTTCTCTTCCGAGGATCTTCGACTTCTGTTTGAGAATGATTTTGCCGAGGGGAAGAGTTCTGTTGGAAGATTTCACCAATTTGGAGAAATAAACTCCGCTAGGGGATAAACTTCCATATCTAGAGAAATAAACTCTACTGGGGATAAGGCTTTATAAACTACTTGAGATTTATAAAACTTTGTTGCGGAAGGTGAACTCCATACACTGCTTGGGGGTTTTGTTGAAATCCTGTAGGGGAATCTTGAGAAGCTTGGCAACTTCGCTGGGGAATTTTGGAGCAGTAGTTGGAGATTTTTGCTCTGTCGGGGATATGAGAACCCGACACCATTAGGCTGCATGCTGAGAACATGGTTGTGACCTTGTAGTAGGATATCTCTTCCTCTGTACCTGTTGGAGAAGGTATCTGTCAGGGAAGACATTTGTGGGGATCTTGTGGATGGCCCTTAGATATTATCTTGTTTCTTAAAGTCATTAGCAATTGTCTTTTTTTATACGTCTATTTGTAAGAAGTAATCATATTAAAATGCATATGTTCAAAAATAATCACTGGACGTTTTTGCACACAAAATAAAAAAACTGAAGTTTTGCACTTTCAAAGGAAAAGTTTTGTATTAACTTGAAATAAGTGTTTTTGTACAAGGAGATAGACATCCTAGTAAGAGAATGACGTTGTAAGAATGGAAATTATACAAAAAGAGTATACACAGAAAGACAGTTGTGTGAAATAATCCTATTGGGTTCCCATTCTGCTATTGCCTTTATGTCTTTGAGCCTCTCATCTCTCCGCTACTTGTCCGAAGCTAATTGGATTGATTAGTACCGCTTGAGCTTGATAGTTGATACTGAAGATTGGCTATAAGGTGATCCAACATGATATAGTTATACGCTTTAAATCCCTAACTTTTTCCTGGACCGCCCTTTCGGGTTTTCAATCCACCGGGATACCCTTTTTTCCCAAGCCGCCATTTCAGGTTTTAGACTTGTCGGGTGTACAGATTTTTTTATGTATATCCCTAATTTTTGCCCGAACCCTTTTAGTTCGCCGGGATGCCCTTATTTTTTCCTAGGCCAGTCGACCTAGTGGGTCTTTGTTTATGCGTAGTATCTTTTAATTGTGTCCATGTTTATAGGGTGCGGAAGGTCGTCACCGTCCATAGTGGTTAGGATCATGGCTCCACCAGAAAATATATTCTTGATCACAAATGGCCCTTCGTATGTGGGGGTCCATTTTCCCCTGGGATCACCTTGCGACAATATGATGTATTTGATTACCAAGTCACCAGTCTGATATACCTGCATCTGACCTTCTTGTTAAAAGCTTTGATCATACGTTTTTGGTACATCTGACCATGGCAGACAGCCGCGAGCCTTTTCTCGTCAATCAGGTTTAACTGGTCAAGTCGAGTTTGGACCCATTCGTCTTTATTCAGCCCTGCATCTTTCATGATCCTCAAGGAAGGGATGGACCTCAATGGGCAGGACAGCCTCCATACCGTATACCAAAGAGAAAGGAGTTGCCCCTGTTGATGTGTGCATTATGGTGCGGTAACCATGAAGAGCAAATGGTAATATCTCATGCCAATCTTTATATGTCATTGTCATCTTCTGTATGATTCTCTTGATATTTTTGTTAGCAGCTTCAACAACGCCATTCATCTTCGGCCGGTAGGGAGAAGAGTTATGATGTTGAATCTTGAATTGTGTGCAAAGCTCGGTGATTATAGTGTTGTTGATATTGGTACCATTATCTATAATGATTCTTTCTGGGATACCGTACCGACAGATAATGTTATGTCTGATAAATTGAGCTACAACGTTCTTGGTAACAGAAGCAAATGAAGCTGCCTCGACCCACTTTGTGAAGTAATCAACGACAACCAGGATGAAGCGGTGCCCATTGGAAGATGTAGGTTTGATCTCTCTAATCATGTCGATGTCCCACATTGCGAATGGCCAAGGAGCAGTTAAGACGTTCAGAGGAACCATAGGCACATGTATCTTATCAGCATAGATCTGACATTTGTGACAAGTCCGTGAATGCTGATAACAGTCTGCCTCCATGGTGGACTAGTAGTATCCTGCCCGTAGGATCTTTTTAGCCATTGAATGTCCACTGGAATGAGTGCCAAAGGTACCTTCGTGTAAGTCATCCATAATCCTTTTTGCCTCACTCTTGTCTACACACCGAAGCAAGGTAGAGTCATGATTGCGCTTGTAGAGGATCATGTTACTGAGGAAGAACTTAGCAGAGAACCTTCTTAGGAACTTCTTATCATTGACTGAAGCTCCCTCAGGGTATTCTTGGGCTTCGAGATATCTTTTGACTTCATGGAACCAAGACTTGTACACTACTTCTTTAGTACCAATCTCGTGATAGTATGTTGGCTCGTCCATCCTCTCAATCGTGATATGAGGAGCCTCATTGTCCCACCTCACCTTGAACATGGATGACATCGTAGCTAGCACGTCCACTAGTTGAGTTTCCTCTTGTGGAAAATGTTCAAAAGTGATTTCTTTAAAGTATGGGATTAGTGTCAGCACGTGCTCTTTGTACGGGATGAGATTAGGATGTTTCGTGTCCCATTCTCCTTTGATTTGGATGATTACCAAATCCGAGTCTCCAAACACACTTGAGAACTTGATCCTTAAATCGATTGAAGCTTTGAGACCCATGATACATGCTTCATACTCAGCCATATTGTTGGTACAGTTGAAATATAGCCTGGAAGTGAAAGGAGTATGACAGCCTTCAGGAGATATGATCACAGTGCCGACGCCAATGCCAAGATCGTTAGAAGCTCCGTCAAAAACCATAGTCCATCGGGATCCTTTTTTAGGTCCTTCATCCGGTCCAGGTTCTTCACAATCAGTTACTAACATGATATTCTCATCCGGAAACTCAAAATTCATGGATTGGTAGTCATCCATAGCCTGATGAGCCAAATGATCAGCTAGTACACTTCCCTTAATTTATTTCTAGGTTGTATACTGAATGTCGTATTCGGTTAGGATCATTTGCCATCTTGTTATTCTTCCGGAGAGAGTGGGCTTCTCAAAGATGTACTTGATAGGATCCATTTTAGATATCAAGAAGGTAGTGTGAGTCAACATATACTGTCTTAGTCGGCGAGCAGCTCATGCCAAAGCGCATCAAGTTTTATCGAGCAGTGAGTATCTTGTTTCAAAATCAGTAAACTTTTTGCTAAGGTAGTATATTGCATGCTCTTTTCGACCAGACTTGTCATGCTGCCCCAGCACACACCCTATTGAGTTCTCTAATACTGTTAAGTACATTATCAGAGGTCTTCCTTCAACTGGCGGCATCAAAATTGGAGGTTCTTAGAGATATTCCTTGATTTTGTCAAAGTCGTTCTGGCAGTCGTCATTCCACTTCACTGCTTTATCTTTCTTCAGTAATTTGAAGATTGGCTCACAAGTAGCGGTCAGATGTGAAATGAACCTGGGAATGTAGTTCAGACGTCCCAAGAATCCCATAACTTCCTTCTCAGTGCGAGGAGTTGGAATTTCTTATATAGCTTTGACCTTTGCAGGGTCTACCTCAATACCTTTGCCGCTGAAAACAAAACCTAAGAGCTTACCTGATCTTACTCCGAAGGTGCACTTATTCGGATTCAGCCTCAGCTTGTATTTCTTCAGCCTGTTAAATATATTTTGTAGGTGATCAAGATGTTCCTCTTCAGTTTGAGACCTGGCTATCATATCATCCACGTAGACCTCTATCTCGTGATGGATCATATCATGAAACAAAGCTACCATGACACGTTGATAGGTTGCCCTGGCGTTCTTTAGTCCAAATGGCATAACTTTGTAACAGAAAGTGCCCCACTGTGTAACAAAGGTCGCCTTCTCCATGTCCTCAGGTGCCATTTTGATCTGATTGTATCCAGAGAAACCATCCATGAAGGAAAATACCGTATGTTGTACGGTATTGTCAACCAGAACATCAATATGGGGAAGCGGAAAGTCATCCTTGGGGCTTTCCCTGTTCAGGTCTCTGTAATCCACACACATATGTACCTTACCGTCCTTCTTAGGTACTGGAACAACATTGGAGACCCATTATGGATAAGACGTGACAGCTAAGAAACCAGCATTGAATTGTTTCATGACTTCAGCCTTGATCTTTTCTGACATATCCGGCCGCATACGACGAACCTTCTATTTCACCAGAGGGCAATCCTCTTTTGTAGGTAGGCGATGAACCACAATACCGGTGTCAAGTCCCAACATGTCTTCGTACGACAAGGAAAAAACCTCAACATAGTCATGTAGCATCTGCATTAACCGTTGTTTGACTCTGGGCTCCAAGTTAGCACCTACCTTGACTTCTTTTGTGTCCTTTTCAGTACCCAAATTCACCGTCTCAACTGGCTCCTCATGAGGCTGTATTGCCTTTTCTTCCTGTTGTAACAGTATGGCAAGCTCTCCTGGTACCTCACAATCTTCCTCACCTTCGTCCTCGGCTTGGTTGATCATATTTTTAAACTCATAATAAGCAATAACAGAGCCGTTATAATGGGATCCATAGTGGATATGGATCTACAGTTTGATATGTGAGTGTGTGTAAGAGCATAGTTGTATATTTTTGATAAAGTAAAGAGACAGAAAAAGAAAAATAAAGAGCGTAAAATTTGTATGTGAAACGTCCAATGTTTTATTGATGACTGTGATACGGTGGGAGAACTGACTTTTTTTTTGCGTTTGATCGCAAATGTTACGGATAGCAAGATTCGCCACCGACTTTTCTTTTATCCAATAAGGAAAGGTGAAAAAGCACAGGAAAGACCTTTAGAGATATTTTCTTGAGTTCGGGGGGTAGATTATGAAAAGGGAAGGTATTATCACCCTTTTCATCCATGGTTTTCCATGGGCTCTTAGTTACTTGCTAGATCACTTTCTTTTGTTTGAATGTGCTTGTGGTGTGGGTTTTGAAAGTATTTTGAAAATGTAACTTTGTAATGATTCTCGTTTCTATAAGAATGCATACAAAGTGTTTGTTTCGAAAATGTTTCAAAAAAAAGTGTTTGTGAGATGTGTTTTTGAAAGTGGTTTTAAAAGGTGTCTTTGTAATGATTCTCGTCTCTATAAGAACGCATACAAAGTGTTATCGTTTAAAAATGTTTCAAAGTGAGAGTGTTGGTGTATAGAATGTTTTTGTTGTGAGAAAGCAAGCAACTGGGAGCGAATCTACCTACTCAAAAGGTCTTAGATGTTCTTTTTCTCCTCCTTTAGGTGTTGCTATCTTACCATCGATTTGGTGAGAAGCCCCATCGTTGGATGTGAAGGGACGGGCGTGGGTCATTTTTGTATAGTCATAGAAGGCAACCCATTAAACGTTTTAGCAATGTCGTGTGAGGGACTAGATCGTTTATCGAAGGTAACATCGAGGGTCATCGAGGGACTACGATCTTTATCGAGGGTCTTTGCTGAAACGCCCATGTTCGAGGGACATGACTATTTTTCCGATAGGCAACAAGTGATATTACCTTAAGTTGTGCATATGTGCAAAGTGTGTTTGATTGCATGCATTTTTGTGTTGATTAGGGTTCTCTATTTGTTGATTTCATGTCTTCCCATACACACCCTAATTACTAACAATATATGAAAGCAATAAAAGTGCGGAAAGTAAATATTCTACGCTATTACAATCATTAGGGGGATGGGGTGTGCAAATTTACAAATGGGGATTGCAAATAAAATTAAGTCCTAAGTTACTATTACAACCATGTTGAATGGATAAGAATGTACAAGAAATGTAAAATGAACTTGTTTTGTTTAAGAAAAGAGATAAGTTTTGTTTAAGAAAATATTTTTGATCTTTTTGTTTTAAGAAATAAGATAAAGCATGTAAAATGTAAAATGTTTTTTGGTGTTTTTGATTATTGAAAATAGAAGTGATAGAAAAAATAGTAAGGAAAAAGAAAATAGAATCAGTGTATTGTTGAACTAAAAGAGATCAGAAGTTCTAACTCTGACGTGCTGCAAAAACAGAAATCACATTAGTAGAAATAAGTAAAGTCAGAAGTTATGGGTCCACTGGGAACAAAGAAGATTTCAGAAGTTCTTATGCCATTGGAAGAACTTCGTCTCCCTCTCCATGCTAGTCAGAACATCTGCAACTTAGTCATTTCTCAACAGAACAAAAGATGCGCATATAGAAGTTATGGCAAGTTTCATAATGTTTTAGAAACAAGAGATATCAGAACTATAAATCAGAAGCAAGCATGAATTTGATAATCCTAATTGAGTCCTAATTTCTTCAAAAAGTTCTGAACTGAAATTCTCCCTACTTAGGCAGGCAAATACATGAAACCTCAGAATATGTACAGCATCAGAATAAGGATGTCTACATTGTATTTTTGAACGTGCAAATCTAACAATGCTTAAGTAATATGACAAGAGTCAGCAGAAGCTTACCTTGCAGCTGGAAAATGTTCTGTGAACTAGAGTCTGATTCTGACCACTTGTAATGTTCTAACCAACTTCCTCACATGTTCAGCAGGCTAGAAACCTTTGAATGGAAGGAAAATTTTTGAACAGCCAAAGAGCAAAGTTATGACTTCTTTGAAGTGGATATTGATGGAGGGTATGTCACAGTCTGAACACTGAAGTTAGGATGGTTTCTAAATGTATATCAGAAACTGTATGAATGGTTCTGATCAAGAAACACTTGAGTAAAATGGAGTTTGAATGCAAGAATCAAAAGCTAACACGTTTTGTATTTTTGTGTTTGCAGTTCTGGACTCTTGGAATTTTAGCAGGGGTTCAAGGATTTTTCTTTCTCAAATTTCTGACCCTTTTACAGTTGCAAATGAGGTCTAATTTATAGACAAAGGTTTAGTAGTTTTTAAGAGATCAAGGGGCACCACCATCATAAGCTAGGCACTGAATTTCTCTTGAAGTAAGTTCAAATAGGTATGGTGGTCAGCAGCTTTAGCAGCGCCTAAGATGGATTTGTAAGCAGGAATTAAGGAAAGGTAACCTCAAAAGAAAAAGCAATGTATTGGCCCAACACATTTTTGTACAAAAGTTTGCTTTTCCAAGACAGTAAAGGTACTCCTATGCCACACGTGGGGAAATCTTTTGGATAAAGACTCAAAAGTGGTTGTGAGCATTAAATGATGATGAGGTTTATAAAACCAGAAATCCTACAATGTGAGATTTTGCATCATTTCTTAATTCTGGGTTAGAGGTTGAGCTTCAGCGTTATTTAGAATAAACATCCAACTTATGATCTTTGTATCTCCTTGCTTCAGCATGTTCTGAAGGAGTTCTCAGACATTCCAGGAAGCTTGCAATATTATTTGTAAACCTTCTTTGAATTACCCTTGCAAACTCTATTGAAACTTTGTGAAAACTGGCCCAGAAGTTCTGACCAAACTCTGTCTTGAAAGTGTCCAGAATTTGCTGAGTGCTTTAGTTTCATGGACGTATCTTTGAACATTTATAACTTGAAATTCCAGCATTTCCAAGAGAAGTTCTGTTCTGCAATGTTTTAGATCCTATTAAAATCTATAACTTTTGTGTTAGAAATTAATCCAGAATCAGCTTGCATCATGGTGATAATCTGATCAGAAGTTCTAGGCTTGTCATATTTCTTAAACACTTAGAAAAATTCTAAGTATTTAGAATTTTGACTTTTCCAAAGTAATTTTGACTTTTGAATATCTTGATGAAACAAATCTCACATTCCAACATGTCTTGATGAAATATGATTCTGGAAACTTGATTTTGATCCAAAAGTCAAAGTTTGACTTTTCAGTGTGCAAATGACCATTTTGCCCTTGTGAATGACTTTCTTGGAAAATTTGTAATTCAAGACTTAGAATTGGATGGAAGAAAACTTGAGGATCCAGAGTGATTCTTTGAGAAATGAGAGGGCAAATTTTGGGGTACAACAGCTGCCCCTGTTCAATCTTCTTACACTTGAAGAGTTAGATTAGTAAATCTGCCATTCGTGACTTGAAAGTGGAATATGATTGAACACTAGAGTGCCCAGAAATTTGCACTCGGTGATGTGATGACTGATGGTATAGGGAATGGGCTTAAAGATTCCATTTGGAGAAATGATAGAAAGTTGTTGGAGATGGGCTTGTAGATGCCATCCAAAAATGATTGTTGAATTGTATCTGTAAGCTAAAACTGAATGGGTGTCAGAATGGCGTCCGTGTCTGGAGCATATATGAATTGTATCTGAAAGTTGAAATCTGAATGAGTATCAGCATGGCATCCGTGTCTGAAGCGTATCTGAATTGTATCTGAAAGTTGAAATCTGAATCAGTATCAGAATGGCATATGTGTCTGGAGCGTATCTAAATTGTATCAAAAGATAAATCTGAATGAGTATCAGAATGGCATTCGTGTCTGGAGCGTATCTGAACTGTATCAAAAGTTGAATCTGAATGAGTATCAGAATGGCATCTGTGTCTAGAGCGTATCTGAACTGTATCAAAAGTTGAATCTGAATGAGTATCAGAATGGCATCAGTGTCTAGAGCGTATCTGAACGGTATGTGAAGATGAATCTGAATTAGTATCAGAATGGCATCCGTGTCTGGAGCGTATATGAAACGTATCAAAAGATAAATTTGAATGAGTATCAGAATGGCATCTGTGTCTGGAGCGTATCTGAACTGTATCTGAAGATGAATCTGAATGAGTATCAGAATGGCATCCGTGTCTGGAGCGTATCTGAACCGTATCAAAAGATAAATCTGAATGAGTATCAGAATGGCATCCGTGTCTGGAGCGTATCTGAACTGTATCAAAAGATAAATCTAAATGAGTATCAGAATGGCATCCGTGTCTGGAACGTATCTGAACTGTATCAAAAGTGAATCTGAATGAGTATCAGAATGGCATTCGTGTCTGGAGCGTATCTGAACTGTATCTGAAAACTTTGAACATTATTAATGGTAGCTGTTAACCTTATCCTGAAAAGGGTAAAATGTTAGCTAAAATGGAAAGTCATGTTGCATGAAATGCATAGTATAATGCATTTGTGTTATCAATGTTTATGATATATGGATGCAATGTATGCATATGTGAGCTGATTTTGCGGTACTGCTATTGGATTAGGGAAAATAAATCCATGTCCGCTGCTGAGGATATGGAGTATAAGTCTTCATGTTGTGAAGTTGAAGTGCTGATGAATTTCTCCTTAGAGAAATAAACTCGGTTGTAAGGGGAGTGTCGTGTACTGTTTGTAAAATCCTGCTTGTGGAATCCGGAGAAATTCGGTGATTTCCACTGGGGTTTGATAGCTGGGAGCTTTGTTCTGTTGGGGATTAAACTGCATACTGCGGGGACTTATAGAAATAGCACGGAGAGATTTCCCTACCCCTTAAAGCTAATCAGTGATTGTATTTCTATTTTTTTATTTGTAAACAGTAATTATGTTCAAATGCATATGTTCAAAAATGAATCATTTGGACGTTTTTGTAAACAAAACACAAAAGTAAATAAAAACATATAGTTTTGCACTTTCAAAGGGATATCTTTGTATTGACTTTGAGTAAGTATTTGTACAATGATACAAGAATTCTAGTAAGAGAATGATGTCATAAAAAAATGAAAATTTTGATACAAGGAAAAGATAGCTATGTGCAATAATCCCACGGGGGTCCCATTCTGCTATAGCCTTTGTATCTCCGAGCATCTTGTCTATTTATTTCCTCGTACAAAGATGATTGAGCTGATCAGAACCTCTGAGTTTGTCAGTTGAAGCCAAAGTTTGTCTGTAAGGTGATCCAACGGGACATATTCATACGCTTTAATTCCCTGACTTTTTCCTGGACGCTCTTTCGGGTGTTCAGTCCACCGGGAAACCCCTTTTTTGCCCAAGTCGCCCTTTCGGGTTTTCAAATTGTCGGGTGTACATATTTTTTTTTATCCCTAGTTTTTGCCTGAGCCTTTTTGGTTCGCCGAGATGCCCTTGTTTTGCCTAGGTGTGTCAACCTAGCGGGTCTCTTATGCGTAGTATCTTTTGACTATGTTCGCGTTCGTAGGGTGCGGTAGGTCATCGCCATCCATGGTGGTTAAGATCATTGCGCCACCAGAGAATATGTTTTTTATTACAAATAGTCCTTTGTATGTAGGAGTCCATTTTCCCCTGGGATCACCTTGCGGCAGTATGATGCGCTTGATCACCAGATCTCCAACTTGATATACTTGTCGTCTGACCTTTTTGTTGAAAGCCTTGATCATCCGTTTTTGATACATTTGACCATGGAAGACAGCAGTAAGCCTTTTCTTATCAATCAAGTTGAGTTGATCAAGTTGAGTCTGGATCCAATCTTCTTCATTCATCCCCGCATCCTTCACAATTCTCAGAGAGAGGATCTGGACCTCAATAGGTAAGACAACCTCCATGCCGTATACCAGAGAATAGGGTGTTGCCCCGGTTGATGTGCGAGCTGTGGTACGATATCCGTGGAGAGCGAATGGTAGCATCTCATTCTAGTCTTTGTATGTGACTGTCATTTTCTGTATGATCTTTTTGATATTCTTATTTGCAACTTTGACGACACCATTCATCTTTGGCCGATAAGGGGAAGAATTGTGATGCTGGATCTTAAATTGCTCGCACAGTGCATTGATCATAGTATTGTTTAGATTTGTACCATTGTCAATAATGATCCTTTCTGGGATACTGTAACGACAGATGAGGTTCTGCTTGACGAATCGGGCGACAACATTCTTGGTGACGGAAGCGAAGGAGGCTGCCTCCACCCATTTTGTAAAATAGTCAATGGCCACTAGGATGAAGCGGTGTCCATTGGAGGCTGTCGGTTTGATTTCCCAAATCATATATATTCCCCACATAGCAAAGGTCCAAGGAGCCGTCAAGACATTCAGAGGAACCGGAGGCACGTGCACTTTATCAACATAAATCTGATACTTGTGGCAGGTTCGAGAGTGTTGATAACAATCTTCTTCCATGGTAGACCAGTAATAACCTACCTGTAGGATTTTCTTTGCCATCGTATGCCCACTGGAATGGGTGCTAAAGGTGCCTTCATGTAACTCAGTCATGATCCTTTCAGGTTCAACCTTATCTACGCATCGAAGTAACACAGAGTCATGGTTGCGTTTGTAAAGAATTCCATTACTAAGGAATAATTTAGCAGAGAATCTCCTTAAGAACTTCTTATCATTGACTGAAGCTCCTTCTGGATAATCTTGAGCCTCAAGATACTTCTTGACTTCGTGAAACCAAGGCTGGTCCACTACTTCTTCAGTATTAATCTCATGACAGTGTGCTGGTTCATCCATTTGTTCAATGGTGATCTGGGGAGTCTCGTTATCCCATTTAAGTTTAAACATAGATGACAGTGTGGCTAGTGCGTCTACTAGCTGATTTTCTTCTCGCGGGAAGTGCTCGAAGGTAATCTTCTCAAAATGTGGGAGCAACGTCATAATATGTTCTTTGTAAGGGATAAGGTTAGGGTGTTTGGTGTCCCACTCCCCTTTGATATGGCTAATAACCAAAGCTGAATCTCTGAATACATTCAAAGATTTGATCACCAAGTCTATGGCAGCTTTGAGACCAAAGATGCATGCTTCGTATTCCGCCATATTGTTTGTACAATTGAAGCAGAGTCTTGTCGTAAAGGGAGTATGACACCCTTCAGGAGATATGAGTACAACACCAATACTGATGTCGAGTGCGTTAGATGCCCCATCAAAAACCAAGGTTCATCGGGATCCTTGTTTAGGTCCGTCATATGGTATGAATTCTTCATAGTTGTTTACCATCATGATGTCTTCACCTGGAAAATCGAACTTCATGGACTGGTAGTCTTCTACAGCTTGGTGAGCAAGGTGATCCGCTAGTACACTTCCCTTTATTACTTTGTGGGTAGTATATTGTATGTCATATTCCATCAGGGTCATCTGCCATCTCGCTATTCTCCCAGAGAGAGCAGGCTTCTCTAAGATGTATTTTATCGGATCCATTTTAGATATCAACAGGGTAGTATGAGTCAGCATGTACTGTCTTAGCCGGCGAGCAGCCCATGCCAGAGCGCAGCAAGTTTTCTCGAGCAGTGAATATCTTGTTTCACAGTTGGTAAACTTTTTGCTTAGGAAATAAATAGCATGTTCTTTTCGGCCAGACTCGTCATGCTGCCCCAGTACACACCCCATTGAATTTTCTAAAATAGTTAGATACATGATCAATGGTCTTCCCTCAACTGGTGGCATTAAAATAGGAGGCTCTTGCAGGTATTCTTTGATCTTATCGAAAGCAGTTTGGCATTCATAATTCCATTTGACTACTTGATCTTTCTTCGTTAATTTGAAGATTGGTTCACAAGTAGCTGTCAGGTGAGAAATGAATCTAGCAATGTAGTTTAAGCGTCCCAAAAATCCTCTGACTTTCTTCTCAGTACGAGGAGCAGGCATCTCTTGTATTGCTTTTACCTTGGCAGGATCTACTTCAATACCCTTGTTGCTGACGACAAAGCCTATGAGTTTACCAGACCTTACTCCAAACGTGAATTTATTTGGGTTCAACCTCAGCTTGTACTTCTTTAGCCTCTCAAACAGTTTCTGTAAATGATCAAGATGCTCTTCTTCTGTTTGAGATCTAGCTATCATGTCATCCACATAGACCTCTATTCCGTGATGTATCATGTCGTGAAATAGATCTACCATGGCACACTAATAGGTTTCCCCTGCATTCTTCAGTCCTAATGGCATAACCTTATAGCAGAATGTGCCCCACTGTGTGACAAAGGTTGTCTTCTCTATGTCCTCAAGCGCCATTTTGATTTGGTTGTATCCTGAGAAACCGTCCATGAAGGAAAACACTTTGTGCTATGTCGTATTATCAACTAGGATTTCAATGTGAGGAAGTGGGAAATCATCCTTAGGGCTTTCCCAATTCAAATCCCGATAGTCCATGCATATTCATACCTTACCGTCTTTTTTGGGCACGGGAACAATATTGGCAACCCATTATCGATAGGAGGTGACGGCCAAGAATACAACGTTGAATTGTTTCATGACATCTACTTTAATCTTCTCTGACATATCTGGTTGCATTCGACGGACCTTTTGTTTTACTAGTGGACAATCCTCTTTTGTAGGCATACGATGTACCACAATATTTGCATCAAGTCCTGGCATGTCTTCATACGAACAGGCAAAGACCTCAACATACTCGTGTAGCAATTGAATCAGCCGCTCCTTAACACTGGGTTCCAGGTTGGCACCTACTTTAACCTCTCTTTTGTCTTCTTCGGTACCTAGGTTGATGGTGTCCACGGTTTCCTCGTGAGGCTGAATGGTTCTCTCTTCTTGTAGTAGTAATCTGGAAAGTTCCCCCGGTACTTCACAATCTTCCTCACCTTCGTCTTCGGCTTGGTAGGTTATATTTTCAGAGTCACAGAAGGCCATAGTAGAACCGTTATCCATGGGATCTCGAATGGATGTAGACCTGCATTGTCAGTGTGAATGTGTCTAAGGGTATAGCTATCTTTGAAAGAAGAATGCAAAGAGAAAAACAATGAGCGTAAAGTTTGTATGCAAAATATCCATGATTCATTGATGTCATATGGAAATGAGATAATAACCCTTACAAATGGACCATTGTGCCTCGGGTGAGACACAAGGTTTTAAGAGTATGAATTGTTTTAATGTTACAGATCTAACAAAATGTAAAGACAAATTATTGTGGGATAAAAGTGATTAGGACAAAATCTCTAGCATCCCAATTGTTGAGCCCTCCACTGACAGTTGGGAAGATCCAATCCTCCAGGTCACAACTATCTTCATCATCCTCTACCGCGTTGACTTCACGGTTGCTGATCTTCAGGGGTGGTCCTCCAGCACGAGCGCGGCGTACAGCCTTCTGAGCACTTGAAGTGAAACCTAGGCCAAACTTGTCAGATTTGTATGGGATATCTGGGAGTTGTCCCCAAATAGTGCACCCATCTTCTTCTATCACTGCCTTGGCATCCTTCAAAGATGACATCCTGAGTGGAGGCCTTGTAATCTTGGGAGCCTGAGACACAGCCTTCGCTACTGCCACGTCTTGCAGGACTTCTTCAAAGTGTTGGAATGGAGTTTCAAGAAATTCACCATCTAATTCCACATATCTGAAGGAATTGAGATGGATGATCATATACTCTTCTTCTCCATGGAGTTTCAATAAACTCACCATCTAATTACACATATCTGAAGGAATTGAGATGGATGATCATATACTCTTCTTTTCCATGAAGGGTGATGATCTTCCCTTGAATCGGATATTTCAGCATTTGGTGTAATGTAGAAGTAACAGCGCCAGCATTGTGGATCCATGGTTGGCCTAGCAAGCAGGAATATGAGGGACGGATATCCATTACATAAAAAGTTGAATCAAATGTTTGGGTTCCAACCTTTATGGGGATATCCACTTCCCCATGTACCATCCTTTTCGAGCCGTCAAAAGACCTTACTACTATATTGCTTGGCTTTAATGTCAATCCCTCACATTCAAGCCTATCAAGAGCTTTTTTAGGCAATACATTCAGAGATGGGCCAGGGTTGTGCCCCTACATTCAACTGAGACATGCAATGCCTCATTATGCTTCCTTTCTCTTGGCGTTAAATCAGCATCCAAAAAACCTAGACCATTATCTACAGTCAAGATGGCTACACAGTCTTGAAACTGATCAGCAGATGTCTCTTGGGGTACATGGGCAATTTTCAGGAATTTTACCAAGGCTTTTGCATGTGCCTCGGAACATAATAGTAAAGCCAGCATGGAAATTTTAGATGGAGTTTTCCCCAGTTGTTAAACTACATCGTAGTCGCTTCTTTTTATGATCTTTAGAATCTCCTCCATCTCTTTCTAGGAGGTCTCAGGGATAGTCAATGATTGTTCCTTCGTCCGGACATGCTCAATCAGGATACTTTTACCTCGAGTTTCGGTGAACTCGGCAGTAGGAATGTTAGTAGGAGTGATAGCAGGGATTGCAACATCTTTGTCAGTTGGAGTATTAGTGGAGATGATTGTAGGACTGGGAATAGCCTTCGGAGGAGCGACAATGACAGGAATGATTACGGGTCCAGAAACTGCTTTTGGGGGAGCAATTTCTGGAGAGAATATCCTTCCACTTCAGGTAATCTTGCTAGTCCTGGAAATGTTACTGATATTGGAGTCATCCTTCTCGGAACTTGAATCTTCGACAACTGGCCAATCTTGCTTGATACAGTGGTAGTAGACATCCCCTCCATAATTCCATGGTACGGTTTTGTCTGACAAATATGGGACTGGTCTAGGCATTGTAATTATCAAAGGAGCTACTTTTGGAACTGATGTAATTCTAACGTGTCTTTTGGTGGAGACCCTGGAAGAATTGTCGGAAATGGTCACGATGGAAACATCATTATAAGAAACAGGTGGAACAAAAGTCTTTTCGAACAAAATTTCCTTGTTATCTATTAGGCACTGAACGCTTGCTTTCAACAAAGGACAGCTGGTTGGTGAAGACAAACAGAAATGACAGCTTTCATCACAGCCCGGAAAAATACTGGCATTCAAAAAGATTCTTTTGATAGTCAGGAGTGGGGTCATAAGTTCATCAAATGAAGTAACAAACATATCTTCCTCGATAGCATAGGCATTATGGCCATGTTTGGGCAAAGGGGCAGAAATGACATTGGGCTTTTCCAGTGCATCGAATTCAATCTCTTTGGCTTCAAGAAGGTCTTGTACTTTGTTCTTTAAAGCCCAACAGTTGTTAGTGTCATGGTCAGGACTCTCAGAATGGTATGCGCAACAGGCATTAGGATGATAGTGAGGAGATATTATGTTAGGGTTCTTTGGAGCTTCTTTCAAAGTCACCAGGTTGGATCTTAGCAATTGTGGCAATACTTGAGATAAGGTTATGTTAGTTGATAACACGATTTTATATCGTATAAATCGACTTAATTAATGCAAATAATTCATGTTTTTATTTAATTTATTTTATTTTATTTCCATATTACGCTGGTATTTCTTTGTTTCAGGTATTTTGCCTTAAATAAGCTTATGTGAAGAAAAATGAAGAAATAGATGCAATTTAGTACAAAAATGAAGATAATTGATTAATGTGGTGCAGAATACTAAATGGGGGTGAAAAGAATGATTTTTTCCAAGGCCTAAAAGACCAAGAACGCGCAGAGGCCCAAGGGAACACACGTTCTCCACTTCAGCTTGAAGGGACCGACCGGCCCACTAAGGGGAACGACCGGTCCGGCCCACTTCAGCTGAGTGGAACGACCGTTCCCTCCCCTTTCCTATTTTCACGCCATTTTCTCCTCACACGGAACGACCGGTCCCAAGTCAATGAAGAAACCAACTTTTGCTATATTTCCGTACACGTCTTCAGCACGTTATGCAATAAAGTCCACTAGCAATATTTTTTGGATATTCAGTTTTACGTGGATTGACCTTTTGGGATACAGTTATTTTACAAGCATTATAAATAGAAGTGAAAGCCAAATCCCAAAGGTCGGAGAATTTTTGCAAGATCGTACTATTTTCAGCAGAGCAAATTTCCTTCCATTTTAATTTTTGTTCTGCCCTTTTCCTTTATTTTTATTTCATCGCATTGTTTTTATTTTCTTTTCTTCTCCAGTTTTCTGCCTTTATTTTTCGTACAACAATTTCTACACCGGGAATTGTTGTGCAATTTTATCCGGTTTAACCTTACGTTAGATCCGGTATTTTTACTTTTCTTGTTGTTACGAAATTCAAGATTCGAAGGGTAGATCCAGCCGACTTGTGGTAGAATACTCGAAGGATTTGAAGAACGAATATTTACTTGAAGCTATTGAAGTATTTCTACATTTTCATCAGGTTTTCATTTATACGCTTTATTTAATATATTTGTATGATCTCTGTTCTGAGTATGTTTTTATTTCGCCGTTTCCTAATTAATAAACCTTGCATGATTAATTGTATGAACATGTCTGGCTAAACCGATTAAATATCGGTATGTAAATTAACCAAATAACGGGATCCGAAATAAACTGGCTTAAAATTATTTTGTAAAAGAAACTTCTTTCATGGTTTTAATATTCAATTAAATTGTTTAAGATTTTACAAACCAATAGAACGGAAGTGTGAGGTTTTAGAATTGATTAAGGTTTTTACTAATAAAACGGAAGTTTGAGGCTAAAACCAGATAGTGATTATTAGGTATTGTTTTTAAAGAGGCGGAAGCATTTTAAAAACAATTAAATTTTATTCTGTTTTCAAAAATTACTTTTGAATCAGGCGGAGTGACGGAAGCACACGTTAGGGTATTATCGTATAACCTGAACTAATAGAACGGAAGTGTGAGGGGAAGGTTTTTAGACAAATAAAGTTTGCGTAAAGATAATTTTTGACCAATTTAAGTAAAAGCCAGTGGAAATTCGGAACCCAAAATTTAGGTGAAATACATACCGGTATTTATAATTAAAAATTTTATAACTAAATTTAGTAATTAGATCCCTTTCGTTAATTAAATTAATATTAGCCTTAGCTTTACCCAGTAACCAAAATTACGGTAGATCGATTCATAGTCCCTATGGATTCGATATCTTTTAAGACTACGCGATAGGACTGTGCACTTGCAGTCTCCAGATTTATAGACATACAAAGTCGCGATCAAGTTTTTGGCGCCATTGCCGGGGACTATTTAAGTCGATATCGTAACTCTTTTAGTTACATCGTAGAGACTAAGGTCTTCTTCTTTTCATCTCTTTCTGATTTGTATGCCAAACACTCGCTCTCAAGGCGAACCTTTGCATCTACAAATCAACGACATCGAGCGTTATCTTCGATTGAGACGCCGAATTCAGGAATATCGTCTACTAAACAATTTACCCCCGACGAATATCCCTGATATAACTGATCTTAGACGAGCTGAGATGGCTGCGCCACAACCTCTAAAATCTTACGCAATCCCTTCTCAAGACGAACCTCATAACAGTATTGCCGCTCCGACAATCGAGGCAAACAACTTCGAGCTGAAACCTTCGCTATTATCTGCAGTTCAACAAAACCAGTTTTCTGGAAATCCAACTGACGATCCGAACCTGCATTTATCCGTATTTCTACAATATGCAGATATCGTAAAAGCTAATGGGGTCAGCACGGAAGCTATTCGTTTACGATTATTTCCTTTTTCCCTTAGAGATAGAGCTAGAGCCTGGCTCCAATCTCTACCTTCTAATTCAATCACTACGTGGGATGAATTAAAGAAATTTTTCCTAACCCGATATTTTCCACCAAGCAAAACGGCTATGCTTCGAGCTCAAATCAACGGATTTAGACAGAAAGACACCGAGTCTTTATTTGAAGCATGGGAACGATATAAAGACATGATAAGACTCTGTCCACATCATGGTCTGGAGGAATGGTTAGTGATACATACTTTCTACAATGGTCTTTTGTACAACACGAGATTAACAATCGACGCTGCTGCTGGAGGTGCGCTAATGGAGAAACCTTATGTACAAGCCTACGAACTGATAGATAATATGGCCCAAAACCACTACCAGTGGGGAAGCGAGAGAGCTGCCGTTGAAAAACCTCCGACGAAAGGAGGAATGTACGAAATTAGTAGCCTAGATCAAGTAAACGCTAAGGTAGACGCACTAACTCAGAAAATAGAAAACCTTACGTTAACTCCTGCAGCTACCGTAGCTGCAGTGACTCCTGACTGCGAAATATGCGGAACATCTGGTCACGCTCCCGCCGAATGTCAATTTCTGTTAGGTACTCCGACTGACCAAATAAACTACGCTCAGGGAAACCCTTATTCAAATACGTACAACCCAGGTTGGAGGAATCACCCAAATTTTTCCTACAAGAATAATAACGCATTGAACGCACCTGTTCAAGCGCAAACTGCTCCACCTGGATATCAAAAAGCACCTTCTGCCACACCGAGCGCACCTAGGAAATCTAATCTCGAAATAATGATGGAAAACTTTATAGCAAGCCAAGCGCAAACTCACAAAGAATTCCTAAACCGAGACATACACACTAACGAGCAAATTAAGCAACTATCGAACAAAATAGATGCCTTAGCCACTCACAATAAAATGTTAGAAACTCAAATCTCACAAGTGGCTCAACAACAAGCGCCTGCTGCCGCACCAGCCGGTACTTTCCCTGGACAACCACAACCTAATCCGAAAGGACAAGCTCACGCAATTATATTACGAAGCGGTAAAGAAATAGAAGAACCATTAGATCCAAGAACCGAAAACCCGGCCATGCACCAAAACTCTGAAAACCAAGCCGAAGAGGATAACGAACCTAAAAGAAAGGAAGATGGAGAAACAATAGAACAAGAAAAACCTTATGTACCTCCACCTCCCTATAAACCACCTATTCCTTACCCTCAAAGACTAGTTAAAACAAAAGACATAGGGCAATTTAAGAAATTTGTAGAACTTCTCAAGCAATTAAACGTAACAATTCCTTTCACAGAAGCGATAACGCAAATGCCCTCATATGCTAAATTCTTAAAAGAAATTCTATCTAATAAGAAAAAGCTAGAAGAAAATGAAACAGTTACTCTTACAGCTGAATGCAGCGCAATAATCTAAAATAAGATGCCACCTAAACTGAAAGACCCTGGTAGTTTTTCTATACCATGTGTAATAGGAAAATTCGTCATAGACAAAGCTTTATGTGATTTAGGAGCAAGCATCAGTGTAATGCCTTTATCCATCAGTAAGAAACTCGAAATGGGAGAGTTGAGACCAACTAAAATGTCTGTTCAGTTAGCAGATCGTTCTGTCAAATACCCCGTAGGAGTACTTGAAAACGTCCCCGTTCGAATAGGTCAATTCTACATCCCAACCGACTTTATAATAATGGATATTAAGGAAGATACGAACACACCTATCATTTTAGGAAGACCCTTCCTAGCAACTGCCGGTGCCATTATAGACGTTAAAAGAGGAAAACTCACCTTTGAGGTAGGCGAAGAAAAGATTGAATTCATTCTTTCCAAATTTCTAAAAGCACCAGCCATAGATGACAACTGCTACTTTATGGATATGATAGAAGAATGTATAAAAGAAGCAGAAGATCATCCATATAAAACCTTAGATGAATGCTTAGCAATAACACCCGATCCTACACAAGGTTTACACAAACCAACCATTGAACTCAAAACGTTACCCAAAAACCTGAGATACGAATTCTTAGACCCAGAATTCGAACGACCAGTAATAATCAACGCAAATCTAGGAAAAATCGAGACTGAAAAATTACTACATATACTGAGGAAATATCCAACTGCTTTAGGATACAATTTAACTGATCTTAAAGGAATAAGTCCTTCCATCTGTATGCATCGCATAATGCTAGAGGAAGATAGTAAAACCTCTAGAGAACACCAAAGAAGACTTAATCCTATAATGAGTGAAGTAGTAAAGAAAGAGATATTAAAATTGTTTGAAGCAGGCATCATTTATCCAATATCTGATAGTAAATGGGTAAGCCCCGTTCATGTAGTCCCCAAGAAAGGAGGCGTAACGGTAATCGAAAACGACAAAGGAGAAACCATAACAAAGCGAATCGAATCAGGATGGAGGATGTGCATTGATTATAGGAAACTTAACAAAGCCACCCGGAAGGATCATTTCCCTTTACCATTCATTGATCAAATGCTGGAGCGTCTAGCCAGACACTCATATTTCTGTTACTTGGACGGTTACTCCGGATTCTTTCAAATACCGATACACCCCGATGACCAAGAAAAGACTACCTTCACCTGTCCATTCGGAACCTTCGCATATCGAAGAATGCCTTTTGGCTTATGCAATGCACCTGCAACTTTTCAAAGATGCATGATGGCAATCTTCGCAGACTTTCTTGATAATATTATGGAGGTATTCATGGACGACTTCTCCGTCTGCGGACGTAGTTTTGAAGGATGTCTTGCAAACTTAGAAAAAGTACTAGAAAGATGTGTAAAGGTAAACTTAGTATTAAATTGGGAAAAATGCCATTTTATGGTTCAAGAAGGTATTGTGTTAGGACATATTATATCTAATAGGGGAATCGAAGTAGACAAGGCCAAGATAGAAGTTATCGAAAACCTTCAACCCCCTAGAACTGTCAGAGAAATAAGAAGTTTCTTAGGACACGCCGGTTTTTACCGACGTTTTATTAAAGATTTCTCTAAAATTTCTAAGCCATTAACAGAACTCTTAATGAAAGATGCTGAATTCATATTTAACGAAAAATGCCTTGAAGCCTTTCAATCATTAAAGAAAGCATTAATTACTGCGCCAATCATGAAGACCCCAGATTGGAGTGAACCATTTGAGATAATGTGTGACGCAAGTGACTATGCCGTAGGAGCAGTCCTAGGACAAAGAAAAGATAAAAAATTACACGTCATATATTACGCTAGTAGAACCCTAGATGAAGCGCAAATGAATTATGCAACAACCGAAAAGGAACTCCTGGCTGTAGTCTTCGCACTCGATAAATTCCAATCTTATTTAGTAGGAGCTAAGATAATAATTTATACTGACCACGCTGCCATTAGATATCTCCTAACCAAAAAGGACGCTAAACCTAGACTGCTAAGATGGATCTTGTTGCTACAAGAATTTGATTTAGAAATCAAGGATAAAAAAGGAACTGAAAACGTAGTGGCTGATCATCTATCAAGAATCGAAAATCTAAAACAAGAACGAATTCCAATCAATGATGAATCTCAATATGATAGATTAATCGCCCACTTCGAAGCAAGTGAATCTCAAAACTATTCTGAAACAACCTTAGCAATCTCATTTGTCCCTTGGTATGCAGATTTCGTAAATTATCTAGCTGCCGGTGTATTACCACCAGAGTTAACGTACCAACAAAAGAAAAAATTCTTTCACGATCTCAAACAATATTACTGGGACGAACCTTTGTTATTCAAAAGAGGACCCGATGGAATTTTCCGTCGTTGCGTACCCGAAGAAGAAGTCGAAAGCGTGATTAAACATTGCCACTCCGCACCATACGGAGGACACACGAGTACTTCTAAAACATGTACGAAAATCCTACAATCAGGTCTTTATTGGCCAACACTATGGAAAGATGTTCATGTCGCAGTCACTAAGTGCGACCGGTGCCAACGCACTGGTAACATTTCAAGACGCGACGAGATGCCACAGAAAGGCATTCTGGAAGTAGAGATTTTCGATGTATGGGTGTGATCGGTGGATCTGGAACTGACTGTTTAACGCTGGTTCGCGAAATGTCGCGGTAAGCAAGAGTCGCCACCGTCTTTTATTTTCTCCAAATGGAAAGGACAAAAGCACAGAAAAATTCCTTAAAGAGATTGCTCTCGGTTCGGGAGGTAGGTTATAGAAAGGGAAGGTGTTAGCACCCTTTCTATCCATGGTTATCCATGGGCTCTTAGATACTTGCTCACTTGTGTTTTCAAAAATGGTTTGTTTGCTTTTCAACTGTGGGTTTTAAAAAGTTTCTTTGAAAATTTCAGTTCGACTCTTGTATCGGTCCTCAAGAGTGTTTGAAAAATGCTTTCGAAAGCTTTTTGAAAATGTGTTGGTGTGAAAAGTATTTTTGAATTTATTTTGAAATTTAGAGCAAGTATCTACGAGAACCTACCTACCCTAAGGAATTCGTCTGTGTAAATGTCCTTTAAAGTAGTGCCATCCCACCATTGAGAGGTAGGTAGCACCACCGTTGGAGGTGTTCGGGTCAATTCGAGTTCGGGACATGGTGATCACCAGAGCAATGGGAAGACACCTTAGAAGCTACCCTCATGCCAGGTTCCCGGATCATGAGGACTTACTAAGACATCCTCTACTCGACGATCACCTTTCGAGGTAAGGCAACAGTGAGGCGTACCCTAGGGGTGGTGTGTGCGATTCGTGTGTCATTTTCATTTGCATTTATCTTGTCATGTTATTGGTGTTCTACGCTTGTTTTTATTTTAGTCATTCAGTCTTGCATGCATATTAACAGATATAAAGTTTGCGAAAATAAATCTAAGGCTATTACAAATGGCGCGGGTCCACATCGCCAAAATTAAACCGGACCCGATTTAGCGGAAAATAAATAATGCGAAGCAAATAAAAAGTGCGAAAAGTAAATTACAATGCTTTGGGACAATTACATAATTACAATGAACGATAAAAATAAATCATGCGAAATTAAATGATTAAACAATGGGCGTTGGACCCGTTTGCAAAAAATTAAAAGTTAATGAGAATTAATAAATTAAATGATTAAATGTTTTTTTTTTGTATTTTGTGTTTTTTAGATTTAAAAGAAAAAAAGGAAAAATTAATTAAAATTAAAATGCTAAACCCTAGTTCTAATATTTTTTTATTTTATTATGAAAAGAATTAAAATATAATCTAAATTAAACCCTAATTATTTACGTACATTTAATAATTATAAAAATAAAATAATAAATAAATAGTATTGTGAGAAAAAATAAAAATTAGAAAGATATTAAAATCATCAATTAACCTAATTCTACATGTTTTGGATTTTTTATTAAAAAGGAATTAAAATTAAAACCTAATTAAACTAAACAATTTACATTCTAATTTATTCATGGCAATAATAAAATAAAAATTGTATTTTTTGTCTTTTCTGTATTTTTTAATGTTTTTATATTTTGTAGAAAAATAAGTTAATTAAATTAAGACAACAAAATAAATAAAACAATAAAAATAAAAGGGAGAAGAAAAATATAAAAATGCAAACCAGGGTGGGGTGTAGTCCCCAATTCAGGAGGTATAAATTTGAGAGGCCTGGCCCAATAAGCTGGAAATTGGTTGACTTTTTGGATCAGGTGTAATGCTTTTGACTTGAGTATATGTGTTCTTCAGAATCTTGGCTTTGGATTGGTCTTAGTGCACACGTGGGTGGCCTGGATGTAGCGTGTATAGTGTACCTGAACGTTAGCGTAGCATAGGAACAAGTATTGAAAAATAATATTGAACATTTGCCAGACCTGGGACTTGAACCCAGGTCATGAAGGTTATTCATATCACGTGCTACCAACTGCGCTGCTGCTTTTCATTTAATATATTATGACTAATAAACAACAAAAGTCAAAACCAATGCATGATGGTTAAAACGCGCGAAATTTTAAACGGACGTATCACTGATTGACACGCCATCTTCTTCCTCACCACCCCTGTAACATAGAACACTATGGGAACGGTTTTTGAAACGTTGTTTTAGGGCCTCTAGCAGAAAATAGCGAATAGCTCCCTGAGCTCCATAAATTGTTCGCGAGGTGTGTAATCCTTTCGTTTTGATGTGCTAAGGGTGATGGCCATAGTCTTGAGCCCCAATTTTACGTTATCTCAAAAGCCCCAAATCAACAAGCCTGCAAACCCTAGTATCGTTCATGGTGAAATCATGTTTATGCCACAAAAACTCAATTAATTATGATGGTTAGTTCACAAACTTCATAAGGAGTAAGAATATACAAACAAAAATGCAAAAAGATGCTTAAATCGTGCTATGCGATTTCAATATTTTCTTGGTACGGTTTGAGTTCCTGATACCAGTTCAAGGCGTTTTGCTTGTTGTTTATGATTGACACACGTTCAGAATCACACAAGGAAGCTATTGCCAAAGGAATGGAGGCTTGAATCTGCCTATAACCTTGAAATCAGTTTTCAATTTTTGGACAATTTTCAAGTTTGTGTTTTTACTTTTGAGCGCAGCTTGCAGTCTTCTTGGCTTAGGGTTATGTTCTGGATCATATAGTGAGGCTTCTAGGTCAACAAAAACCAACAAAATCTCATCAATTCATTATTTGAAGATTTGATTTGCTTAATATCTTTTCCAATCTTTTTTCATGTTGTTTTTGTTCAATCATGATCCAATCACACCAAAACTTGCCATAATCAATTAAGCACGAAATATTGAGATTATAATGTGCATAAAAAGATTTTTTTAGGTTAGGTTTATATTTTTCATGTATTAAAATGATTTAAATGAATACAAATTAATATTAATTCAAATAAATAATTAAAAAATATGAAAATACTTCCCTTTGGGCCTAGTGGTCGTGCATAGGCTTGGCATGAAGAAACTTGGAAGAAAAATGGGCCCAATAGCAAATTTAGGCCTTTTGCATCAATGTTGACTTTTCCAAATTCCTAAAAATTTCCCAACTTCCACAAGGCATAACTTGGTCAATTTTTAAGATTTTCACATGTTCTTGGACATTTTGGAAAGATCTTTGAGTCCGTTAACCAATGCCTTTGGTCCCATGTCATTTTGATTTACCAATCTCAAGTTATGGTCTTTGACTTAAAGTCACTTTTTGTTGACTTTTGAAAATGACCTATAATGTTGAAATTGATAACTTTTTGTGAGAGCATTTCTTGGACTTGAAACATGAAGATGAATTGTAGGAAATGTCTTTCTCTTCAAAATGAGCTTTGGATGGAATTTTTCTGATAATCCATGTGAAAGTTATGCCCTGGTCAATTTCAGTTGACTTTTTCAGCTGTCCAAATATAGCAACTTTTGCATCTTTGATGATTTCTGAGCCAAATTTTGAGAATCATGATCAAGCATTGATAAAATGATGTTTGTGGCTTCAAAATGATATGTTGACCAAAAATTTGAACTTTTGACTGTCAAATGACCATTTTGCCCCTACAGTTGACTGTAGTGCAATCTAGGGTTTTGACTGTGCAATTTTGAGCTGAATGCCTTGAAACTTGATATGAGTATACTTGACCCTCTTTGTAGGCATATGAGACTTGATTGGGCCTTTGAAAAGTTCATTTGCTTGACCAGACCTCAAACCCTAGTTTTGACTGTATAGGAGACAGTTGAGCTGCACAACCCTGGGGGAATTTTGTGACCTTGACTTTGACAATTTCTTGATGAATATGGGAGGGCAAATTTTGGGGTACAACAGTTGCCCCTGTTCAATCTTCTTAGACCTGAGGATGCAGATTGGCTGACGTGCCTTTCGTAATCCGAGGGTAGAAGATGATTGGACACTAGAGTGCCCAGAAATTTGCGCTCACATAGTAGCAGTGATGATGAGGGAATGGGCTTATAGATGCCATTTGGATGTTGCTTGGATAGGATGATGGGCTTATAGATGCCATCTGGATGTTGATCGCGTAAGAGATTCCTTAGCGAGAACCTGCATACCTGCAAAACAGAAAAATGAGTACCTGACACGTTGCAGGAGCTGGTTTTAGATGCTTGGTATAGATATGTCCCGACTGGTTACAGGAGTTGAATCTGGAGCTTCAAACGTTGATGAATGAACCAGGGATGGTTACTGCCTTAGCATGGATGGTAAGAGAATCCTGAATGATTTCAACCTCAACAACGCTCGTCGAGAAAATCTTGGTGAGAATTACCATCTTCGTAGTGTCAGGAAGAGAACCGAAGGGCATTATAATCTCAAAGGGAATCACCTCACTCACCGTTGGAGAGGGAACTATAGGAAATTATAATCTGGAAGGAAATATCACCTCACTCGCCGTTGGAGAGGGAAACATCTTGAAAGGGAATTACCACCTCACTCGCCGTTGGAGAGGGAAACATCTGAAGAAGGAATTACCACCTCACACGCCGCTGGAGAGGGGACCATAAGAGAATATCACCTCACGCTCATGCCGGAGAGGGAAACATCTGAAGAAGGAATTACCACCTCACACGCCGTTGGAGAGGGGACCATAAGAGAATATCACCTCACGCTCATGCCGGAGAGGGAAACATCTGAAAAGGATTTACCACCTCACACGCCGCTGGAGAGGGGACCATAAGAGAATATCACCTCACGCTCATGCCGGAGAGGGAAACATCTGAAGAAGGAATTACCACCTCACACGCCGCTGGAGAGGGGACCATAAGAGAATATCACCTCACGCTCATGCCGGAGAGGGAAACATCTGAAGAAGGAATTACCACCTCACACGCCGTTGGAGAGGGGACCATAAGAGAATATCACCTCACGCTCATGCCGGAGAGGGAAACATCTGAAAAGGATTTACCACCTCACACGCCGCTGGAGAGGGGACCATAAGAGAATATCACCTCACGCTCATGCCGGAGAGGGAAACATCTGAAGAAGGAATTACCACCTCACTCGCCGTTGGAGAGGGGACCATAAGAGAATATCACCTCACGCTCATGCCAGAGAGGGAAACATCTGAAAAAGGAATTACCACCTCACACGCCGTTGGAGAGGGGACCATAAGAGAATATCACCTCACGCTCATGCCGGAGAGGGAAACATCTGAAAAGGATTTACCACCTCACACGCCGCTGGAGAGGGGACCATAAGAGAATATCACCTCACGCTCATGCCGGAGAGGGAAACATCTGAAAAAGGAATTACCACCTCACACGCCGTTGGAGAGGGGACCATAAGAGAATATCACCTCACGCTCATGCCGGAGAGGGAAACATCTGAAAAGGATTTACCACCTCACACGCCGCTGGAGAGGGGACCATAAGAGAATATCACCTCACGCTCATGCCGGAGAGGGAAACATCTGAAGAAGGAATTACCACCTCACACGCCGCTGGAGAGGGGACCATAAGAGAATATCACCTCACGCTCATGCCGGAGAGGGAAACATCTGAAGAAGGAATTACCACCTCACACGCCGTTGGAGAGGGGACCATAAGAGAATATCACCTCACGCTCATGCCGGAGAGGGAAACATCTGAAAAGGATTTACCACCTCACACGCCGCTGGAGAGGGGACCATAAGAGAATATCACCTCACGCTCATGCCGGAGAGGGAAACATCTGAAGAAGGAATTACCACCTCACACGCCGCTGGAGAGGGGACCATAAGAGAATATCACCTCACGCTCATGCCGGAGAGGGAAACATCTGAAGAAGGAATTACCACCTCACACGCCGTTGGAGAGGGGACCATAAGAGAATATCACCTCACGCTCATGCCGGAGAGGGAAACATCTGAAAAGGATTTACCACCTCACACGCCGCTGGAGAGGGGACCATAAGAGAATATCACCTCACGCTCATGCCGGAGAGGGAAACATCTGAAGAAGGAATTACCACCTCACACGCCGCTGGAGAGGGGACCATAAGAGAATATCACCTCACGCTCATGCCGGAGAGGGAAACATCTGAAGAAGGAATTACCACCTCACACGCCGCTGGAGAGGGGACCATAAGAGAATATCACCTCACGCTCATGCCGGAGAGGGAAACATCTGAAGAAGGAATTACCACCTCACACGCCGCTGGAGAGGGGACCATAAGAGAACTTCTACTAATTCTTTATCAGAAAAATCCGTTTGGAGTCGATTTAACTGGACTAGAGAAGTCCTTGAAACATATTTGAGAATTTCAACTGCATCTTTCCTGAAAGGTAAAGGTCAGTCATATGCAATGCATGATATGGATCAAGCAATGATGTTCTCAATATGGATGCGATTTATATGATATGATGCGTACATGCATGCTATAATGATGTATGTGATGATTTATGTATGTTTTTGTCTAGGAAAATAAATCCTTGACGGGTGTCGGGAAGTCATATCCTGGGCTGATGTTGAGGAAGAGAGTTTGCTTCCGCTGTGGATGACTGTTGCAAGAATACCGGTAGGAGAAGATAACTCCGTTGAGGAATAAACTTGGCAAATGAAATAATTCTGCGGGAGAAAAGATACTCTAGCGATCATGCTGGGGAGTGCTACTCTGTGGGGATAGCGATGCTTTGCTGAGTTGATGAAGATAACTCCGCTGGGGATATCCTTGTTGTCGGAAGTGTTGATAGACTTCGCTGGGGGCAGGAAGATACTTTGCCGAGGACGCTCTTTCCGTGGCTTTTGGCTGAGGATAACCCAGTTATATCCTGTTACGGAAATAACTCTTTAAATCAAGCCGGGTCGACGCGTTCGTGCTCTGCGAGGGGATAAGCTTCCAGAATCTACTGGGGATAAGCTTACTGCTTGAGGGATATGACTTACAATTTTCCTGGGGGAATTGGATTTTCCTGGGGAAGTTTTGATATGCTGGAGGATGATCCCTTAGAATGTTGACATACCGCCGGGGAACAATCTTTAGACCAAGACTGCCGGGGATGCTTTATGTATACCGCTGGGGAAGTATTGAGATCTACGGGGGGATACTCAATTTCCTTGATAATTGTAATTTTGCTGGGAAAGAGATGTACTGTTTTGCCGAACTACTCTCTGGGGAATTAAGATACACTTGGCCGTGTTCTTTAGCTGAACCTACCTTAGTACCTTGGGGGATAGAACAATTAGACTGCTCAGACCAACTTTATTGCCCCTGTTTTTGTGGAAGAAGATACTGGTGGAGTCTTGATAACTGCCTTTTGACAAACCTTCTTCTGATAGGCAAGTGACGAGGTGCCGGGACATAGTCGTACGCTTTTGATCCCTAACTTTTGCCTGGACCGCCCTTTCGGGTTTTCAGTCCGCCGGGATACCCATTTTTGTCCAAGCCGCCTTTTCAGGTTTTCGACTTGTCGGGTGTACAATTTTTTTCATTTCATCCCTTATTTTTGCCCGAACCCTTTTGGTTCGCCGGGAAGCCCTTGTTTTTGCCTAGGTGTGTCAACCTAGCGGGTCTTTGATTTTGCGTAGTATCTTTTCGACTATGTCCGTGCTTTCAGAATGTAGGGAGTTGCCCCTGTTATAAGTGCTTTTTCATGCCACCAGAAGGTGTTTGATCAGGTCAGATTCGTTGTTGGAGTGCCCCAGGTGGCTCATGCGGAGATTTGCCCCAGGCTATTTGACTTTTGAGAGATTCTCCGAATCTTGACTGGATTGCCCCAGATGACGGACCATGATTAGGTCGTGCCCCTTGATTGGAGATGCTCTTGTTCACTAGGTATTTCTCGTGCGAATTTCCCTGCTGTTCAAACAAAAAGTCATATACAAACAAGGTTATGTCAAAAATGCAAAGCTTATGTCTGTCTTGAAGATTTTGAAAACGCATTCTTTTTCATAACACAGGTGATTGTTTATAAAACGTGATGTCAACTCTGTATTTTACCGTAGGCCTTCAGGAGTCAGGATACCTTTTGTCACAATATGCTTTTGAACTAACCCATGCTTCAGCTAGGACTTTTTTAGGGTTATAACGTGGCCTGGTTCACGGTTTAAGAAACAAAGGATAAAGGCTCAAATTTTATTTGTACCCACCCGCTCTTCGTGATGTTCTTCAAACCTAAACTCAGTTGATCATACGTTAGACCTCGTTCGAGTCTTTGCTTTGATTTTCCGGTGATGGTTCAAACATTGATGATTTATTCTGACTAGGCAGTCATTTTTTTGTTGAGGGTTTGTGAGACCTCTTTCTTGATTTTTGTTATCCCTTTCTTTTTTTGCCTGAACTGTTTCCTTTTTTGGAATTACAGTCAGCGGGATGCCCCAGTTTCATAAGTCCCTTTTATAGGTTTTGACTTCTTGGGCTTTTTGTTTATGATTTTTTTTTTTTATAACAACTGCCTGTCTTTATGATTGTTCTGAACCATCACTGTTTTTTCGTAAGGATCTCTTTGGTGCCATTCGTTATGCACTTGGATCAACTGAGAAGACTACCCTGCCCCGGGTTATGATAAAGGGTTTCAATTTTCGAAAATAAAAACTCCTACTTCTTTGGCTCAGATGGGTTGACGAGGGTTTATCATCCTTATAACTCCAGTGTTTAGGGATTGAAACAATGCCTGTACCTCATCAGCAGGGTCTGTTCAAAAGCATACTGTAATGATTGTGGTATCGTTTTCGTCATCCTCCCTCAAGAGGCTTAGAATTATTAATCGAGAGTTGAACATCAAGAAAAATATGAAAGCAATTTGCAATATAGTGAATACGAAATAATTACTTCAAAACAGACATGTGCAATGCATTAATGAAATAACAATGTTTGATATGAATAAAATGTTTAAACAATCAAAGAAAAATACAACTTGAACATTCGAATGAACAAAAGTTTCTTAGTTTGAACTAGCTATCTCAGATGGAGAATTCTCAGCGGAAGATTTTCATCTCGCCATCCGGCATGAACTCTATCACCCCTTCGTCAATCAAATCCTGGATTTTGTTCTTCAAGGTCCAACAGTCGTCTGTAGCATGCCCCGGGCTGTCTGAATGATAAGCGCAGTGGGTGTCGGGGTTATACCTCGAAGCTGTCCTGTTGGGATTTTTGGGAGGGTCCTTTAGAGTGATCAGATTGACCTCCAGCAAGCGCTTCAGTATAAAGGATGAGGGTATATCAGTCTCCGAGAAATGTCTTCCGGGCGCATTTCGTTTACGTTGACTACCCCGTTGAGGCTGGGCTCGTGACCCTGAAGCAAGCTGAGGAGATTTTCCTTTGTCTTCTTGCCCCGCATGTGGTTGAATGATGGCTGGAGCTTCCACCTTGGCTGTTTGCCCTACTGGATTATTTTGAAGCAGCTTGGTGACGAGGACCCGGAGCTCTTCTTGTTTTTGAGCTAAGTCCTGAATGAGAGTCATTTGTCCCACCAACTGCCCCATCACTTGGATCTTCATGGTTGCCAACTCAATTTGTAGCCCTTCCAGCTGGTCGTTCCTGATGCCCCCTGTATTCCCTAAGGTCAAGTTCCTGGTGAGGAGAGTCTTTATTTCTTCTTGCCCCTGGGATAGGTTCAAGAACATTTCTCGCAGTTGGGCGTTCTGAGTACGAAGATCTTGGTTGTCTGGTTGGAAGGCCATTGCTGAAATAAACAGCGAAGATGGTGAGTGACCTGCAAAAGGGATACCTGTAATGCAATGATGAGTATGACATGTATGCAATGTTTTCAAAGACCTCGCGGGGTAAACAAGAAAATTTGTTAGCATTGGAATTTATGGCTTGATTGAAGGACACCCTTGTTGTTGAGAATTCTTCTTCAAGGGTCAAAGGCTCACCATATCCAGTGGGTCATAGCCCCTGACAACCTTAGCTAGAGGAAAATAAATCCTCTTTGCCCCTTGCTGGGATGTTTGATTCATCGTGACCTGCATCACAAACCCTTGAGACCCTTGAAATGGGTTAGAATGTATGCAATGGTATGCAATGGTATGATGTCATGCTATGCATGGGGTGATGTAGGTAAACCCTGTTATGAGCCCATGTTAAGGACTACAAACAGACCCTGCAAGAAATTCAGTATACTTTGTTATGAGTCCCAATTAAGGACTATAAACAAGACCTGCAAGACATTTAGTACCCTGTTAAGAGTCCCAATTAAGGACTGCAAACCAAAACCTGCAAGAAACTCGGTAAACCTTGTTATGAGTCCTAGTTAAGGACTATAAACAAAACCTGCAAGAAACCTAGTAAGCCTTGTTAAGAGTCCCAATTAAGGACTATAAATGAAACCTGCAAGTAGTTCATGTGTCAGATAACAGGCATGCAAATAGTCAAGTACGAAGGCACACAAGTCACACAAGAGAAGCCCCTAGAGTTTAGGCCAGCATGAGGTCTAGGTATTACCCTCTTTCAGTTTGTTGGTTCATACCTGTCCTATCAAAGTAACTGGGTTCTAAGGGTCCCAATATCACGGGATTGCTTTCATTGTTCATCGTTTCGATTTAGCCACTGAACTGGCGACCGAAATATTCCAGGAAAGCAACCCTCAATTGAGTGTAGTATCGAGTATCAACCAACCTCGGACTGCACCAAAGTCAGTTATCTCACTACCCTAAAGAGGCCAAGATTATTCAATTAAGGTTCCTAAGGTCAGTTGATGCTTCATGACACCACGCGGAGGCCCCGTACTCTCCTTGACTGAACTCAAGGGTTACCGGTACACACCAAAGTGCCGCATCAACGTAGCAGACTGTTTCAACCATGTCGGTATACCCCGCACAATTCCCTCACAGCCTTGTTGCTACTTTCTAAGAAGGTATCCCCAGATCCGGGTTAGGATCTATAGAGCTCCCAAGACAGTCCCACAATTTAAAGCAAACAAGGAAAGCAATTGAAAACACAGTTATGAACTAACCCTAAGGTACACCTCACTTTAAGTTTAATTCCCCAGCAGAGTCGCCAGTTCTGTGATCGGTGGATCTGGAACTGACTGTTTAACGCTGGTTCGCGAAATGTCGCGGTAAGCAAGAGTCGCCACCGTCTTTTATTTTCTCCAAATGGAAAGGACAAAAGCACAGAAAAATTCCTTAAAGAGATTGCTCTCGGTTCGGGAGGTAGGTTATAGAAAGGGAAGGTGTTAGCACCCTTTCTATCCATGGTTATCCATGGGCTCTTAGATACTTGCTCACTTGTGTTTTCAAAAATGGTTTGTTTGCTTTTCAACTGTGGGTTTTAAAAAGTTTCTTTGAAAATTTCAGTTCGACTCTTGTATCGGTCCTCAAGAGTGTTTGAAAAATGCTTTCGAAAGCTTTTTGAAAATGTGTTGGTGTGAAAAGTATTTTTGAATTTATTTTGAAATTTAGAGCAAGTATCTACGAGAACCTACCTACCCTAAGGAATTCGTCTGTGTAAATGTCCTTTAAAGTAGTGCCATCCCACCATTGAGAGGTAGGTAGCACCACCGTTGGAGGTGTTCGGGTCAATTCGAGTTCGGGACATGGTGATCACCAGAGCAATGGGAAGACACCTTAGAAGCTACCCTCATGCCAGGTTCCCGGATCATGAGGACTTACTAAGACATCCTCTACTCGACGATCACCTTTCGAGGTAAGGCAACAGTGAGGCGTACCCTAGGGGTGGTGTGTGCGATTCGTGTGTCATTTTCATTTGCATTTATCTTGTCATGTTATTGGTGTTCTACGCTTGTTTTTATTTTAGTCATTCAGTCTTGCATGCATATTAACAGATATAAAGTTTGCGAAAATAAATCTAAGGCTATTACAAATGGCGCGGGTCCACATCGCCAAAATTAAACCGGACCCGATTTAGCGGAAAATAAATAATGCGAAGCAAATAAAAAGTGCGAAAAGTAAATTACAATGCTTTGGGACAATTACATAATTACAATGAACGATAAAAATAAATCATGCGAAATTAAATGATTAAACAATGGGCGTTGGACCCGTTTGCAAAAAATTAAAAGTTAATGAGAATTAATAAATTAAATGATTAAATGTTTTTTTTTTGTATTTTGTGTTTTTTAGATTTAAAAGAAAAAAAGGAAAAATTAATTAAAATTAAAATGCTAAACCCTAGTTCTAATATTTTTTTATTTTATTATGAAAAGAATTAAAATATAATCTAAATTAAACCCTAATTATTTACGTACATTTAATAATTATAAAAATAAAATAATAAATAAATAGTATTGTGAGAAAAAATAAAAATTAGAAAGATATTAAAATCATCAATTAACCTAATTCTACATGTTTTGGATTTTTTATTAAAAAGGAATTAAAATTAAAACCTAATTAAACTAAACAATTTACATTCTAATTTATTCATGGCAATAATAAAATAAAAATTGTATTTTTTGTCTTTTCTGTATTTTTTAATGTTTTTATATTTTGTAGAAAAATAAGTTAATTAAATTAAGACAACAAAATAAATAAAACAATAAAAATAAAAGGGAGAAGAAAAATATAAAAATGCAAACCAGGGTGGGGTGTAGTCCCCAATTCAGGAGGTATAAATTTGAGAGGCCTGGCCCAATAAGCTGGAAATTGGTTGACTTTTTGGATCAGGTGTAATGCTTTTGACTTGAGTATATGTGTTCTTCAGAATCTTGGCTTTGGATTGGTCTTAGTGCACACGTGGGTGGCCTGGATGTAGCGTGTATAGTGTACCTGAACGTTAGCGTAGCATAGGAACAAGTATTGAAAAATAATATTGAACATTTGCCAGACCTGGGACTTGAACCCAGGTCATGAAGGTTATTCATATCACGTGCTACCAACTGCGCTGCTGCTTTTCATTTAATATATTATGACTAATAAACAACAAAAGTCAAAACCAATGCATGATGGTTAAAACGCGCGAAATTTTAAACGGACGTATCACTGATTGACACGCCATCTTCTTCCTCACCACCCCTGTAACATAGAACACTATGGGAACGGTTTTTGAAACGTTGTTTTAGGGCCTCTAGCAGAAAATAGCGAATAGCTCCCTGAGCTCCATAAATTGTTCGCGAGGTGTGTAATCCTTTCGTTTTGATGTGCTAAGGGTGATGGCCATAGTCTTGAGCCCCAATTTTACGTTATCTCAAAAGCCCCAAATCAACAAGCCTGCAAACCCTAGTATCGTTCATGGTGAAATCATGTTTATGCCACAAAAACTCAATTAATTATGATGGTTAGTTCACAAACTTCATAAGGAGTAAGAATATACAAACAAAAATGCAAAAAGATGCTTAAATCGTGCTATGCGATTTCAATATTTTCTTGGTACGGTTTGAGTTCCTGATACCAGTTCAAGGCGTTTTGCTTGTTGTTTATGATTGACACACGTTCAGAATCACACAAGGAAGCTATTGCCAAAGGAATGGAGGCTTGAATCTGCCTATAACCTTGAAATCAGTTTTCAATTTTTGGACAATTTTCAAGTTTGTGTTTTTACTTTTGAGCGCAGCTTGCAGTCTTCTTGGCTTAGGGTTATGTTCTGGATCATATAGTGAGGCTTCTAGGTCAACAAAAACCAACAAAATCTCATCAATTCATTATTTGAAGATTTGATTTGCTTAATATCTTTTCCAATCTTTTTTCATGTTGTTTTTGTTCAATCATGATCCAATCACACCAAAACTTGCCATAATCAATTAAGCACGAAATATTGAGATTATAATGTGCATAAAAAGATTTTTTTAGGTTAGGTTTATATTTTTCATGTATTAAAATGATTTAAATGAATACAAATTAATATTAATTCAAATAAATAATTAAAAAATATGAAAATACTTCCCTTTGGGCCTAGTGGTCGTGCATAGGCTTGGCATGAAGAAACTTGGAAGAAAAATGGGCCCAATAGCAAATTTAGGCCTTTTGCATCAATGTTGACTTTTCCAAATTCCTAAAAATTTCCCAACTTCCACAAGGCATAACTTGGTCAATTTTTAATATTTTCACATGTTCTTGGACATTTTGGAAAGATCTTTGAGTCCTTTAACCAATGCCTTTGGTCCCATGTCATTTTGATTTACCAATCTCAAGTTATGGTCTTTGACTTAAAGTCACTTTTTGTTGACTTTTGAAAATGACCTATAATGTTGAAATTGATAACTTTTTGTGAGAGCATTTCTTGGACTTGAAACATGAATATGAATTGTAGGAAATGTCTTTCTCTTCAAAATGAGCTTTGGATGGAATTTTTCTGATAATCCATGTGAAAGTTATGCCCTGGTCAATTTCAGTTGACTTTTTCAGCTGTCCAAATATAGCAACTTTTGCATCTTTGATGATTTCTGAGCCAAATTTTGAGAATCATGATCAAGCATTGATCAAATGATGTTTGTGGCTTCAAAATGATATGTTGACCAAAAATTTGAACTTTTGACTGTCAAATGACCATTTTGCCCCTACAGTTGACTGTAGTGCAATCTAGGGTTTTGACTGTGCAATTTTGAGCTGAATGCCTTGAAACTTGATATGAGTATACTTGACCCTCTTTGTAGGCATATGAGACTTGATTGGGCCTTTGAAAAGTTCATTTGCTTGACCAGACCTCAAACCCTAGTTTTGACTGTATAGGAGACAGTTGAGCTGCACAACCCTGGGGGAATTTTGTGACCTTGACTTTGACAATTTCTTGATGAATATGGGAGGGCAAATTTTGGGGTACAACAATGGGGTATAGACTTTATGGGACCATTCCCGTCATCTTTTGGTAACAAATACATACTCGTGGCAGTTGACTATGTATCTAAATGGATAGAAGCTATAGCTTCTCCAACAAACGATACCCGAGTTGTATTAAGGCTCTTCAAAAACGTGATATTTCCGAGATTCGGTATACCAAGATTAGTAATAAGCGATGGAGGTTCTCATTTTATTTCTAAGATATTCGAAAAACTCCTAAGGAAATACGGTGTCCGACATCGAGTAGCTACACCATATCATCCACAAACGAGTGGACAAGTGGAAGTCTCTAATCGTGAAATCAAGCAAATATTAGAAAAGACTGTAGTAACTTCGAGAAAGGATTGGTCCTCAAAACTATCTGAAGCTCTATGGGCATATAGGACCGCATTTAAGACACCAATAGGAACCACCCCGTTTAAGCTCATCTATGGAAAATCTTGCCATTTGCCGGTTGAATTAGAACACAAGGCCTATTGGGCTATTAAAAATATAAACTTGAATTACACAACCGCAAGCGAGAAGCGCATCCTTGATATAAACGAATTAGAGGAATTGAGACAAGATGCGTATGAGAACGCCAAGATTTATAAAGAACGAACGAAAACATGGCACGACAAAAGAATAAATAGAAAACATTTTAAAATAGGTGATATCGTACTACTGTTTAATTCAAGATTAAAATTATTTCCTGGAAAACTACGCAGCAGATGGTCTGGTCCGTTCACAATAACAAACACGTTTATTAACGGAGCGGTCGAAATCAAAGGAAAGATTTCCGAACCCTTTATAGTTAATGGACAACGTTTAAAACCATATCACAGCGCAGAGAGTAACGAATACTTTCAAGAAATAACTTTAATAGAGCCACCTGCTCAATTAGAAATTTAAAACTTTGATTTTATTTGTCGAGCTTACGACATAAAACAAAGCGCTTAGTGGGAGACAACCCACCTTTTTATGATTAATTATTATATTTACCTTTTTGTTTTATTATTCTTATTATCATTCTTACTATTATTATTATTCTTATTTTTCTCTTTATTCCTCTCATTCATAAACACTTATACACATATCTTCTCTAATATTCTATTTCATCTATATTTCTTCTTCATTCTATCACTATTATGCTTATTCTTATTTTCTTCTTTTCGGCATCTGGCCAAAAATCTGATTAAATTTCCTGTATCTAATTAATTTCAGGCTAACTTAATTAATATAAAAATTAAGCTGACCAACTAACAATGGAAGATACTATGGAAATAGCTTTCAGAGGAAGAGGCCAAAGAGGCAGATACAATTTATTAGCTGAAAGGAATATGTCCCTGACATATTATCCTGATCTTTTTGCTATGACTACTTTGGGAGTTCATGATAGTGTTTTGTTTCTGCTGAATCAAATTGGATGGGAAGATGCTCATATTTTGAGGCGGTTCAGTACTTACCGCAAATTGACTCTGGAATTTCTGAGCTCTTTTAACTACCTCCCACATTATGGGAGGGGCCTGAAGAGAGGTCTTATCTTCTTTAGGCTATTTGGAATGGAGTATAGGTATAATCTTCATGACTTTTCTGCTTTGCTGGGATCCCCAGATGGATTTGATACTTTTACATCAAGGCAGGAAGAATTGTTTGATTTCCGCGAGCTCGACATATTCTGGGAATCATTGACTGGGTTGAGTAGCTTTGAGCATCCTGAGCCACATGCGGATTATATTCATAATCCGGTGTTCCGCTATTTTCACCATATTCTGTCACATACCCTGTTTGGAAAGGAACAGAATAACACTATTGTTTCTCGAGATGAGCTGTTTATTATGCTTTGTGCTGTACAGAATCGGCCCGTGAACGGTGTCGCTTTTCTATTAGTTACCATTGAGAAAATGCTTCAAGATGATAATATGCCCATCATGATGGGAGGAATGGTAACAATGATAGCAAATGCTTTGGGTTTGCGGCAACCACTGTTGAGTTGCCATCCTTACGGAGGTATCCGACCAATGGACCTCAGTTTTTGTTTCAACAGAAGATTAATTGGAAACCATGGTCCACGAGAGTTTGAATTGCTGATTAATAATGAGGTAGTTAACCTCTTTACCTTGCCTAGTCCACGCACCAGTGTTCACGATAAAGGTAATTGGCTGTATAATTTGGACGGTTTACCATCTCCTGCTCGCTCCACTGAAACAATCCAGGATTATGAGATACCTGAGATTTATGCAATTGAATCTGATCCTGAGACACCACCTGGGTACCATGACTTTCCTGAGCAACCTTTGTCACCACCTGTAACTCCGGTGATTGAAGAAAATAGGCAAGGATCTGAACCCATGAACCAAGAAGAAACAATTAAGGAATTGAAGGAAGAAGTGAAGAATCTGAAAGAAAACCTCACAGATGCGAACAATGAAGTTAATACACTCCGGATGGATCATTTTGGATTCGTCGACACGGTAGCTATGCAGTTTGATGAAGTGTTTCAACATATCTATTCCATGCAGAAGAATAACGGAGACGATAATAATAAAAGTGGCTAATGAGAGAATTTATTTAATTAGTTAGTTTTAGTTAGTTATTTATTTGATTTGCATTTGGATTTCATTTGAATTATGTTTTTCAATTTGGTTTATTTTATGTTCTTTGTAGTACAATTTGAATTATGCAATTTAAAGTTCAACATTATTTATCTTCTTGTTTTGTTTCAATGTTATTTATATTAGTTATTAGATTATTAAGTGGTATCAAATAAAGCTGAAATGATACTGTTTGCAAACACTATGCATTATGTGCCTGAGATATATATTATAACGTACTGTATCAAAAGAAAACAAAAGGAAAAGTTGAATTTCCCACGCAGGCACAGGACCGGACGGTCCCACGCACACCATGCCCCCTGGACCGACCGGTCCCCTTTTTGACTGAAAAGCAGGACCGACCGTCCCCCTGTCCTAGTACAAGAGGGAACGACCGGCCCCCTGTTGCATGCTGTAAAGCGTGTCTCTTTGTCTCCCACGCCAAATTCAATTCATAACTCATTTTTACCATTTATCTTCTCCATAAAACAACTTCCAACCACTCTTAAATTCCCATTACTCCACTATCTCATTTTTTTCAAATTTTTACCCTTTCAAACTCCTCCATTAACTCTCATTAAATTCTCATTATCACCATTCAACCACCCTCACAATATAAATACCCCTCATTTCTTACTATCTCTTCACACCATTTGTTACTTTCTACTACGTTTCTCTCATATTTATCTTCATCTTCTCTAACTTCCTTCTACATCTACCACCATTTTCTTACCATTACCATGCCTCCGAGAACCATCCGTCCTGAAAGACAATAACCCGACCTTTCAAACATTATCTTCCGCGATGATAAGCAACGCACCATGTATCTCAACTTATACAAACGCTCGGTGGTTCCGACAAAGTATGTAGATATAAATTGTCTACAAACTTTAGGACTCACTGAAAGTGTGTCATGGTTGCTAAATAATACTGGTTTATACAATCTCTGTACCCAACCAAACCCAACCTTTGAACCTCTAGTGTTGGAGCTTTTGAGTTCTTTTTCTTACTCAACAGATATTGAAGATCCATACACTACGGGAACTGCTAGTTTCCGTATGTTCAACCGTGAGTATACGCTAGATCAAGAACAAATTGCTGAGGCACTAGGATTCTCACAAGGGGATGGTATTTATTACAATCCATTTAAAGCGGAAGATGATATTCCAGCCTGGGAGGAGCAAGGTTTACAATTCTTGGAGGAGATAAGTGGGGAAGCCGCAAATGGTTGGAGACTATTATATGCGTCCCACGTTCATAATCCAGCAATACGGTATTTTCACCGTATTTTGGCTCACACTATCTTTGGACGCACCTACAACCATAAGGTAACCCAAAATGAGTTATTTTTCTTATATTGTGCCTTAACTGGGAGCCGTGTCAACGCCGCACCATTTATGCTATCACACTTTCAACTATGTGCTCAAACCGCCGGAAACAACCCTTTTCTTTTCGGTGGCATTATTACCGCGATAGCTTACTCGCTAGGATTGGCTGACGAGATCCTAACTATTGCTCAACACCTCATGCCAGGCCAATTTCTAGATGAGGTATACTGCAGAGACTCCCATCTAATCCTCCCAAGGCAAGGTGAGAACAGATTTACTTTATTGGTCAATAAAGTTTTTGTACCAAGCATTATTCTCCCATGTCCTCATCTTATTAATGTGCAAAATCGAAACCGTTGGTTATTCGATTTAAATGCACCCGAAGCTGAGAATAATGCTCCCGTGGATGAAATGGAAGAAGAAATGAACAACAATCAACAAAACCATCTCACCATGGAAACTCTCTACCAAACCATGCAACAGATGCAAAACCAACAAAACGCAACATTTGCATTGGTACAACAAATGCATAACAACTACAACACCTTGAATGCAAATGTTATTGACCTTGGAGTTTCTATGCACTCACTTCACCTACGCTTGGACGAATTCGTGCCTCCACAACGCCAAGATGAGCGACGTCCAAGAACTCGAGGAAGAGGACGTCGTCCACATCGTAACGATTAGTTCTTAATATTTCTTTTCTTTTTATTTTTGTATTTTTCGATTCCCCATTTTTAAGCATTGAGGACAATGCTCAGTTTAAGTGTAGGGGGGTCGAATTAACTATTGTTATCTTTCTTCAAGTAAGCAAATTTCCCTTTTGTAATTTCCCTTTTGTACTTTAAAATTTTAATTAATAAAAATTTGTTATTAAATTAAGTCTTATATACATATATAAATTCATGATTATCCGAATTCGCCAAATTCTTGAGCCATAAAATTTTTTTTATGGTCAGACGCACAATTATACACACTCAAAAAGTGTATCAAAGTTGCTTCTTTAGAAGAAAATATTTATAAATTGAACACGATTGAAATAATATCGTCGCCACTTCAACGCTTTAAAATCTCAGGAAAATGAATTAAAATTTTAGTACCCTTTATATACCGAAAATTTAAATTCTAGGTTTTAAAGTAACCTTTAGTAGTTTATACAAGCAGTCAGCACCGTCTAAATAGCAAACTACGTGGAGGATCGATGAATATAAGTGATTGATCGAAAATTAAAAAAAATTTAAATTTGTAGAAACGCTCTAACTAAGTTAGATAGTCCTTACCAGACTATTTAGCCCAACGGTCGCGAACCTTATAAATTATCAATTAATGAATTCTTTGTAAATTGGTTCAGCGGTTTCTGGTGTTGAACTTGGTAGGGCGAACTACGGTTCGATTCCCCGCAATTTACAAAAGAACAAAAAGGAGTTACCAACTATTAAGTACCAGAACTCCTAGCAGGCTTAAAAGATCAAATTCACTAACCGGTCACTCCACTATGTGCGCGAAAGGGCAAAGGGCTTAATGTGATTGCGCCTGAATGAAAAAGGTGAAACAAAATGTAGGATTTAGAGTTAAGTTATAATGGCGTCACTAGAATTGTTCTTCGAACCTGAGTTTATTTAGTATTGTTACGGTGACTTTAGTATCGAAGTCGAGAGCTCAAGAGCAATGTGCAACTTAATACATTTTTGACTTGTGGCAATTTTTGTTGCGTCTGACCCGCATTTAGAGAGATATATATTTCTTGCTTGAGGACAAGCAAAGGTTCAAGTGTAGGGGAGTTTGATAACACGATTTTATATCGTATAAATCGACTTAATTAATGCAAATAATTCATGTTTTTATTTAATTTATTTTATTTTATTTCCATATTACGCTGGTATTTCTTTGTTTCAGGTATTTTGCCTTAAATAAGCTTATGTGAAGAAAAATGAAGAAATAGATGCAATTTAGTACAAAAATGAAGATAATTGATTAATGTGGTGCAGAATACTAAATGGGGGTGAAAAGAATGATTTTTTCCAAGGCCCAAAAGACCAAGAACGCGCAGAGGCCCAAGGGAACACATGTTCCCCACTTCAGCTTGAAGGGACCGACCGGCCCACTAAGGGGAACGACCGGTCCGGCCCACTTCAGCTGAGTGGAACAACCGTTCCCTCCCCTTTCCTATTTTCACGCCATTTTCTCCTCACACGGAACGACCGGTCCCAAGTCAATGAAGAAACCAACTTTTGCTATATTTCCGTACACGTCTTCAGCATGTTATGCAATAAAGTCCACTAGCAATATTTTTTGGATATTCAGTTTTACGTGGATTGACCTTTTGGGATACAGTTATTTTACAAGCATTATAAATAGAAGTGAAAGCCAAATCCCAAAGGTCGGAGAATTTTTGCAAGATCGTACTATTTTCAGCAGAGCAAATTTCCTTCCATTTTAATTTTTGTTCTGCCCTTTTCCTTTATTTTTATTTCATCGCATTGTTTTTATTTTCTTTTCTTCTCCAGTTTTCTGCCTTTATTTTTCGTACAACAATTTCTACACCGGGAATTGTTGTGCAATTTTATCCGGTTTAACCTTACGTTAGATCCGGTATTTTTACTTTTCTTGTTGTTACGAAATTCAAGATTCGAAGGGTAGATCCAGCCGACTTGTGGTGGAATACTCGAAGGATTTGAAGAACGAATATTTACTTGAAGCTATTGAAGTATTTCTACATTTTCATCAGGTTTTCATTTATACGCTTTATTTAATATATTTTTATGATCTCTGTTCTGAGTATGTTTTTATTTCGCTGTTTCCTAATTAATAAACCTTGCATGATTAATTGTATGAACATGTCTGGCTAAACCGATTAAATATCGGTATGTAAATTAACCAAATAACGGGATCCGAAATAAACTGGCTTAAAATTATTTTGTAAAAGAAACTTCTTTCATGGTTTTAATATTCAATTAAATTGTTTAAGATTTTACAAACCAATAGAACGGAAGTGTGAGGTTTTAGAATTGATTAAGGTTTTTACTAATAAAACGGAAGTTTGAGGCTAAAACCAGATAGTGATTATTAGGCATTGTTTTTAAAGAGGCGGAAGCATTTTAAAAACAATTAAATTTTATTCTGTTTTCAAAAATTACTTTTGAATCCGGCGGAGTGACGGAAGCACACGTTAGGGTATTAATCGTATAACCTGAACTAATAGAACGGAAGTGTGAGGGGAAGGTTTTTAGACAAATAAAGTTTGCGTAAAGATAATTTTTGACCAATTTAAGTAAAAGCCAGTGGAAATTCGGAACCCAAAATTTAGGTGAAATACATACCGGTATTTATAATTAAAAATTTTATAACTAAATTTAGTAATTAGATCCCTTTCGTTAATTAAATTAATATTAGCCTTAGCTTTACCCAGCAACCAAAATTACGGTAGATCGATTCATAGTCCCTGTGGATTCGATATCTTTTAAGACTACGCGATAGGACTGTGCACTTGCAGTCTCCAGATTTATAGACATACAAAGTCGCGATCATTAGTTCTGGTGAATTGTCTGACTGGTCTTTCCATCCTTGGTTGGTTATTTCTTTGCTGATCAAGTGTAGGTTTAGGAATTATAACAGCCCCCACCATTGGACGGAGTTCGACCCTTCCTTGATTTCTTCGAGGATAAACAGCAACCACTTCCTTCTTTCCGATGAATGGTTTCCTTACAGCAGCAGAGGATGTATCTTTTTTAATCTTTCCACTTTTTATTCCGGCTTCTATCCTTTCTCTGGTTAATATTAGTTCAGTAAAACCTTCTGATGAACTCCCAATTAGGTGATTGGAGAAGGGACCAGACAAGGTGCCCAAAAACATGTCTACTAATTCTCTTTCAGATAGAGGAGGTTGAACTCTTCCGGGCAAATATCTCCATTTTTGAGCATAGTCCTTGAAGCCTTCATTTGAAACCATGGCCATACTCTAGAGTTGAGTACGGGTAGGCGCAAGATCAGCATTGTATTGATATTGTTTGTACAAGGCTGCAGCAAGATCTTCCCAGTTATGAACATTGGCTCTTTCTAACTGATAAAACCAATCAAGTTGAGTTCCAGACAGACTATCTTGGAAGAAGTATACCCATAAATCTTTGTCAGTGGTACGAGGCTGGATTTTCCTTACATAGGACCGGCGATGCATTTTGGGGCATGAAACTCCGTCATATTTGGCAAAAACAGGTGCTTTGAATTTTGGAGGAATGACAATCCCCGGCACTAAACCCAATTCCTCAAAGTCCAAGCCATGCACTTTTTGGATTTCCATCGCACTCAACCGCTCTTTGAGACGTTTATACTTGTCATCAGCTAGAGGGTATTGTTCCTCAGAATAGTCTTCTTCTTCCTTTTCCTCTTCTGATTCTAACGGGACAACTGTTTCCTTTCCTTTCCCATCTTGATTGTCTCTCTCATCGGATGTCATTGCAAAGTCTATGGTCCTTCTTGTCTGCCCATGAAATCTTCTTCCCATGGTTAGGACTCCGGTTAACTTCTTTGTCTTCTTTTTCTTTTCCTCTGCCATAAAAGTCTTCAACTCTTCTTGTCCTTTGGCTAGAATTAAGAACAATTGTTGAAACTATGCATTCTGAGCTTGGAGATCCTTCACCGTTTGCTCGAGATCCATCTTACTGAAATAAACATTAGAGAGATGAGGAGACTTGTTGCAATAAATCTGCTTATGTTATGATGAATGGTAAATGCATATGCAATGATTTCAAGGATTTTAATATTCAAATTTGTTTTAGACAAAGAGGAAACACGCGTTATATTAAAGCTTTTGAGTACATCAATGCCTTCTTGGGCAAAATGATACAAAAAACTCTAAGATAAAAAGGTAGTCTGCATCCTCTTTGGTGCAATGTAGGCATTCAGAGTCTGCTCCTCATGAAGTAGCCTAGTGAGTTACAAAACCTTCTTCTCGCTTGCGTAGAATTGGGCTTCGAAAGTATCTCGCTCTCCCTTGAGTTGTATCCAATCTCTTTGTAGGTCTTCATGATAAGTGGGCATGTCAGGATGGAGGATAGTGTATGGAATATCTCCTTCCATGACAGGCTCAATGATTACCGGGAGAATGGAGGGATAAGGCATCATAAGAATCTGAGCACGAGTTCATACCCATTTGAGGTAAGGCTCAAGAGGGGTGGAATTTTTATTCCCCAAAGTCTTGTTATCTACCTTGTTTAACATCTTCCAAGCTCGGATAAATCTCTGGCGAAGACCTTGATCGTCGTTGTCGTAGTAAAATACCAAACCTTGAATCAGCATCTCGTGCAGGCCATCCCTTCGGGCGTAACCAAACTGTCTTAAGGCTAAGCAGGGGTTGTAGGTGATACCTCCCATAATTCCAAGTAAAGGGACATTAGGAAATTCTCCATAACGGTCGACAATAGTAACATTCTCTATGGATCGGGAGCACCAATGAATATCTGAATGTTTGAGTGTCATCAACCTTTATGACCACCTTGAACCTTGCTCGTTCTTTAATACAGTTTGGGGAAGATGCGAAATAAACCATCTTGCTAAGAGAGGAGTGCAACATATAAGAACACATATTTTCCTCATTGTGCAAGTGTGAAAAGAGTGTAGGATATCCCCTAGAAATGTAGGCACCGTAATGCGGGATATGAAGATTTTGACGGCGTTCATATCTATGAGTTGGTCAGGATTTAGAAACAAAACCATCCCATAGATGAGGAGAGCCACAATTTCCTCAAAGGCTTGCAGGTCCAAAGAATTCCAACAGTTTTGGGCTTTCTCAAACAAGAACTTTGCTAGGAAACCGTTGACACCACTCCTTGTTTCCCAATGAGTTGTGACATCAGATAAGTGCAAGTGTAGAGATTGAGCAATCTCTTCTGGCTTTGGGTCTCTTTCCATACCGTTGAAAGGTAGTTGATTGAGGATGGGAATCCCCAAGAGTCAGGAGAATTCTTCCAAAGTAGGCACAAGTTGATAGTCGGGAAATGTGAAGCAATGGTGTAATGGATCAAAGAACTGAAAGAGAACCTTCATCATGTCCTTATCTGTATTATAGGTGACCAAGTTGAGTAGGCGACCATGTCTCTTGGTGAACAGAGAGTTTTTTGGAATTCTTGAAGCTAGCTCCTTAAGTTGTGGAAGGATCCTTACAAGGTTGACTTGAATAGTTTTCCTGCGAAGAGAATCCATATCCTACAAAACAAGAACAAAGATGAATCCCAAAAATCCTTGAAATGGTTAGTGAATGAATATGATGTTATCATGTCCATGATGTTATGTACAAGTATGTATATACAAACAAAGCAAACAAATCCTTAGGTTTAGGCTTGCATGGAGTTTTATAGGTAAGTACCCTCTTGAAGTTTAGTTGGCTCAACATGTCCTAGTAATAGTAATCGGGTTCTAAGGAGCTCAAAATCACTGGTTTGTTTCCTTGGTCATTGTTTCAGCACAAGCCTCTTTAATGGAGACCTAAATATCCCAAAAAAATCAAACCTCAATGAGTGTAGTATCGAGTATCTACCAACTTCGGACTGCACCAAAGCCGATCATCTCACTACATCCTAAAGGCCAAGTTGGTTAGGTAAAGGTTCTAGAAGTTCATTAGTGCTTTATGACATCACTCAGCGGCCCCGTATTCTCTTTGATTAACTCAAAGGCTACTGGTACCCACAAATATGTTGCACTAATGTAGCTATTGCTTAGACCATGTCGGTATACCCCGCACAGTTTCCACAATGTATTGCAACTTACCTATATTGTATCCCAAATCCGGATAGAGGATTAAAATCCAAACAAAGAACCATAATGTAAATCATACAAATCAGACAATGAAAGCAAGTAAATGTGATCTAACCCTAAGGTAACCCCACTTTTAGAATTTCCCCAGCAGAGTCGCCAGTTCTGTGATACGGTGGGAGAATTGGATTTTTATTTTGCGTTTGATCGTAAATGTTACGGATAACAAGAGTCGTCATCGACTTTTCTTTTATCTAATAAAGAAAGGTGAAAAGGCACAGGAAAGACCTTTAGAGATGCTTTCTTGAGTTCGGGGGGTAGATTATGAAAAGGGAAGGTATTAGCACCCTTTTCATCCATGGTTTTCCATGGGCTCTTAGTTACTTGATAGATCACTTGCTTTTGTTTGAATGTGCTTGTGGTGTGGGTTTTGAAATTATTTTGAAAATGTAACTTTGTAATGATTCTCGTTTCTATAAGAACGCATACAAAGTGTTTGTTTCAAAAATGTTTCAAATAAAAGTGTTTGTAATATGTGTTTTTGAAAGTGATTGTGAAAAGGTGTCTTTGTAATGATACTCGTCTCTATAAGAACGTATACAAAGTGTTATCTTTTGAAAATGTTTCAAAGTGAGAGTGTTGGTGTATAGAATGTTTTTGTTGTGAGCAAGCAAGCAACTGGGAGCGGATCTACCTACTCAAAAGGTCTTAGATGTTCTTTTCCTCCTCCTTTAGGTGTTTCTATCTTACCATCGATTTGGTGAGAAGCCCCGTCGTTGGATATGAAGGGACGGGCGTGGGTTGTTTTTGTATAATCATAGAAGGCAACCCATGGAACGTTTTAGCAATGTCGTGTGAGGGACTAGATCGTTTATCGAAGGCAACATCAAGGGTCATCGAGGGACTACGATCTTTATCGAGGGTCTTTGCTAAAACGCCCACGTTCGAGGGACATGACTATTTTTTCGATAGGCAACAAGTGAGATTACCTTAAGGTGTGTGTTGTACCCCAAAATTTTCCCTCTCATTTTACTCAATACGTGTCAATTGAGGTCCCCAAGTTGCTCAAGGAAGCCCAAGAGTTGACTAGACCAAATCTCTCCTAAGGCAGTATACCTCAAATTAGGGTTTCATTTTTCATCAAGATGCTTGAGTCCAAAGGATCCCAAATTCCTTCCAAGGTCCTAATATTTTCCCAAGATCACCCATGTCATTTCAAGCCTTGCATAAGAAGTTCGCTCAGTCAACTGCTCAGATGCTGGAGAATCGACTGTACTAGGTCTAAAGTCAATTGTGGCCCACATACATTCAAACTCCAAGATTTTTGGTCAACATCATCATTTTGAAGTTTTATCCATCATTTGATCAAGGTTTGATCATGGTTCCTCAAGGGATGCTCCAAATTCATTAAAACCCAAAAGTTACTAAATTAGGGTTTTGCAGGAAAAGTCAACTCAACTTTGACCAAGCATAACTTCTTCATAATTTATTAGAAATTTTACATCCAAAAGCTCATTTTGAAGAGGATGCAATTCCCTACAATTAATCTTCATCTCACAAGTTCAAAATATGCACTCATAAATAGATATGAATTTTGACATTATAGGTCCTTTTGGAAAGTCAACAAAAACACCTTTTGGGTCAAAGCTTCGTACATGAACATGGAAGACTCAATTGAGATGAGACCAAAAGGGTTGCTTAGGGGACATCCTAAGCTTTCTAAAAAGTCTAATAACACCTCTCTAGGGTTAAAATTGGAGGAGTTATGCCTTGTCAAAGTTGACCTTTTTTGCAAAATTGCCAAAAGTTAAATGTTCTCACAAATGCATTTTTTGCTAAATGGGCCTAACTTTTTATGCTTGCACCTCACTTACAATGTGGTCCACGACTCAAACATTCACCCACACATTATTTTGTTCATTTTTCAATTTATTTTGATTTTTTGTTAATTAAAAAATGAATTAAATCAAATAATTGATGAATAATAGCAAAGATATGATTTGATTTGGTTTTTGGACAGGTTGGAAATCAGAATATGCCGAATTATCAAGGCCAAAACGAATCAAGCATAATTGGTACAATAAAGGGAAGATTTGGCTCAAAATAGCAAGTTTGCATATGGTTAAAGAATCAAATCAAATCTCATCAAATTTAAAGATTTGATACAAATTTGTTGACCTAATTCAGTCTACTATAAGGGCATAATAATTCCAGATCAAGAGAAGGAGGATTGGAGGCGTGAAACTGTCATAAGAAAACTGAAATTTTGGCCAAAAAGTGTGAGATCGAAATACATCTTAGAGCAGTCCTCAAGGAGTTTCAAGGCTAGCAATACATTCCTGGACATCTCAGGAAGCTTCTCCATTCATTTGCAAGCCTCAAAGTGTCAAGAATCACACGTTACAACATCACGGTTTGCACAAAAAAACTCAAATTCGATTTCTATGATTTACGCATTATAAATGTATTTTACCCATATATTTATGTTCATCATCATGTTTGCAATGTTTCTGGATAGTTTGATTGAAGTTACAGTGCAGGAATAAGCTTTTTCCATTTCTAGGGTTTCGTGCTCCAATTTGGGGTTTTGTGATTTAAGCAAAATTAGGCCTGATAATGGGTACCATGATGATCAGAGCTTCAAACCCAGTTGATTCATGGTCCCCAATTGAATTTATATTGGGTATGCTTGATTATTGAATAATACAGGTTTATAGTTACAGCAAAACTGTTGTAGGTAAAAGTCTCCTATTTAAAACGATGGTCCAGGGAAGAAGACAACAGCGTGTCGCAACCTGACTGGCTGGTTTGAATTCTGGCGCGTTTTTGGCATAATCATTGTTGTATACTTTTTGTTTTATCTTTATATTATATTAACAATTGAGACATCCAGCGCAGTTGGTCAGGGGAGGGAAGTCAGAAGCTTATGTCCTGGGTTCGATCCCAGGTGTGAGCTTTTGGCATTTTCTCCATTATTTCCTTACAAGTTCCATGCACTTCATCTTTTGAGGATCTCACCTTCTGAGGATCATCATCTTCTGGATCTATCTCCAGCAGATCCAGTATTCCTCACCTTCTGAGGATCATCATCTTCTGGATCCATCTTCAACAGATCCAGCATTTCTCACCTTTTGAGGATCATCATCTTCTGGATCCATCTCCAACAGATCCAGCATTCCTCACCTTCTGAGGATCCAGCCAGATCCAGCATTCCTCATCTTCTGAGGATCATCATCCTCTGGATCCACCTCCAGCCAGATCCAGCACACCTCTCCTTCTAAGGATCATCATCCTCTGGACCCACCTTCATTCAGATCCAGCACACTTCACCTTTTGAGGATCATCACGTGCCCTCTGATCTCATCCTCTGAGTTCACCAGATCCAACTCCAGCATACACAGGTCCACCATGAGTCCCCAGAAGATGGTCTCATTGGATCAGGTGCCAGACTCTGGGCCATCCTTCTGGGTTTCAAAAGTTCAACACCCCCCAGAATTGCTTAAACAGACCCTTTTCTCATCTTTTAATTTTAATTATTTTTTTAATTATTTTCTAACTATTCCTTTTTTAAAATAACACATAAATATTTTTTTATTTATTAAATCAAAAAATCACAAAAAACACCAAAAATATTTTTCATAAAAAATATTTTGTTTCCTTGAATTAATTAATTTAATTTAATTAGGGCAATTAAATCTTATTTTTGTAATTAAAATCAATTAGAAGTTAGGGTTTACTTTTGTAAGATAATTAATTTCTTCTTCAAAAATAACTTAAATATTTTCTCAAATTAGATTTTTTAGGTTTTATAATCTTCCTCGCATTTAATTCATCGCACGTATTTTAATTACGTTTTATTATTATTGTAACGGTTTCATGGTTGTAATAGTTTTATTTAGGGTTTTAAATTCCTCACTTTTATTTCCCGTCAAGGCAATTATGTAACTGTCAAAGCCATGTAATAGCTAGGTTTGTTTCCGCTTTTAATTTCTGCAATCTCTAACTGTTAGATGTATGGCTAATAGGATTGTATGGCAAGAATGCATGAAAAATTAAAACAGTTAGAAAACCCTAATGTGCAAAGATAACATTAACTGAAAAAAGCACACTTGCACATGCTCACTCTTAGGGTATACTGTCACTCCAGTTGCCTTCGGTAAACGGTCATGAAGCATAGGATGTTTTAGTGGCTATCCTCTATGTCCCAAAAGATCAAAAAATGACCCTTTCGACTGTTGCCTCGGAAAAGATCTCTAGGACTCTAGGATGGTTACTAAGGTGTCCTAACATTGCTTTTGTGACCGTACGTCCCTTTCGAATGTCCCTTACAACTCCAACGATGGTGCTACCTACTCCTTAATAGTAGGATAGCACTGTCTAAAGGAAATACAACTGAAACGATCTTTTTTCGAGTAGGTAGATGCTAGTAGGTACTTTCTCAATGAAAACTTTTCACACAAACACCTTTTAAAACAAATTTTCAAAACAAACTTCGTCACATCCTTGAGGACTGACACAAGGGTTATCATGAAGTAAAATATTTTAAAATCAAGCACACACACAAGCAATTTTAAAAATATGAGCAAGTACCTAAGAGCACGTAGATAACTACGGATAGAAAGGGTGCTAACACCTTCCCTTTCTATAATCTACCCCCCGTACTCAAAACATCTGGAAAAAAGGTTTTTTCTGTTCTTTTTCCTTTTCTAAGATTGGATGAAATAAAAGTCGGTGGCGACTCTAGCTTACCGCGACATTTTGCAAACAAAAAATGCAAAACGCAAACCAGTATTAAACAGCCGGTTCTGCCACCCTATCACAGAACTGGCGACTCTGCTGGGGAATAAAAGTGGGTATACCTTAGGATTTAGATCATTTTTAAATTGATTTTCTTGATTGTCTTACTTGCTTTATATTTATGGGAATTGTTTGGGTTACTATAGATCCTACACTCGGATCTGGGGAACACCTTTTAGGTAAGTAGCAATAAACTGTGAGGGAACTATGTTGGGGTATACCGGCACGGTTGAAGCAGTAGCTACGTTGATGTGACACTTTGGTTGGTATCGGTAACCCTTGAGTCAATCAGGGAGAGTACGGGGCCGCCACGTGGTGTCGTGAAGCATCAACTAACCTTAGAACCTTTAATTGCCCAACTTGGCCATTAGAAAGTAGTGAGATAGCCGGCCTCGGTGTAGAGCTGAGAACTGGTTGATACTCCATGCTACACTCATTGAGATCAGACTTTCGAGATATTTTGGCCGCAAGAAAAGATTGAGAGCTGAAACAATGCCCGATAAAGGATGGTCAGTGATATTGAGATCCTCTAGAACCCGGTTACTTTTTAAGACAGGTTTGAAACCAAATAACTTCAAGAGGGTACTACCTTTAACCTCATGCAAGCCTTAAACCTAAGGACTTGGTGTGACTTGACTGTGTTTTCTATACCTGTGTTTGCTATACATGTGGTTTATCATGACATCATGACATCATAAACATGGCATATCATACTAACCATTTCAAGGATCTCAAGGGTCTGTGATGTAGGTCATGGAGAACTAGACGTCTAGCAAGGGGAAAGGGGATTTATTTTCCTCTAGACAATGTTATCAAAGTATCTTGAGTCAGAGGCTATGACCCACTTGATATGGTGAGCTTGACTCTTGAAGAAGGACTCTCAATGACACGGAGTTTCTTCAATCAAGATGCAATCAAATTCTAAAAGTTTCTTGTTTACCCCGCGAGATCCTTGAAAACATTGCATGCATATCATACACATCATACAGGTACCATTACAGGTTTCTCATCTTCTTCATTGTTTATTTCAGCAAAAATGTCTTCCGAACAAAGCATCAAGGACTTTCAGGCACAAAACGCCCAATTTCAGCAAATGTTCATAAATTTGGCAAAAGGGAAGGAGGATCTGAAAACCCTCATCCTGAAAGAGAAAAAGAAAAAGAAGAAGGTTGTCGGTATTCTGAATATAGGCAGAAGGTTTGGAGGACCGTTGAAGCAACAAGTCGAGATGACCTCTTCATCCAAGGAATGGGAGAATCAAGAAGAAGAGACAAGGGAGATGGATCTCAGTCTTGAAGTTTCCGACAATGATACCGACTACAATGATGAGCAATATCCTCCCACTGAGGATAGATACAAGCAGTTGGAAGATCACTTGAGTGCTATGGAAGTCCAAAGGATACCTGGGCTGGATTTCGAAGAATTGGGATTGGTGTCGGGGGTGGTCATCCCGCAGAAGTTCAAAGCTCCAATATTTGCAAAGTATGATGGGGTGTCCTGCCCAAAACTCCATCTCCGATTTTATGTCAGAAAAATCCATCCCCACACCACTGATAGAAATTTATGGGTTCATTTCTTTCAAGATAGTTTGTCAGGGACTCAGCTTGAATGGTTCTACCAACTGGAGAGAGCCAATGTCTGAAACTGGGAAGACCTTGCTGCTACATTTTATAAGCAATATCAGTATAATGTAGACCTTGCTTCCACCCGTACACAACTCCAAAATATGTCTATGGGTTCGAGCGAGGGCTTTAAAGACTATGCCCAGAAATGGAGGGATCTAGCTGGCAGGGTACAACCTCCTCTGAATGATCGGGAAATGGTAGACATGTTCATGGGCACTCTGACAGGCCCATTCTTTAACCTGTTAATTGGGAGTTCTTCATCTGGTTTCACAGATATGGTCCTGACTGGAAAAAGGATTGAAAGTGGTATCAAAAGTGGGAAGATCCCGACGGCTGCATCTTCTAATGCTGATAGGAAGCCATTTGCGGGTAAGAGGGAAGCCAATGCTGTGTATGGCCAGAAAGGTTGTAACAAGGTAGACTACCACAAATCTGCAGGGGTAGTGTTGGTCTTTAATCCTACGCCTGCACAACGGCATCAACCGGGGAATCAGCGTAAGGAGGTCGCACCTAAAAGACAATTCACCAAGATCAACATGTCACTAGCACAAGCGTTACAACACATGTTGAAGGCAAGGATGATTACGTTAAAGGCTCCTCTACAGAATCCCAACAATTCTGCTCCCAGTTACCACCCTAATGAAAGGTGTGCATACCATTCTGATAGTCCGGGACATGATACGAATGGCTGCTGGGCCCTGAAGAACAAAATTCAGGATATGATTGACGCCAAGGAGATTGAATTCGACCCTCCAGAGACTCATAAAGTGATCACTGCTCCTAGGTCAAATCATTGAGAGTGTCCCATTCATTTGTGATTTTTCAATTGTGATTTCTTTTGCTTGTTCGAACAATTACTGTAATGTCAAACTTTGGTGTTCCCATTAATGCATTGCATATGTTTATCTTGAAGTAATTCATTATATTTAAATTGTATTTTTACTTATTTTTTGTTATATTTAACTCTCAGTTACAAGCTACAAGCCTTTAGAGGGAGGATGACGAAAAATACCATGTTCCGTACAGTATGCTTTTGGACAGACCTGGATGACGATGTACAGGAATTTTTTTCAAATCCTAAACACTGGATATATAAGGAAGATAATCCCTAGTCAACCCCTTTGAGCCAAAGAAGTAGGAGTTTTTCTTTTCACACAAATTAAAACCCTTAATCACAACCTGGGGCGGGGTAGTTTTCTCAATTAATCCAGGTGCACAATGAATGGCATCAAAGACGTCCTTCCGAAACAAAAGACAATGATGGTTCCCTATAATCATCAAGACAGGCAGTCATTATCTCTCGAAATGAAATCCCATTAAGTCAAAACCTGCGAAGGAGACTTAAGAAAAAACAGGGGCATCCCGCTAACTGTAATCACAAAAAGAAACAGTTCAGGCAAAAGACATGGATAATAAAATCAAAAAGAAAGAGGTCCTACAAACCCTCAACAAAAAGAAATGACTGCCTATTCAAAATAAGCTGTCAGTATCTGAACCATCACTGGAATATCAGAGCGAAGACTCAAACGGGATCTAAAGGCACAATCAGCTGAGTTTAGGATCGAAGAACATCACGAAGAACGGGTGGGTACAAATAAAATTTGAGTCTTTATCCTTTGTTTCTTAAACCGTGAACTAGGCAACGTTATAACCCTTAAAAGTCCTAGCTGAAGCATGGGTTAGTTCGAAAGCATAATGTTACAAAAGGTATCCTGACTCCTGAAGGTCCGTTACAAATCTTGAGTTGATATCACATCTTTGCAAAATTCTATTTTTTCTATAAAAAAACGCATTTTCAAAACTTCAAGACAGACATAAGCTTTGCATTCTTTAAATACCATTGTTTGCATGTAACTATTTGTTTAACAACAGAGAAATTCTCATGATAGAAGTTCGATGAATGGAAACTCTCCATAATTACTACAAGTGGAGGACACTTCCAATAAACAGGTCTTCCATAAGCAAGGGGGCAGGACATGGTGTCTAACACACATGGAGAAGTCTCTCCAAATATGCCAAATAACCAGGGGCAGATCTCCATCCCAATCACTTGGGGCATTGCGCATGCATTCCAGCAACGACTCATGTGCCATCAAGAAAACATTTTTGACAGTACTACAACACAATACTATGGACGGTGATAACTCTCTACATCCTGAGAGCGTGGACATAGTCAAAAAATACTACACATGAAAAAGACCCACTAGGTTGACACACCTAGGAAAAAATAAGGGAATCCCAGCAAACCAAAAGGGTTCGGGCAAAAGTTAGGGATATACAAAAAAAATCTGTACACCCGACAAGTCGAAAACCTGAAAAGGCGGCTTGGGCAAAAAAGGGTATCCCGGTGGACTGAAAACCCGAAAGGGCGGTCCAGGAAAAAGTTAGGGATTTAAAATGTATGGCTATGTCCTGTTACCTGTCTATCCGTGGAAGACTTAGAACCTTGGTCAACGATCATCAAGAGCACTACATCGAGAAACGGTTCAGATACGATCCAGATACAGATGTCATTCTGCTACTTATTCAAGATTTGCATACATCTAGAAACAGTTCAGATACGATCCAGATACGGATGTCATTCTGCTACTTATTCAAGATTTTCGTACATCTAGAAACAGTTCAGATACGATCCAGATACATATGTCATTCTGCTACTTATTCAAGATTTTCATACATCTAGAAACAGTTCAGATACGATCCAGATACGGATGTCATTCTGCTACTTATTCAATATTTTCATACATCTAGAAACAGTTCAGATACGATCCAGATACGGATGTCATTCTGCTACTTATTCCAGATTTCCGTACATCTAGAAACGGTTCAGGTATGATTCAGAGACGGATGTCATCCTGATACTTATTCCATACTTTCATCTAGAAACAGTTCAGATACGATCCAGATACAGATGTCATTTTGCTACTTATTCAAGATTTTCATACATCTAGAAACAGTTCAGATACGATCCAGATACGGATGTCATTCTACTACTTATTTAAGATTTTCGTACATCTAGAAACGGTTCAGGTACGATCCAGAGACGTATGTCATCCTGATACTTATTCCAGACTTTCATCTAGAAACGGTTCAGATACGATCCAGATGCGGATGTCATTCTGCTACTTATTCAAGATTTTCATACATCAAGATACAATTCAGATACAATCTAGATACATATGTCATTCTGACACTCATTCAACACGTGTTTCAAGTACAGTTCAGATACGATCCAGAGACGGATGTCATTCTGACACTCATTCAACACATGTTTCAAGTATAGTTCAGATACGATTCAGAGATGGATGTCATTCTGACACTCATTCAACACATATTTCAAGTATAGTTCAGATACGATCCCAAGACGGATGTCATTCTGACACTCATTCAACACATGTTTCAAGTACAGTTCAGATACGATCCCAAGACGGATGTCATCCTGACACTCATTAAATACATGCTCAAGTACAATCACCATATAGATCCATCCACAAAATCTTTGCATGTACTTTTTCCAGCATGGTACAAGGGGCATAGACAATTGGAAACAAAGTCACTATCACATACAAGCCAGTGATACTTATATTCCCCACAGAGCCGAGACAACCAAAGTCCGATCTCCAGGTCAACAAGCAACGAAAGTTCATCCCCAGCTAGAGAGTATCCCAACATCATCGCATATCCATACATCATGGCATGTGCATACATATACAGCATAATCTCATTTATTTTGAGAACATCATCTCGCCCTACATTTCATGCATCTCATATAACTAACCCTGATATCTTTTTAGGTAAAGACGACTAGCTTTAACAAAACCAACAGTTATACAGATCACATCTATAGACAACTAATGGAAACTCAGTTCCCAAAATCAAACAGGTCAACTAACCTACATTATCATATCAAAGTAACCTCACCCAGGTTCCTCCTGAAGTTTTACATGAACTTATCCCAAAGCAACCTTACCCAGGTTCCATCTGAAGTGTCACTCAGACTTATCCTGAAGCAACCTTACCCAGGTTCCTTCTCAGTTCAGATGCAGTTTTACCCAAACTCCTCACAAAGCAACCTTGCCCAGGTTCCTTTTCACAGCCCTACTATCCAGGCTTTCATATCGAAGTAACCCTACTATCCAGGTTCCTTCTCATAGCCCTACTATCCAGGCTTCCACATCGAAGTAACCCTACTACCCAGGTTCCTTCTCACAGCCCTACTATCCAGGATTTCATATTGAAGTAACCCTACTACCTAGGTTCCTTCTCACAGCCCTACTATCCAGACTTCCATTTCGAAGTAACCCTACTATACAGGTTCCTTCTCACATCCCTACTATCCAGGATTTCATATCTAAGTAACCCTACTATCCAGGTTCCTTCTCACATCCCTACTATCCAGGCTTTCATATCGAAGTAACCCTACTATCCAGGTTCCTTCTCACAACACTACTATCCAGGATTTCATATCAAAGTAACCCTACTATCCAGTTTCCTCCTCTTTTATCTCTAGACGGCAGTCCACAACACTGTAAGGCCGGGACCCGATCAAACACGAGTGGTTTCGCAGTTCCCCAGTAAATCGCGGTACAGCTTGTACCCCGACCAGATACGCAGTATACTTCTGCTTCCTCAAGCCAGAGTTATTCCCCAGTAGAGTAACGGACAACTGAAGCTCCTAAAACTCTAGTTCTTCCAAGATAGGAAATCAACATCCCCTAGATGGCATCTTTAAGCCCATCTCCGACAATCTTCAATCCTCGACCTCCAAATGGCATCTTTAAGCCCATTCCCGATATCATAAGTCAAGCGCCACTTCATGCGAGTGCAAATTTCTGGGCACTCTAGTGTTCAATCATCTTCCACCTTCAGATCACGAAAGACAGAGCAGTCAATCTACATCCTCAGGTTTAAGAAGATTGAACAGGGGCAACTGTTGTACCCCAAAATTTGCCCTCTCATTTTACTCAATACATGTCAATTGAGGTCCCTAAGTTGCTCAGGGAAGCCCAAGAGTTGACTAGACCAACTCTCTCCTAAGGCAGTATACCTCAAATTAGGGTTTCATTTTTCATCAAGATTCTTGAGTCCAAAGGATCCCAAATTCCTTCCAAGGTCCTAATATGTTCCCAAGATCACCCATGCAAAATTTCAAGCCTTGCATAAGAATTTTGCTCAGTCAACTACTCAATGTTGGAGAATCAACTATACTAGGTCTAAAGTCAACTGTGGCTCATATACAGTCAAACTCCAAGATTTTTCGTCAACATCATCATTTTGAAAAGTTATCCATCATTTGATCAAGGGTTGATCATGGTTCCTCAAGGGATGCTCCAAATTCATCAAAACCCAAAAGTTGCTAAATTAGGGTTTTGCAGGAAAATTCAACCCAACTTTGACCAAGCATAACTTCTTCATACTTTATCAGAAATTTTCCATCCAAAATCTAATTTTGAATAGGATGCAATTCCCTACAATTCATCTTCATCTCACAAGTTCAAAATATGCACTCATAAATAGATATGAATTTTGACATTATAGGTCCTTTTGGAAAGTCAACAAAAACACCTTTTGGGTCAAAGTTTCGTACATGAACATGGAAGACTCAATTGAGATGAGACCAAAAGGTTTGCTTAGGGGACATCCTAAGCTTTCTAAAAAGTCAAAGAACACCTCTCTAGGGTTAAAATTGGAGGAGTTATGCCTTATCAAAGTTGACCTTTTTTGCAAAATTGCCAAAAAAAAGTCAAATATGCTCACAAATGCATTTTTTGCTAAATGGGCCTAACTTTTTATGCTTGAACCTCACTTAAAATGTGGTCCACGACTCAAACATTCACCCACACATTATTTGCTTCATTTTTCAATTTATTTTGATTTTTTGTTAATTAAAAAATGAATTAAATCAAATAATTGATGAATAATAGCAAAGATATGATTTGATTTGTTTTTGGACAGGTTGGCAATCAGAATATGCTGAATTATCAAGGCCAAAACGAATCAAGCATAATTGGTACAAGAAAGGGAATATTTGGCTCAAAAATAGAAAGTTTGCATATGGTTAAAGAATCAAATCAAATCTCATCAAATTTCAAGATTTGATACAAATTTGTTGATCTAATTCAGTCTACTATAAGGGCATAACAATTCCAGATCAAGAGAAGGAGAATTGGAGGCGTGAAACTGTCAGAAGAAAACTAAAATTTTAGACAAAAAGTGTGAGATTGAAATCCATCTTAGAGCCATCCTCAAGGAGTTTCAAGGCTCTAAATACATTCCTGGACATCTCAGGAAGCTTATCCATTCATTTGTAAGCCTCAAAGTGTCAAGAATCGCATGTTACAACATCACGGTTTGCACAAAAAAACTCAAATTCGATTTCTATGATTTACGCATTATAAATGTATTTTACCCAAATATTTGTGTTCATCATCATGTTTGCAATGTTTCTGGATAGTTTGATTGAAGTTACAGTGCAGGAATAAGCTTTTGCCATTGCTAGGGTTTCGTGCTCCAATTTGGGGTTTTATGATTTAAGCAAAATTAGGCCTGATAATGGGTACCATGATGATCAGAGCTTCAAACCCAGTTGATTCATGGTCCCCAATTGAATTTATATTGTGTGTGCTTGATTATTGAATAATACAGGTTTATAATTACAGCAAAATTGTTGTAGGTAAAAGTCTCTTATTTAAAACGACGGTCCAGGGAAGAAGACAACAGCGTATCACAACCTGTCTGGCTGGTTTGAATTCTGGCGTGTTTTTGGCATAATCATTGTTGCATACTTTTTGTTTTATCTTTATATTATATTAACAATTGAGACATCCAGCACAGTTGATCAGGGGAAGGAAGTCAGAAGCTCATGTCCTGGGTTCGATCCCAGGTGTGAGCTTTTGGCATTTTCTCCATTATTTCCTTGCAGGTTCCATGCACCTCATCTTCTGAGGATCTCACCTTCTAAGGATCATCATCTTCTGGATCCATCTCCAGTAGATCCAGTATTCCTCACCTTTTAAGGATCATCATCTTCTGGATCTATCTTCAGCAGATCCAGCATTCCTCACCTTCTGAGGATCATCATCTTTTGGATCCATCTCCAGCAGATCCAGCATTCCTCACCTTCTGAGGATCCAGCCAGATCCAGCATACCTCGTCTTCTAAGGATCATCATCCTCTGGATCCACCTCCAGCCAGATCCAGTACACCTCTCCTTCTGAGCATCATCATCCTCTGGACCCACCTTCAGTCAGATCCAGCACACTTCACCTTCTGAGGATCATCACGTGCCCTCTAGTCTCATCCTCTGAGTTCATTAGATCCAACGCCAGCATACACAGGTCCACCATGAGTCCCTAGAAGATGGTCTCATTGGATCAGGTGCCATACTCTGGGCCATCCTTCTGGGTTTCAAAAGTTCAACACCCCCCAGAATTGCTTAAACAGGCCCTTTTCTAATCTTTTAATTTTAATTCTTTTTTTTAATTATTTTCTAACTATTCCTTTTTTAAAATAACACATAAATCATTTTTTTATTAAATAAAAAAATCACAAAAAACACCAAAAATCTTTTTCATAAAAAATATTTTATTTCCTTGAATTAATTAATTTAATTAAATTAGGGCAATTAAATCTTATTTTTGTAATTAAAATCAATTAGAAGTTAGGGTTTAATTTTGTATGATAATTAATTTCTTCTTCAAAAATAACTTAAATATTTTCTCAAATTAGATTTTTTAGGTTTTATAATCGTCCTCGCATTTTATTCGTCGCGCGTATTTTAATTACGTTTTATTATTATTGTAATTGTTTCAAGGTTGTAATAGTTTTAATTAGGGTTTTAAATTCCGCACTTTTATATCCCGTCAAGGCAATTATGTAACTGCCAAAGCCATGTAATAGCTAGGTTTGTTTCCGCTTTTAATTTCTGCAATCTCTAACTGTTAGATGTATGGCTAATAGGATTGTATGGAAAGAATGCATGAAAAATTAAAACAGTTAGAAAACCCTAATGTGCAAAGATAACATTAACTGAAAAAAGCACACTTTCACATGCTCACTCTTAGGGTATACTCTCACTCCGGTTGCCTTTGGTAAATGGTCATGAAGCATAGGATGTTTTAGTGGCTATCCTCTATGTCCCAAAAGATCAAAGAATGACCCTTTCGACTATTGCCTCGGAAAAGATCTCTAGGACTCTAGGATGGTTACTAAGGTGTCCTAACATTACTTTTGTGACTGTACGTCCCTTTCGAATGTCCCTTACAACTCAAACAGCGTTGCTACCTACTCCTTAATAGTAGGATAGCGTTGTCTAAAGGAAATACAACTGAAACGATCTTTTTTCGAGTAGGTAGATGCTAGTAGGTAGTCTCTCAATGAAAAAATTTCACACTAACACCTTTTAAAACAAATTTTCAAAATAAACTTCGTCACATTCTTGAGGACTGATACAAGGGTTATCATGAAGTAAAATATTTTCAAAGCAAGCACACACACACACAAGCAATTTTAAAAATATGAGCAAGTACCTAAGAGCACGTAGATAACTACGAATAGAAAGGGTGCTAACACCTTCCCTTTCTATAATCTACCCCCCCCCCCCCCCCCCGGTACTCAGAACATCTCGAAAAAAGGTTTTTTCTGTTCTTTTTCCTTTTCCAAGATTGGATGAAATAAAAGTCGGTGGCAACTCTAGCTTACCGCGACATTTTGCGAACAAAAAACGCAAAACGCAAACCAGTATTAAACAGTTGGTTCTGCCACCGTATCACAGTGTGTATATGTGCAAAGTGTGTTTGATTGCATGCATTTTTGTCTTGATTAGGGTTCTCTATTTGTTGATTTCATGTCTTGCCATACACACCCTAATTACTAACAATATATGAAAGCAATAAAAGTGCGGAAAGTAAATATTCTACGTTATTACAATCATTAGGGGGATGGGGTGTACAAATTTACAAATGGAGATTGCAAATAAAATTAAGTCCTAAGTTACTATTAAAACCATATTGAATGGATAAGAATGTACAAGAAATGTAAAATGAACTTGTTTTGTTTAAGAAAAGAGATAATTTTTGTTTAAGAAAATATTTTTGATCTTTTTGTTTTAAGAAATAAGATAAAGCATGTAAAATGTAAAATGTTTTTTGGTGTTTTTGATTAGTGAAAATAGAAGTAATAGCAAAAATAGTAAGGAAAAATAAAATAGAATCAGCGCATTATTGAACTAAAAGAGATCAGAAGTTCTGACTTTGGCGTGCTGCAAAAACAGAAATCACATTAGTAGAAATAAGTAAAGAAGTTCTGGGTCCGCTGGGAACAAAGAAGATTTCAGAAGTTCTGATGCCACTGGCAGAACTTCGTCTCCCTCTCCATGCTAGTCAGAACATCTGCAACTTAGTAATTTCTCAACAGAACAGAAGATGCGCATATAGCAGTTATGGCAAGTTTCATAATGTTTTAGAAACAAGAGATATCACAACTATAAATCAGAAGCAAGCATGAATTTGCTAATCCTAATTCTGAGTCCTAATTTCTTCAAAAAGTTCTGAACTGAAATTCTCCCTACTTAGGCAAGAAAATACATGAAACCTCAGAATATGTACAGCATCGGAATAAGGATGTCTACATTGTATTTTTGAACGTGCAAATCTAATAATGTTTAAGTAATATGACAAGAGTCAGCAGAAGCTTACCTTGCAACTGGAAAATGTTCTGTGAACTAGAGTCTGATTCTGACCGTTTGTAATGTTCTGACCAGCTTCCTCACGTGTTCAGCAGGCTAGAAACCTTTGAATGGCTGGAAAATTTTGGAACAGCCAAAGAGCAAAGTTCTGACTTCTTTGAAGTGGATATTGATGGAGGGTATGTCACAGTCTGAACACGGAAGTTAGGATGGTTTCTAAATGTATATCAGAAACTGTATGAATGGTTCTGATCAAGAAACACTTGAGGAAAAATGGAGTTTGAATGCAAGAATCAAAAGCTAACAGGTTTTGTATTTTTGTGTTTGCAGTTTTGGACTCTTGGAATTTTAGCTGGGGTTCAAGGCTTTTTCTTTCTCAAATTTCTGACCCTTTTACAGTTTCCAATGAGGTCTAATTTATAGATAAAGGTTTAGTAGTTTTTGAGAGATTAAGGGGCACCACCATCATAAGCTAGGTGCTGACTTGCTCTTGAAGTAAGTTCAAATAGGTATAGTGGTCAGCAGCGCCTAAGTTGGATTTGTAAGCAGGAATTAAGGAAAGGTAACCTCAAAAGCAAAAGCAACGTATTGGCCCAGCACATTTTTGTACAAAAGTTTGCTTTTCCAAGACAGTAAAGGTACTCCTATGCCACACATGGGGAAATCTTTTGGATAAAGACTCAAAAGTGGTTGTGAGCATTAAATGATGATGAGATTTATCAAACCAGAAATCCTGCAATGTGAGATTTTGCATCATTGCTTAATTCTGGGTCAGAGGTTCAGCTTCAGCGTAATTTAGAATAAACATCCAACTTCTGATCTTTGTATCTCCTTGCTCCAGCATGTTCTGAAAGAGTTCTCATACTTTCCAGGAAGCTTGCAACACGCTTTATAAAACTTCTTTGAATTAACCTTGCAAACTCTCACTGAACCTTTATGAAAACTGGCCCAGAAGTTCTGACCAAACTCTGTCTTGAAAGTGTCCAGAATTTGCTGAGTGCTTTAGTTTCATGGACGTATCTTTGAACATTTATAACTTAAAATTCCAGCATTTCCAAGAGAAGTTTTGTTCTGCAATGTTTTAGATCCTATTGAAATCTATAACTTTTGTGTTAGAAATTAATCCAGAATCAGCTTGCATCATGGTGATAATCTGATCAGAAATTCTGGGCTTGTCATATTTCTTAAACACTTAGAAAAATTCTAAGTATTTAGAATTTTGACTTTTCCAAAGTAATTTTGACTTTTGAATATCTTGATGAAACAAATCTCACATTCCAACATGTCTTGATGAAATATGATTCTGGGAACTTGATTTTGATCCAAAAGTCAAAGTTTGACTTTTCAGTGTGCAAATGACCATTTTGCCCTTGTGAATGACTTTCTTGGAAAATTTGTAATTCAAGGCTTGGAATTGGATGGAAGCAAACTTGAGGATCCAGAGTGATTCTTTGAGAAATGAGAGGGCAAATTTGGGGTACAAAAATGATATATGAAAATGAAACAATGACCCTCACAAATAAACCATTGTGCCTCGGGTAAGACACAAGGTTTTAATGTTTCAATTGTTCAAATATTACATTTCCTTAAAACAAAAAAAGCCAAATTACTTTTGAATACAAGTAATGGGCACAAATTCTTTAGCCTCCCAATTGCTGAGTCCACTGTTGATGGTTGGGAAGATCCACTTGTCCAGTTCATAATCGCTATCACTGTCTTCCAGGGAATCGACTACATGGTTGTTGATCCGTAAAGGTAGTTCCCCGGCGCGAGCACGACGAATAGTTCTCTGGGCTCCTGAAGTAAAACCCAAACCAAATTTGTCAGATTTGTAGGGAATATCCGGAAGTTGGCCCCAAATTATACACCCACCTTCTTCAATTACTGCCTTGGCATCTTTCAGAGAAGCCATCTTCAGCGAAGGCCTAGTAGTCTTTGGAACAATGGTAGTGGTCTTGGTTGCAGCAACGGTCTGTGAAACCTCCTCAAAGTTCTGACAGGGGGTCTCAATGAACTCGTCGTCCATTTCAACATACCTGAAAGAGTTTAGGTGGCTCACCATGTACTCCTCCTCCCGATGAACTGTGATAATTTTCCCATTGACTGGGTACTTTAGCATCTGATGTAAGGTGGTAGTCACAGCACCAGCCCCATGGATCCAGGGTCGACCCAATAAATAGGAGTAAAACGGGCGGATGTCCATCACCTAGAAAGTGGAACTAAAAGTCTGAGTACCCACTTTGATAGGGATGTCCACCTCCCTATGCACCATTCTTTTAGAACCGTCGAAGGTTCTCGCCACAATGTTACTGGGCTTTAGGGTGAGCCTTTCGTAATCCAACCTGCCAAGGGCTTTCTTGGGCAGAACTTTCAACGATGAACCTGTATCAACTAGAACATGGGTCAAAGTAGTGCCTCTTCACTCGATAGAGACATGCATAACATCATTATGTTTCCTTCCCTTGGGAGTTAGGTCTGCATCAGAGAATCTCAGGCCATTGTCAACTGTCAAACTAGCCACACAATTCTCGAATTGATCAGCGGAGGTCTCTTGAGGCACGTGGGCATACTTTAAGAATTTTACTAAAGCCTTGGCATGGGCTTCAGAGCATAATAACAGGGCCAACATTGAGATTTTGGAAGGGGTCTGCCTCAATTGTTCAACCACATTGTAGTCACTCTTCTTGATTGTTTTCAATATCTCTTCCATCTCCTTTTCAGAAGCCTCAGGGATGGCTTCTGGATGTGCCTTCGTCTGGACAGGCTCAACCAATATCTCTTTGCCCCAAGTATCGACCGACTCAGTAGTAGGGATAACAGTAGGACTAACAACTGGAGTAGCTATGGGAATATTGACAGGAGCAACATGGATGATCACAGGAGTAACAACAGTTTTAGGAGGAGAAATCTTGGGAGAAAACCCTTTCGCTTCTTGTTATCTTACTGGTCCCGGCGATATTACTAATGTCAGGATCAGGGTCTTCGGCATCTTTATCTTTAACAACCAGCAAATATTGCTTGACGCCATGGTAATAGACGTCAGCCCTATAGTTCCAGGGAACAGCTTTATCCAAGGAATATGGTATAGGTCCAGGGAAAGTAATTATCAACGGAGCAACTTTTAGAACATGTGTAATCCTAACAAGTCTTTTGGAGGAGACCTTGGGAGGATTGGAGAAAATGGTAATGATAGAAACATCTTCACACAGAGCACTTGTAACTGGAGTCTTCTCAAACATGATTTCATTATCATCCATCAGGAAATGGACGCCTTCCTTTAACAAATGGCAACCATTAGGTAAGGATAAACATAAGTGGCAACCTACGCCACAACCCGGAAATAAACCGACCTACTAGAGATTCTTTTTAATAGTCAGGAGTGGGGTAGCTAGTTCATCAACAGAAGTAACAAACATGTCATCATCAATAGAATTAACACTACGGTCATGCTTGGGCATAGGGGCAATTATAACATTAGGAGTCTCAGGAGCGTCAAATTTAATCTCCTTTGCTTCAATTAAATCCTGCACTTTATTCTTCAAAGCCTAACAATCGTTTGTATCATGCACAGGAGTTTCAGAATGCTAGGCACATCGAGCATTGGGAATGTAGCAAGGAGATGTAGTGTTGGGATTTTTGGGGGCCTCCTTAAGGGTCACCAGGTTGGACTTCAGCAGGTGTGGCAAAACTTGAGACGAGGTCATATTAATTTGGGTAAACTGTCTCCTTGGCTTATCTGTAATGGACTGATTTTTTTTTGTTGAGTAGCTGCAGGGTTAGAAATCATAACAGCCCCTACTGTCGGACGATGTTCAGTTTTGTTATGATTTCTTTGGCTGTAAGTAGCACCGACCTCCTTCTTTCCCATGAATGGTTTCTTTGTTGTACTAGAGGATGCTTCTCTCTGGATTTTACCACTTTTGATGTCAGCCTCTACTCATTCACCCGTCAAGATCAATTTAGTAAACCCAACAGAAGAACTTCCAATCAGGTGGTTAAAGAATGGCCCGGATAATGTGCCCAAGAACATGTCCACCAGCTCCCTATCAGACAACGGAGGCTGGACTCTTCCCGCAAGGTCTCCATTTTTGGGCATAATCCTTAAACCCCTCGCCGGAACCCATAGACATACTTTGCAACTGTGCATGAGTCGGGGCGAGGTCAGCATTATATTGGTACTGCTTATAGAAAGCAGCAACTAGATCTTCCCAATTACGCACATTAGTTCTTTCTAGTTGATAGAACCATTCCAGCTGAGTCCCTGTTAAACTTTCCTGGAAGAAGTGTACCCGCAGATCCCTGTCAGTAGTGTGGGGTTGAATTTTCCTTACATACGACCTTAAATGCAGCTTAGGGCAGGAGACACCGTCGTACTTAGCAAATGTAGGGACCTTGAACTTCCGCGGGATGACCACCCCTGAGACCAGTCCTAGCTCTTCAAAATTCAACCCGGTACCCTTTGGATCTCCATGGCATTGAGTCGATCCTCCAGTTGTTTGTATTTATCCTCAGCAGGAGGATATTGCTCCTCAGAATAGTCAGGTTCATCTTCTTCAGACCCAGGGTTGTTGTCTCCTTCCTTGGGATCTCCATCTTGATTGTCCCCTTCTTCCGACGTGGTTGCGAAATCTAGAGCTCGCTTAACTGGTCCTCTGATCCTTCTTCCCAAATTCACTACACCATCTGGTTTATTTTTCTTCTTCTTGTCCTTGAGAATCAAAGTTTCAAATCTTCTTGTCCCTTAGCCAGATTCAGGAACATTTCTTGGAATTGGGCATTCTGTGCCTGAAGCTTCCTAACTGTTTGTTCAAGAGCCATTGTTGAAATAAATAATGAAGAAGATAAGAAGCTTGTCCTGAAACCTGTTTATGCAATGATATGTATGATATATGTATGCAATATTTTCAAGGATTTCTAAGACCTAAATTTGTTTAGCCAAAGGGAAAACAAATGTTAATTGCATTAAGAAGCTTAAGCGATTACAACAGTGCCTCTTGGGCTTACAAAGGAATTAACAAAGCAAAAATGAACTCTCAAGGCAAAAAAGGAATCAAGCTTCCCACGGGCGCATCCTTTTTGGTGCAATGTAGGAATTTATACTCCTTTCTTCGTGAAGTAGCCTGGTGAGATCTAAAATTTCTTCTCGCTGGCGTAGAATTGGGTTTCAAAGGTATCTCGTTCCTCTTTGAGTTGGATCCAGGATTTTTGTAACTCCTCGAAATTAGTCTGCATGTCAGGATGAAGAACAATGTAAGGAGTGTCTCCCCCAGCAACTGGCTCCATGATGATGGGTAGAATGGCCTCATAAGGCATGCTGATATTTTGGGCACGGGCTCGTACCCACTTAAGATAAGGCTCCAAAGGAATAGAGTTCTTATGCCCCAGTGTTTTTCTATCAACTTTGTTCATCATGCCCCAAGATCTTATGAACCTCTAGCGATAACCCTGAAAATCATTCTCATAATCGAATACGACTCCTTGGACAAGTGTATTATGAGGACCATCTCTCCTAGCATAACCAAACTGTCGTAATGCCAAACAAGCATTATAAGTGATTCCTCCCCTAATGCCTAGGAGAGGGACATTACGGAATTGCCCACAGCGGTCAATGATGGTAACACTCTCCAAGGATCAAGGACACCAATGAATGTATGAATGTGTGATGGACATCAACCTATTAGACCATCTCAAGCCCTGCTCATTCTTCAACACATATCGAGGTAGGTGCAAAATAAACCACCTATCCAACAGAGGAGTGTAACACAGCATGGTCCCTCTTCTCTTTGCAGTGTGGGTATGCAGAGAGTGTAGGATGTCTCCAAGTAAAGTAGGCACCGGATTATGAGACAGAAAAACCTTAACCGCATTCACATCTATGAGTTGGTCTGAATTAGGAAATAGTACCATCCCATAAATGAGAAGGGACAACACCTCTTCAAAAGCTTATAAATCCAGGGTATCCCAAAAATGATGAGCCTTCTCAAATAGAAACTTAGCTAGAAATCCTTTGACGCCTCTTATAGTTTCCCAATTTGCCACTACATCGGACCATTGTAAAGATAGAGCATGAACAATCTCTTCAGGTTTTGGGTCTCTTTCCATACCATTGAAGGGTAACTGATCAAGAATGGGCACCCCAAATAAATGGGAAAATTCCTCCATGGTAGGCACAAATTGGTAATCAGGAAAGGTGAAGTAGTGATGTAAAGGGTCAAAGAACTGGAAGAGCACCTTCAACATTTCTTCATTAGGGCTTGAGGTGACTAGATCGAGAAGTCGACCATGTCTTTCAGTGAACGAAGAGCTCTCAGGAACCCTTGATGCTAACTCCTTGAGTTGAGGAGGTACCCTTATGAGGTTGACTTGGATAGTATTCTTGCGAGTGGATGCCATGTCTTACAAAACAAAACAAAGATAAGCCCTAAAAATCCTTGAAATGGTTAGTATGATATGCCATGTTATGATGTTATGATATCATGATTATGCTAAGAAAACACAAATATAGCAAGCACAAGCAAATCACATAAAGGCCTTAGGTTTAAGGCTTGTATGGGTTTTAAGGTAAGTACCCTCTTGAAGTTTAGTTGGCTCAACCTGTCCTATCAATAGTAACCGGGTTCTAAGGGATCTCAGTATCACTGATCTTTCCCACAAGTTTCATTCTGATCGACAACTGACTTGCCACCAAACAAAACTCGGGAGTCAAATCTTAATGAGTGTAGTATCGAGTATCTATCGACTTCGGGATACACCAAAGACGGCTATCTCACTACTTCCTAAAGGCCAAGTTATTCAATTAAAGGTTCTAAGATCAGTTGATGCTTCATGACACCATGCAGCGGCCCCGTATTCTCCTTGACTACTCAAGGACTACCAGTACCAACCAAAGTGTCACATCAACGTATCTATTGCTTCAACTGTATCGGTATACTCTGCACAGTTTCCACGATCTACTGCTACTTACTTAAAAGGTACCTCAGATCCGGGTGTAGGATCCATAGTAACAACCCAAACAAGCCCTCAAAAGTAAAGCAAACAAAGCATACAAAAACAATTAAATAATAAACTAACTCTAAGGTAAACCCGACTTTTTATTATATGTCCCCATCAGAGTCACCAGTTCTGTGATTCGGTGGCAGAACCGACTATTTAATACATGTTTTTGCATTTTTGTTTGCAAATGTTACGGTAAGCAAGAGTCGCCACCGACTTTTCTTTTATCCAACAAAGGAAAGGGTGAAAAGAACAAAAAAATACTTTTTTCAAGAATTTTATGAGTAAGGGGGTAGATTATGGAAAAGGAAGGTGTTAGCACCCTTTCCATCCGTAGTTATCTACGGGCTCTTAGAGGTTTGCTCATTTTGAAATACCTTTGTGCTTTGTGTGTTTGAAAATGTTTTGTAAATGCATTAGTATGGAAAACTTTGTAATGTCTCTCGGGATAGTGGATAAAGTATACAAAGTGTTTTGGAAAATGTTTTTGAAAAGTAGTATTTGTGTAAGTGCAAAATGTTTTGAGCAAACTTCTAACAGCTATCTACTTTTGTACTCGAAAAAGGTCGTTCTTTTTCGCTTTTCCTTTAGACAATATTATCCTACTATTAGTGAGTAGGTAGCCTTGTCGTTGGATGTAATAAGGGATATTCTATGGGATATTATAGTCACGAAGGCAACTTGTGGAGACGCTTTAGCAATTTTGTTTAGGGACTAGATCATTTACCGAGAGGAAACTGTAGGGTCATTGAGGGACTATGATCTTTTTGTTTTACGGGTCTTTGCTAAAGCGTCCCCGTTTCGAGGGACATGACTGCTTTATTTCCGAAGGCAACCAAAGTGGGGTACCCTAGAGGTGTATATGTGCAATTTGTGTTATATTCAGTTATTTTTTACCTTTTGTGTTAGGTTTGCTAACATTTTGTTATTAGTCTTATCATGCAATCCTAGTTACTAGCAGTTAATATGTACAGAACATAAAGTATGGAAGTATAAACCTACACTATTATATGGCTTCGGGGAGGGGATTTACAATATACAAAAATTGGGGAGAAAAATAAAGAAAGCGGATAAAATCCTATTAACTATTACATCCAGTGTACAAGTACAATAATATTTAAAAAACGAAAGAAAATAAATAACGCGCGGAAGTTTAAAGTACGTCTAAAAACCTAGTAAGTAAAAATGAAATAAGAAAATCTTTTTATTGTTCTTTTTTTATTTAAGAAAATAATTAAAATTAAATTAAAGAAAATAGTCTAAGTTCTTTTTGGTTTTTGTATTATGAAAAGAAAATAATTAAAGTTAAATTAAATCCTAAATTCTAATTTATTTTAAATTAAGAAAATAGTTAAAATTATTTATTAATTTACTTACAAAATTAGTTTAATAAAAAAAAAACCTAAAACTAATATTTTTGTGATTTTGATTATTTGTGTAATTAAATAAAGAAAGAGAAAAAAAATAATAAAAAAGAGAAATTAAAACAATACAAAGAAAATGATAAATGGGCCTAAGTATGCAAAAGAGACAAGGGGGTGCTGATTTGAATTTGCGTTGGACCCAGATTGTGAAGCCCATGTTGCTTTATGATCTGATGAGATGAGGCCTTGAGAGTGCATGATGAGCTTGCATACTAAATGCGTCCATCTTGATCAGATGTACATCTGATGGCAAGGGTTTGATGGAGTATGGTGAACCCCGGGCATCATAGCACATGGAATCTGCATGAAACAAATTAGAAAATATAAAATGTTGGACCTGGGATTTGAACCCAGGTCCTCTCCCTCTCACACACACACACACGCCTTTACCAACTAAGCCACTGTTTATTCATGCATAATATAAAACAAAAATATAATATACAAAAAAATGTCAATATCTGAGAATTTAAAAAAATGCGTGCAGTTTGAATAGGCCAATGGGAGTGAGACAAGTTTTTGCCGGAGTCATCCGACCGGAGTCAACTCTCCGGTCATCTTCTCCGGTGGGGTGGAAAATCAACCTATCAAAACAATGAGACTCAAAGATCCAAATTGATCCTACCCCCTTAATTTTTCCTTCTGATTTCAAAAATGAGGTCCTTTTGACCTGAAAACCCCTGGTTATTGAGATACAATGAAGAAAATCAAACCGCTCTCTAAAATGCACGATCCTATTCTGGCCCTTATTCTTGCATGTTCTACATTGGACCTGTCCTATAGATCAACCTGATCATGAAGCAAGCGTGGAAAAGCATTAATACATCATGAAATTACAAATATAAATTCCATAAAATTACCAACAATAAGGGTTTCGATTCGTGGATTATGGGGGTGAGATTGCTTGAATAATGGTTGGGTTGAGTTCTTGGAAGTCTCAGGAAGGTGTTTGAACCCTTGGCTTGGACAGATGATGGCTAGAATTGTGTTTTTGAATTTTGACAACCTTTCTTTTTTTGTAAGTTTCGTGTGACTCTTTGGGGCTCTGTCTGTGTCGAAATGCCTGCTAATATCTTGTTTATATAGAGAGGAGTGAGGAGACAAGATATCATAGGATTAAACAGCCTTGATTATGTGTTTGAAATCCATGAATGAAAATTTGTAACTTTGGCCAAAAACATGGAATCTTGTCCTTTTTTGAAATTTGAATGAATGTGGACATTAATGGCCTTCGAATGCCTTCAGATCATGCCCTTTGATTGGACCTATTGTACATCCTTTGAATGGGTCTTTAGATGGACCTTTTGTGTACCCTTAGAATGGGCCTTTGGTGTGTCCTTCGAATGGACTTTTTGAGTGTCTTTCATATATATGCTTTGTGCCCTCTTCGAATGGGCCACTAAGGTGTGTCCTTAGAATGGGTTATCATGTGTGTTGAAGTGTGTACAATTGTTTCAAAGGGGGGCATTTCCCATTCGAAGCTAGCACAAAGGCAGCCTATGCCTTGTGGATGATAGCATGAGGCAGGTCAAAGCAAGCGTAAAGGAGGCCATTGCCTAGGCGAAGCTGGGAAAAAGGTAGCCAATGCCTTGTGGGTTGAAGGAAACTTTTTTGCCTGGTGGATCAAAAGAAGCTTTTTTCCTAGTGGATCGAAGGCAAATCTGAAGGAGTCTTGGCCTTGTGTGCTAAAGGCAGGCTGAAGAGAGGCCTTTTTCCTTATGAATAAAAGGCATGTTGATGGGTCTTTGTCGTGTGAAACCAAGGCAAGCATGAAGAGGCATACGTGCGTTGGTGATAAGCTGAGGGGCCTTTTTCCCAGTGGGAGCTTTGTGAACTAGGATTGATCAAAGGATACTCAGCTCCTAATCGAGGTTGGTATGCAGGAGTTCATTGCTGGTGAATTGAAACACACTTGTAGGGGATTCTTGCTTTGTACGCTGAAGCACGCATAGAAGGAGTATTTTCCCATTCGAAGCAGGAATCAAGCTGGCTCCAAAGAAATCAAATGCCCAAACGAAGCAAGAATCAAGCTTGCTCCAAAGAAACCAAATACCCAAACGAAGCAGGAATCAAGCTTGCTCAAAAGAAATCAAATGCCCAATTGAAGCAGGAATTAAGCTTGCATGCATGTAGCCATTGCATTATGAATCAAGCCAGCATGCAAATCCAATGGTGCAATCAAAGGAGCACTAACAGGAGGCCCTTCCCTTTTGGATCGAGGGAGGTTGTTTCAAAGGAAACGCATGCCCAGTTGAAGCTTGTATATAGCAAACAAGCAAAAGGCCAAGGCTTCAATCGAAGCTTGGAAATTTGAGGCAAGCTTGGACGAGGTTAAGATGCCAAAAGACCCTTTGACATGCCAATCGAAAAACTTTGGTTATCTTCACAAAAAAAAAAAATTTCTTTAATCAAGTGTTTGTAATCACCTATGTAAGAGAAAAATCTTGGGGAAAAAATGAGAGAGCAAATTTTGGGGTACAACATTGTCGGTTCAGGAATTATTGGTAAAAGCCCTAAACCTACTGTTGAACTATTTTTGGAATTACAAGTGTATAACATAATTTACTTAATATCAAGTAAATTGTTTGACAAAGTTAAAATAATATGTTGTAAATATTCTTTAAGCAAGGTCATTAAATTTCCAAATTAGATTGTATACCTTGTTTTAAAACCTTTTAAAAAAGACCATAACTATAGAAAAATTCATACATGTTACCTTTGTTGAACTAACCACATATGTGTTGTAGAGGTAGATAAGGTGAATTTTGTTGATATCTTGAAGAAAAAATATCTAGAGGGAGATCAAAATAAATACCAAGAGAAAGATTAAGATAACGATCAAGATAAATACCAATTTCAAAAAAAATGCACCAAGTAATGATAATAAGGATCTTTCCAAAGAATAGAGGATTATGAAAGACCATCCTAGCTAGGACATTATTGGGGATATTTTTAAGGGATTCATAAATCGAAAATCCTTTAGAAAGGTATGTAACATTATGGCTTTTGTTTCCAAAATTGAGCAAAAGGAAGTTGATGAAGCTCTCATCAACGAACATTGGTCTATTGTAATCCAAGATGAGTTAAGTCAATTTGAGAGAAACATTGTTTGGGAGCTTGCTCATAAACCTTCATTTAAATATGTTTTTTTGCAACAATCTTGACTAAAATGAAAATGATTTAAGAAATAAAATAAGACTCGTTGCAAAAGGGTACAATCAACATAAGCATATAGTTCAATGAGATTTATGCCAATGTAGCTATATTAATTGGATGAAAATAGCATGTTCATGAAAGATTACATCTAAGAGGAATTGCATGTTGATCAACCTTCCAGTTTTCTAATCTCTTCTTTTCCTAATCATGTCTTCAACCTGAAAATGGCTCTATATGATTTAAAACAAGTACCTTGGGCTTGGTACAAACATTTGAGAAAGTTTCTTCATGAAAACAATTTAAAAAGGGGAATTTATATATAACTCTTTTATGGAGAAAACCGAGCATGACTTTTTACTTGTGCATATTTTTACCAATTCAGTCCTACTAATGAATTCTTGTGCAATGACTTTTTTTAATATGACCAGGGATAAATTTCAAAAGGTCTGTGGTAGGGGAGATCTATTACTCTATTGGGTTATAAATTAAAGGAAAGCTTTCTTAACCAGATTAACTTAAGGAATGTACATAAATATCTAAATTGTTAAACATGTGACTCCATACACAAGAGAGGTAGGGGAGAGGGTTGAATTGTAGGGGTTTGAAAAATAACAATTTATATTAAAATTATTTTCAAATTCAGATTTTAAAAATATTTTGAAGAAAATGTTTGGATATTGCAGCGAAAAATCAATGTAAATAAAATATGCGGAAAATAAAGAGAGCGGGGAAAAGAGATGACACCATGATTTATAGAGGTTAAGTCTAAATGAAGTAACCTACTCCTCTATCCAATAATTGATCTTGATAGTATCTAATAATGCTTATAATATTTTAGAAGGTTAAACTTACAAATCCTCTTATATGAGGAACATTGAAGTTTCAAGTTCCAACCAAACAACAAACAATGAATTAAAGTGGTTAATTTTCCTTCCAAACATAAACGTAGCTTTGAGCGGTTAGTATCTAAGTTTAACTGAGATTTTATATGAGTGTATCTTAAACTAATTTGAATTTTTAAACGATTTATCCTTTAAATCGAATCGGGGTTTTACACTGGCTGACGATGAACTGAATCGAGATTTTACACTAGGTTAGTCTCGAACCAAGTTGAGATTTTACAATGAGCTGAGTTCGAGAATAAATAAGATTTTCCATTGGTTATCTTTAAGAACCCAGAAAATAGATTTTCATTAAGTGGCTCAGCTCACAAACCAATCTAATGCTTAACACTAAATCTCCAAACCAAAACTTTTAACGAGTTTGGCTTCGAACCCAAACAAATTATTCCTAAGAAGAAATATTAACTCAACATAAAAATAACTCTTGGTGAATTTATAATATTACCTTTTCCATAATAAACTCCTTCACTTAAACACAATAACCTTCCTCAAAGCGCTATGGCTAAATTTATGTGAGAGAAAGAGAAAAATATTTTATAGAAAGATATATATATATATATATATATATATATATATATATATATATATATATATATATATATATATATATATATATATATATATATATATATATATATATATATATATAATGTATCAAGTAAATGTGTTTTTAAAATAAGAGATAAGAGGGTTTAATCATAACCATTGGATTTGATAAATGGATTTGATGAACATTTATTATCTATGCTTGTACATGACTTCATCAAGATCATTTATCAAATCCAATGGTTAGCATTTATTGTTTATGCTTGTACTTGACTTCCTCAAGACTATTTATCAAATCTCTTCTAAAACCCTCCTATTTGATACATCCTATATATATATATATATATATATATATATATATATATATATATATATATATATATATATATATATATATATATATATATATATATATATATATATATATATATATATATATATATATATATATATATATATATATATATAGAGAGAGAGAGAGAGAGGGAGAGAGAGAGGTGATATAACTCACATTTCTGGATGTGAAAAGTGAAGAAAGAGACCTCTATTATAGGTTAAAGGTCGATTCAAAAAGGAAACTATCCATGGGTAAAATTAATTGTCCAATCAATTGGATCCTTATTCCAATAGATTGGATGGCCTAAATAACTGATTATTTTTGCCCATTTTGGAAAGATTTGATTGAAAGTGAAATTTTGGGACTTTAAAACAGATGTCAAGACTGATGTTCCAACGCCAAAACACAATATCAAGACAGATGTTATGACTTCATCTACTGACAGAAAACGCTTTTACCAAAATAAAAATTATGTAGAATTAAATTGCAGAAGGCGAAAGAGACAATCAATTGTTAACCCAATTTGGTGCAACTCGCCTACTCTAGGGAATACCAAGCCAGGAAGGAAATCCATTGTAATAGTATTAGTTCAAAGCCTAAACAATCCCAGTTTATAACTATAATACGGTGGGAGAACTGACTTGGATGTTTTGTGTTTGATAGAAATTGTTGCGGATATCAAGAGTCGCCACCGACTTTTCTTTTATCCAATAAGGAAAGGGTGAAAAGAACAGGAAAGACCTTTAGAGATGTTTTCTTAAGTTCGGGGGGTAGGTTATGAAAAGGAAAGGTGTTATCTCCCTTTTCATCTGTAGTTATCTACGGGCTCTTAGTTGCTTGCTAGATCACTTGCTTTGTTTGAAAATATGCTTTGTGGTGGGTTTTGAAAGTATTTTGCAAAATGCCTTTATTGCGGCAAACTTTGTAATGATTCTCGTCTCTATAAGAATGCGTACAAAGTATTGGTTTTGAAAAATAGTTCAAAGAGATGTTTGTTTTTTGAAGATGTTTTTGAAAGTGTAAGTGTGGAAAATGGTTTTAGTTCAAAAGCAAGCAACTACAAGCGTCCTAACTACTCAAAAGGTCTATGTTATTTTCCTCCTGCTTTAGATGTTGCTATCTTACCAATGATTTGATAAGAAACCCCATCGTTGGATGTGAAGGGACGAGCGTGGGTCAATTGTATAGTCATAGAAGGCAACTTATGATATGTTTTAACAATTTTCATAAGAGACTAGATCGTTTACCGAAGGCAACATTGAGGGACATCGAGGGACTACGATATTTTTATCGAGGGTCTTTGCTAAAACGCCCATATTTGAGGGACATGACTATTTTCCGAGGCAACAAGTGAGATTATCCTAGAGGTGCATGTTTGTGTAGTGGGTTTGATTTGCATGCATTTTTGTCTTTGATTAGGGTTGTCTACTTGTTGATTTTAACTCTTGCCATACACAACCTAATTACTAGTAATTTATATTAAAGCGGTAAATTGCGGAAATATAAAGTTCTAAGTTATTATATCACTTTAGGGGATGGGGATACTGTGATACGGTGGCCAGAACCGGAACTGTTTTGAAATGCTGGTTTGCATTTTGCGTTTGCGTTTGCAAAATGTCGCGGTAAGCAAGAGTCGCCACCGAATTTTATTTTATCCAACTAGGAAAGGAAAAAAAGCACAGAAAAATTCTTTTTTTTTGAGATTTTCTGAGTACGGGGGGTAGATTATAGAAAGGGAAGGTATTAGCACCCTTTCTATCTGTGGTTTTCCACGGGCTCTTAGGTACTTGCTCATCATTTTCAAAATTGCTTGTGTATGTTTGATTTGAAAAAAGTTTTTGACTTCGATTTAACCCTTGCTTTTGTCTTCAAGAGTGTTACGAAGTTGTTTTGAAAACTTTGTTTGAAAAAGAGTGTAAGTGTGAAAAAAGTTTGATTGTTTTGAGCAAGTACCTACTAGCATCTACCTACTCGAAAAAAAGAATTGTTCTATGTTCGTTTCCTTTAGACAGTGTTATCCTACTATTAGTGAGTAGGTAGTACCGTCGTTGGAGTTTTGAGGGTCAATTCGAAAGGGATGTGCGATCACTAAAGCAATGTTAGGACGTCTTAGTAATAACCCTAATGTCTTAAGATCAATATTCGAGGCAACCTTTCCGAGGCAAAATTTTCGAACGGGACTTTGATCTTTTAGACAAAAGAGCGACCACTAAAATACCCTATAGTTAATGATCGTTTACCGAAGGCAACCGAAGTGGGAGTATACCCTAGGAGTGCACATGTGTGAGTGATTCAATTTCAAGTTATTTATCTTTGCACATTTAGGGTTTGCTAACCGTTTTAAATTTAACATACATTCTTGTCATGTAACCCTAATATCATACCTCTAACAGTTTAATATTTTGCAGGAATTTAAAGTGCGGAAAGTAAAGCTACGCTATTACAAGGCTTCGGATATTAATTTACATAGCCATAAAACCCGTCAAAACGATGAATGAAAAGAAAAAGTCCTACTTAATCTATTACATCCCATGAGCAATTACATTAATATTGTAAAAATAATAAAGCGCGACGAATAGAGAGCGGAAAGAAGTTAACGTTTTGACCCCGTCTAACCTAATTAAAAGAAGAAGAAAATTTAGTCGTTTTTGATTATTTTAAGAAAATGGTTTTAAATTAAATATGTACAAACTTAATTAATGATTAAATTAAAGAAAATAATTTACATTTGACCTATTTTTGTGTTTTGGTTATTTTTTAAGAAAAAAGAAAATAAGAATTAAAATAAACTAAAACCCTAATTTTCTAATTGTTTTTAATTTATTTACAAAAGGAATTAAAGTTACCTAATAAATTAAATAAACTAATTAAATTAATTTTTATATAAAAAACCTAAATCTAATTTAGTGAAATATTGATTTTGTGATTTTATAAAAAAAGAATTAATTTTTGGTGTTAGTAAAAATAAATTAAATGAATTAATAAAGAAAATATAAAAAGAAAAGTAAAAGAAAATGGGCCTGAAATCAGTAATTTGGAGAGTGTGAATAGTAGCTCCTGGGCCCAAAAAGCAAGGGTCCATGTTGACTTCCAAGATCCCAGGTTGTGCGTTGACCAGGGTGTACGATGGTCCTTCACATGATGGCCTTCAAATCTGGCCTTCTGGAGATCGCATGGTGGAACCTTGAGGTCACATGGTGGACTTCATACCTGCATGCGCGCCTGATTATGTAAATCAAAATAATATGAAACATGGGGCGGACCTGGGATTCGAACCCAGGCCCTATAGCCTTTTCCACTCACCTTCACACCAATTGAGCTGGACGCGCGTATTGTACATGAAACAATAATAAACAATAATATGGAAAACAAACAGAATAATCATTATCCGTGCGAAAAAATTGAATGGGCTAATCACATCTTACCACGCCATCGTCCCTGTCCTCTCTCCGTTGCTAAAAGATTCAGTGACTTTTACCTACGGACAAATGTTCGTAGCTATAACCCCTACATATCTCAAAATCAAACACAGGCATGATAAACAAAATCTAATGCCATGAATCGAATCGCCTTGGCCTGCTGAGCATTATGGTGCCCTTCTTGTGGACCAATTTCACCTGTATAAAAAGATCCTAAATTGAGACCAAAAACCCTAGTAATGGTGGATTATGATATAGCCAACGAAAATGCAATTGATTACCACCACAAGCTTGCAAACATGTTAGGGATTCAGAATATGCTATTGAAACATGATAAATATGCAAGAATAACAAGATTCGATTCTGAAAATAATGGCAAACCGTGTACCACTTACAATGAGTTCTAGCGCGCGAGGATCCTTGTTTCTGATTGCTATGGCTTCCTTGCAATCCCAGGAAGTGAATGGGATGTCTTATGAGTGTTGAAAAAGTTTGGAAGTGTGAAATCAGATCACCACTTTCTTTGAATTTTTTCAAGTTTGGTTCTCCCTTTGTGCGCCTCTAAACCTTGTTGTTTTTTGCTGCAATTGTACACTATATACCATTGATTGAATTAGGGTTGCAATTGTGATCTCAATCTTTGCCAATTATGATTTGTGATCTTGATTTGATTCACTTGAAAATCTTTCCAAAATAGGCCAAAATCAATCCTTTTGTGCCCACTTATGCCTTGCACGAATTGATTCACTTGCTAGCTAGATATGGGATCTGAAATGTACACAAAATCTTGAGGTTTGAATGGTTTAGATATTTCCATGATTTATTTTGATTTAAAATGATTTAATTGAAATAAAAAATCAAAATAAACAGCAAAAATAAGATAAAGACAAATGGAAAGAGCTAGGGCTCGTGGACCATGCTACCAACTCAAAAGAAGTGCAAAAAGTTAGGCCCATTTGACAAAAATTGCAATTTGAGGCATATTTGACTTTTGGCAATTTTGCAAAAAAGGTCAACTTCACCAATGCATAACTTCCTCAATTTTGACTCTTTGAATATGTTCTCTGACTTTTTAGAAAGCTTAGGATGTCCTCTAAGCAATCCTTTTGGTCTCATCTCAATTGAGTCTTCCATGTTCATGTATGAAGCTTTGACAAAAAAGGTATTTTTGTTGACTTTTTAAAATGACCTATAATGTCCAAATTCATAACTTCTTATGAGTGCATATTTTGAACTTGGGAGATGAAGCTGAATTGTAGGGCATTGCATCCTCTTTAAAATGAGCTTTGGATGGGTCATTTCTCATAAAGTATGAGAAAGTTATGCTTGGTCAAAGTTGAGTTGACTTTTCCTGCAAAACCCTAATTTAGCAACTTTTGGGTTTTGATGAATTGTGAGAAAGATGAATCATGATTAACCCTTGATCAAATGATGAATAATACTTCAAAATAAGGATGTTGACTAAAAATCTTGAAGTTTGACTGTATGTGGGCCACAGTTGACTTTTGCCCTAGCACAGTCGATTTTCAGGCCTTTGAGCAATTGACTGAGCAAACTTCCTCTGCAAGGCTTGAAACTTGACATGGATGTTCTTGAGAACATATTAGGACAATAATTAGAATTTGGGATCCCTTGGACTCAAGTATCTAAATGCAACATGAAACCCTAATTTGAGGTAGACTGCCTAAGGAGAGAGTTTGTCTGGTCAACCCTTGGACTTCCTTGAGCAATTTGAAGATCTTTCTTGAAATGTATTGAGAATTATGGGAGGGAAAATTTTTGGGTACAACATATACAAATGTACAAATGGGGAGTGGAAAGCAATAAAAGTCCTAATTATTACAACCATATTGAATAGCAAATGAAAAAATATAAAAAAAATATAAAGACAAAAATAGTGCAAAAAGAGAGAAAGAAAAGACATCCTGGATCGAAGCAGGTGTCCTTTGATTCACACCTGTGATCGGTGGATCTGGAACTGACTGTTTAACGCTGGTTCGCGAAATGTCGCGGAAGCAAGAGTCGCCACCGTCTTTTATTTTCTCCAAATGGAAAGGACAAAAGCATAGAAAAATTCCTTAAAGAGATTGCTCTCGGTTCGGGAGGTCGATTATAGAAAGGGAAGGTGTTAGCACCCTTTCTATCCATGGTTATCCATGGGCTCTTAGATACTTGCTCATTTGTGTTTTCAAAAATGGTTTGTTTGCTTTTCAACTGTGGGTTTTAAAAAGTTTCTTTGAAAATTCCAGTTCGACTCTTGTATCAGTCCTCAAGAGTGTTTGAAAAATTGCTTTCGAAAGCTTTTTTGGAAAATGTGTTGGTGTGAAAAGTATTTTGTTTTGTTTTGAAATTTAGAGCAAGCATCTACGAGTCGTCTACCTACCCTAAGGAATTAGTCTGTGTAAATGTCCTTAAGGTAGTGCCATCCCACCATTGAGAGGTAGGTAGCACCACCGTTGGAGGTGTTCGGGTCAATTCGAGGTTCGGGACATGGTGATCACCAGAGCAATGGGAAGATACCTTAGAAGCTACCCTCATGCCAGGTTCCTGGATCATGAGGACTTACTAAGACATCCTCTACTCGACGATCACCTTTCGAGGCAAGGCAACAGTGAGGCGTACCCTAGGGGTGGTGTGTGATTTGTGTGTCGTTTTCAGATATTTTTGTCTTTTGTCATGTTATTGGTGATCTAACGTTGGTTTTTATGTTTGTCCATACATTCTTTCATGCCTTGATTAACAGTTAAAAATTGCGAGAAGTAAAAATTCTAAAGCTATTACAAAAGGCGCGGGTCCACATCGCCAAAATTAAACCAGGACCCGATTTGACAGAAAAATAAAGAATTAAAGAAAATAAAGGTGCGAGAAATAAAGATTACATGGCCTTGGGAGAGATACATAAATATTAAAAGAAATAAAATAAATATCCAAATTAAATGAGAATTAAACGAGGGCGTTGGACCCTTTTTGCAAAATTAAATTAAACGATGAATTAATTACAATTAAAAGGAAAAGAAATTGTCTTTTTGGTATTTTTTGGTACTTTGTGATTTTAATGAAAAAAGAGTTAAATAAAATAAATGCTAACCCTAATTCTACAATTTTTGTTTTATTATGAAAAATGTTGAAGTTTTTAACCTAAAATTAACCCTAATTTTTATATACAATTTAATTATAAAAATAAATATCTAATATTTAATTATTATGGAATAAAAGAAAAAAGATGAAAATTAATTAAACCCTAATTCTATATTTTTTAGATTTTTATTAAAAGAGTTAAAATTAAAACCTAATTTAAAACTAATTAATTTATGAATTTATTTACAAGACATATTAAAATAAAAAATATTTATTATTTTTTCTCTTTTCTGATTTTTTTTTATGGTTTTGTGTTTTTATGAAAAATAATTAAATTAAAAGACAATAATTAAAAGAAAATAATAATAATGCAAAATAAAGAAAGTAAAAAAAAATAATTAGCAAACCTAGGGGGTCTGCCCCAAATTGTGAGGTTTATCTTTAGAAATCTGGCCCATTTGAATTGCTGGCCCCTTTTGACTTTTCAGGACGCGTGTACACGCGTTGACTAGGGTGTATCATGTTCCACAAATCTGTGCCTTTGGATTGATGAGACTAAACGCGTGGATGGTTTGATTGTGTGAGCGTACGGTGTGCTTTTACATTGAACCTGCATGGAATCATTAAACACAAAATAATATGAAGGGGGGTGGGGACCTGGGGCTCGAACCCAGGTCCTGTGGTTTACCACTTGCAAGCATTGCCAACCAAGCCAAGCGCGTTTTCTGTATAACACATAACAAGCAAATATTATAATACAAGATAATTCATTAGTGCTTTCTGTGCGCGAAAATTTAAACGCCCCAATCATGGATAGCCACCTAGTCATCCTCTTCCTTGGCTTATTTTTTTCCCTGAAACAAGAACAAATTAGCAACGGTTTTCAAACGTTGCCATAGATGCTATATTAGAAAATAGCGAATAGGCCATAAGGCCTCATAAATTGAGCGCGAGGGTGGGTTCTTCTTCGTCCAAGTGTGCTGAACACGGCCATGGCATCGTGATTCTCCAATTTTTCCTTATTTTAAAACCCCCAATTTGAGGTTCTGAAAACCCTAAAATACGACCATGGCAATTTCTTGTATAGCGCATAAAAATCCAATCAAATCACATGGTTAGCTTTAAAACACATCACTGATCATGAATCTATAAACAAAATGCCATGAATGTGCATAGAAAGTAAAGTACGATTATGAGAAAAAATGGAAAAAGCTTGACTTCTGTATACCGTTTCAAGGTGTTAGGATGGTCGATTTTGATTGGAACACGATCTATAATCCTCAAGGAAGCTAATGGAATCACTATTTGGTCTTGAATCGCCCTGCAAAAGTGTTTTCAGAATTGAGTTTTTAAGGAAAAAGTGTGAGTTTGATTTTCAGGTTCTTGCGCAGCTTAGGGGTCAAATGCATTAGGGTTGTGTTCTCTGTATAAGTATGAGTGAATTAGGTCAAATAAAATAATCCAAATCCTTGGCATTCATGGTTTGAGAGATTTGATTTTCAAAGATCTTTTTTTCAATATTTTCCATGCTATTTTGTACCAATCATGACCAATTCTCTTCAAATCTTTCCATATTTGATTATGCACGAATTATTGAGTATATTTCATGCACAAAAAGATTGAAAAACTTAGGTTAAATATTTTTCATGTATTTAATTGATTTAAATGAATTATTATTAATAAAAATTCAAATAAATAAATAAAAAATGAAGAAATACTTCCCTTTGGGCCAAGTGGTCGTGCACATGCCTTGGATGATGAATTATCGAAGAAAAATAGGCCCATTAGCAATTTTAGGTCATTTGAATCAATGTTGACTTTTCAAAATATCCAAAAATTTCCCAACTTCCACAAGGCATAACTTGCTCAATGTTTAAGCTTTGCTCATGTTCTTGGACATTTTGAAAAGGTCTTTGAGTCCTCTAACCAATGCCTTTGGTCCCATGTCATTTTGATTTACCAATCTCAAGTTATGGCCTTTGACTTAAAGTCCCTTTTTATTGACTTTTGAAAATGACCTATAATGTTGAAATTGATAACTTTTTGTGAGAGCATTTCTTGGACTTGAAGTATGAAGATGAGTTGTAGGAAATGTCTTTCTCTTCAAAATGAGATTTGGATGGAATTTTTATGATAATCCATGTGAAAGTTATGCCCTGGTCAATTTACAGTTGACTTTTTCAACTGTCCAAATAAGGAAACTTTTGCATTTTGATGATTTTTGAGCCAAGCTTTGAGAATCATGATCAAGCATTGATAAAATGATGTTTGTGGCTTCAAAATGAGATGTTGACCAAAAATTTGAACTTTTGACTGCCAAATGACCATTTTGCCCCTACAGTTGACTGTTGAGCAATTAGGGTTTTTGACTGTGCAATTTTGAGATGTAGGTCTTGAAACTTGGTATGAGGATACTTGACCATATTTGTAGGCATGTGAGACTTGATTGGACCTTTGGAAACTTCATTTTCTTGATCAGAACCAGAACCCTAATTTTGACTGTTCAGGAGACTCTTGCACTGTGCAACCCTTGGAAAATTTTGCAGCTTGACTTGGCATTTCTTTGAAGAATATGGGAGGGCAAATTTTGGGGTATAACAGTTGCCCCTGTTCAATCTTCTTAGACCTGAGGATGCAGATTGGCTGACGTGCCTTTCGTAGTCCGAGGGTAGAAGATGATTGAACACTAGAGTGCCCAGAAATTTGCGCTCACATAGTAGCAATGCGATGATGGGAATGGGCTTATAGATGCCATTTAGAGATTGATGGATGGGATGATGGGCTTATAGATGCCATCTAGATGTTGATCGCGTAAGAGATTCCTTAGCGAGAACCTGCATACCTGCAAAAGAAAAAATGAGTACCTGTCATGTTGCAGGAGCTGGTTTTCAGATGCTTGATATAGATGTGTCCTGACTGGTTACAGGAGCTGAGTCTGGATCTTTAAACGGCGATGAATAAACCAGGGGTGGTTGCTACCTCAACAGGAACGGTGAGAGAACCTTGGATGACTTTAACTTCAACAGCAATCGTTGAGAAAATTTTGGGATTATCACCTCTGCAGGATCGGGAAGAGAACCATAGGCAATTATAATCTCAATAATATTCATTAAAAAAACCTGGAATGGAATTATCATCTCCGCAACATTGGGGAGAGAACCATAGGAAATTATAATCTCAAAAGCGGACGTTTGAGAAAAACCTGAAATGGAATTATCATCTCCACAATATTGGGGAGAGAACCAAAGGAAATTATAATCTCAAAAGCGGACGTTTGAGAAAAACCTGAAATGGAATTATCATCTCCACAACATTGGGGAGAGAACCAATAGGAAATTATAATCTCAAAAGCGGACGTTTGAGAAAAACCTGGGATGGAATTATCATCTCCACAACAATGGGGAGAGAACCAAAGGAAATTATAATCTCAAAAGCGGACGTTCGAGAAAAACCTGGGATGGAATTATCATCTCCACAACATTGGGGAGAGAACCAAAGGAAATTATAATCTCAAAAGCGGACGTTTGAGAAAAACCTGGGATGGAATTATCATCTCCACAACATTGGGGAGAAAACCAAAGGAAATTATAATCTCAAAAGCGGACGTTTGAGAAAAACCTGGGATGGAATTATCATCTCCACAACAATGGGGAGAGAACCAAAGGAAATTATAATCTCAAAAGCGGACGTTCGAGAAAAACCTGGGATGGAATTATCATCTCCACAACATTGGGGAGAGAACCAAAGGAAATTATAATCTCAAAAGCAATCATTGAGAAAAACCTGGAATGGAATTATCATCTCCACAACATTGGGGAGAGAACCATAGGAAATTATAATCTCAAAAGCGGGCGTTTGAGAAAAACCTGGGTTGGAATTATCATCTCCACAACATTGGGGAGAGAACCATAGGAAATTATAATCTCAAAAGCGGGCGTTTGAGAAAAACCTGGGATGGAATTATCATCTCCACAACATTGGGGAGAGAACCATAGGAAATTATAATCTCAAAAGCGGGCGTTTGAGAAAAACCTGGGATGGAATTATCATCTCCACAACATTGGGGAGAGAACCATAGGAAATTATAATCTCAAAAGCGGGCGTTTGAGAAAAACCTGGAATGGAATTATCATCTCCACAACATTGGGGAGAGAACCATAGGAAATTATAATCTCAAAAGCGGGCGTTTGAGAAAAACCTGGAATGGAATTATCATCTCCACAACATTGGGGAGAGAACCATAGGAAATTATAATCTCAAAAGCGGGCGTTTGAGAAGAACCTGGGATGGAATTATCATCTCCACAATATTGGGGAGAGAACCATAGGAAATTATAATCTCAAAAGCGGGCGTTTGAGAAAAACCTGGAATGGAATTATCATCTCCACAACATTGGGGAGAGAACCATAGGAAATTATAATCTCAAAAGCGGGCGTTTGAGAAAAGCCTGGGATGGAATTATCATCTCCACAACATTGGGGAGAGACCCATAGGAAATTATAATCTCAAAAGCGGGCGTTTGAGAAAAACCTGGAATGGAATTATCATCTCCACAACATTGGGGAGAGAACCATAGGAAATTATAATCTCAAAAGCGGGCATTTGAGAAAAGCCTGGGATGGAATTATCATCTCCACAACATAGGGGAGAGAACCATATGAAATTATAATCTCAAAAGCGGGCGTTTGAGAAAAACCTGGGATGGAATTATCATCTCCACAACATTGGGGAGAGAACCATAGGAAATTATAATCTCAAAAGTGGACGTTTGAGAAAAACCTTTGATAACTTCTACTGAGTCTTCATCAGAAAAATCTATTTGGGGTCGATTTAGCTGGACTAGAGAAGGCCTTGGACTGGATAAGAAATCTTTGGAGTCGATTAACTGAACCGGTCTAGGTCTTGAAATATGATTGAGAATTTAACTGAATCTTTCCTGAAAGGTAAAGGTCAGTCATATGCAATGCATGATATGGATCAAGCAATGATGTTCTCGACATAAATGAGATTTGTATGATGCGTCTATGCATGCTATAATGATGTATGTGATGTTTAGGAATGTATGTTTTTGTCTTAGGAAAATAAATCCTTGACGGGTGCCGGGAATTCATATCCTAGGCTGATGTTGGAGAATAGGTTTTTGCTTCCGCTGGAGATGATAGTTGCAAGAATACCGGTAGGAGAAGATAACTCCGTTGGGGAATAAACTTGGCGAATGGAATAACTCTGCGGGGAGGACAGTACTCTAACGATCTTGCTGGAAGCAATACTCTGTGGGGAGCGAGGTACTTTGTTGAATTCTTGATAACAACTTGCTGGGGATACTCTTGTTGCATTGGAAGTGTTAATAGACTTCGCTGGGGATAAGAAAACTCCGCCAAGGACGCTCTTTCCGTGGCTTTTGGCTGAGGATAACCCAGTTATATCCTGGTAAGGAAATAACTCTTTGAATAAAGCCGGGAGACGTATTTGTGCTCCGCGGGGATAAGCTTCCAGAATCTACTGGGGATAAGCTTACTGCTTGGGGAGATGGATTCCAACTTTCTTGGGGAAACTGGATTGGACTCTCCTGGGGAAGTATTGAACTGTATTGGTTATGTTCTTCAACAGAACCTACCTTGATACCCTGGAGGACAGAACAATCAGATTGCTTAGACCACCCATTATTGCCCCTGTTTCTATGGGGGAGGCACATGTGGGATGCTGATAATTGTTGATGGACCAACCTTCTTCTGGTAGGCAGGTGACAAGATGACAGGACATAGTCGTACACTTTGATCCCTAATTTTTGCCTGGACCGCCCTTTCGGGTTTTCAGTCCACCGGGATACCCATTTTTGCCCAAGCCGCCTTTTCAGGTTTTTCGACTTGCCGGGTGTACAGATTTTTTTATTTCATCCCTTCATTTTTGCCCGAACCCTTTTGGTTCGCCGAGAAGCCCTAATTTTTGCCTAGGCATGTCAGCCTAGCGGGTCTTTGATTTTGCGTAGTATTTTTTTTCGACTATGTCCATGCTCTTAGAATGCAGGGAGTTGCCCCTGTCAAATGTGTTTTGTCGTGCCACCAGAAGGTGTTTGATCAGGCAAGATTCGTTGCTGGAGTGCCCAAAGTGACTCAGGTGGAGATTTGCCCCAGGCTATTTTTGCCTTTTGATAGATTCTCCGAATCTTGACTGGATTGCCCCAGATGATGGACCCTGCTCATGTCTGCCCCTTGATTGGAGATACTTCTGTTCATTAGGCATTCGTCGTGCGAACTTCTATGTTGTTCAAATAAAAAGTCATATGCAAACAAAGTTATGTCAAAAATGCAAAGCCTATGTCTGTCTTGAAGATTTTGAAAATGCGTTCTTTTTTTTTCATAAAACAAGTGAATGTTTGTAAAACGTGATGTCAACTCCGTATTTACCGTAGGCCTTAAGGAGTCAGGATACCTTTAGTAACAGTATGCTTTCGAACTAACCCATGCTTCAGCTAGGACTTTTAAGGGTTATAACGTGGCCTGGTTCACGGTTTAAGAAACAAAGGATAAAGGCTCAAATTATTTGTACCCACCCGCTCTTCGTGATGTTCTCCAAACCTAAACTCAGTTGATCATACGTTAGACCTTGTTTGAGTCTTTGCTCTGATTTTCCGGTGATGATTCGGATGTTGACAATTTATTTTGGATAGGCAGTCATTTCTTTTTTGTTGAGGGTTTGTAAGACCTCTTTCTTGATTTTTGTTATCCCTTTCTTTTTTGCCTGAACTGTTTCCTTTTTTGGAATTACAGTCAGCGGGATGCCCCAGTTTTGTAAGTCTCCTTCATGGGTTTTGACTTAATGGGTTTTTTTTATTTTTGAAAGATAATGACTGCCTTTCTTTATTGATCATTCGGAACCATCACTGTCTTTCTTTGTTTTGTAAGGATCTTTTTGGTGCCATTCGTTATGCACTTGGATCAACTGAGAGACTACCCTGCCCCAGGTTATGATTAAGGGTTTTAAATTTCGAAAAGAAAAACTCCTACTTCTTTGGCTCAGATGGGTTGACGAGGGATTATCATCCTTATAACTCCAGTGTTTAGGGATTGAAACAATTCCTGTACCTCATCAGCGGGGTCTGTTCAAAAGCATACTGTAAGGATCGTGGTATCGTTTTCGTCATCCTCCCTCAAGAGGCTTAGAATTTTAGATCAAGAGTTGACATCAGAAAAAATAGGGAAATAATTTGCATTTAGTGAATACGAATATATTGTTTCAGAACAGACATATGCGATGCATTAATGAAATAACAATGTTTAACATGAGTAAATGTTTGAACAAAAGAAAATTGCAACTTGGAAAATTCTAATGAATAAAAGTCTTCTAGTCTCAGGACTTGTTATTTCAACTGGTGCATCTTGTAGGGATGACAGGAGCATTCAGCCTGGCCTATCTGGGTGAGATCCACAGCTCCTTCCTCAATCAGGTCCTGGATCTTATTCTTCAAAGCCCAGCACTCGTCAGTGTCATGTCCTGGACTGTCAGAGTGGTATGCACATCTTTCCTCGGGATTGTACTTTAGGGAGGTTGTGTTGAGACGCTTAGGAGGGTCCCTTAACGTCACCAGATTCAACCTCAACAATTGTTGTAAAGCTTGAGACGGTGACACGTTGAGTTTGGTGAACTGCCTTTTAGGCTTGTCTGGTTTTCTCTGATCAGCCCGTTGTTCTGGGCGAGGCCGTTGTTGAACCTGAGAAGTAGTAGCAACTCGGAGAGGTCTATTCCTTGGACCCGACCTTTGCCTTCTTGGAAGCTGTTCTATGACCTGGTCCCTGATTTGGGCTGGTTGCTTCATGTCTTGATGAAGCTGGCTGATCATGGTTCTCAGCTCTCCTTGCTCCTGAGATAAACCTTGAATGACGGCCCTTTGCCCCAGCATCTGGGTTTTCAATGTGTCTACCTCAGCTTGTAGATGTTTCAGCTGTTCGTCCTTGTCATCTTCAGGACTCTTTCTAATCATATTCCCCATGAGGAGTGTCTTCAACTCTTCCTGCCCCTTGGATAGGCTTAAGAAGGTCTCCCTGAACTGAGTCTCTTGAGCAAGAAGGTCCTGGTTATCTTGCTGTGAAGCCATTGCTGAAATAAACAACGAGAGAGGTAAGTGACCTGCAACAAGGGTACCTGTTATGCAATGATGAGTGTGACATGCATGTAATGTTTTCAAGGACCTCGCGGGGTAAACAAGAAAATTGGTTAGAGTTTGGGTCCGGTAGCTTGATTGAAGGAAACCCATGTTATTGAGAATTCTTCTTCAAGGGTCAAAGGCTCACCATATCCAGTGGGTCATAGCCTCTGACAACTTTGGCTAGAGGAAAATAAATCCTCTTTGCCCCTTGCTAGATGTTTGATTCGTCATGACCTGCATCACAAGCCCTTGAGATCCTTGAAATGGGTTAGGATGTATGCAATGGTATGATGTTATGCTATGCATGGGGTAATGTAAGTAAACCCTATTATGAGTCCCTCTTAAGGACTACAAACCAAAACCTGCAAGAAACTCGAGTAAAACCTGTCATGAGCCCCAATTAAGGACTAAATAAAACCTGCAAAACACTCAGTAAACCCTGTTATCAGTCCCAGTTAAGGACTATAAACAAAACCTGCAAGAAACTCAAGTGTCAGATAACAAGCATGCAAGTAGTCAAGTTGGAAGGCACACAAGTCACACAAGAGAAACCCTTAGAGTTCAGGCCAGCATGGGGTCTGGGTATTACCCTCTTGAAGTTGGTGGGCTCAACCTGTCCTATTAGAAGTAACCGGGTTCTAAGGGTCCCAACATCACTGGATTGCTTTCATTGTTCATCGTTTCGATTTAGCCACTGAACTGGCGACCGAAATATTCCAGGAAAGCAACCCTCAATTGAGTGTAGTATCGAGTATCAACCAACCTCGGACTGCACCAAAGTCAGTTATCTCACTACCCTAAAGAGGCCAAGATAGTTCAATTAAGGTTCCTAAGGTCTGTTGATGCTTCATGACACCACGCGGAGGCCCCGTACTCTCCTTGACTGAACTCAAGGGTTACCGGTACACACCAAAGTGCCACATCAACGTAGCAGACTGTTTCAACCATGTCGGTATACCCCGCACAGTTCCCTCACAGCCTTGTTGCTACTTTCTAAGAAGGTATCCCCAGATCCGGGTTAGGATCTATAGAACTCCCAAGACAGTCCCACAATTTAAAGCAAGCAAATCAATACAATTGAAAACACAGTTATGAACTATCCCTAAGGTACACCTCACTTTAAGTTTAAGTCCCCAGCAGAGTCGCCAGTTCTGTGATCGGTGGATCTGGAACTGACTGTTTAACGCTGGTTCGCGAAATGTCGCGGAAGCAAGAGTCGCCACCGTCTTTTATTTTCTCCAAATGGAAAGGACAAAAGCATAGAAAAATTCCTTAAAGAGATTGCTCTCGGTTCGGGAGGTCGATTATAGAAAGGGAAGGTGTTAGCACCCTTTCTATCCATGGTTATCCATGGGCTCTTAGATACTTGCTCATTTGTGTTTTCAAAAATGGTTTGTTTGCTTTTCAATTGTGGGTTTTAAAAAGTTTCTTTGAAAATTCCAGTTCGACTCTTGTATCAGTCCTCAAGAGTGTTTGAAAAATTGCTTTCGAAAGCTTTTTTTGAAAATGTGTTGGTGTGAAAAGTATTTTGTTTTGTTTTGAAATTTAGAGCAAGCATCTACGAGTCGTCTACCTACCCTAAGGAATTAGTCTGTGTAAATGTCCTTAAGGTAGTGCCATCCCACCATTGAGAGGTAGGTAGCACCACCGTTGGAGGTGTTCGGGTCAATTCAAGGTTCGGGACATGGTGATCACCAGAGCAATGGGAAGACACCTTAGAAGCTACCCTCATGCCAGGTTCCCGGATCATGAGGACTTACTAAGACATCCTCTACTCGACGATCACCTTTCGAGGCAAGGCAACAGTGAGGCGTACCCTAGGGGTGGTGTGTGATTTGTGTGTCGTTTTCAGATATTTTTGTCTTTTGTCATGTGATTGGTGATCTAACGTTGGTTTTTATGTTTGTCCATACATTCTTTCATGCCTTGATTAACAGTTAAAAATTGCGAGAAGTAAAAATTCTAAAGCTATTACAAAAGGCGCGGGTCCACATCGCCAAAATTAAACCAGGACCCGATTTGACAGAAAAATAAAGAATTAAAGAAAATAAAGGTGCGAGAAATAAAGATTACATGGCCTTGGGAGAGATACATAAATATTAAAAGAAATAAAATAAATATCCGAATTAAATGAGAATTAAACGAGGGCGTTGAACCCTTTTTGCAAAATTAAATTAAACGATGAATTAATTACAATTAAAAGGAAAAGAAATTGTCTTTTTGGTATTTTTTGGTACTTTGTGATTTTAATGAAAAAAGAGTTAAATAAAATAAATGCTAACCCTAATTCTACAATTTTTGTTTTATTATGAAAAATGTTGAAGTTTTTAACCTAAAATTAACCCTAATTTTTATATACAATTTAATTATAAAAATAAATATCTAATATTTAATTATTATGGAATAAAAGAAAAAAGATGAAAATTAATTAAACCCTAATTCTATATTTTTTAGATTTTTATTAAAAGAGTTAAAATTAAAACCTAATTTAAAACTAATTAATTTATGAATTTATTTACAAGACATATTAAAATAAAAAATATTTATTATTTTTTCTCTTTTCTGATTTTTTTTTATGGTTTTGTGTTTTTATGAAAAATAATTAAATTAAAAGACAATAATTAAAAGAAAATAATAATAATGCAAAATAAAGAAAGTAAAAAAAAATAATTAGCAAACCTAGGGGGTCTGCCCCAAATTGTGAGGTTTATCTTTAGAAATCTGGCCCATTTGAATTGCTGGCCCCTTTTGACTTTTCAGGACGCGTGTACACGCGTTGACTAGGGTGTATCATGTTCCACAAATCTGTGCCTTTGGATTGATGAGACTAAACGCGTGGATGGTTTGATTGTGTGAGTGTACGGTGTGCTTTTACATTGAACCTGCATGGAATCATTAAACACAAAATAATATGAAGGGGGGTGGGGACCTGGGGCTCGAACCCAGGTCCTGTGGTTTACCACTTGCAAGCATTGCTAACCAAGCCAAGCGCGTTTTCTGTATAACACATAACAAGCAAATATTATAATACAAGATAATTCATTAGTGCTTTCTGCGCGCGAAAATTTAAACGCCCCAATAATGGATAGCCACCTAGTCATCCTCTTCCTTGGCTTATTTTTTTCCCTGAAACAAGAACAAATTAGCAACGGTTTTCAAACGTTGCCATAGATGCTATATTAGAAAATAGCGAATAGGCCATAAGGCCTCATAAATTGAGCGCGAGGGTGGGTTCTTCTTCGTCCAAGTGTGCTGAACACGGCCATGGCATCGTGATTCTCCAATTTTTCCTTATTTTAAAACCCCCAATTTGAGGTTCTGAAAACCCTAAAATACGACCATGGCAATTTCTTGTATAGCGCATAAAAATCCAATCAAATCACATGGTTAGCTTTAAAACACATCACTGATCATGAATCTATAAACAAAATGCCATGAATGTGCATAGAAAGTAAAGTACGATTATGAGAAAAAATGGAAAAAGCTTGACTTCTGTATACCGTTTCAAGGTGTTAGGATGGTCGATTTTGATTGGAACACGATCTATAATCCTCAAGGAAGCTAATGGAATCACTATTTGGTCTTGAATCGCCCTGCAAAAGTGTTTTCAGAATTGAGTTTTTAAGGAAAAAGTGTGAGTTTGATTTTCAGGTTCTTGCGCAGCTTAGGGGTCAAATGCATTAGGGTTGTGTTCTCTGTATAAGTATGAGTGAATTAGGTCAAATAAAACAATCCAAATCCTTGGCATTCATGGTTTGAGAGATTTGATTTTCAAAGATCTTTTTTTCAATATTTTCCATGCTATTTTGTACCAATCATGACCAATTCTCTTCAAATCTTTCCATATTTGATTATGCACGAATTATTGAGTATATTTCATGCACAAAAAGATTGAAAAACTTAGGTTAAATATTTTTCATGTATTTAATTGATTTAAATGAATTATTATTAATAAAAATTCAAATAAATAAATAAAAAATGAAGAAATACTTCCCTTTGGGCCAAGTGGTCGTGCACATGCCTTGGATGATGAATTATGGAAGAAAAATAGGCCCATTAGCAATTTTAGGTCATTTGAATCAATGTTGACTTTTCAAAATATCCAAAAATTTCCCAACTTCCACAAGGCATAACTTGCTCAATGTTTAAGCTTTGCTCATGTTCTTGGACATTTTGGAAAGGTCTTTGAGTCCTCTAACCAATTCCTTTGGTCCCATGTCATTTTGATTTACCAATATCAAGTTATGGCCTTTGACTTAAAGTCCCTTTTTATTGACTTTTGAAAATGACCTATAATGTTGAAATTGATAACTTTTTGTGAGAGCATTTCTTGGACTTGAAGTATGAAGATGAGTTGTAGGAAATGTCTTTCTCTTCAAAATGAGATTTGGATGGAATTTTTATGATAATCCATGTGAAAGTTATGCCCTGGTCAATTTACAGTTGACTTTTTCAACTGTCCAAATAAGGAAACTTTTGCATTTTGATGATTTTTGAGCCAAGCTTTGAGAATCATGATCAAGCATTGATCAAATGATGTTTGTGGCTTCAAAATGAGATGTTGACCAAAAATTTGAACTTTTGACTGCCAAATGACCATTTTGCCCCTACAGTTGACTGTTGAGCAATTAGGGTTTTTGACTGTGCAATTTTGAGCTGTAGGTCTTGAAACTTGGTATGAGGATACTTGACCATATTTGTAGGCATGTGAGACTTGATTGGACCTTTGGAAACTTCATTTTCTTGATCAGAACCAGAACCCTAATTTTGACTGTTCAGGAGACCCTTGCACTGTGCAACCCTTGGAGAATTTTGCAGCTTGACTTGGCATTTCTTTGAAGAATATGGGAGGGCAAATTTTGGGGTACAACAACACCCCTTTTCTTTCTTTCGATTGGGCCTGCAATATGTGTGTATCGAAGCTTGCATCCTTCGATTCACACACCCTTTCCTTTCGTTTGGGCCTGTAAGTCAATATGAGTATGCACCCTTCGATTCACACCATTTTTGTCCTTCGTTTAGGCCTGCAAACCAGTGTGTATCAAAGCCTTGAATATGGAGTTGGTGTTTTGAACCTTGAGTTGCTGCCTTGAATACTCTTGGATTCGAAAGAAGGAAAGAAGTTGTTTGAAGGTCAGGGAAACTTGGATTCGAAAGAGAGAACAAAGGTGTTGTGTTTATTTTTGGTTCTGGATTGAATAATATATGAAGGGGTTTGAGGTTTTTGTGAGAGTTTGAGAGTGTTTGATGATTTTTTCCACACAACAAAAGTCTCTCCAGCTACTAAAAAGCCCCCCCCCCCCCCATAGAAGTGTTGTGGAACATCTTATTTATAGAAGAGTTTGGCTGAGATTTGAGGGGGAAAACAAAAGAAATTTAAACAAATTGGGTATGATGTCTTCATAGCCTTTGAGGTACAACTCTTGTATGCCAATTTGGTGCAAATATGGGAGCAGCATAGCAAGACTGCTTTGCAGCGATTTTGGAGTATTGTGGCAGCTTGGTGCATGACTGTTTCATAGCAGGCTGTTTTTGACCAGACTCATTAAAGGACAAAACACCAAATGTGTGTCCTTCGAATGGACCAATTGTGTTTCCTTCAAAGGGGCCAAATGTATGTCCTTCAATTGGACCAATTGTGTGTCCTTCGAAGGGGCCAAATGCATGTCCTTCGAATGGACCATATGTGTGTCCTTCGAAGGGGCCAAATGTATGTCCTTCGATTGGGCCATATGTGTTTCCTTCGAAGAGGCCAAATGTATGTCCTTCGGTTGGACCATATGCCTGTTCTTAGAATGGGCCTTTTGCATGTTCTTCGAATGCTTCAGTTGTGTGTCATAGTGTAGAAACTATGTGTGTTGAAGGGTTTAAGGGTGGAATCGAAGCATGAGGGGAGTCATTGCCTTGTGGGTGCTAGCATGAAGGAAGTCATTGCCTTTTGCATGCTAGCATGAGGGAAACCCTTGCCTTGTGCATGCTGGCATGATGTGAGCCCTTTGCCTTGTGAATTGAAACAAGCATACAGGAGGCCACTGCTTTGTGAATCAAAGCAAGCATGCAGGAGGCCACTACCTTATGAATCAAAGTAAACATGTAGGAGGCCACTACCTTCTGAATTGAAGCAAACCTGTAGGAGGCCATATGCCCAAATGAAACTTGTGGACCAAAGCTTGCTCGAAGAGGACCAAATACCCAATCGAAGCTTGTGGACTAAAGCTTGATCGAAGGAAACCAAATACCCAATCGAAGCTTGTGGACAAAAGCTTGATTGAAGGGGACCAAATGCCCAATTGAAGCTTGTGGACCAAAGCTTGATTGAAGGAGGCCAAATGCCCAATCGAAGCTTATGAATCAAAGCAAAATTGCTCTTCTTCGATTTGATGCTTGAGAGAACAATATGATCCATGGAAACTACATGGAGCATTAAAAGTCCAATTGTACTTGTGCAAATTCAAACTCTAGTTTTGAGACATCAGTGTTGAGGAAGTATCTTGAACTGATCAAACCTTGTGCAGTCTTGACCCTGTAGAAATCTTGTGAGAAAATTATTGAGAAATGAGAGGGCAAATTTTGGGGTACAACAGCTGCCCATGTTCAATCTTCTTGAACCTGAAGAGTTAGATTGGTATATCTGCCTTTCGTGACTTGAAGGTGAAAGATGATTGAACACTAAAGTGCCCATAAATTTTCACTCAATGATATGTTGAATTCGGAATGGGCTTATAGATGCCATATGGGGAGATGATGGAGATTTGTCAGAGATGGGCTTACAGATGACATTCATGGTGACATAAAAGGTCTTTGTTTCGCCTGTTTTTAACTGGAAGAAATAAATCTAACCAGAAGAGGTCTTTGATTCGCCTGTCTTTCCTACAAGGAAGAGGGTTAGTTGCATGCAGAAGTATGCATGGCGTGATGATGTTCTCAAAATAAATGAGATTATGTTGTATGTGTATGTTATATGATGTATGAATGTGAAATGTGATTGAAGTGTATCTTTGTTTGGGAAAATAAATCCTTGACAAATTTTGGTGAGCCTTGGGAAATGAAATCCCAGACTGCTGATGGGGATGAAGAGTATGCTCCCCTTCAGACCTTGTTTTAGGATGTTTCCACTGGAGATTTCTGTTCTTTTGTTTGAGGAGAACTCTGCTGGGGAATGTTGACTTGTTTGAGATGACTCTATGGAGAGTGTTGATCTCTACTTGAGGAAAAGATTTCAGGAGTTTTAGTTGTCCATTTCTCTACTGGAGAGTTATCTCTTGAAAGTTAGTTGTTATCTAGTCGGATTCCAGGCTTCACAACAAATTGCTGGAGATAAAGAAGTTAACTGTTATCTGGTCGAATTCCAGACTTTGCAGCAACTTGCTGGAACAGTGGAAAACTCTTCTAGGGAAGAGAAGTTTTATTTAGTGATTTGTAAAAATCAAACTATTATTTAGTTGGGTCCAGGTTTCAGCAATTGAAGAAGTTAAACTATTATCTGGTCGGGTCCAGGCTTTAGTAACTTAAAAATGAGATTAACTGTTATCTGGTCGGGTCCAGGTTTCAGAAACTCAAATTGTTATCTGGTCGGGTCCAAGTTTCAGCAATTGAAGAAGTTAAATTATTATTTGGTCGGGTCCAGGCTTTAGTAACTTAAAAATGAGGTTAAATGTTATCCGGTCGGGTCCAGGTTGCAAAAACTCGAACTATTATCTGGTCGGGTCCAAGTTTCAGTAATTAAAGAAGTTAAACTATTATCTGGTCGGGTCCAGGCTTTAGTAACTTAAAAATGAGATTAATTGTTATCCGGTTGGGTCCAGGTTTCAGAAAGTCAAACTTTTATCTGGTCAGGTCCAAGTTTCAGCAATTGGAGAAGTTAAACTATTATCTGGTCGGGTCCAGGCTTTAGTAACTTAAAAATGAGATTAGTTGTTATCCGATCGGGTCCAAGTTTCAGAAACTCAAACTGTTATCTGGTCGGGTCCAGGTTTCAGCACTTGAAGAAGTTAAACTATTATCTGGTCGGGTCCGGGCTTTAGTAACTTAAAAATTATATTAACTGTTATTCGGTCGGGTCCATATTTCAGAAACTCAAACTGTTATCTGGTCGAGTCCAGGTTTCAGCAATTGAAGAAGGTAAACTATTATCTGGTCGGGTCCAGGCTTTAGTAACTGGAAATTATGGTTTACTGTTATCTGGTCGGATCTAGCCTTGACAGTAAGTTGAGAGTAGGATGAAGTTAAACTAGTATCTGGTCGGGTTCAGGCTTCGTAGTAACTTGCTTAAAAGGATGATGTTGACTGTTATCTGGTCAGATTCCAGGCTTTACAACAACTTTAAGAGATAGCAATGACTCTGTTGGCGACTTCACATAGGATTAGGAGTCATGGTCCCTTGATTTGTGATAGTCTGCAAGGCAAAAACCCAAGCTGGGGAATATGTAGTTTGTTGGGAAAATAAACCCTGTTGAAGAGAATATTTGACAAACTGCTGGGGAGGTGCTTTCTTTTGGCAGAACTCCTTGAGGATTCTTCTTGAGACCAACTCAGATGGGAAGAGGGTTTTCCAGAGATTGAAACTCTGGATGGGGATTGCATGGATCCAAATTTATGGGGATATCCATTAATTTGGCCTTGAGGGGTTTGAAACCTTATCCGTGAAGATTATTCTATGGGGATAACCTTATAGAGATGACTTTGTGGGGACTTGACTGGGGATCACTCTATGAAAAGTACTTTGTGGGAATTTGTCACTGCCCCTAGTAGTAAGTGTTGTGGTACTTCCAGAAAATGTTTGCTTGGCCGTATATAACCCTTTGCTGGAATTTATGTTCAATGCCCCAAGTTATTCAGATACAGACCTGCCCCTGGTTATTCAGTATTTCTTGAGAGATTTCTTGGAATCTCGACTTGACTGCCCCAAACGAGTTGGACAGTGACATGGCATTCCCCCTTGATTATAGGAGATTTGTCATTGGAAGTGTCTTCCAATTGAATTGATTATGTTCATTGAGAATTCTCGTTCATTGGATATTTGTCGTGTGAATTTCTCCGTTGCCAAACAATTAGCCATATGCAAACAGCGATATTCAAGCAATGCAAATTTTATGCTTGTCTTGAAGTTTTGAGAATGCAGTTTTAACAAATAAAGAGTTTTGAAAGAATATGAATTCAACTCAGTATTTGTAGTAAGCCTTACAGGAGTCAGGATACCTTTTGTAACAGTATGCTTTCGAACCAACCCATGTTTCAATTAGGACTTTTAAAGGGTTGTATCGTGGCTTGGTTCACGGTTTAAGAAACAAAGGATAAGGCTCAAAGTGTATTTGTACCCAAACCGTTCTCCATGATGTTCTCCGATCCTAAACTCAGTTAGTTGTGCGTTTGAATTCCAATTGAGTCTGAAATGACGTTTTGGTGATGGTTCAGAAACTTGGAAGTTTATTTGTGAAGGCAGTCACTTTTGCAACATTTTTCATGTTGTCGAGGATTTGTAGTGACCTCTTTTTTGATTTACTATCCCTAATTTTTTCTTGGTTGTTTTAAGATTATTGCCAGCGGGATGCCCCAGTTTTTTTCTTAAGTCTCCTTCGTAGGTTTTGATTTAGTGGGCTTTTCTTTAGAGAGATAATGACTACCTGTTTTATGGGGAACCATCGCCGTCTTTTTATTTAGAAGGATGTTTTTGATGTCACTCGTTGTGTACGACGTGGAAGCTTGCGACCGTATGCGCATTTGAATTAACTGAGAAACTACCTTATCCCAGGTTTTGATTTTACGGTTTCAATTTATGTAAAAAAGAAAACTCCCACTTCTTTGGCTCAAAGGGGTTGACTAGGGATTATCATCCTTATAACTCCAGTGTTTAGAGATTGAAAGAGCGCCTGTACATCATCAGCAAGGTCTGTCCAAAAGCATATTGTATGAGATTATGGTATTGTTTTTGTCATCCTCCCTCTAAAGGCTTGCAACTTTTAAAACAAGAGTTGAATATCATAAAGGGAGTAAAAAGCATAGTTTAAATAGAGTGAAAATGAATGGATTAATTCAATACAAACATATGTGTTGTACCCCAAAATTTTCCCTCCCATATTTCTCAACACATGGCAAGTGAGGTCCCCAAATTGCTCAAGGAAGTTCAAGAGTTGACCAGACAAACTCTATGATCGGTGGGAATAGAACTGACTGTTTTGGAATGTTGGTTCGCGTTTGCGTTTGTTTTTGCAAAATGTCGCGGTAAGCAAGAGTCGCCACCGTCTTTTATTTTATCCAACAAGGAAAGGACAAAAGCACAGAAAAATTCCTTTTTGAGATATTTCTCGGGTTCGGGAGGTAGATTATAGAAAGGGAAGGTGTTAGCACCCTTTTTATCTGCGGTTATCCATGGGCTCTTAGGTACTTGCTCATTATGTTTTCAAAAGTTTGCTTTTCTTTGTGTTTGTGGGTTTGAAAAGAGTTTTTTGTTTGAAAGGAGTGTAAGTGCGAAATGTTTTGTTTTGTTTTTAAAAGGAGCAAGTACTTAAGAACCATCTACCTACTCAAAAAGGAATTAAATTGTGCAAGTGTCCTTTAGACAGTGTTATCCCACTATTGAGGAGTAGGTAGCACTATCGTTGGAGTTTTCGAGTCAATTCGATTAAGGGACGTGTGGTCACTAAAGCAATGTTAGGACGCCTTAGTGGTAACCCTAATGTCTTAGATCATTTCATCCGAGGCAACCGTTTCGAGGCAACTTTGATCTTTGGACAAGAGGGTGACCTCTAAAACTTCCTATACTCAATGACCACGTTCGAGGCAACCAAGTGAGGTGTACCCTAAGAGTGGCATGTGCGAGTGTATTGTTTTTCAGTTATATTATCTTTGTACATGTTAATGGTGAGCTACTGTTGATTTTAAATTAAAATTGATCTTGTCATGCATTGCCTATTATTCAAACATCTAACAGTTAATGGTTGCGGAAATTAAATTGCGGAAAAATAAATCTAAGTTATTACAAGGCGTCGGGTATTTACATCGCCAAAGACAAACCCTTAAAAATTAAATTGCGAAAAGTAAATAAAAACGATAAATAAATAAAGTCCTAAGTTAAAAACTATTACATTCCCGAAGCAGTTACAATATTGAAATATGGATCAAAAATAATTCGCACGCGAGAAAATTAAATCGGAGTGCCTTAGGGTTTTGACCCTTTTTTATTGAATAAAGCATACTTTGTTATTTTTTGAATTAAAAATTAGTCTAAATTAATAATTGAATTTATAAATTAAATGAAAATATTTTTGGGTTTTTATTTTAATTAAGGAAATAAAATAAGAATGATTAAAAAGTTAATAAAAATCCTAATTCTAAATTAATTTTAATTTATTGCAAAATATGTTATTATTAAACCTATTTAAACTAAATAAATTAATTAATTGTTTATTTACAAAAATAAAATAATAAAATTAATGGAATTAATAAAAACATTTTTTTGTTGTTTCTGATTTTTTATAAAAAATGTTAATTGGTTAATTTTTGATAATAATAATAATAAAATAAATAAAGAGAGAAAAAGAAGTAAACCAAAATGGGGGGTTTGGGCCTGAAGAGGGATTATGATCAGCAATTCTTGAGGCCCAAAAGCTCCAGCCTGTTTGACCTTTGTGGTTTGCTATGCGTGCATTGACCTGGGTTCATGGTGGATCTGCAGTTCTGGCCTTTGGATCTTGGCCTGAAGCCACCTGGCGCGTTGATCCTTGAGACATATGGTACGCCACACTTTAAGCGCTGCGTACGAATACCTGAAGAAAAAGTTTAACAAAGTTTTGGGGGACCTGGGATTCGAACCCAGGTCCCATTGCTCATATGCCTGCGCGCTCAACCACTCCAACCAGCTTGTTCATTCGTTAGTGAAATAGAAAACAAATATTATATACAAAATAAAATTCTAAGCCTGAAATAAAAGAAAAAGCGCCAATGATTTGAACTGGCCAATCACGCCCAGCCACGTTATCATCTTCTTCATATCACCCTGGTTCTTTACCTGTGGATTTTTATCCGCAGGGAGATTCGTAGGATCTCTCAAAAATCCTTCCTGGGCCATGTAAACGCAAGTTAAGAGTACCAATGCACTCGTCTCTTCCTCCTGGTCATCCCTGTAACCATCATTTGGCCCAATTTTCCCTATAATTCAAACGCCTAAAAACGACACAATAAAACCCTAGGTTCGGGTATATGATTATAGGCCATGAAAACGAAATTAAATGATGCAGACTTGTTAGAAATTTGATAAGGATCAAGATTATGCCAATAGTTTATCAAAAGGATGCAAGAATGAATGGTTTCGATTTCATGTTCAGAGTTGTTTTCAAGAACACTTACAGCGCTTTTCAGATAGCTTCAGGCCTTGGCTTTGGTTGTTATAGCTTTAGGAGGTTGTTGGCAAGAGAGCTACATTGTGATTTTGGATTGAATTGGCCTCCAATGTTGTTTTTGATCTCCCACTTTTCAAGCTTCTTTACAAACTCGTATGGCCGTTTCTGCAGTATTTTTGTGCCTCTTCTTGGTTGCTTTAGGTTGCATATGTATCAAGCAAGCAACTAGGTCATATCTTGGGCTTCCAATCTTTATGCATTCATGGTTTGGGATTTGATATGATCACCATTGATAAGCTTTCCAAAAATGCCTTAAATCTGATTTTTTGTGCACAATAAGACCTGATACGAATTTGATTAGGTGTATCTTGTTAATTGAAAGCTGCAATGATCAAAAAATCTCATTCCATTAATTTCTGGATTTTATTTGAATTAATATAGATTTAAAATGAATTAAATCAATAAAAATTAAATAAAATAGAAATATAAATGTTTGGTCATGAAATTAAAGATGGGACACGTGTGTGGTGTGATAAGACCAAATCAAGTGGAAAAAAGTGGGCCCTTTTGTCAAAAATTGGAGTTTTGAGGATAGTTGACTTTTGGCAATTTTGGAAAAATGCCCAACTTCAACAATGCATAATTTCCTAAATTTTGAACTTTTGGAGGTGTTCTTGGACTTTTTGGAAACCTTGAGATGTCCTCTAATCAATCCTTTTGGTCTTATCTCATTTTGATATTCCATGCTCAAGTTATAAGCTTTGGCAAAAAAGGTGTTTTTGTTGACTTTCAAAAATGACCTATAATGTCCAAATTAGTAACTTTTTGTGAGAGCATTTCTTGATCTTGGGGTGTGAATATGGATTGTAGTAAATTGCATCCTCTTAAAAATGAGCTTTGGATGGGTCATTTCTCATAAAGTATGAGAAAGTTATGCTTGGTCAAAGTTGAGTTGACTTTTCCTGCAAAACCCTAATTTAGCAACTTTTGAATCTTGATGAATCTTGAGCAATCCTTGATGAATCATGATCAACCCTTGATCAAATGATGAATTATCCTTCGAAATGAGAATGTTGACAAAAAATGTTGAGGTTTGACTGTCTGTAGGTCACAGTTGACTTTTGCCCTAGCACAGACGATTTTTAGGCCTCTTGAGCAATTGACTGACCAAACTTTCTCTGCAAGGTTTGAAATTTGACATGGATGAGCTTGAGAACATATTAGGACATTGGGAAGCGCTTGAGGCCATTTGGATGTAAGGACCTTGATGCCACACAAAACTCTAATTTTGACTTGACTGTCTTAGGAGGTGATTTGACTGTCCAACTCTTGAGCCAACTTGAGCAACTTGAATATTATTCTTGACATGTCTTGAGGAATATGGGAGGGAAAATTTTGGGGTACAACAAACTCTCTCCTAAGGCAGTCTATCTCTAATTAGGGTTTCCATTTTCATCAATATGTGTGAACCACAAAGGACTCAAATGCTCACCATTGTTCTAATATGTTCTCAAGATCATCCATGTCAAGTTTCAAGCCTTGCAGAAGAAGTTTGCTCAGTCAATTGCTCAAATGCCTGAAAATCAACTATGCTAGGTCAAAAGTCAATTGTGGCCCACATACAGTCAAACTTCATAATTTTTGGTAAATATCCTGATTTTGAAGTATTATCCATCATTTGATCAAGGGTTGATCATGATTCCTCAAGGATTGCTCACAATCCATCAAAACCCAAAAGTTGCTAAATTAGGATTTTGTAGGAAAAGTCAACTCAACTTTGACCAAGCATAACTTTCTTATATTTTATCAGAAATGACCCATCCAAAGATAATTTTGAATAGGATGCAATTCCCTACAATTCATCTTCAGATCCCAAGTTCAGAATATGCACTCACAAAAATATATGAATTTTGACATTATAGGTCCTTTTGAAAAGTCAACAAAAACACCTTTTGGGTCAAAGCTTCATACATGAACATGGAAGATTCAATTGAGATGAGACCAAAAGGGTTGCTTAGAGGATATCCTAAGCTTTCTAAAAAGTCAAAGAACACCTCTCTAGGGTCAAAATTGAGACAGTTATGCATTGGCCAAGTTAACCATTTTTGTAAAATTGCCAAAGGTCAAATATGCTCAAATTTGCATTTTTTGCTAAATGGGCCCGACTTTTTATGCTTGCACTTCAATTATAATGTGGTCCACGACTCAAATACTTATCCACGCATTATTTGCTTCATTTTTCAATTTATTTTGATTTTTCATTAATTAAAAAGTGAATTAAATCAAATAAATGATGAAAATTATCAAAGATATGATTTAATTTGTTTTTTTTACAGATTGGAAATCAAGATATGATGAGCTTGCATGATCAATTCGAATCAATGGCAATTGGTACAAGAAATGCATGATTGGCATGAAAATAGAAAGATATCATACAATTTGAAAATCAAATCAAATCTTGGATAAATACAAAGATCCATGCCAAGTTTGTTAACCTAATTCATTCTAGGTTATATAATAAAGCTTTCCAGATTAAAAAACGGGGGGTTAGAGGTCGTGAGAAGCTTGGAACAAAACTGAAAATTCAAAGAAAAGTGGGAGTTGGTTTTCATTCTACAGACCAATTCAAGGTGTGCTAGCCATTCCAATTGCTTGCTAGACATCTCAGGAAGCTAACAGCATCCTTTGCAAGCTTCAACACACCCAGAAAAGTGAATCACATGCAATACATCATCATAAACCTTCCATACACCCTAAATGCCTAGCCACTAGATGTCTAGCTAGCCAGATCCAACGTGCCAACAATGAAGGACCGTGATATGCACTCAAGTCAACATTGCATGGGAACCAGCATAGTCAAACAGGCTTTGGAGTTTTTGGGCCACCAAAATCAGATCTGCACCCCCTTTTTTGCTAACAATCAGGCCAATTTTTTCCTTTTCTCTATTTATTTCTATTATTTAATTAATTTGCTTAATTATTTTAATTCACAAAATTAATCACTTTTTTTCATAAAATCATAAAATCAAGAAATCATAAAAATTAGAATTAGGCTTTTTTTATCTAATTTAATTTAATTTAGTTTAATTTAATTTAGGGAAATTTTAACTTTTTTTTATAATTAAAAATAATTAGAAAAATTAGGTTTAAGATTCTTGATTTAATTCTTTTCTTTTTTTCAAAAAAATACAAAAATAGGTTGTTTAGAATTAATTAACTTATTTTCAAAAAATTAATATTAATTAGAACTTAGGATTTTCTTTTAATTCAATTATTTCATTATTTTCTCAAATAACAAAACATGACAAAAACGTTTCTTTCTTTAATCAATCGCAAGTAGGATTAGTCAAAGGGTCAAAACCCTAATCGTCTCGCATTTAATTCGCCGCGTGCTTGTTTATTATTTCACCATTATTTTGTAACTGTTCACTGGTTTGTAATAGTTAATTTAGGGTTTTATTTACTGTTAAATCCCCGGGTTTTTTGGCTATGTAATTAATCCCCCTCCCCGAAGTCTTGTAATAGCGTAGGTTTATTTTCTTGCATTTTTTATTCCTGCAAATATGTAACTGTTTAGATGTATGCTAATAGGATTGTATGGCAAGAATGCATGACAAATTAAAACGGTTAGAAAACCCTAATGTGAAAAGATAAATAACTGAAAACAAATCACTCGCACATATCACTCTTAGGGTATACTCTCACTTCAGTTGCCTTCGGTAAATGATCATTAAGCATAGGGTGTCTTAGTGGTTTCCCTCCAGTCCAAAAGATCAAATTGTCCCATTCAAATGTTACCACGGAAAAGTTGCCTCAGAAATGTTGCCTCGAATAAGATCTTAAGATTCTAGGGTTGCTACTAAGTTTTCTTAATATTGCTTTAGTGATCGTACGTCCCTTTCTAATTGACCCTTACAAACTCCAACGATGGTGCTACCTATTTCACAATAGTAGGATGGCGCTTTCTAAAGGAAACAAGAATAAAAACAATCTTTTTTCGAGTAGGTAGATGCTAGTAGGTACTTGCTCAAATCGAAACTCTTCACACTTACACTTTTCAAACAAATTTTCAAAATAACTTCGTCACATCCTTGAGGACTGATACTAGGGTTATCACGAAGTAAAACTTTTCAAAATATAGCACACAAACACAAGAAATTTAAAAATGAGCAAGTACCTAAGAGCCCATGGAAAACCATGGATAGAAAGGGTGCTAACACCTTCCCTATCTATAATCTACCCCCCGTACTCAGAATATCTCGAAAAAGGATTTTTTTTCTGTACTTTTTTCCTTTCCGATTGGATGAAATAAAAGTCGGTTGCGACTCTTGCTTACCGCGACATTTTGCGAACACAAAATGCAAAACGCAAACCAGTATTAAACAGTCGGTTCTGCCACCGTATCATAGAACTGGAGACTCTGCTGGGGAATTATAAGTGGGGTATACCTTAGGATCTAGGTTATCATAATTGCTTCTCTTGATTGCTTTGTTTGTTTTATTTTTGAGGGTTTTGTTTGGGGGTTACTATAGATCCTACACTCGGATCTGGGGAATACCTTTTAGGTAAGTAGCAATAGATTGTGAGGGAAGTGTAAGGCGTAGACCAATATGGTTGAAGTAGTAGCTACATTGGTGTGGCACTTTGGTTGGTACCGGTATCCCTTATGGTGAAACGAGGAGAATACGGGGCCGCTGCATGGTGTCGTGAAGCATCAACTAACCTTAGCACCTTTAATTGCCCAACTTGGCCATTAGAAAGTAGCGAGATAGCCGGCCTCGGTGTAGAGCTGAGAACTGGTTGATACTCGATGCTACACTCATTGAGATCATACTCTAGGAATATTTCGGCCACAAGAAAAGATTGTGTGAGCTGAAACCATGACCGATGAAGGATGGTCAATGATATTGAGATCCTCTAGAACCCGATTACTTTTCTAGGACAGGTGAAACCAACTTAACTTCAAGAGGGTATTACCTTTGACCTCATGCAAGCCTTAAACCTAAGGGCTTTGTGTGATTTGACTGTGTTTGCAATATATGTGTTTGTTATACCTATGGTTTATCATGACATCATGCATCATAACATGGCATTCATGCTTCATTACACTAACCATTTCAAAGACCAAGGGGATTTATCTTTGTTATGTTTTGCAGATCATGGCTTCCGTGCATAGAAATACCATCTGAATCAGCTTTGTGCAGATACCTGTCCAACTTAATGAGCTAGCATCAAGAGTTTCTGAAACTTCTACTTTCATTAAGAGACACAATCAACTTCTCAGCCTGGTTACTTCAAACCTTGATGAACAGATGATGAGCGTACTTTTTCAGTTCTTCGATCCCAAGCATCACTGCTTCACCTTTCCAGATTATCAGTTGATACCCACCTTGGAAGAATTCTCTCAGCTATTGGGCATATCCATTCTTGAACAGGTACCCTTCACAAGTATGGAAGAAGTTCCTAAGCTAGAAGTCATTGCCTCAGCTTTGCATTTGAAACGGGCCGACGTGGTATCCAATTGGGAAACTCGAAGCAGAGTCGAAGGTTTTCTAGCCAAATTTCTGATAGACCAGGCTCTGCTATTTTGGGATGATTTGGATTTTCAGGCTTTTGAGGAGGTATTGGCTCTTCTTATCTACGGTTTAGTTCTCTTCCCTAATCCAGACTCCTTCGTAGATGTGAATGCTATCAAGATTTTCCTTTCTCGCAACCCTGTGCCTACCTTGCTAGGAGATATTTTACACACTCTCTATACTCATACCATGAAGAGAAGAGGGACTCTTATGTGATGCATGCCATTGTTGTCAAGGTGGTTTATTTCTCACCTCCCTAGGTCTATACTGAAGAACGAAGAAGGTTTGGGTTGGTCACATAGAATAATGTCACTCGCTTATATGGATATTCTTTGGTGTTCCCGGGCTATGGAAGACACTGTTGTTATTGACCGCTGTGGGGGGTACCCTAATGTCCCATTACTTGGTATCAGAAGGGGTATAACTTATAATCCTTGTCTAGCTTTGTGACAATTTTGTCATGCTCGAAGGGATGGTCCCCATGAGTTACTTCTCGAGGAAATTGTATTCGACTATAAGGATGATGTTAAGGAGTACCGTCGGAGGTTCATACAAGCTTGGGGCATGGTAAATAGATCTGACCCCAAAGAGTTGGGACCAAAGACTTCCATTCCTATGCATCCTTACCTTCAATGGGTCCGAGCTCGTGCCCAGAAGCTTATGATGCCTTATGTGGCCGTATTACCAATGATTGTGGAGCCCACTAATGAAGAAGGCATTCCTTACACGGTTCTATATCCTTACATGCCCACTGATGTTGGGGAGTTACAGAGGTCTTGGATTCAGCTGAAGAATGAGCGAGATACTTACAGGGAACAGTTCCATGAGCAAGAGAGGAAGGTTTTAAAGCTCACCAGGCAACTCGAGGAAGAAAGAGTGCTCAATGATTATATCAGCACAAAGAGAAAGCGTCCATGGGACTTTTGATTTTTCTTTTCTAGTTTTAGATTTGTTTTATTTACTCCTTTGTAACGCCTTAAAGGCATGTTGAACCTTTCAAATTTAAGCTAATAAAGTTTTTGTTTATTTTGATTTGCAAATTTAAATTTCTCGAAGTCTTTGAAATCATTACATGTGTATCCCATTATCATGCACGTCATTACAGGTACCACTACAGGTTTCTCATCTTCTTCGCTATTTATCCCCACGCAGAAATGTCTTCCGATCAAGCCATCAAAGATCTTCAGGCACAGAACACCCAGTTCCAACAGATGTTCATCAGTCTGGCAAAAGGGGCAGGAAGATCTGAAAGCCCTTATTCTGAAAGAGAAGAAGAAAAAGAAGAAGACTGGTATTCTGAATATGGGCAGAAGGTTCGGAGAAAGGTTGAAGCATCAAACTGATTTGACCTCTTCATCCAAGGAAGGGGAGAACCAAGAAGGGGAAAAGGATCCTAGTCCTGCAGTCTCTGACGATGATACTGATTACAATGACGAGCAATATCCTCCTGTTGAGGATAGGTACAAGCAGTTAGAAGACCGTCTGAGTGCCATGGAAGTTCAGAAGATACCTGGTTTGGATTTCGGAGAACTGGGACTGGTATCGGGAGTGGTCATTCCTCAGATATTCAAAGCTCCAGTTTTTGCCAAGTATGATGGAGTGTCCTGCCCAAAACTCCATCTCCGCTCGTATTGTCAGGAAGATTCAACCCCACACCGCTATAGAAATTTGTGGGTGCACTTCTTTCAAGATAGTCTGTCAGGGACTCAGCTTGAATGGTTTTACCAGTTGGAGGGAGCCAGTGTCCGAAACTGGGAAGATCTTGTTGCTGCTTTCTACAAGCAGTATCAGTATAATGTCGACCTTGCTCCCACTCGTACTCAACTCCAGAGTATGTCCATGGGTGCGGGTGAAGGTTTTAAAGATTATGCTCAAAAGTGGAGAGACTTGGCTGGGAGAGTTCAACCCAAGTTGTCTGATAGGGAGTTGGTTGATATGTTTCTAGGGATGTTGTCTGGTCCATTTTTCAATCACTTGATCGGCAGTTCATCAGCTGGATTCACTGAGCTGAGGCCTCCTTGCAGCAACAGGAGTATGAGATTGTACATAGCTGCATCCGACAAAACTTTGGGAAGCATGTTAGCCCAAGAAGATGAAAATGGAGTCGAAAGACCCATTTACTATCTTAGTAGAGTTTTGAACGATGCAGAAACTAGATATAGCGAAGTTGAAAAATTGTGTCTATGTCTGTATTTCTCTTGTACAAAGCTCAAACAATATATAAAACCAGTTGATGTGTATGTTTCGTCTCATTTTGATGTTTTCAAGTACATGTTGTCGAAACCCATCCTGCACAGTCGAATTGGCAAGTGGGCACTAGCATTAACTGAATACTCCTTGACCTTTATGCCTCTTAAGGCAGTGAAAGGACAAGTGGTGGCAGACTTTATAGTCGACCACTCAATTCAAGTTGAGAGTATTAACTATGTGGAGATAGAGCCTTGGAAATTCTACTTCGATGGTTCCAGCCATAAAGATGGAACAGGAGTAGGAGTCTTGATTATTTCTCCAGAAAAAATTCCAACAACATTCAAGTACAAGATATCAGGTACTTGTTCGAACAATGAGGCTGAGCATGAAGCTCTAATTACTGGCCTTGAGATACTGTTGGAATTGGGGGCAACTCGAGTCGAAATAATGGGAGACTCATAGTTAGTCATTAAGCAAGTCACAGAAGAATATAAGTGCATAAGAGAAAATCTCATTATGTACTTTGTGATAGCAAATCGTTTATTGAAAAAATTCGAAATGGTCAACATTCGACACATACCCAGATTGGAAAACCAAATAGCCAACGATTTGGCACAAATTGCATCTGGGTATAAAATTTCAAAAACGAGATTACAAAGAGCAATCGAAGTTCGAGAAAAGATAAAAGCAACTTGTCTATCACCAACAGATTTGAAATCGACAAGACTAGGGTATGCTGATCAAAGGAACTTCGAAATTTCGTTCATAGACAATTTGTCAGAGCAAGATTGGAGGAAACCCATTGTGGATTATCTACAAAATCCAGCAGCTTCGACAGAACAAAAAATAAAATATAGGGCGTTGAGTTACGTACTCATGGGTAATGAGTTATTTAAAAAGACGCCTGAAGGGGTATTGCTAAAGTGTTTAAGTGAAACTGAAGCATACATAGCCCTTTCGACTATGCACGCTGGAGCATGTGGGGCTCACCAAGTAGGCCATAAGATGAAATGGTTGTTGTTTCGACAAGGACTATACTGGCCCACCATCTTGAAATATTGTGTCGAGTTCGCCAAGGGTTGCCAAGAATGTCAAGTCCATACAGGCATCCAGCATGTACCCGCAAGCGAACTTCACTCAATAGTGAAACCTTGGCCCTTTAGAGGATGGGCGTTGGACCTTATTGGAGAGATTCGACCAGCATCATCAAAGAGCCAGAAGTATATATTGGTAGGCATTGATTATTTCACTAAGTGGATCGAAGCTATTCCTTTAGTCAATGTGGACCAAGAAAATGTCATTGAATTTATTCAAAAGAACATTATCTTTAGGTTTGGAATCCCTGAAACTATAACTATTGATCAAGGATCAGTTTTCACCGGTCGAAAGATGCAGGAATTCGCTCAAGAAACAGGCTTTAGACTCCTAACATCAACGCCTTATTATGCACAGGCAAACGGTCAAGTCGAAGCAGCGAATAAAAGAGTGATTGGCTTGATAAAAAAGCATGTTGGGAAGAAGCCAAAAAATTGGCATAAGACGTTAGACCAGATCTTGTGGGCCTGTCGAACGTCCCCAAAAGAAGCCATAGGTACAACACCATATAGGCTAACTTTTGGTCATGACGCAGTGTTGCCAGCGGAAATTTGTCTTCAATCTGCAAGGGTTCAGAGACACCATGATATCCCCTCTGAAGTTTATTGGGATATGATGTTAGACGAACTAGTAGATTTAGACGAAGAAAGACTGCGCGCTCTCGACCTACTAAGGATTCAGAAGAAAAGAGTAGAAGACTCTTACAATAAAAAAGTGAAACCTAAGGCATTCTCGCCTGGAGAATTAGTTTGGAAGGTGATTCTTCCCATGGATCGAAGGGATCGAAGCATGGGAAAATGGTCACCCAAATGGGAAGGACCATTCAGAATTATCCAAACTTTTTCTGGTGGAGCTTATGAAGTCGAAGAGTTAGGTGAAGATAAAAGGCTCTTGAGAGTAAACGGGAAATATTTGAAAAAGTATAAACCCATGCTCCAAGAGATCAAAATAAATAGCAAGTAATGACTAAATTAACCATAAATAGCCAAGATGGAAAATTTTATAAGAATTAGCCAAAATGGCTACATTGTCAAATACATATTACAATACATGGTTAAATAGCTGAATAATTTAGAAGGGGATAGAATCTCTGAGTCGAAGGTACTTGGCCTGCTGCAACTCCAGTCTTTTGTTGCACAAGGCATTCGCCTGGGCAAGCTTGGCAATTTGGTCATCGAAGGCTTGGGCTTTCTCAGCAAACTCTAGACCTCGAGTAACTTCAGCTTGGCTCTCTGTGTCTGAGACAGTCGAGAGAAGCTCCTCCTTGCGCTTAGTATTAGCATTCATCTTGGCCTCCAGCTCTTCGATTTGCGCCTTTATGGAGGCATTGTCTCGATCTATGGCATCAATTTCTTCTTGCTTAGATGCCTTTTGCTTCGACAACTCTGTAATTCGAGAAGTCGTCTCAGCTACTGCAGTCCAGGCAGAAGAACTTTTGCCATGTAACGCTTCGAGCTGGATGTTGAAGCCCCTCTGTCTTCGATAGTCTGCTGAGACTTGATCAACAATGGAGTATAACTCCATGATAAAGCTCGAAACCTCTGGAGTCATAGCAAGCAAGTTAACTACATTCAAAACAGCTCCCAAACACGACGGAGCAGTAGGTTCCCCCTCCAAAGCCTTCATCAAATCTTTCTTGAAGAACTGAGCCTTGACCTTCATCAAAGCCTCATCGAGAGGAGAAGTTGAAGTGGACTTCCCCGATTGAGTAGAAGCATCCTGGCTAAGGTCAGATGAACTTCCCCTACTCTCGATAATGGCATTCAAGTAGTCAATGGGATCAGTTTGCTTCAAGAGTGCTAAGTCTTCTTTAGACTTATGCTTTGTCGAGGTGGTAACCTTTACAGCAGCGTTGTCTTGGGGTTGAAGTTGTTGAGTAGCGTTTGCGTCGACATGACTCTCTTCGACCTGTAGTTCAGCAGTGCCAGCGTCAGCGTGATCCCCTTCGTCATGTTGTTCCTCCGACAGATCGACCACTTGAATCTCCTTTGGTTGTTGTTCTTCTGTTTCGGCGTTGGCTTCATCGTTCGCCAACTCCTTCTCTTGTGGCCTACTGTGTTCAGCGGAGTCCTGTGTTTCAGAAGTCTTTGGTGCTGAACTTTCAGTGGTTTCCTGAAAACAGAAGAGGAAGAATCTTCTAGTTTAGAAAGAGACACAATCGAACGTGAGTATCGACACCTGAGTTAAAAAATGGTCAGAGAAACTACCTGTAGAGGAACTTCAGCCCCAGGGCTGGAATTGTCACTTTCGACGGGTTTATTGAGCAAAACATTTAGCTCCTCCTTCGTTGGCTCTTCGATAATTACTGGAGGTGGCCTGGGTCTCCTCCCAGCAACCTTTATTCTGATCGTGGGTCGAGACTCAGGAGAAGGAGCATCTTTCTTCAGTTTTCTCCATTTAAGGGGAGCGGGGGGAGATTCGTCCTCTTCGTCACTCCCAGATTCGACCGTCAGTGCAGGTCGTTTCTTGGGTGAAGGTGCCTGAAAACCAATTGGAGTTTGATTTAGAACGCTACATCGAAAATCAGAATGTTAAAACCAGAAGGAAATAATAAAAGTTTGGTTACCGGTGCTGAAGATTTTATCGAAGGACCTTCCCCCTGATGGCTTGTTGTAGTTTTCGCCGATGTTGTAGTTTTCGCCGGTGCTGGAGGTTTTGTCAAGGGACCTCCTCCCTGTTGGCCTTCTGCGGCTTTCTTTGCTGCAGGCTTTCGAACAACTGAAAGAAGACAAGTTATAATTTACAAGTTACAAGTCGAAATGGAAAGAAAAAATAATTTGGAGAGTGAACTTACATTTCTTTATTTTGTCAAGGACTAGAACGAAAGACTTCTGAAGTTCGTCCACAAAATCTTTCTCGTCGAAGAACTCTTCAGCATAGTAACTCTTCCACCAGTCTTCGAAGGATGGTGAACAGAGGAAGTTAAGTTGATAATCGAACAGTGAAAGCATTGTTCGACCTGCATACCTTCCAATATGCTTGGTGGCAGCATCTTCAGTATAGTCATTGCAAAAATATAACATGGACTTCTCCTTAGGAAAAATAGGAGAAGGAAGTGATTGAATGATACCAAACTGTCGAGAGACCAAGTTTGGTTGGTAAGCGATCAAGCTCAGGTGAGTCTTGGAGCTCTTAAAGCGCAGGGGCATTATTCTGGGTGTGAGAAATGCTTCCCACATTATTGTGTGTTCTTCGACATGAGGGTCACCTGACGACTTAGGATGGGGCCTGATGAACCATTCTGGACCAACCTTTCGTCGAGCGAAAGGAGCCATGGTCGAAGTGAATTCTTTTCTTTTTGCAAACATCAAGACGAAGTTTGCAAAAGTCTGTTGAAGCTCCAGCCCATCTTCAGTCGGGGTCAGTAGAGCTAATCTGGTGCCTTCGATACGCCTATTTGCTACCTCAGGAGCTTGCTCATTTATTTGAGTTTTCTGAGGTAAGAAAGACTCGAAAGTGGCATTGAGCCACAGTTGAAGTAGCCAAAAGGGTCCTGCAAGCAACAGACTGGCTCTATTTTCGATGACCTTTAACAGAGTCGCTCCGCTGCTGATCGACTCGTACAGATTCGCCAAGATTAATTCTGCCAAACAAATATTTTGGCCATGGTGAAGCTGGGTGGCGAGGGTGACCATCTTCTTTGTCACCTGTAAAGACTTTGTACAGAACACAAAGCGTGACAGCCAAAGGGCTAGAAATGCAATATGCTCTACATCCGTCACAGTTGTTGTCGACCTATCATGGTAATGGTTGATATAGGTGGTATAGGTGGGTTTCGTAGCTGAGAATCCAATCTGATCCTCCGACATTTCCTCTGGGTCGAAATAATCCCCAGTGGGTCGAAGGCCAGTGATGGCAGCCACGTCGAAAAGCGTGGGTGTTAGCATTCCACAAGGAAGGTGGAAAGTGAAATGAGTGTAATCCCAGAAAAGCAAGGAGGCTATCAGCATCTCAGGGGAGTAGTTGAGACCCGTCTTCGACAGCATAACTAGGTCGTATATCCCCAGGTTCTTCCAGATCGAAGTCTGGCTTTTTTCCATCTTCTCTAGCCAAGCGCTGTAGTCAGGAGTGAGGCTAGGGCTAGACCTAAAAGCCCTAACACCCCTATTGAAGAAGCGAAGATCTATCTTCTCCTTAGCGGGATCTTCGTTATCATCTGCAGCTTTCTTAGAGCACCCAACAGGTTTGAGCGCCTCAAGCACTGGAAAGAAGTTCTTGATCTTCATGGCTTCATCGATGCATGTGGATAACGGGCCAGACATGGCGAAGATTTGGTTGGAGTATCCAACCGGAATCATTAGTTGGTGTGAATAAGCTTCACGCTCAGCAGTTTCTAGGGGTTCAGGAACCCTTCGTTGGCCTGTAGGGGTAACTGTGGGAACAGTTGAGAAGATTTTGGGTTTAGAATTTCTGGAAGGAATGTTAGAACTAGGAGCGTTAGAGGAACCTGAGGCCATTGTTGAGTTAAGGTTGAAGGTGAAGTGAAGAACAAAGTTTTTGCAAGTTTGCAGAGATTTTGTGTTCAGCAATGAGGTTTTGAATGCAGGTAGCGTGAAAAAGTCCCACAATGGGTACCTAGCGCTATTTATAGTGGTTGGGAAATCCCCAAATTCGAGGCCATTTAATGTTGCAGAAGATAGTGGGACACGTGGCGATCCTTCGCTGACATAGCCGTTCTGTAGAAACGAAAAGTTGCAGCGTGCGCCCTCGTTTTTGGGAAATTGTCATGATGACAATTTGTGAAAGGACATTGGGCACGCTAAACGCCGTATTGAGGTGACGTCTTAGGTACAGATGGAATGATGGCTTTTTCTTGGGATTGTCAGTGGTTGGTAGAAGACAAAAAGTGCGCAGGTTAATTTGTGGCTAAGGATGAAAGACAGGTGTCGAATGGAATCTCAAAGAATGCCTTTTTCTTTTCAGCGTCGAAATAAGGCATTCTTGGGGGGGCAATTTGTTGGCTCCTAAATTCGACACCCTTGTTTTTATTAATATAAGCCATTAAAGCTGAAGAATGGTTTCGACCAGCTGGTTCTGTCGAAATGCTCATCAGAAGATGGCAATGTACTTAGAGAATTTCTTCTAAGTAAGAATCCTGTTGCCTTCGACGTCGAAGGTGCTTCTCGACAAAGGAGTTCGATGCTCATAAGTGGAACGGTTTGAGATTCAAACGTTTGGAGGGAAAACGGTTCCCAGCGGTTACCAAGTACAACGTGCCAAGATCTGGAGCGTCGAACGCTGTGAACGTGCCAAGTGGAGTCATCTCGAAGCAGCGTAACTTCCCGACGGTTACTTAGGATGTGTTTAGTATAAATATTAGTAGTTCACGCAGTTTTTCGCGTGTGTTCACAATTATATACAAGTCACTCATTTAGATTCGAGTACCCAGCGTGAGAGAAAGAATTGTTGAGAATGTATGTGTGAAACACCACTTTAATTAATCAAAGTCATTTATTTTCCAGAACTTTATTGCTTTTCATTTACTTTTCCAGTCGAAGCCTTCATTTCAAGCCTTCCTTTATTCTATCAAGTTTTCTTCTTCATGCAATTTACATAAAGTTTCTTTATTTTCTTGTCATTTAACCATTATTAAACTTAGTCAAAACCCCAAAATCAACCATGTCTTAGGATCAATCTGATCGATCCTGCGAGTCACCAAATAAGTAACCTTTTGGAAGATCAGCGGTTGTTTACCAATTCCCACGGTAAACACATATTTATGGAGCTTTCGAAGATTTGGGCCTAGGGATTTCTGATGATTGCACCCCCTGTTTACTTTTTCTACTAGGCCCATCTTTATTTTCATGTTTTATTCGTTTTATTTATTTCTTTTAATCCTTTTTTTTATCAATAAACAAATATAAAAACCACATAAAAATAGATTTAGGATTTTTTTTCTTAATTAAATTTTAATTTTAGGTAAAACTTTAATTTCTTTTTGTAAATAACTTAAAAATAATTAGAATAAATAGGTTTTATTACTAACTTAATTATATTTTATTTTTTCCTAAAATAACCAAAGAAACCAAAATAAATCATGTAATTATTTTTATTAATTAATTTAATTAACTAATTAATTGCATATTTAATTTAGAAAACTTATTTCTTTTATTAAAAACAAAAAAAAAACAATTTTTCTTTTAATTAGGTTAGAAGGGTCAAAACCTTAAATTCTCGTCGATCTTTATTCTTCTTGCGCGCTTTATTTTAATTATTTACCATATTGGTGTAAATGCCTACAGTTTGTAATAGTTTAATTAGGACGTTTATTTACATTTATCGCTTTATTTTCAAAGGGTTTGTTTTTGGCTATGTAAATACCCGAAGCCTTGTAATAGCGTAGTTTAAATTCCGCACTTTAAATTCCGCAAATTATTAACTGTTAGATGTATGATATAGGGATGCATGACAAGAATGTATGATTAATTTTAAAACAGTTAGATCACCCTAAATGTGCAAAGATAAATAAACTGAAATTGAATCATTCGCACATGCGCACTCCTAGGGTACACTCCCACTCAGTTGCCTTCGGTAAATGGTCATTGAGTATAGGATGCTTTAGTGGTCGTCCTTTTGTCTAAACAAAGACCAAAGTCTCGATTCAGAAAAGTTGCCTCGAAATGGTTGCCTCGGAATTGTTGCCTCGAATAATTGATCTAAGACATTAGGGTTATTACTAAGACGTCCTAACATTGCTTTAGTGACCGTGCGTCCCTTTCGAATTGACCCTCAAAACTACAACGATGATGCTACCTACTCACTAATAGTGGGATAGCATTGTCTAAAGGAAACAAGCATAGAACGATTCTTTTTTTGAGTAGGTAGATTAGTTCTTAGATACTTGCTCATTCCAAACAAATTTTTCACACTTACACTCTTTTACAAACAAAGTTTTCAAAAACACTTCATTACACTCTTGAAGACAGGAGCAAGAGTTATATCGAAGTCAAAACAAAAAGTTTTCAAAGCCCACAAACACAAAGAAAACAATTTTGAAAATGATGAGCAAGTACCTAAGAGCCCGTAGATAACTATGGATAGAAAGGGTGCTAATACCTTCCCTTTCTATAATCTACCCCCCGTACTCATAAATATCTCGAAAAAGGAATTTTTCTGTGCTTTTTTCCTCTCCTTGTTGGATAAAATAAAAGACGGTGGCGACTCTTGCTTACCGCAACATTTTGCAAACACAGACGCAAAACGCAAACCAACAAATTCCTTAAACAAATAGGGAAACACATCCCGGTTCTGGCCACCATATCACAGAACTGGCGACTCTGCTGGGGAGTTTATAAGTGGGGTGTACCTTAGGATTAGTTCATATTGTTTTCAATTGTTTGATCTGTTTTCTTTATTTTTATGGGTTTGAATCGGAGTTACTATAGATCCTAACCCGGATCTGGGGATACCTTTTAGGTAAGTATCAATAGACTGTGAGGGAACTGTACAACGTAGACCGATACGGTTGAAGCAGTAGCTACGTTGGTGTGACACTTTAGTTTGTACCGATATCCCTTGTGGAGGAACAAGGAGAGTATGGGGCTGCTAATGGGTCATTAAACACCAACTGACCTTAGAACCTATAATCGACCAACTTGGCCATAGAAAGTAGCAGTATGCTACACTCATTGAGACCATACTCTCGAGATGATTCCGGCTGCAAGAAAAGGTTTCTAAATTGGAATTATGACCGATCGAGGATGGTCAGTGATATTGAGAACCTCTAGAACCCGGTTACTATTATTAGGACAGGTTGAACCAACTGAACTTCAAGAGGGTAATACCTAGACCCCATGCAAGCCTAAACTTAAGGCTGTTTGTGTGATTTGTGTGCCTTCAAACTTGAACTACTTGCACATTCTTGTTATCTGACAACATGAGTTCCTTGCAAGTTTTGTTTACAGTCCTTATCCAATAATTTGGATTTATTGCAGGGTTTACTTACATCACCTCACACTTTTGCTTAAACGCATAACATACACATCATAACATCATTGCCCAAACATTTCCTTAACCATTTCAAGGATCTCAAGGGTTTTTGATGCAGGTTATGGTAAATCATACGTCTAGCACAAGGGGCAAAGGGGATTTATTTTCCTCTAGCCAATGTCGCCTAGAGATTAAAACATGATCACTTGAGTCGGTGGCTATGACCCACTCGATATGGTGAGCTTGACTCTTGAAGGAGGACTCTTTACGTCACGAAGTTTCTTCAATCAAAGCTGCAAAATTCAAATTCTAACAGTTTCTTGTTTACCCCGCGAGATCCTTGAAAACATTGCATACATATCATACATATCATTGCATAACAGGTCTTCCAGTACAAGTCTCTCATGTTCTCGCTGTTTATTTCAGCAATGACTCTCAAACAAGACAACAGAGATCTTCAAACCCAAGAAGCTCGACTCAGGGAGATATTCCTAAACCTATCCAAGGGGCAAGAAGAGTTGAAAACACTCCTTGTTGGGAACTTGGTCAAGAAAAGTCCTGAAGACCATGAGGACGAGCGGCTGAAACAACTGCAAGCTGAGGTAGATGCAATAAGAACCCAGATGCTGGGGCAGATGGCTCTTATCCAAGGCTTAGCCCGGGAGTAAGAAGAGCTGAGAACCATTATCAACCAGCTTCATCAAGACTGACATAACAATATGAATCAAACGATCGAGGCCGGGGACCAAGTTATTGATCAACTTTCGAGAAGTCAAAGGTTTGGTTTAATGAAGAATAGATCTCTCCAGGTCGCTACTACCTCAAGGATCCAACAACAACCTCGCCAAAAACAACGGGTTAATCAAAATAAGCCGGATACACACAAGATGGTCAACTGGAATGTTTCTACCATCCCTCCAAGGCTCACCATTTGAAGTGACAAGTTCCGACAAGAGAGGGCTTTTTGTTCATTATAATTTTCAATTTGTAATTTTATTTTGATTGTTCGAATATTTATTCATGTCAAACTTTGTTACTTTATCAATGCATTGCATATGTCTGTTTTGAATCAATCCATTCGTATTCACTATTTCAAAAAATGCGTTCTTATTTCCTTTTGTGATGTTTAACTCTCGATTAAAAAATTTAAGCATTAGAGGGAGGATGACGAAAATGATATCAAAATCTCTACAGTATGCTTTTGAACAGACCCCGCTGACGAGGTACATGCATTGTTTCAAATCCTAAACAGTGGAGTTATAAGGAAGATAATCCCTAGTCAACCTCTTTGAGCCAAAGAAGTTGGAGTTTTTCTTTTCACAAATTAAAACCCTTAATTATAACTTGGGGCAGGGTAGTTTTCTCGGTTAATTCGGGTGCACAATGAATGGCATCAGAGAAGTCCTTCCAAAGCAAAAGACGGTGATGGTTCCCTATAATCGTCAAGACAGGCAGTCATTATCTCTCAAAATAAAAGCCCATTAAGTCAAAACCTGTGAAGGAGACTTAAGGAAAAACTGGGGCATCCCGCTGACTGTAATCACAAAAAGAAACAGTTCGAGCAAAAAGTAGGGACAATAAAATCAAAAAAAAAGAAAGAGGTCCTACAAACTCTCAAAGGAAATGATTGCATGTTCGAAATAAAGTGTCAGTATCCGAACCATTACCGGAACATCAAGGACAATATTCCAAGACTCATACGAGATCTAAATGCATAATTAGCTGAGTTTAGGATCGAAGAACATCACGAAGAGCGGGTGGGTACAAATAAATTTTGAGCCTTTATCCTTTGTTTCTCGAACCGTGAACCAGGCCACGTTATAATCTTTAAAAGTCCTAGCTGAAGCATGGGTTAGTTCGAAAGCACATTGTTACAAAGGTATCCTGACTCTAGTAGGACTTACTGTAAATCCTGAGTTGACATCACATTTTACAAAATTTGTCTGTTTTACTAAAAATTCATTTTCAAAACTTCGAGACAGACATAAGCTTCGCATTCTTAAAATAACATTGTTTGCATATGACTATTTGTTCAGCAGCAGAGAAATTTGCATGACGAATATCTAGTGAACAAAAACCTTCTCAATAAAAAGGATCACCTAAAGTGGAAAAACACTTCCAACCAAGGGGCACGACATGATCATTGTGCATCATCTGGGGCAGTCAAGTTAAGATTCAAGGAAACTCTAAAAGAGGCCAGATATCCAGAGGCAGATCTCCATCTGAATCACTTGGGGCATTGGGCATGAATTCCAGCAACGAATCCTGGAGGATGAAACAAACATCTTCTGGTAGTCTGGCAACACTTACTACTACCGACAGTGACAACTCCATACACCCTGAGAGCGTGGACATAGTCAGAAAATACTGCGCATGATAAAAGACCCGCTAGGTTGACTGGCCTAGGCAAAAATAAGGGCTTCCCGGTGAACCAAAAGGGTTCGGGCAAAAATTAGGGATAAAAAATGAAAAAAATATGTACACCCGGCAAGTCGAAAACCTGAAAGGGCGGCTTGGGCAAAAAAGGGTATCCCGGTGGACTGAAAATCTGAAAAGACAGTCCAGGCAAAAGTTATGGATCAAAGCATACGACTATGTCCCGTCACCTTGTCACTTGCCCACCAGAAGAAGACTGATCATTTTGATCGAAATTTTCCAAGCACCTCATAAGTAAGGATAACACTCGATCCACAAGGCCTCCGCAGGCACTTTCTCCCGCAGAAACAGGGGCAGAGAAGTCTCGATGCAAGGTCATCGTCATATCCTCCGCATGCGTCCCAGTAACATTCACTCCCCGCAGAGTAAGTAAAGGACAGTAGTGTTGACTCTCCCCATCCGAGGCTCGCAATCGCGAATGGGTCGGCGATATTCTCCCCAAGCAGAGTTTATCTATCATCAGCACTGGAAGATTATCCCCAGTAGAGTCCAGAGGATTACCCTTAGTAGAGCCTAAAAAGTTATCTCTAGTGAAGTCGCAACTGGAAAATCATCCCTAGTGGAGCTCATTCCTTTCACAAACAGAAATTCAATCCCCAACATGTTTCATTATCGCCAACAACGGTAATTCATCCTCAGCTGAATTTATCAGCGGAATCCTCAGCAGAGCATGTCCTCCCCACAAAGCCACTTCCTCATCAGTTTATTCCCCAGCGGAGTTATCCTCTCCTGCAGGTTTATTCTTGCAAGCATCTTCATTCACTATCCCCAACGAAAGCGAAGAATTAAACTTTTTTCTCCAGCAGTAATCCGGGATTTATTTTCCCCAGCTAAAAACATCATATTTTCATACATCATGACACATGCATATACGCATCATACAATCACAATTTCATTTATTTTAAGAACATCATTGCCTGATACATATCATGCATTAAATACAGCTAATCTTTACCTTTCAGGAAAGATACAATCAAATTATCACAAAATTGAAGCTATGAAGCTTGTTTCCTCAAATGAGTACGGACGATCGAAGTTCCTAAATATCAGCAGAGATGTTTCCTCAGTTGAGTACGAACGATCAAAGTTCCTAAATATCAGCATATATTTTTCCTCAGTTGAGTACGGACGATCGAAGTTCCTAAATATCAGCAGAGATGTTTCCTCAGTTGAGTACGGACGATCAAAGTTCCTAAATATCAGTAGAGATGATTCCTCAGTTAAGTACGGATGATCGAAGTTCCTAAATATCAGCAGAGATGTTTCCTCCGTTGAGTACGGACGATCGAAGTTCCTAAATATCAGCAGAGATGTTTCCTCCGTTGAGTACGGACGATCGAAGTTCCTAAATATCAGCAGAGATGTTTCCTCCGTTGAGTACGGACGATCGAAGTTCCTAAATATCAGCAGAGATGTTTCCTCCGTTGAGTACAGACGATCGAAGTTCCTAAATATCAGCAGAGATGTTTCCTCCGTTGAGTACGGAGGATCGAAGTTCCTAAATATCAGCAGAGATGTTTCCTCAGTTGAGTATAGACGATCGAAGTTCCTAAATATCAGCAGAGATGTTTCCTCAGTTGAGTACGGACGATCTAAGTTCCTAAATATCAGCAGAGATGTTTCCTCAGTTGAGTACGGACGATCAAAGTTCCTAAATATCAGCAGAGATGTTTCCTCAATTGAGTACGGAGGATCGAAGTTCCTAAATATCAGCAGAGATGATTCCTCAGTTGAGTACAGACGATCGAAGTTCCTAAATATCAGCAGAGATGTTTCCTCCGTTGAGTACGGACGATCGAAGTTCCTAAATATCAGTAGAGATGTTTCCTCCGTTGAGTACAGACGATCGAAGTTCCTAAATATCAACGAAGATGTTTCCTCAGTTGAGTACGGACGACCAAAGTTCCTAAATATCAACAAAGATGACTCCTCAGTTGAGTACAGACGATCGAAGTTCCTAAATATCAACAGAGATGATTCCCCAGTTGAGTACGAACGATCGAAGTTCCTAAATATCAGCAGAGATGTTTCCTCAGTTGAGTACGAACGATCGAAGTTCCTAAATATCAGCAGAGATGTTTCCTCTGGTTGAGTACGGACGATCTAAGTTCCTAAATATCGACAGAGACGACTCAACAGCAGAATAACGGACGATTGAAGCTCCTAAAATTCTACTTCTCTCAACAAAGATCAGACTTCCCCAGCGGAATCTTCCTCAACAACAGGTATACAAGCTCTCGTTAAGGAATCCCTTATGCGATCGATACTCCTTAGGATGGCATCTTTAAGCCCATATCCCGTCAGCAAATTCCAAATGGCATCTGTAAGCGCATTCCCGACATCACAAGACAATTACCACTTCATGCGAGTGCAAATTTCTGGGCACTTTAATGTTCAATCCTCTTCCACCTTCGGATTACGAAAGGCACGAAAGCCAATCTACATCCTCAGGTTTAAGAAGATTGAACATGGGTAGATGTTGTACCCAAAATTTGCCCTCCTATATTTCTCAAAACATTTCAAGAAAGATCCTCAAGTTGCTCAAGGTAGTCCAAGGGTTGGCCAGACAAGCTTTCTCCTAAGGCAGTCTACCCCAAACTAGGGTTTCATGTTGCATCAAGATACTTGAGTCCAAGTGATCCCAAGTGCTCACCAATGTCCTAATATGTTCTCAAGATCATCCATGTCAAGTTTCAAGCCTTGCAAATAAAGTTTGCTCAGTCAATTACTCAAAGGCCTGAAAATCGACTGTGCTAGGGCAAAAGTCAATTGTGGCCTACATACAGTCAAACTTTAAGATTTTTGGTCAACATACTCATTTTGAAGTATATTTCATCATTTGATCAAGGGTTTATCATGATTCATCAAGGATTGCTCATAATTCATCAAGACTCAAAAGTTGCTAAATTAGGGTTTTGTAGGAAAAGTCAACTCAACTTTGACCAAGAATAACTTCCTCATACTTTATGATAAATGACCCATACAAAGCTCATTTTCAAGAGGATGCAATTCCCTACAATCCATCTTCAGCTCCCAAGTTCAAAATATGCACTCACAAGAAGATATGAATTTGGACATTATAGGTCATTTTGAAAAGTCAACAAAAACACCTTTTGGGTCAAAGCTTCTTACATGAACATGGAAGATCCAGTTGAGATGAAACTAAATAGGTCTCTTAGGGGACATCTCAAGCTTTCTAAAAGTCCAAGAACACCCTCATAAGATTAAAATTGAGAGATATATGCATTGTCAAAGTTGGACAATTTTTGAAAAAATGCATGAAGCAAATATTGACCAAACTTGGATTTTTTCCAAATGAGCCTATCTTTTCAAGTTTGAAACTCATTTCTAACATGGGCCACGACCTCTAAGCCCACCCACACATTTTTCTACTATTTATGCTATTTATTTTGATATTTTATTCATTAAAATTCAGAATTAAATAAATAAATAATAGAAATAATATAAATTTTGATGTGAATCCATTTTTGGAAAGTTTTATGCTGGTTTATGTCAATTGATTTCGTGCAATAACTCTTCAAATATGTCCAGGTTCATCCACATATGAAAATTGCATAAAATCATCAAATATGGCATTCTTTTCAAATTTTGATCATGGTCTTAAAACACAATATTATGAGGGAGATTCTTTCCATGATTTCTTGTCTCCTCATTCTCCCCTATAAATATAGAGCCATACAAGCTTGAAAGGGACGAAAACCCTCTCTAAAAGGCTCTCAAAAAGCTCTTCAAAAAGCTCTCTAAAAGCTCTTCAATAAGCTCTCCAGAAATCAAAGAATTGGTGCAAGTCATATCTCGAGGTTCCGGTCTCTCTCAATTGACATCAAGCCTCAAACCATCCTCTTGAAGTCCTCAAGAGTCTTACAAGGTCCAAGAGCAATCCATCACACGCCTAGCACGTCCCCCATTTGACAACACCGGTTTGGTAAAATTTTAAACTTTGAATCTCTAATTTTAATCATATTTTATGGTATGCTAACGTTTGTTTGAGTTTATATAGAATAGTTATGGATGGTTGAATCATAGGTTCCACGCAAGAATAAAAAAACACCATAGTTAGAGCATGAAGCTTTTGAAGATTCGGGCCTAGGATTTCTGATGATTGCACCCCCTGTTTACTTTTGCTACTAGGCCCATCTTTATTTTCATGTTTTATTCGTTTTATTTATTTCTTTTAATCCTTTTTTTATCAATAAACAAATATAAAAATCACATAAAAATAGATTTAGGATTTTTTTTTCTTAATTAAATTTTAATTTTAGGTAAAACTTTAATTTCTTTTTGTAAATAACTTAAAAATAATTAGAATAAATAGATTTTATTACTAACTTAATTATATTTTATTTTTTCCTAAAATAACCAAAGAAACAAAAATAGATCATGTAATTATTTTTATTAATTAATTTAATTAACTAATTAATTGCATATTTAATTTAGAAAACTTATTTCTTTTATTAAAAACAACAAAAAAACATTTTTTCTTTTAATTAGGTTAGAAGGGTCAAAACCTTAAATTCTCGTCGATCTTAATTCTTCTCGTACGCTTTATTTTTATTATTTACCATATTGATGTAACTGCCTACAGTTTGTAACAGTTTAATTAGGACGTTTATTTACATTTATCGCTTTATTTTCAAAGGGTTTGTTTTTGGCTATGTAAATACCTGAAACCTTGTAATAGCGTAGTTTAAATTCCGCACTTTAAATTCCGCAAATTATTAACCTGTTAGATGTATGATATAGAGATGCATGACAAGAATGTATGATTAATTTTAAAACAGTTAGATCACCCTAAATGTGCAAAGATAAATAAACTGAAATTGAATCATTCGCACATGCGCACTCCTAGGGTACACTCCCACTTGGTTGCATTCGGTAAATGGTCATTGAGTATAGGATGCTTTAGTGGTCGTCCTTTTGTCTAAACAAAGATCAAAGTCCCGATTCAGAAAAGTTTCCTCGGAATGGTTACCTCGGAATTGTTTCCTCGAATAATTGATCTAAGACATTAGGGTTATTACTAAGACGTCCTACCATTGCTTTAGTGACCGTGCGTCCCTTTCGAATTGACCCTCAAAACTCCAACAATGATGCTACCTACTCACTAATAGTGGGATAACATTGTCTAAAAGAAACAAGCATAGAACGATTCTTTTTTCGAGTAGGTAGATTAGTTCTTAGATACTTGCTCATTCCAAACAAATTTTTCACAGTTACACTCCTTTACAAACAAAGTTTTCAAAAACACTTCATTACACTCTTAAAGACAGAAGCAAGAGTTAAATCGAAGTCAAAACAAAAACTTTTCAAAGCCCACAAACACAAAGAAAACAATTTTGAAAATGATGAGCAAGTACCTAAGAGCCCGTAGATAACTACGGATAGAAAGGGTGCTAATACCTTCCCTTTCTATAATCTACCCGCCGTACTCAGAAATATCTCGAAAAAGGAATTTTTCTGTGCTTTTTTCCTTTCCTTGTTGGATAAAATAAAAGATGGTGGCGACTCTTGCTTACCACGACATTTTGCAAACACAAACGCAAAATGCAAACCAGCAAATTCCTTAAACAAATAGGGAAACACGTCCCGGTTCTGGCCACCGTATCACAGTTTGTAATCTGGAATTCACTCGTATACAGCCGTTACTCTGCCCAATTTTTGTGAAGACTTAATACACTTGAAGCTTAGTTTTCTCAAGAGGTTTAGTATCCTTGCTTGGTTTCAATCCAAAGAATGGGAATTCTACCTTGACTCATAATGTCAAGTGTTGGCTTCTTGCTTGTTAGACAATTCTCTTCCTTAGCTTTTACCTTATGCTTTAGGATAGTCCCTTCATCTCCTCTCATCTTCTTTAATTTTCAAAATCTTCTCATCTTTTTCAAAATATTCTTTGTTTATAAAATCGAACCGCTTTCATAATAAACCTCGACTTTGTCGAGAGCCTTTTCTTTTAAAACTTCTTTTCTTTAAACAAACTTCAATTTATTTAATCATACTTTGACATCTTTCAAAATTAACAAAAACACTTCAACTCATTTAAACTCTTTTGTGCGCTCGAGCACCTTTACCCTTCAAACTTTTTTCAAGATGAGACATGATTTATTGATAGTCGAGCAACATTCTCACATCCCTATGGTTATAAAGGTGTCGACTTTTCCACTTGAGTACCAGAGGCATCCTCAAACCCTCACTCTTGCTGACGCAGGGTCCATCTTTCTCACACCTTGTGGGCGTTATTCGAGATTTCTCTCCTAACAATGACGACTTGTCTCCTTGTTTAAAAACAATCAACAGACAAGTCTTTTCCAACCGAACTACAGTGCTCTGACTTTCCTATTGCACGAGGGAGTATGTACGCACTAAGTCTTACGACCCAAGGCGAGCAACAAAAATAATAAAAAACATTTCATTTTCTTTTGTTTACAAATACTCATTTATTCTTTTCGTTTAGCAAGTAAACCTTTACATAACACTCCTTTTAAAAGAAATAAACAAAGTGGATCCTGCACAGTACCATAGATGCTTAGGGTGCTAATACCTTCCCTTTGCATAACCGACCCCCGTACCTCGATCTCTGATTTTTTTGGGTTTTGTTCGCTTTTTTCCCATTTCCATTTGGAAACAATAAAGTGCGGTGGCGACTTCATTGTGTTGAGTTAAGTCAATTGATGGCTTAAATCTCAAATCTTTACCGCTATATTTCTTTTCCTATCATTACTGACGCAATTTCGTTCTCTCTTAGTTTTGATTTGCGCGTGCGACATGACTCACCCTCATATGGCTAAGAAGTTTAAAGAGGAAGTTCAAAAATAGATTTATGCAGGTTTTCTTGTTACTTCTGAGTATACTCCTTGGTTGGCCAACATAGTTCTTGTTCATAAGAAAGATGGTAAAGTCAGAATGTGTGTCGATTACCAAGATTTGAACAAAGTAGCTCAAAAAATGATTTCTCGTTACCACACATTGACATGTTGGTTGATAATACTGCAAAGTTCAATGTCTTTTTCTTCGTGGATGGTTTCTCCGACTACAACCAGATCAAGATGGCGCCCGAAGACATGGAGAAGATTGCTTTCTTTACACCTTGGGGAACCCACTACTACAGAGAGATGCCCTTCAGATTGAAAAATGATGGTGCGACATATCAAAGGGCTATGACTACTTTGTTTCATGGCATGATGCATAAATAGATCGAGGTTTGTGTGGATGACATGTTTGCCAAATCACAAAATAAGGAAGACCATGTAGACCATCTGCTGAAGTTAAAGTTATTTTAACGCTTGAGAAAGTATCAACTCTGCCTGAATCCTAATAAATGTACTTTCACTGTTCATTCGGAAAAGCTGCTAGGTTTCATTGTAAGTCAGAGAGGTATCACTACGCCAAATAAGGTATTTAATAGCGTTTTTTGTTTTGTTTTTGATAGCACTTAAAAGCGCTACTAACCGCGCCGCTATTGTAAATGTTTTTTGTTTAATAGCACTTTAAAAGTGCTATTAAAATATTGATTTTTAATAGAGTTTTTCCTTAAGCACTACTGAAGTGGACATTTTGTGCGTTTTTTATTTGATTGTGGTATCACTTTCAAACTAAGCGTTATTATAAGACATATGTTTGATAGCACTTTCAAACAAAACGTTAATATATGGCACATTCAAATAAAGCACTAATATATGACACATATTTGAGAACACTTTCTCTTGAAAGTGCTATTATAGGATGTTTCATTAATAACACTCTTTCCAATATGCTATTGTAGTACTTTTTTTTTCCGGGACACAGTCACTTTTGGTGTGCAAATATCAAAAAGCTACATTCAATTCAATATTAAATAACGCTTTAAATTACTCATTACATATATATTATAATCCATCAATACCAAATTTTGAACTCACTCGTTATAAAAGAATCTAAGAATCAAATACCAATAACGAAATTCATATTATTTATCATAAAAGTAAACTTACATATATAATTTGTTACAAAGAATAAAATGAAGTATAAAACTATAGATTTAAAATTTGTACATTGCATGATACCTCGGCCATCAACATCCCCTGTAATGTTCTAGTGGATCCTATGGAATTAATATCGAGATACGTTGTCCATCAACATCCCCTGTAACCCAAAACACTTGCTTCTACCTATAAGATTCAAACCACATACATGATCAATTACTAAACAAAACTAATGTCATATAAATTATGAAGAAATAGTTTAAAAAACCATTTAAGCCATGATTTATTTCTAGTTAGGAAATATTTAATATACAAACATTAAAGAAATATTACAAAGTACCGTACCTCCCACCAATAGCACTATCAACACGACTCTCAATTTTGCGGAATACAAAGTAATGGCTCCATGAATCAGACTCACCAAATCCTATAACAACAATGTTAAAAACAACAACATTGCATTGGGCCACCATAAATTGGGATTGTAGAAAAAGGGCTTCCAATTCAAACAATTGAAATGGAGGAAAACATAAACTAGAAATAATTCATAAAAAATTAGCAATGTACTTTTTAAGAAAAATACATATTTTCGACGATAAGCTTACGATTGTGGCATCGTAGGAATTTAGTGTTCTTTTGACTTAGTAGGACCAGTTTGGCTCATTGTTTGTTAGAAGTACTCGACAACAATGATCAGAAATGGATAGTAAATCAATATAAACATGGATCTAAGAAATGATTAGCTGAAAATCATGGATCTATATTTATAAAGGATTAGTTCAGAGTCACCTTTAACCAATCCCTTTCGATCACAATATTTACAAAGCTTTGAGAAGATATTATTATACTTTCACTCTATGTCCTCTGATATTTCACCTTATGAAAAACTAAAATAGATAATTTTCCTACCTATCATTAACACACAAATATCACTTTTTATCATTCCAAGAAACATTTGCATAATTATCTTTCTGAAACAAGTATTTAAAAATAAGTCTCCTTAATGATAACAACACAAGAATGGTTTGTGAGTTTAAGGTGAAGCTAAAAATAGCAGTAACCTTGGGATGGAAATGAAATTACCCATATAAAAAATCATGTGAAACCTTGTATCGAACATAGAGAGTTTTTAGGCCATCATCCTTTGTTACTGCAGCTAGAGTATGCACACCATACTTTTCCTGTTATAAGCTGCTTTCTAAACATACTCATTTTTATTATAAGGTTTAAAGAACTCAATGACAAAAGGAAATAATAAGTATATCACAAAAGATTGCATGAATCTATTTTCGAACACAAGTATACCACACAAGGAAATAATAACAATTTTCAATAGGTCCAACATTAGTTCCTGAAACAAGACAGAACAACTACCTACGCGACCAGATACAACTTCACACGGGCTCATCCTGAAGCAATCATACACATATTCCTTCTCATAAAATTCCAAATGCAGCTTCACACGGGCTCATCATGAAGCAATCTTACACGGGTTCCTTCTAATTTCCAGATGAAATTTCACACAAACTCATCCCGAAGCAGCCCTACCCAGACTCCTTCTCATAAAATTCCAGATACAGTTTCACACGGACTCATCCCAAAGCATCCCTACCCAGGCTCCTTCTCATAAAATTTCAGATGTAGTTTCATACGAACTCATCCCGAAATAGCCCTACCCAGGCTCCTTCTCATAAAATTCCAGATGCAGTTTCACACAGACTCATCCCGAAGCAGCCCTGCCTAGGCTCCTTCTCATAAATTTCCAGATGAAGTTTCACACTGACTCATCCCAAAGCATCCCTACCCAGGCTCCATCTCATAAATTTCCAGATGAAGTTTTACACGGACTCATCCCAAAGCATCCCTACCCAGGTTCCTTCTCATACATTTCTAGATGCAGTTTTACACAGACTCATCCTAAAGCATCCCTACCCAGGCTCCTTCTCATATATTTCCAAATGAAATTTCACAGACTCGTTCTAAAGCAGCCCTACCCAGGCTCCTTCTCATAAATTTTCAGATGAAGTTTCACACGGAATCATCCCGAAGCATCCCTAATCAGGCTCCTTCTCATATGTTTCTAGATGAAGTTTCACACGGACTCATCCCGAAGCATCCCTACCCAGGCTCCTTCTCATATATATTTAGATGCAGCTTCACACGGGCTCATCCTGAAGTAATCTTACATGGGTTACTTCTAATTTATTTTCAAATGCAGCTTCACACGGACTCATCCTGAAGCAATCTTACACGAGTTCCTTCTAATGTATTTCCAAATGCAACTTCACACGGGCTCATCACGGGTTCCTACTAATACATTTCCAAACACGGCTTAACACGGGTCCATTCCAGCATATCATGCAGATTCAATCGACCAAATATTTATTCTGATACTTTTGTGACACCTGTTGTTTAGTATAAATCGATCAAAGATTTATTCTGATGCTTCTTCCAATCTCTATCAACAGTCACCTTGGATGACATCTATAACCCCATCTCCTATAACTCTTCATCACTTCTTAAAATGGCATATTTAAGCTCATTCCCGTCACAGTCAACTAACACATAGTCGAGTGCAAATTTCTGGGCACTTTAGTGTTCAATCATCTTCCACTTTCAAGTCACGAATGGCGGACTCGCCAATCTAACTCTTCAGGTTTAAGAAGATTGAACAGGGGAAGCTGTTGTACCCCAAAATTTTACCTCTCATTTTCTCAATACATTCTTCACAAGATCTTCAAAGGCTCAAGCTTGCACAGGGATTGATTAGGTCAAGCCATCCCCTCAACTCTGATGCGTCAAATTAGGGTTTGAGTTTTTACAAGGACAATTAGACTATTAATGCCTCAAAAGACTTTCATGGATCATTATGGACCTCCAAGAATACTCATGACGAGTTTCAAGCCCTGGATCACAAAATTGCTCAATCAGTCGATCAGATGACCTAATAACAACTATATTGATGAAAAAGTCAACTGTAGCCCCAAAAGTCAAACTTCGACTTTTTGGTCAAAATCAAGTTTCAAAAATCACATTTCATCAAGACATGTCAAAATATGAAGATTATTCATCAAGAAATCAAAAAAGTCAAATTTATCTTTGAAAAGTCAAAATTCTAAGACTTAGAAATTTTTCTAAGTGTTGGAAAGTTAACCTTTTTTCATGACTTTGTGCAAAATTTTCACCATGATGTAAGATGATTCAAGGAAAACTTACAACATGAAAGTTGTAGATCTCAATGAGATATAAAAAATTATAGGACAAAACTTTTTCTATAAATGCTTGAATTTTAAGTTATAAATTCATGAAGTCATGACATTTTCACCTAACACTTAGAGAAATTTTCAACAGATTTTGGTCAGGATTTTGTCCCAACTTCATGGCATTTTTTCACATAGTTCCAAGATGATTTTGTCAAAATGGTCAATATGAAAGTTATAGAGGATGTTTCGAGCTTTCCAAAACATCCAAGAGTATAAATTTATCATACTTGAGCTAGGAGATTCAAGGGCATGAAGTTGGGCATCCATTCTTGAATTGCAAGTCATTTTATTGAAGAACACATAACAAAACCCTTATGTTATGCTGCATAATCTTGTGTTGAAGGCCTTATTGCTTGCAAATCTCATTATAATTTAATTCTTACACCCACTCTTGTGCTATTACCCAAGTGTTTGAGCCATTGTCCAAAAGATCTTTCCATTTATGGCATAAAGTTACCATTGTTATTCTTGAAAAGTAAACTTTTTGGTACAAATTTGTCTTGAGCCCATACTTTGTTTGCTTCTGATTTTTTTCCACCATAAATCATGGAAAGTAGCCTCTCTAAACCAGCAACTTTGGTACTTCATCTTGGGACCATGACATAACTTGATATTTGCAATCCAACCTAGCCATAACTTCATAGTTTTGTAAACCAAATCAGCTTGTTCACAAACCTCTTGCCTATAAATAGAAGAAGCATTTGCAAGAGAAAGAAGTCAGAAAAAAATAGAGGGAAAAGTCATAAGTTTTGTTGATAAACCCTCAAAATTTCATATTCGCGAAAGCCATAACAATTCATAAAGCTTCCACTCTTGAGTTTTAAAGTCCAACCCTTTGAACCTCTCATACCTTGCAAAGCTCTGCCCAAACAAACTATCCAAACACTCCACATACATCATATAGGAGTTTGTTCAAACTCAAGAACAAGCTTCTGTAACACCTCTATTTTTCCAAGTTTAAGAACAGTCAAGGCAGCAACTCAAGCTCAAAGCATAAATTCCAGCTTCAAGGTATTTCTTCTTGACTTTAACGCTTCATTTCAAGCATCATTAATTATTCATCTTTGAAGATAAAATGTAGTAACCATTGCCTTTGAAGCTAATCTTTTGCTTGTCTTCCATCCTTGTCAATGTATGTTAAGAACTGACTTGTACAGACCATAAAACAATGTTGAAGTGAAAAAATTACAATATGAGTCAACACATACTTATATAAGTCGACAAATCTTAGTGGAAAAACAGGTTATGAATCGACATAAAGCCTTATGCGTCGACACATACTGCTATACAAGCCCAAAACAAAAGGAAAAAAGCGTGTATGAGTCAACACAAAGCACAAATGGGTCGACACATGCAAGGTATGAGTCGACACATAAAATTATGTATCGACTCATACTGAGTTGATTTGGTATTACAGGGGCAAGGAAAGGTTATGTGTCGATGCATATAAGCATGTTTCAACACATAATGTTAAAAAATTGATTTTTCCTCTCTTTTACACTATTTTTACATATTTCACATATTTTCTTCATAGCTATTCAATATGGTTATAATATTTAAGCTCCTATTTCATCTCCATTTGTAAATTATACCCCCATCCCCTAAACGATGTAATAGCGTAGGATTTTAATTTCCGCAAATTTATTGTTTTAATATAATTGTTGGTAATTAGAGTGTGTATGGCAAGATAAAATCAATCTTAGACAACCCTAATCCAAGACAAAACAATGCATGAAAAATAAACACTTGCACACTTTACACCTCTAGGGTTAACTCCACTTGTTTCCTTTAGAATAAATGGTTATGTTATGCATGTGAGACGCCTTAGCAAAAAAAAAAAACAAGATCATAGTCCCTCGATGACGCTTCTAATGTTGCCTTATAAATGATCTTAAACCCTTAAGAAAAAAAGCTAAGGTATCTCATAACATTGTATTTTATGACTATACGATGAACCGCGCTTGTCCCTTTACATCCAAAGATAGGATTACTTACCAATAAATGGTAAGATAGCAATGTCAAAGGAAGAGAGAAATGAACAAAAAACTTTTTAGTAGGTAGGACGTTCTTAATTGCTTGCTCACAATCTATATTCAATACAAACATCTTTTCAAATACACCAAACACTTTCAAAAAACATGAAATATTTTCAAAAAGTCCAACACTTTGTATGCATTTTTATCGAGACGAGAATCATTACAAAGTTTTCCTAAACGAAGGCGCTTTTCAAAGATACTTTCAAAAACCATCACAAACACATTTCAAACAAAGAAAATTCAAAAGTGAGCTAGCAAGCAACTAAGAGCCCATAGGTAACTATGGATGAAAAGGGTGCTAACACCTTCCCTTTTTATAACCTACCCCCCGAACTCAAGAAAATATCTCAAAGATCTTTCCTGTTCTTTTCACCCCTTCCTTATTGGATAAAAGAAAATTCGGTGGTGACTCTTGTTGTCTATAACAATTGCGATAAAATGCAAAACAACCAAGTCAGTTCTCCCAACGTATTATATTATGCAAATATGACCAAGCAGGTGGTTGTGCGGTTTATTAAGAACCATATTATATGTCGATATGGTATATTAAGCAAGATTATCACTAATAATGGCTCGAATTTGAACAATAAGGTGATGAAAGAGCTTTGTGAAGAATTTAAGATTGTTCATCACAACTCTTCTCCTTACAGGTCTAAGATGAATGGGAATGTTGAAGTTGCTAATAAGAACATTAAGAAGATCATTCAAAACATGGTTGTTACATATAAGGATTGACATGAGATGCTCCCTTTTGCTTTGTAGGGCTATCGTACATCCGTTCGCACTTTATTAGGGGCAACCCTTTTCCTATTATTTATAGTATGGAAGTAGTGCTCCGCGTCGAGAATGAGGTTCCCTCTTTGCGTGTGATAATGGAAACCAAATTGTCAGAGATTGAATGAGTCCATAACAGGTTTGACCAGTTGAATTTGATTGAAGAAAAGAGAATGACTACCTTGTGTCATGGTCAGTTATACCACAAAATAATGAAAAAAGCTTTTAATAAGAAAGTCATACCTCATGAATTCAGATAAGTCAAGCTCGTGTTCAGAAATATCATATCTTTTAACGTTGATTCTAGGGGTAAATGGACTCCCAAAAGGGTGGCTTAGGCAAAAATGAGCTTCTCGGTGGGCTGAAAACCCGAAAGGGCGGTCCAGGAAAAAGTTAGAGACATAAACAAAATAAATCATCCCGATAGATTGAAAATCCTCCAGGGAAATCCAATCAAAAGTTAGAGACATAAATAGAATAAATCATATCAATAGATTAAAAATCCTCCAGGGAAATCTAGGCAAAAGTTAGGGATTTTTAGCAACTAACTGCATCAGACAAAACTTGATCGTTAAAGCAACAATCTTCTTGGATGCTCATTGCTCTTCACTTGAAGCTTAAGCACATGAGTTCAAAGTTATTATGGGAAATAGTGATCATTTTATTTTATTGTATCTTTTTCATGTATTTAACATTTTCCAAACTTTGTAATTATCTATGGAGTCATGCCATTTGCGGACTACCATTTTATTAATAAATTTTGAGCCTTTATCCAATTCTTTCCAATTCTTATTTTATTCCGCTTACAAAAATTTCATTTATTATTGCTAGTAAATTTTATAACAAAAAGACTTAAATAATAAGAACAAGTTTTTGAAAAAAATTGCAAAAAATACTTTTACTTCGATTTTGTGAATTAAAGGAATAAAATCAGTTGTTCCGAGGATGGACGGACTCCGAGGTTCGAGATTTTCGTCAAGGAGCCTCCTCTGGTTACTCTCGCAAATGTGTGCATGGTTTCCCCTACAGTTTTCAATCACGTAGTGGAGGTCCCCCCAAATTGTTATTTGGTGTTGGGCTTATAGTCCTGTATTCCCCAATTAAGTCTTGGTTCAGATTTCTCCAGTTGAGTGTGATTCTTTTCCCAGCCAGGTGGTGATTAAGCTGTGTATTTTTACCATTTCTTGTTATAACATCGTTGCTTTTGTGTGCTTCCCAAGTAGTGGGTTAAAAGAAGTAAATTTTCTAAGAAGTATCGAGACAATTTTGGAAAGATTTTTAAGGTGTATCAAATCAAGATCCAATTCATTGATGAGAGAAGATTGAGATCAGTTATCAACCCTAATCCCTTCCTTGATACATATAGAAGGGAGGCAGACCTAAAAGAGAGGTTAGAAGCAGCCGCAGCATCAAGAACACAAACTTGAAAAATCAAGAAAAAGTGCAAACTCGAGTGTTCCAGGCATCCTCAAGGCATCCGAGCTATCTCAATCACTTCCTGAGACTCCCAGCAAGCGAAAGCAATCGAAATCAAGCATTTTTAAGCCCTATATTACGCTGTAAGTCAGTCACGATACCTAACTTTTCTTGAAATCGAATTCCATGATTTAGGCATTGATAGCATGAACTAATGGTATATTCATGATCCTTAAGACATACGCAAGATTTCTATGTTGTTTAATTTCATTTATATAGCCTGTATTGGAATGTGCCATTGTTAGGGTTTCAAAGCTCGCTTTGGGGTTTTTGAATCTAGGCAAAATTGGGCCATGAAAGGGCCGTCAATAAACTCAGCAGGTCCAGACGAATCTAACCATGGCTTTGGTTTCTATTTATCATGTTTGTATTTGATTTTAAGAATGGCAGGGGCTATAGCGACGGACAAATGTACGTAGGTAAAAGCGTTCCACTTTTACCAACGGAACAAGGTCAGGGATGGCCTGCGTGTCACATTCCTATTGGAGCATTCAAACTCTGGCGCGCGTTTTTTTGACATCCTCCACTAATTCTTGTTTTTATATATTATTATTATTATTATTATTCATTATTTGTACAAACGAACACAAGTGGTGCAGTGGTGAGCGTAGCGTGGAAATTGCTTCAGGACCTGGGTTTGAATCCCAGGTCCCCCAAATATTTCATGTATTTTTTATTTTCAGAATTAGATGCGCACCAAGAACCAAGGTCCATCATGTGACCTCACAATCCAGCTTGCCAAGTGTCCTAAGGCCATACCCAAGGGCCATCATTGGAAGAACACCATGAGGCTCAGTCAATGCATTGCATGGGATCACAGAAAGTCAAAACGGACCTCCTTTGTTTTGGGCCAAGGCTTACTATTTGCACCCCCTTCAGATTTCTTCTCAGGCCTAATCTCTTTCTCTACTTTTTTTTTAATTATATTTATTTCATTTAATTTAATTTACTTATTTACTAACTAATCAAATTATTTTCTTTTTATCAAAAAAAGCACAAAAATATTATTTTTCATAAATTAGGTCTAGATTTTATTTTTATTAAAAAAATTAATTAATTAAATTAGGTTTGTTAATTTAGAAAACTCTAATTTATTTTGTAAATAAATTAAAAATAATTAGAATAATTAGGTTTTTATTCCAAATTTAATTTTTCTTTCTTTTCTTAAAAATAACAAAAAACCAAAAATAGGCTATGTAATTATTTTTATTAATCACTAATTAATTGTATATTTAATTTAAAAACCTAAATTCTTTTCTTAAAAAATATTTAAAAAACAACAAAAACATTTTCTCTTTTCATTAGGATAGAAGGGTCAAAACCCTAATTTCTCCTCGATCTTAATTCTTCTCGTGCGCTTTATCTTTATTTATCATATTTATGTAACTGCCTACAGTTTGTAACAATTTAATTAGGAAGTTTATTTCCATTTATCGCTTTATTTTCTAAAGGGTTTGTTTTTGGCTATGTAAATACCCGAAGCCTTGTAATAGCGTAGTTTAATTTCCGCATTTTAAATTCCACAAATTATTAACTGTTAGATGTATGATAATAGGATGCATGACAAGAATGTATGATTAATTTTAAAACAGTTAGATAACCCTAAATGTGCAAAGATAAATAATCTGAAATTGAATCACTCGCACATGCGCACTCTTAGGGTACACTCCCACTTGGTTGCCTTCGGTAAACGGTCATTGAGTATAGGATGCTTTAGTGGTTGTCCTTTTGTCCAAAGATCAAATTTGCCTCAGAAAGTTTGCCTCGGATATTGTTGCCTCGGACAAATGATCTAAGACATTAGGGTTATCACTAAGACGTCCTAACATTGCTTTAGTGATGGTACGTCCCTTTCGAATTGACCCTCAAAACTCCAACGACAGTGCTACCTACTCACTAATAGTGGGATAGCATTGTCTAAAGGAAACAAGCATAGAACGATTCTTTTTTCGAGTAGGTAGATTAGTTCTTAAGTACTTGCTCAATCCAAAACAAAAATTTTCACACTTACCCTCCTTTGCAAACAAAGTTTTCAAAAACACTTCATTACACTCTTGAAGACAGAAGCAAGAGTTAAATCGAAGTCAAAACAAAAACTTTTCAAAGCACACAAACACAAAGAAAACAATTTTGAAAATGATGAGCAAGTACCTAAGAGCCCGTAGATAACTACGGATAGAAAGGGTGCTAATACCTTCCCTTTCTATAATCTACCCCCCGTACTCAGAAATATCTCGAAAAAGGAATTTTTCTGTGCTTTTTTCCTTTCCTTGTTGGATAAAATAAAAGTCGGTGGGGACTCTTGCTTACCGCGACATTTTGCGAACACAAACGCAAAACGCAAACCAGCAATTTCCTTTAAAAGAGGGAAACCACGTCCCGGTTCTGGCTACCGTATCACAGAACTGGCGACTCTGCTGGGGAGTTATAGGTGGGGTGTACCTTAGGAATAGTTCATTATATTGTTTTCAATTGTTTGATTTGTTTGCTTTATCTTTGTGGGTTTTGTTTCAGAGTTATTATAGATCCTAACCTGGATCTGGGGACACCTTTTAGGTAAGTAGCAATAGACTGTGAGGGAACTGTACAGCATAGAGCGATACGGTTGAAGCAGTAGCTACGTTGGTGTGACACATTAGTTGGTACCGATATCCCTTGTGGAGGAACAAGGAGAGTATGGGGCTGCTAATGGGTCATTAAGCATCAACTTACCTTAGAACCTATAATTGACCAACTTGGCCATAGAAAGTAGCAGTATGCTACACTCATTTAGACCATACTCTCGCGATGATTCCGGCTGCAAGAAAAGATTGCTAAATTAGAATTATGACCGATGGAGGATGGTCAGTGATATTGAGAACTTCTAGAACCCGGTTACTATTACTAAGACAGGTTGAACCAACTAAACTGAAAGAGGGTAATACCTAAACTCCATGCCAACCTGAAATTTAAGGGCTACTGTGTGACTTGTTTGCCTTACCATGCTTGCTATCTGTGATACCTGTGGTGTGTTTTTATCATGACATCATGCATCATGACATCACATACATATTTCATTAGACTAACCATTTCAAAGACCGAGGGGATTCATCTTTGTTCTGTTTTACAGATCATGGCATCTATGCGCAAAAATACCATTCAGATCAGCTTCGTGCAGATACCTGCTCAGCTTAGAGAGTTGGTTTTAAAGGTTCCTGATACTTCTCCCTTTGTTAGAAGACATGGTCATCTCCTCAGCCTGGTCACTTCAAAGTTGGATGAGCAAATGATGAGCGTGTTGTTCCAGTTCTTTAACCCATTGCATCACTGTTTCACCTTCCCGAACTATCAGCTAGTCCCTACTTTGGAGGAGTTTTCTGATTTACTTGGCATATCTATTCTAGAGAAGATACCCTTTACAGGTTTGGAGATAACTCCTAGGCCAGAGGATATTGCTTCAACCCTCCATCTAACAATGGCTGATGTAGTATCTAACTGGGACATTCAGAGTGGGATTAAAGGCTTCCTGGCTAAGTTCCTGATTGATTAAGCTCAACATTTCTGGGGATAGTTTGGACTTTCAAGCATTTGAAGACATCCTGGCTCTCCTCAACTATGCCCTGGTTCTGTTCCCAAATTCAGATTCTTTTTTCGATGTGAATACGATCATGATCTTCATGTCTCGTAACCCAGTGCTTACTCTCTTAGCTGATATTCTGCATGCTCTTTATACCCGTACTTTTTGGAGAAGGGGAACTCTCATGTGTTGTACACCACTGCTGGCGAGGTGGTTTATTTCTCACCTCCCCAAATCTGTATTGAAAAATGAGGAAGGTATGGGTTGGGCTTATAGGATCATGTCCCTTGCTCATACGGACATCCTTTGGAGTACTAAAGATATAGAAAAAGTAGTTTTCATTGATCGGTGTGGGGAATACCCCAATGTTCCATTGATTGGAATTAGAGGAGGAATAACCTATAATCCTTGTTTGGCTTTACGACAGTTTGGACGAGCTCGAAGGGACGGTCCTCATGAGCTGCTGCTTCCATACATTGTCTTTAACTTCAAGGGGGGTGTTGAGGGACATCGCCGCAGATTTATACGAGCCTGGGATATGGTGAATAGGTCTGATCCACATGAGCTAGGAATGAAGACTTCTCTCCCAATGCAACCGTATCTCCAGTGGGTTCGAGCCCGTGCTTAAAAGCTAGGGATGCCATACGAATTTGTCTTGCCGGTGATTGTGGAGCATACTGATGAAGAAGGGGTTCCTTATATAATCCTCCATCCTCATATGCCTACTGATCTGGGGGCATTGAAGAGGTCTTGGATCCAGTTAAGGGAAGAACGGGATACCTACAGAGAGAAGTATCATGAGCAGGAACGAAAGATCCTGAAGCTTACAAGGCAGCTGGAGACTGAGAGGACAATCAACGATTATGTCTGCACGAAAGGAAAACGACCATGGGAGTTCTGATGTCTTTTATTGTTTCTAGTTTAGATTTTCTTTTTAGTATTTATTTTGTAACGCCTTAAAGGCATTTGTTAAACATTGTTTCAAGTTTTAATCTAATAAAAGTGTGTTTTATTTTGGTTTACAAATTTGAATCTCCCTAAGTCTTTGAAATCATTTCATACGCATTCCATTACCATGCACCTCATTACAGGTACCCTTACAGGTTTCTTATCTTCTTCGCTGTTTATTTCAGCACAACATGTCTTCTGAAACACCTACTGATCAAGCTATTAAGGCTCTTCAAGCTCAGAATGCCCAATATCAGGAAATGTTCCTGAATTTGGCCAAGAGTCAACAAGATCTGAAGACTCTTATCTTGAAGGACAAGAAGAAGAATGTGGTCCTCCTGAATATGGGTCACAGATTTGGGAACAGGTTGAGACAAGAAGCTGATTTATCTCACTCATCTGGACGGGGAGAGAATCAAGAAGAAAGGAAGGGTCCTAGCCATGTGGTTTCTGACAATGACACATACTTTGATGAAGACCAATATCCTCCTGCTGAGGATAGGTGTGATATGGTGGGAGAACTGACTTGGGATTTTGCGTTTGTTTTCGCACTTGTTCGGTTTAGTAAGAGTCGCCACCGACTTTTTATTTTATCCAAAGGAAAGGTCAAAAAGCACAGGAAAGACCTTTGAGATGTTTTCTTGGGTTCGGGGGATAAATTATGAAAAGGGAAGGTGCTAGCACCCTTTTCATCCATGGTTATCCATGGGCTCTTAGTTACTTGTTTTAGATCACTTGCCTTTGCTTTTCACTTGTTTGAAATGGTGCTTTGTGTGTGTGGTTTTGAAAATGTTTTGAAAAAGATGCCTTGTCTAGGAAACCTTTGTAATGATTCTTGTTTGAATATATACAAAGGTGTGTGTCTTCTTGAAAAGATATTCCAATGTTTTGAAAGTTGTTTTGAAATTGTTTTGAAGTTGTGTTGTGAAGTGTGTTTGAAAAATGGCAAGGATGTTTTACAAGATTTTTGATCAAGTAACTAAGAGTTGTCTATCCTAATTTACTCAAAGATCTTTCTTATGTTTTTAACCCTTTTAATAGTGTTATTTCACCATTGTATTTGGTGAACAACCTTGCGTTAGGATGTTTTGCGGGACAGGCGCGGGTCATCGTATACAATCATTGAAGGCAACTTGTGAGACGCTCTAGCAATTTTGTAAGGGACAAGATCGTTTTATCGAAGGCAACGTTGAGGGTCATCGAGGGACTACGATCTTTGTTTATCGAAGGGACATTTGCTAGAGTGTCTCATACTCGAGGGACATGATTGCATTTTCCGAGGCAACAAGCGAGGTTACCCTAGAGGTGCAAGTGTGAATTGTGTATTGATTTTCATGTATTTATCTTGTATTAGGTCATCTAGCGATTGATTTTGAATCTTCGCATACAAACCCTAATTACTATACAGTATATTGAAAGCGATAAATTGCGGGAATTTAAAGTCTAAACTATTACAAAACAGTATCCGGGGATGGGGGTACAAATGTTTACAAATGGGGATGAGTCTTATCAGAATAGTAATGTCCTAGTATATATTACAACCAAATTGAACTGTCGCATTCTCAATGTAAAATTATAACAAAGTATAAGATAACGAAAATCAAAGAAATATGAGATGCGTATATTTATTTACAAATGATCAAATGAGAATTTTAACTTAAAAAGATTAAGTATTTATTATTATTTTTGTATTTTGTTAATTATATAAACAAAGAGTTTTAAAGAAAAGAAAAAATTATTTAATTTAAAGTTTTATTATTTATGTATTTTTTGTTTTATTAAATGCAATATATATATTTAACAAAAGAAAAGAAGAATTATATTATAAAAAGATGAAAATAAAATGATAAAAAAAAGTGTTAGTTTTAAAAACATTAAAAAAAAAAAGAAAAGATAATGGGCCTAAACAAATGTTTTTTTTTGGATGGCCCAATATAAGGAAACTAAGAAGAAGAACAAATTGAAGAAAAAGGGGGGCGTGGCGCTGGAAATTGTTTGGGCTTAGGCAGAATGGGGCGCACGGGCCCAGTTGAAATGTTGTACAACATTTTTAGGGTTGTTTCAGAACTTAGGGTTTGGCAAGTTCGTTACAATGGCGTCGCTCCTCTCGTCTTCTTCGTTCTCTCTTCCTCGTTCTCAACCATGGACAATTGATTCCTTCACGTCCTAGCCGTCGGTATGTCGCCCCCTCTCTCTCTCTCGTCTTCACAACGGTCCATGCTGATTGTGCTTGAACGGTACGGATTTTATCTTGTTAGGTTTTTTTTTACAGCTTCAACGCTTGATTCTTGCATGTTTATTGTTTGCAATATTTAATCTTTGATGTTTTGGTGTGAGCTACAGTGAAGGTTTGAGAAAAAAAAGGGCCATACCTTTGGCGTTCTTCTGGGTTGAAAACGGAAGAAGAGAGAGAGGCGTGAGACCGGTGACACTCCGTGGTGGCTAGGCGGAGGGAAGGGGATGACGCGTATCTGGTATTTCTATATTTTCTTTCCTCTTTGAAGGTTTGATGATGATCGTGTTTCTGAAAACTGTATGCTTCTGAGTTGAACTTTCATTGATGTTTGATGATGATTTCGTTTCTGAAAACTGTATTGCTCTTTTCTTCACTTCTGGACTTCTTCCTCTTCTTTGAGTGTTGAGTATTTGGTATCAATGATGATGACGTTCTGAGATTTACTTTTTTTATGTGTTTTTGTTGGCTTGAGTTGATGATGATTGATATATTCTGAAACCTTTTGTTTTATTTCTAAAACTCTTCCCTTCCTTGGGCGTTGGATATTAGATGATGAGATTGTGATGAATCTGAAAATTATTGTGTTTTGGTCTTGTTGATTACTGATTATTTGATGATAAAACTACCTTCTGAGAACTTCTCTTCTTTTGCTATGTTAATGATGAGGGTGCTCATGTTTGAACTGTTTTTGATGGTTGATGAGGCTAGGCTGTGTTTGTAGTTTAGGCAGCTTTTGGCTCTTTGAACTGTCCCTTACAGTTTTGGTTGTGTAGTTGGACAGGTTTGTGAGTTTTTTGAGTAAAGCTTTGAACTTGTTGGGTTTTTTGATTTAGAATCAGGCTAGTTTCTGTACCTACAGGTTTTCCATCTGCTGAGTTTTGGGAAGGCAGGCTTAAGTGATTTGTTGTTTGTTGTTTAAACTGGTTTTTGCAGTTTTGTGCAGTTTGAGCAGGTTGGAGTTGCAGTTATGCAGGCTACAAGTTTGCTTGTTGAAGGCAGGCTTGTGTGATTCTTAAACTTGCAGTTTTACAGGTTTGCTCGTATTTCTGTTTTGGAGGCAGTTTTGCAGGTTTGAATAGGTTTGAGGTTTGCTTGTTATGTAGGCTCCAGGTTTTGCTTGTTGAAGGCAGGCTTGGTAACTTGCAGTGTTTTAGTTTTACAAGTTTGTTGTTTTAGCTTTTGGGAAGTCAGGCTTGGGCTTGTTGGCTTGAGAAGAAGTCTTACAGGTTATGCTTGCTTTTGGTATGCAGGTTCAGTTTTGTAATGCAGGGCTATGCAGTTTTCTTAAGCTTGCAGTTTTGGCTCTATCTCTCTTCCTCCTGGACTGTTTACAGTCTTGTCCTCTTTATTTGCTTTCTCACTGCCTTTTACAGTCTGCCAAAACTGCAAACCTTTTTCTGGTTCTCTCTTTCTCTCTCCATAAAAGCATTTTAAATTGCTTATTATCTTTTTTTCTGAAAAGCTTTGTTGGCCAGAAAATGATGATAAGTTTGACAAGCCTGCTTGCTTGTAACTTGGTCCTTCTCCTGCATTGTTGTACTTGTTTCCATATTTCCTGCATTGTACTTTCTTGGACAGCTTTGTGTACTTTGACAGCTTTGTGTACTTTGACAGCTTTGCAACTTGGTTTGACATTTTTGCAACTTAGTTTGCTTTTGGTTGACTAATGCAGTTTGTTGTTCAGTTTGCTTTGCCTTGCTGCCTTGTATCTTTGCATTTTGAATTAATTGTATGCTTGCAAATTATTTTTACTTTCCTCTTTGTGAACCAAGAAGAGAAATCTTTTTGTGATTTGCAAAGAGAATAAGTAAAACATGATGAATCCAATAATAATCTGATTCCGGCCAACAAGCTTTAATGATGACTTTTTATTTATCTGCTTGAAAATGCTTTTCAGTTAATTGTACTAATTTCCTTTTTCTTCTGTCTTTTGCAGGTAGGTACCAGTTGAATAATGGAAGAAGCAGTTGAAGGTCAAAGATTTCAAGAGATTTAGGCCTTAGATTTATTTTATTTTATTTTCATTTATTGTAATAAATATTATTGTAAACACTGTAAATTGTAAATTTACAATATTCAAATAAAATTTGTAACGACATTTGAAAGAAATAAAAAAGTCTTTGTCAAGTATCAATTTTCTACTGTCAAATATTCCATCCTTGTACTGTCTATTTAATTATTTAAGTCTCTTAAATTAAAACAACTGGAAATACATCCCAATAACTTTAATCCAGATGAAATAAATAATCAACAAACTTTGCCTTCTCGCAATCTCGCATTAATCACAATATGCCTGGTACTCCAATTAACCATGCTTTGTACAGTTAAACAAACCAGCATTCCATACACTTTTCACTCCACTGATCAAACCAATGCCTCAAAGCTCCAAACAAAAGTCTCAGCTCCTATCCCAGATATTTAGGTTTTGAGAAACAATCAGTAATCTTGAACAAGCGTAAAATAAAGTAATCAGTCAATTGAAATACTGTGGATTCAATCTCTTCTGAGAAATGCGAGCGCAAACCCTAATTCTGGATTAACTGTCAATGAAAAGTCTGTTTGATTAATTCTTGAGCCAATCTCAACCCAATCAGTGGAAACCCTAATTATGGACTTGTTGATAAAGAAAAGTCTGTTCGACCGATTCTTGAGCCAATTTAAAAAATCAGGGAAAACCCTGAAGTTGTGGTTTCTTGTGAAAAAGGGAGGGCAAATTTTGGGGTACAACAGTTGCCCCTGTTCAATCTTCTTGAACCTGAAGAGTTAGATTGGCAATTTTGTCGTTCGCGACTTGAAGGTAAAAAATGATTGGACACTAGAGTGCCCAAAAATTTGCACTCGTCAAAGCATAGTTGAGGGAATGGGCTTAAAGATGCCATTTGGAGATGTGACAGAATCTTTTCGGAGATGGGCTTAAAGATACCATCCAAGAATGTGACAGAATCTTGTCGGAGATGGGCTTAAAGATGCCATCCAAAAATGTTTGTTGAGTTGTATGTTATAGGTGAAAGAATGAGTATCAGAAAAGTATCTGTGTTTGGAACATCTTTGAGTTGGGGGTCTGAATAAGAAATAGATTGACATCCATGTTGGGAAGCATCCGTAAACTGTTTTCAAAAGTTGAATCTGAACAAGCGATATATTAACATCCGTGTTTGGAGAATCCGTAAACTGTTTTCAGAAGTTGAATCTGAACAAGCGATAGATTAACATCCGTGTTTGGAGAATCCGTAAACTGTTTTCAGAAGTCTTGAAGTTGAATAAGCAATAGATTAGCATCCATGTTGGGAAGCATCCGTAAACTGTTTTCAAAAGTTGAGGTCTGTATGAGTAGCAGAATGACTTCCATGTTTGGAGTATATCTGAGACTATAACTGGGATCTGAATAAGTGACAAAATGACTTCCATGGCTGGAGTATATCTGAGACTGTAACTGGAGTTGAGATCTGTATGAGTAGCAGAATGACTTCCGTGTCTGGAGTATATCTGAGACTATAACTGGGATCTGAATAAGTGACAAAATGACTTTCGTGGCGAATGCACTGGGGAAAATCAAATTGCTGGTGCAAAGGCCAGAATGGCATCCTTGTTTGGAGCATATTTGAAGTTGAAGTTGATAGTTGAATCTGAATGAGAGATAGAATGGCCGCCGTATCTGGAGCATATCTAGTCTGTATCAGATTGCTGAAGTCTGAATGAGTAGTAGAATGACCGTCGTGTCTGGGGTATATATGTACTGTATTTGACTAATTGTTAACGATAGCCTTTTAATCTTATCCTGAAAAGGGTAAAATGTTAGCTGAAACATAAAGTCATGTTGCATGGTATGTATGACGTAATGAACTGTACTTCATCAATGTTTATGATATATGAATGTAATGGATGTGTATGTAAGCTGAGTAACTGTCTTGATGAGGAAGATAAATCCTGGATAGCCGGAGATAATAAAATCTCTGACCGCTGTCGGGGAAAATAAATCCTTGATTTTGACAAATCCCCTTGGCTGCTGCTGGGGATTGAAAATCCTTTGATCAATGAAAATGAGAAGTCTTGAGACCGCTGTTGGGGAAATCAGGAGTTTGGGTTGTATGCCAATCTACTGGGGATTCCTGCTTTGAGGAGATCTTCGCCGGGGAATATCTATAAAAAAAAAACTCTGTGAGGAATTGAGAATGAGAGTCTTCATTCTGCTTGGGGAATAAGAATTCTGTGGGGAATAGCCATACTATTGAAAAGTAGCTATCCTGTTGGAGAGTAAAAACTCAGGATTCTGGAAAAAGCTTATTCCTGTCTGGAAGAAGTTCAGGTTTAGGTTGTATGCCACTCTGAGAATGAGAATCTTCACTCTGTCGGGAATATCAGGAGGTTGGGTGTATGCCAATCTATTGGGGAGGCCAAAATGGGAATCTTCATTCAGGTCTTGGGTCAGAAAATTGGGTGTATACCAATCCATCGGGGAAGCCAAAATGAGAATCTTCATTCAGGTCTTGGGTCAGAAAATTGGGTGTATGCCAATCTGCTGGGGTTTTAAGGATGAGAATTTTCATTCTGTTAACGGTATCAGGAGCTTGGGAGTATACCAATCTTCTGAGGTTTTAAGGATGAGAATCTTCATTCTGTTAAGGGTCAGGAAGTTGGGAGTATACCAATCTTCTGAAGTTTCAAGGATGAGAATCTTCATTCTGTTAAGGGTCAGGAGGTTGGGAGTATACCAATCTTCTGAGGTTTTGAGGATGAGAATCTTCATTCTGTTAAGGGTCAGGAGCTTGGGAGTATACTAATCTTCTGAGGTTTTAAGGATGAGAATCTTCATTCTTGAGAGAAACAAATTTTTAGGAGCTTCAGTTGTCCGTTATTCTGTTGGTGGGTATCAGGAGCTTGGGTTGTATGCCAATCTCTTGAGGTTTCAAGGATGAGAATCTTCATTCTTGAGAGAAACAGATTTTTAGGAGTTTCAGTTGTCCGTTATTCTGTTGGTGGGTATCAAGAGCTTGGGTTGTATGCCAATCTCTTGAGGTTTCAAGGATGAGGATCTTTATTCTTGAGAGAAACATATTTTTAGGAGCTTCAGTTGTTCGTTATTCTGTTGGTGGTTGTAACTTCCAACAGGTGATGAAGGAATCTTTGATGACTGTAACTTCCAACAGGTGATGAAGGAAATTTTGATGACAACCGTAACTTCCAACAGGTGATGAAGGAAATTTTTAACGACCGTCAATTTGAAATGTAATTTGCTTTGGAGAACAAATCCTTGACAAATGTTGGGGAAATAAACCCATGACTGCTAGTCTGCTTAGAGAGGTGATAAACTTCTCGAGGACGCTTGAACTTCTTTTCAGAAAGATTTCGGAGGGGTTCATCACTTCCCCTAATATCAGATGCTTGTGGCACTGCCAGGAAACTTGGACTGTTCGTAACCCTTTGAAGAGATTGACGTTCAAATTCCCCAAGTGATGGTGAGGGAGACTTGCCCCAGGTTATCCTGCAATTGAGAGATTTCTTGAAATCTTGACTGGACTGCCCCAGGTTAATCTGCAATTGAGAGACTTCTTGAAATCTTGAATGGACTGCCCCAGGTTCACTGAACTTTGAAAGATTTGTTGAAATCTTGACTGGACTTCCCCAGGTTTACTGGACTTTGAAAGATTTGTTGAAATCTTGACTGGACTGCCCCAGGTTTACTGGACAATACCATACCAAGTCCCTTTTTTGTTGATAGGAGATTTTTGCCATGGGAGTGTCATCCCACTTGAAGTGATTTCATTCACCGAGAGAGCTTTCGTTTCTCCGAACATTCATTGTTGTGAATTTCTTCGATGTCAAACAAATAAACACGTGCAAACAACGATATTCAAATAATGCAAAGTTTAGGCTTGTCTCGAAGTTTTGAAAAATGCATTTTTTAGCAGAAAACTTTTTATAAGACAAATTTAACACAGGATTTAGAGCAGAGCCTTACAGGAGTCAGGATACCTTTTGTAACAGTATACTTTCGAACGAACCCATGCTTCAATTAGGACTTTTGAAGGGTTGTAATGTGGCTTGGTTCACGGTTTAAGAAACAAAGGATAAAGGCTCAAAGTATATTTGTACCCACCCGCTCTTCATGATGTTCTTCAATCCTAAACTCAGTTAATTATGCGTCGAACTCTATTTGAGTTTGGAACGACGTTTTGGTGATGGTTCACACAAGTTGAATTTATTGGAAGGCATTCATCATTTTTGCAACATTTTTCATGTTGTTGAGGATTTATAATGACCTCTTTCTTTTGATTTGTTATCCCTAATTTTTGCCATGATTGTTCCTATTTTCGAGATTACAGTCAGCGGGATGCCCCAGCTTTCTTAAGCCTCCTTTGTAGGTTTTGGCTCAATGGGCTTTTCTATTTTGAGAGGTAATGACTGCCTATGAGATAAGGAACCATCACTGTCTTTTGGTTCTAAAGGAATGTTTTTGATGTCGTTCGTTGTATTACGAACTGAGAGTTTGTGACTTTAATGCGCATCTTTTGAATTAACTGAGAGACTACCCTGCCCCAGGTTTTAATCAAAGGTTTCAATTTGTGTTTAAAACAGAAAACTTCTACTTCTTTGGCTCGAAGGGGTTGACTAGGGATCATCTTCCTTATAACTCCAATGTTTAGGATTTGAAAGAAACGTCTGTACATCGTCAGCAAGGTCTATCCAAAAGCATACTGTATAAGATTATGGTATTGTTTCGTCATCCTCCCTCTAAAGGCTTGTATATTTTGCAAGAGTTAAATGTAATAAAGAAAGTAGAAAGCATAGTTCAAGAATAGTGAAAAACGAATGGATGAATTCAAGACAAACATATGCAATGCATTAATGAAACAGAGTTTCACATCAACAGATAATTGTTTGAATAACAAAAGAAATTACAACTTGAAAATTCAAATGAAACAAAAGTATCTTAGTCCGAGCTTTGTCATTTCAGGTGGAGAACCCTCAGCGGAAGATTTTCATCTCGCCATCCGGCATGAATTCCAGCACTCCTTCGTCAATCAAGTCTTGGATCTTGTTTTTCAAAGCCCAACAGTCATCAGTGTCATGTCCAAGACTATGGGAGTGGTATACACAAAATGCGTCGGGGTGATAGCTAGGAGTAGAGGTATTGGGCTTCCGAATAGGATCCTTTAAAGCAAGCAGATTGACCTCCAACATTTCAGTATTAGAGATGATGGTATGTCAGTTTTAGAGAAATGTCTTCCAGACGTATTTTGCTTACGCCGATTACCCCGTTGACGCTGACGAGGTTGTCGTTGGGCTTGTGACCCTGAAGCAAGTTGGGGAGTCTTTCCCTTGTCTTCTTGTCTCAAAGGAGGTTTAATGATGACTTGATCTTCAACCCTAGTTGTTTTCCCCACTTGGTTATCTCGAAGCAGCTTGTTAACGAGAACTCTGAGCTCTTCTTGTCTTTGAGCCAGGTCTTGAATGAGATCCATCTGGACCACCAGTTATCCCATTATCTGTATCTTCATTGTTGCCAGCTCAATCTGTAGTTCTTCCAACTGATCATTCCTGACGCCGCCTGAATTTCCCAGGACCATGCCCCTTGTGAGGAGAGCTTTCACTTCTTCTTGCCCCTGGGACAGGTTCAAGAGCATTTCTTGAAGTTGAGCATTTTGAGCCTGGATATCTTCGACAGTCCTCTCTAGAGCCATCTCTACTAAAATAAACAGTAGGAGAATAAGGAAACCTGAAAAGGAAAACCTGTTATGATATAATGCATAATATGTGGATGCATATTTTCAAGGATCTCTCGGGGTAAACACAAAAAAACGTTAGAGGATGAACTTTGATCAGCATCTCTGACTGGAGAACTTTGTATAGGTGGATGTCTTTCCACGAGAATCAAGCTCACCATATCAAGTGGGTCATAGCCCCCGATTCAAGTTGTTGCACTTGATCTTTGACGGCGTTTGTTTAGAGGAAAACCCTCTTGCCTTTTGGTAGATGTCTGGTTAAACGTGACCCTGCATCACAAGACCCTCGAGATCCTTGAAATGGTTATTGAAAATGCTATGGTATGATGTTATGATGTTATGTACAGGTATACAAAAGTAAGCAAGTGTATATACAGACAATCACATTCACACAAAGCAGACAAGTCCTTAGGTTTAGGCTTGCATGGGGTTTGTAGGTAAGTACCCTCTTGAAGTTAGTTGGCTCAACATGTCCTAAAATAGAAACCGGGTTCTAAAGAGCTCAATATCAATGGATTATTTTATGTGTTCATTGTTTTGGTTTAGCCACTTAACTGGTGACCAAAATATTCCAAGAAAACAATCCTCAATGAGTGTAGTATCGAGTGTCTACCAACTTTGGACTGCACCAAAGTCGGTCACCTCACTACCCCTAAAAAGGCCAAGATGGTCAAGTAAGGATCTAAGAGTTTGTTAGTGCTTTATGACATCACTCAGCGGCTCCATTTTCTCTTTGATTAACTCAAAGGCTACCGGTACCCACAAATATGTCACACTAACGTAGCTACTGCTATAACCATGTCGGTATACCCCGCACAGTTCCCTCACAGTTTATTGCTACTTACCTAAAAGGTTCCCCTAAATCCGGGTGTAGGATTTAAAACAAACCCAAATAAGGAACCCAAAAAGTAAAGCAATCAAATCAATCAAGGTAAGCATGTAAAGGTGATCTAAAACCCTAAGGTAACCCCACTTTTAAAATTCTATCCCCAGCAGAGTCGCCAGTTCTGTGATACGGTGGGAGAACTGACTTGGGACTTTGCGTTTGTTTTCGCACTTGTTCGGTTTAGCAAGAGTCGCCACCGACTTTTTATTTTATCCAAAGGAAAGGTCAAAAAGCACAGGAAAGACCTTTGAGATGTTTTCTTGGGTTCGAGGGATAGATTATGAAAAGGGAAGGTGCTAGCACCATTTTCATCCATGGTTATCCATGGGCTCTTAGTTACTTGTTTTAGATCACTTGCCTTTGCTTTTCACTTGTTTGAAATGGTGCTTTGTGTGTGTGGTTTTGAAAATGTTTTGAAAAAGATGCCTTGTCTAGGCAACCTTTGTAATGATTCTTGTTTGAATATATACAAAGGTGTGTGTCTTCTTGAAAAGATATTCCAATGTTTTGAAAGTTGTTTTAAAATTGTTTTGAAGTTGTGTTATGAAGTGGGTTTGAAAAATGGCAAGGATGTTTTACAAGATTTTTGATCAAGTAACTAAGAGTTGTCTACCTTAATTTACTCAACGATCTTTCTTATGTTTTTAACCCTTTTAACAGTGTTATTTCACCATTGTATTTGGTAAACAACCTTGTGTTAGGATGTTTTGCGGGACAGGCGCGGGTCATCGTATACAATCATTGAAGGCAACTTGTGAGACGCTCTAGCAATTTTGTAAGGGACGAGATTGTTTTATCGAAGGCAACATCGAGGGTCATCGACGGACTACGATCTTTGTTTATCGAAGGGACATTTGCTAGAGTGTCTCATACTCGAGGGACATGATTGCATTTTCCGAGGCAACAAGCGAGGTTACCCTAGAGGTGAAAGTTTGAATTGTGTATTGATTTTCATGTATTTATCTTGTATTAGGTCATCTAGCGATTGATTTTGAATCTTCGCATACAAACCCTAATTACTATACAGTATATTGAAAGCGATAAATTGCGGGAATTTAAAGTCTAAACTATTACAAAACAGTATCCGGGGATGGGGGTACAAATGTTTACAAATGGGGATGAGTCTTATCAGAATAGTAATGTCCTAGTATATATTACAACCAAATTGAACTGTCGCATTCTCAATGTAAAATTATAACAAAGTATAAGATAACGAAAATCAAAGAAATATGAGATGCGTATATTTATTTACAAATGATCAAATGAGAATTTTAACTTAAAAAGATTAAGTATTTATTATTATTTTTGTATTTTGTTAATTATATAAACAAAGAGTTTTAAAGAAAATAAAAAATTATTTAAGTTAAAGTTTTATTATTTATGTATTTTTTGTTTTATTAAATGCAATAAATATTAAGGAGAAATATTTAATATATATATATATATATATATATATATATATATATATATATATATATATATATATATATATATATATATATATATATATATATATATATATATATATATATATATATATATATATATATATATATATATATATATATATATATATATATATATATATATATATATATATATATATATATATATATATATATATATATATATATATATATATATATATATATATATATATTTATTTATTTTTTTTAACACAAGAAAAGAAGAATTATATTATAAAAATATGAAAATAAAATGATAAAAAAAAGTGTTAGTTTTAAAAACATTAAAAAAAAAAAGATAATGGGCCTAAACAAATGTTTTTTTTGGATGGCCCAATATAAGGAAACTAAGAAGAAGAACAAATTGAAGAAAAAAGGGGGTGTGGCGCTAGAAATTGTTTGGGCTTAGGCAGAATGGGGCGCACGGGCCCAGTTGAAATGTTATACAACATTTTTAGGGTTGTTTCAGAACTTAGGGTTTGGCAAGTTCGTTACAACGGCGCCGCTCCTCTCGTCTTCTTCGTTCTCTATTCCTCGTTCTCAACCATGGACAACTGATTCCTTCACGCCCTAGCCGCAGATATGTCGCCCCCTCTCTCTCTCGTCTTCACAACGGTCCATGCTGATCGTGCTTGAACGGTACGAAGTTTATCTTGTTAGGTTTTTTTTACAGCTTCAACGCTTGATTCTTGCATGTTTATGGTTTGCAATATTTAATCTTTGATGTTTTGGTGTGAGCTACAATGAAGGTTTGAGAAAAAAATGGACCATACCTTTGGCGTTCTTCTGGGTTGAAAATGGAAGAAGAGAGAGAGGCGTGAGACCGGTGACACTCTGTGGTGGCTAGGCGGAGGGAAGGGGATGACGCGTATCTGGTATTTCTATATTTTCTTTCCTCTTTGAAGGTTTGATGATGATCGTGTTTCTAAAAACTGTATGCTTCTGAGTTGAACTTTCGTTGATGTTTGATGATGATTTCGTTTCTGAAAACTGTATTGCTCTTTTCTTCACTTCTGGACTTCTTCCTCTTCTTTGAGTGTTGGGTATTTGGTATCAATGATGATGACATTCTGAGACTTACTTTTTTTTATGTGTTTTTGTTGGCTTGAGTTGATGATGATTGATATATTCTGAAACCTTTTGTTTTATTTCTAAAACTATTCCCTTCCTTGGGCGTTGGATATTAGATGATGAGATTGTGATGATAAAACTACCTTCTGAGAACTTCTCTTCTTTTGCTATGTTAATGATTAGGGTGCTCATGTTTGAACTGTTTTTGATGGTTGATGAGGCTAGGCTGTGTTTGTAGTTTAGGCAGCTTTTGGCTCTTTGAACTGTCCCTTACAGTTTTGGTTGTGTAGTTGGACAGGTTTGTGAGTTTTTTGAGTAAAGCTTTGAACTTGTTGGGTTTTTTGATTTAGAAGCAGGCTGGTTTTTGTACCTACCGGTTTGCCATCTGCTGAGTTTTGGGAAGGCAGGCTTGAGTGATTTGTTGTTTGTTGTTTAAACTGGTTTTTGCAGTTTTGTGCAGTTTGAGCAGGTTGGAGTTGCAGTTATGCAGGCTACAGGTTTGCTTGTTGAAGGCAGGCTTGTGTGATTCTTAAACTTGCAGTTTTGCAGGTTTGCTCGTATTTTTGTTTTGGAGGCAGTTTTGCAGGTTTGAATAGGTTTGAGGTTTGCTTGTTATGCAGGCTCCAGGTTTTGCTTGTTGAAGGCAGGCTTGGTAACTTGCAGTGTTTTAGTTTTACAAGTTTGTTGTTTTAGCTTTTGGGAAGTCAGGCTTGGGCTTGTTGGCTTGAGAAGCAGTCTTGCAGGTTATGCTTGCTTCTGGTATGCAGGTTCAGTTTTGTAATGCAGGGCTATGCAGTTTTCTTAAGCTTGCAGTTTTGGCTCTATCTCTCTTCCTCCTGGACTGTTTACAGTCTTGTCCTCTTTATTTGCTTTCTCACTGCCTTTTACAGCCTGCCAAAACTGCAAACCTTTTTCTGGTTCTCTCTTTCTGTCTCCATAAAAGCATTTTAAATTGCTTATTATCTTTTTTCCTGAAAAGCTTTGTTGGCCAGAATATGATGATAAGTTTGACAAGCCTGCTTGCTTATAACTTGGTTCTTCTCCTGCATTGTTGTACTTGTTTCCATATTTCCTGCATTGTACTTTCTTAGACAGCTTTGTGTACTTTGACAGCTTTGTGTACTTTGACAGCTTTGCAACTAAGTTTGACATTTTTGCAACTTAGTTTGCTTTTGGTTGACTAATGCAGTTTGTTGTTCAGTTTGCTTTGCCTTGCTGCCTTGTATCTTTGCATTTTGAATTAATTGTATTCTTGCAAATTATTTTTACTTTCCTCTTTGTGAACCAAGAAGAGAAATCTTCTTGTGATTTGCAAAGAGAATAAGTAAAACATGATGAATCCAATAACAATCTGATTCCGACCAACAAGCTTTAATGATGACTTTTTATTTATCTGCTTGAAAATTCTTTTCAGTTAATTGTACTGATTTCCTTTTTCTTTTGTCCTTTGCAGGTAGGTACCAGTTGAATAATGGAAGAAGCAGTAGAAGGTCAAAGATTTCAAGAGATTTAGGCCTTAGATTTATTTTATTTTCTTTTCATTTATTGTAATAAATATTATTGTAAACACTGTAAATTGTAAATTTACAATATTCAAATAAAATTTGTAACAACATTTGAAAGAAATAAAAAAGTCTTTGTCAAGTATCAATTTTCTAGTGTCAAATATTCCATCCTTGTACTGTCTTGCTAAGTACGATGGGGTCTCCTGCCCAAAGTTACACCTCCGCTCGTATGTTAGAAAGATTCAACCGTATACTGCCGATAGGAACCTCTGGGTTCATTTCTTTCAAGATAGTCTGTTAGGGACTCAACTTGAATGGTTCTATCAACTGGAAGGAGCTAACGTCCGTAACTGGGAGGACCTTGCTGCTGCTTTTTACAAGCAATACCAGTATAATGCCGACCTTTCTCCCACGTGTACTCAACTTAAGGGTATGTCTATGGATGCAAGCGAAGGTTTCAAGGACTACGCTCAGAAGTGGAGAGATCTTGCTGGAAGAGTCCAACCCCCTCTGGCTGATAGGGAGTTGGTGGATATGTTTCTTGGGACTTTGTCTGGTCCGTACTTCAATCATTTGATCGGTAGTTCATCATCCAGGTTTACTGAATTGATTATGACTGGGGAAAGAGTTGAAGCTGGTATTAAAAGTGGAAAGATACAGAAAGGTGCTTCGTCAATTACAGAGAAGAAGCCTTTCAGAAAAGAAGCTAGTGCAGTTTACAGCTCGAGGAGACAAAACCGACCTGAGCGCCGCCAAGCGGTTAATGCGGTAGTAATATCAAGATTTGTTGTTGCTCCACAATGCAACAATCAGCAAAGAACGGAAAGACCACAAAGACAGTATACTCGGCTCAGTATGACTTTATCTCAAATTCTGCCGCAGTTATTGAAAACTGACTTGGTGATTCTGAAGGAGGCTCCAAAGAATCCTAGTACTACATCACCGTTGTATAATCCAAACGCCCGCTGTGCTTATCACTCCGATAGCCCGGGGCATGATACGAACAACTGTTGGGCTTTGAAGAATAAAGTGCAGGATCTGATTGAAGCTAAGGAGATTGAGTTTGAAGCGCCGGAAAAACCTAATGTCATAACGGCTCCTATGCCAAAACATGATGCGGGATTAAATGCAATTGAGGATGATGATAAAGAGTATGATATTGACAGCTGGATTTACCCCACTACCAACGATGGCTTGAGCAATTGGATGGCAAAGGATTCCATGCCCATTTCTTTTATTACACAGTAATAAGAATTTTGTTTTGAGTTTGTAACAAAAAAATTTAAAACTTTACGGCCCGGTGCCTTGCCCGAGACACCGTGGCTTTGTTTGAGGGCTTATTATTTGTCATTTCCATATATCATCAATAAAAGCATTGGACGTTTTCTTGCATTATGAATTTTGCGCTCCTTGTTTTTTCTTTTCTATCTTGCAAAATAGCTATTTGTCTTACACACACTCACATATACGGGTCTACATCCACTCTGGATCCCACTGATAACGACTCTGCTACTGCCAGTTATGACTTCGAAAGTCCGATCAACCAAGCCGAGGACGAAGGTGAGGATGATTGTGAAGTGCCTGGGAACTTGCTAGACTGTTACTTCAGGAAGAGAGGGCCATACAGTCGCATGAAGAGCCAGTGGAAATAGTAAATCTGGGTACGGAGGAAGACAAGAAAGAGGTCAAGATCGGTGCAAATTTGGAGCCTAGAGTCAAGCAACGGTTGATACAGATGTTGCATGATTATGTTGAGATCTTTGCCTGGTCTTATGAAGATATGCCTGGGTTGGATAGCGATATTGTGGTTCACCGCTTGCCAACTAAGGAAGACTGTCCTCCAGTGAAACAGAAAGTTCGCCGAATGCGCCCAGAGATGTCTGAGAAAATCAAGGTTGAGGTTATGAAACAGTTTAATGCCGGTTTTCTAGCAGTTACTTCTTACCCGCAGTGGGTTGCCAACGTGGTTCCAGTGCCAAAGAAGGATGGTAAGGTTCGAATGTGTGTTGACTATAGGGATCTGAACAGGGCAAGCCCCAAGGATGATTTCCCTCTGCCTCATATCGACGTTCTAGTTGACAACACTGCATAGTATAAGGTCTTCTCCTTTATGGATGGTTTCTCTGGTTACAATCAGATTAAGATGGCTCCCGAGGATATGGAAAAGACAACCTTTATTACGTAATGGGGTACCTTTTGCTACAAGGTCATGCCGTTTTGATTAAAGAATGCTGGGGCAACGTATCAGTGCGCCATGGTCGCTTTTTTCCACGACATGATTCATCATGAGATTAGGGTATACGTTGATGACATGATTGCAAGGTCCCAAACTGAAGAGGAACATCTTGACCATCTCCAGAAGTTATTTGACAGGTTGAAGTTGTACAGACTGAGGCTAAATCCGAACAAGTGCACCTTCGGAGTGAGGTCTGGTAAGCTGTTGGGTTTCGTCGTTAGCGATAAAGGTATTCAAGTAGACCCTACAAAGGTGAAAGCTATACAGGAAATGCCAGCTCCTCGAACTGAAAAATAAGTCAGAGGCTTTTTGGGATGTTTGAACTATATTGCCCGATTCTTTCGCACCTGACTGCTACTTGTGAGCCAATCTTCAAGTTGCTGAAGAAAGATCAAGTGGTAAGATGGAATGATGAATGTCAAGCCGCTTTCGAAAGGATAAAGGAATATCTCCAAGAGCCACCTATTCTGATGCCTCCAGTTGAAGGGAGACCTCTGATCTTATACTTGACAGTACTCGATAATTCAATGGGGTGCGTGCTGGGGCAGCATGACGAGTTTGGCCGAAAAGAGCATGCTATTTAATACCTTAGCAAAAAGTTTATCGACTGTGAGACCCGATACTCACTGCTTGAGAAAACTTGCTGCGCTTTGGCATGGGCTGCTCGCCGGTTGAGACAGTATATGCTGACTCACACTACTCTATTGATATCAAAGATGGATCCCATCAAGTATATTTTCGAAAAGCCTGCCTTGTCCGGAAGAATAGCAAGATGGCAGATGATCTAGACTGAGTATGACATCCAATACACGACTCAAAAAGCAATCAAGGGAAGTGTGTTGGCGGATCACTTGGCGCATCAGGCTGTAGATGACTACCAATCCATGAACTTCGAGTTTCCGGATGAGAACATCATGTTGGTGACTGACTGCGAAATACCTGGACCGGATGAAGGACTTGAGGAAGGATCCCGATGGTCTATGTATTTCTATGGAGCTTCAAACGCTTTGGGTAATGGAATTGGCACCATGATCATATCTCCTGAAGGCTGTCATACTCCATTCACCGCCCGATTATGTTTCAACTGCACCAACAATATGGTGGAGTATGAAGCATGCATCATGGGTCTTCGAGCAGCCATTGACCTAAGGATAAAGTTTATGAGTGTGTTCGGAGATTCTGCTCTCGTGATCAGTCAGATCAAGGGCGAGTGGGATACAAAGCACCCAAATCTTATTCCTTACAAGGAGTATGTATTGACTTTGCTTCCACACTTCGAGGAGATAACCTTTGAACACTTCCCTAGAGAGGAGAATCAGTTAGCGGACGCGCAAGCTACTATGTGTGATACGGTGGGAGAACTGACTTGAGGTTTTGCGTTTTGTATTCGTACTTGTTCGGTTTAGCAAGAGTCGCCACCGACTTTTTATTTTATCCTAAAGGAAAGGTTAAAAAGCACCGGAAAAAACCTTTTGAGATGTTTCGTGGGTTCGGGGGGTAGATTATGAAAAGGGAAGGTATTAGCACCCTTTTCATCCATGGTTATCCATGGGCTCTTAGTTACTTGTTTAGATCACTTGCCTTGCATTTTCAATTGTTTGAAATGGTGTTTTCAATTGTTTGAAATGGTGCTTTGTGTGTGGGTTTGAAAATGTTTTTGAAAAGAGGCCATTGTCATGGCAACCTTTGTAATGATCCATGTTTGAATGTATACAAAGGTGTATTTGTCTTTTGAAAAGTTTTCAATGTTTTTGAAAGTTGTTTTGAAAGTGTGTTGTGATGTGTGTTTTGAAAAATGGCAAGGATTGTTTTGCAAGTTGGATCAAGTAACTAAGAGTTGTCTACCCCTAAATTTACTCAAAGGTTTTTCTCATGTTTTAACCCTTTTAACAATTTTGTTCCACCATTGTATTTGGTGGGCAATCTTGCGTTAGGATGTTAACGGGACAGGCGCAGGTCATCGTATGGACCATGAATGCAATGGTGCCAAGTGTCTTTGGCAATTTGCTTGAAGGGACTATGATCATTTCGTTTAGGCAACTTTCGAAAGCGTCATCGAGGGACTTATGATCATTTTGAATTGTTTTGTTTTGCCAAAGAACTTAACGTGCAAGCATGGCCCATTTTGGAAGGCAACAAGCGGGATTACCCTAGGGGTGCAAGTGTGAATAGTGTATTGATTGTCATGCTTTTTTCTTTGTATTTAGGTTATCTAGCATTTGATTTTATTTACATACAAACCCTAGGTCTAAACATGGTATATTTGAAAGCGATAAATTGCGGGAATTTAAAGTCTACGCTATCACAAATAAGTATCCGGGAGTGGGGGTACAAATGTTTACAAATGGGGATGAGACTTAATAGGAGAGTAGTGTCCAAATAAATTTACAACCAAATCAAATCAATCGCAAGTGTAATATGTAGTGTATAGCAATGTATAAGAATAGAGTAATGTAAATGTATCAATGTATTTGTGTAAGTGTAGGTGATTTATTTACAAGTGCGAAAAATGTTAACTTAATGAAAAATTAAGTATTGTTTATTTATTTTGTATTTTTGTTAATATGTACAAAACTAAGGATTTAATCAGAGAAAAGAAAATGTTTTAAGAAATTAATGTTTTATGTATTTAAGTTTATATTTTTATGTACAAAGTTTAGATTAAACAAAAATGCTAAACTTGATAGAACTAAGTTTTTTTTAATTGTTCTAAAATAAAATATAAACTATTCTGGAAAATTTTGTATATGTGTAAAAAGGGTTAAAGTGTTTTTATTTACAAAAGAAACAATTTGTATTATAAGGAAAATAAGATAGTATTAGTATAAAAATTTAATGTAAAAAAATAGTATGTTAATTTGTTTAACAAAAAAAAAGATAGGATATGCTATATGTAAAAAAAAAGGGATTAGTTTAGAAATTAAATGGGCTAAGGGGAATTTGGCCCAAACTAAATAATCAAAATAATAAAAGGGGGGTGCCAATTCTGAAACGGGCTTAGGCATTGTAACGGGGCAAGGCCCAGATGGTTTGACACAAGTTTTGTTTGCAAGGGTTTCTTTGAGTTTGTTCATTTGGGATTAGGGTTTGGCAAGTTACACTTGAGCGGTGCCGTTCTTCCTTCGTCTTCCTTCGTCTGAGCCTTTTGAGCCAAAGCCTCTGAGTTTCTCTCCGTATCAGCTACTAGGCGCAGCTTCCACCTCTCTTCCCTCCATGGTTGGGCAACACAAAAACGAGAAAAAGGTAACGATTTCGCCCTCTTTCTTTATGTTTTAGGGTTTTAAATCTTGTATTTTACAAGCTCTAATTTCGTGTTCTGATTAAGTGTTGTTGTTGTTTCTGTGAAAGGAAAAAAGGGAAGGGATTTATACCTTTGGCTTTTGGAGATGGAGGCGAGGTGGACCGGAGGCGCCTAGGGTGGCCGGACGGAGGGATACGCGATGCTGTGAACCTTTGCTTCCTGGTATCTTTATCTTTGCCTTTTAGGTTTAATGATGAACACTGAAAACCTAGCTTTAATCACTTCTTTTCTTCTTCTGCTTCTTTGCCTCGCCTTTTGAATAGCTTGCTTGTATGCTCTGAGATGATGATGTTTGCTCTGAGTCCCTGTTTTTGTTGGTTACTCGATGATGAACTCTTTGAGTTCTGAGAGCTTGGGTGCTTGATTTGAGTTGCTGGATATGTTTACTGGTATTGATATGTTTAGTGATGAACACAGTTCTGAGGGTTGTTGGCTTTCGTTTCACTGCTTTTCCTCTCTTTCTGTTTGCCTTTGTATGCTTGATGATGAACTTTCCAGTTCTGAAAGCTTTAGGATTTGCTTGCCTATGATGAATCTGATTCTGAGGCTTTAGGGTTGTTTGGACATTTTGCTATTTGGATTGGTTTGTAAGCTTGTTTGAAGTTTAGGCTTTGAAAAGCTTGTAACGAGTTAGCAGGTTTGGTTGGAATTTTGTTATGTGTTGGTTCTGGGTTTTACAGGGCTTGAGGGTTCTGTTTTTTGTTTAGAGGCTTGAAGTTCTAGGCCTCAGTTTGTGGCTTAGGCTTGTGTTACAGACTGGCAGGTTTGTTGATGGCTTTGATGCTTTGAAACAGGTTTAGGCTTCTGTACAGGTTTCTGGTGTATGGCTTTTGACAGGTTGGGTTTGAAGCAGGTAAGGCTTTGGCTTGATGAAGGCTAAGGCTTAAGGCTTCTGGTTTTTGTGGAAGGCAGTTCTGATTAGAAATAGGTTATGGCTTTAGGTTGATGTTAATGCAGGATGATGGTTGCCTTGATACAGCTTTTTGTTTGAAGCTTCTGATTTGAAAGGTTTTACACAGTTTGGAGGCATGCCATTTCTATCACAGTTTGTGCTATATTTTTTGTTATGTAATATTCTGCCTCCCCTTTTCCATCTGTGTTGACTGTTTGTTTTATATATTTTTCTTCAAGCCTAAGCCTGCTGTAAGCCTTCTTCTTTTTTCTCTTTTTCTCTCTCCACACAAATTAAAGCATTTAATATTGCTTAAATTTGTCTTATGCTGAAAAAGTACTGGCCTGAAAATGATGAATTTGGATGTTGCTTGCATTGTTGGTTTACTCTGCATATTTCCTGCTTTCCTGCATACTTTGTGTACTTCTTGATATCTTTCTATATCTTTTGGACAGCTTTTGGATAGCCTTTTTGGTGGCTCTTGTACCTTTGACAGTTTGGATAGTTTGATATCTTTGGCTTAGTTTGAAATTGTGATTCAGTTAGGCTTTATGCAGTTCAGTTTGCCTTTGGACTTTGTAGTTTGTTTGGCAATTTTGAAATTATGCAGTAGGTTTGACAATTTGAATTTGTGCAATTGTAACTTTGTGCATTTCATGTTTTTGCAAGCACTTTCTATCCCTTTTTGTGAACCAAGAGCAATCTTGTGATTTGCAGAGAGGGGAACAATTGATTCCGGCCAGTTACTTTTAATGATGAGTCCCCTTTTTTATATGTCTGCTCTCTATTTATTTCATCTGCGTTTGACTTTTCCCTTCTTTCTTTGTTTTGCAGATAAAAATAAATGGAGCAAAAGAGCATCAGTAGAAGAATGAAGATTTAGGAATTTTTTAGGATAGAGTTTTATTTTCCTTTTAATTATTGTAACATTATTATTGTAAACAAAAATGTAAATAAATTTACAGTGTACAAATAATAATTGTAACAAATAATTAAAGATGAATAAAATCCTCTTTTGATCAGTTAATTCCTTTTATTTCTTTTCAATTGTTTATTTTAATTATTCGAGTTTCTTAAATTAAAACAATTGGAAGTAAATCCAATTATTCTGACTTAGAAAAAGAAATAATTAATAAACGTCCGGCATTCCGAATTAAACATAACAATGCACAGTCAATCACAACAAATGCCCAAATGTCCTTTCCTTTTACTGATTAAATCCAACATTGCAAACTCAAATCAAATGCCTCATCTCATCTCCCAGAGTAACTTGAAAAGCACTGTAGAATTAATTCTTCCTGAGGATGTGCGCACAAACCCTAGTTCTTGGTTAAATGTCAAAGAAGCGTCCGCCTAATCAAAACCTGAGCCAACTCAACCAAACCTTAGCAATCTGCTTGAACTGCTTTAAAATCAATGAAAACCCTAAATTTTGTCTGACTGACGAGAAAAGTCTGTTTGACCGATTCTTGAGCCAGTCTGAAAAATCAGGAAAAGCCTGAAGCTGTGATTTCTTGTGGAAAAATAGGAGGGCAAATTTTGGGGTACAACAGTTGCCCCTGTTCAATCTTCTTGAACCTGAAGAGTTAGATTGGCAAGTTTGCCTTTCGCGACTCGAGGGTAAAAGGAGATTGGACACTAGAGTGCCCAAAAAATTTGCACTCGGTGATGTGATGGTAGAGGGAATGGGCTTAAAGATGCCATTTGAAGGTGATTGTTGAACTGTATGTCATTGGTGAGTGGACGAGTATCAGAAAGGTATCCATGTTTTGGAACATCTCTGAACTGGGGGTCTGAATAAGCAATAGATTGACATCCATGTTTGGAGAATCCGTAAACTGTTTTCAGAAGTCTGGAAATTGAATAAGCAATAGAGCAACATCCGTTGTTGGGAAGCGTCCATAAACTGTTTTCAAAAGTTGAGAAGAATCTTGAACAAGCGATAGGTTAACATCCGTTACTGGAGAACCCGTGAACTGTTTTCAGAAGTCTTGAAGTTGAATAAGCAATAGAGCAGCATTCGTTGTTGGGAAGCATCCGTAAACTGTTTTCAGAAGTCTTGAAGTGGAGAAGGAACCGGTGTAGGGTTTCCTGATGATGAGTCCGTGTAAAACTGCATCTTGATGAATCTGGAATAAGTATCAGAATGTCGCCGTGTCTGGGTCACATCTGAACTATCTCTGGGTGAAGCTGGAATAAGTATCAGAATGTCTCCATGTCTGGGTCACATATGAACTATCTCTGGATGAATCTGGAATAAGTATCAGAATGTCGCCATGTCTGAGTCACATCTGAACTATTTCTAGAAAGAATCTCGGAAGATGATGATCTTTGTCTGTCGACTGATCTTACCTGAAAAGGTAAAGAGTTAGTTGTATGCAATGTCATGATTCATGATGCAATGTATGTTATCAATGTTTATGATATGAATGTGATGAATGCGCATGTAAGCTGATGAGCTATCTTGCTGAAGATAGATGAATCCTGGATGTCAGGAGACAAAGGAATCTTAACTGCTGCCGGGGAAAATAATTCCTTGACTGCTGATGGGGAGGGAAAGAATCTTCTGATTGCTGAAAATGAGAAGTCCTGGGACCACTGTTGGGGAATCAGAAGCTTGGGTTGTATGCCAGTCTACTGGGGATTCCTGTCTTGAGAAGATCTTCACTGAGGAATATTCTAATATCCTGTGAGGAAATGAGAATGAGAGTCTTCACTCTGCTTAGGGATTAATAGTTGGAAGTTTTAGCTCCGCTGGGGATTGACAGTTTTGGCTCCACTGGGGATTTTGAATCTTGACTCTGAGGGGAATTAGATTCTGTAAGGCTCTCTGGTTGGGGATTACAAGAATCTTTTGATTGCTGCAGGTACTGATGTCGGGAATGGGCTTACAGATGCCATTTGGAGATAGGATGGATAGTTACTTGAGATGTGTTGAATTGTAAATTGAAAGAAGGAACCTGTGTAGGGTTTCCTGATGATGAGTCCGTGTAAAACTGCATCTGAATTCGAGAAGGAACCGATGTAGGGTTGCTTCATGATGAGTTTGTGTAAAACTGCATCTTGGATTTGAGAAGGAACCGGTGTAGGGTTTCCTGCTGATGAGTCCGTGTAAAACTGCATCTTGGATTTGAGATCTGTATGAGTAGCAGAATGACTTCCGTGTCTGGAGTGTATCTGAAACTGTAACTAGGATCTGAATGAGTGACAGAATGGCTACCGTGTCTGAGCGTATCTGAAACTGTATCTTGGAGTTGAGATTTGTATGAGTAGCAGAATGACTTCCGTGTCTGGAGTGTATCTGAAACTGTAACTAGGATCTGAATGAGTGACAGAATGGCTACCGTGTCTGGAGCGTATCTGAAACTATATCTTGGAGTTGAGATCTGTATGAGTAGCAGAATGACTTCCGTGTCTGGAGTGTATCTGAAATTGTAACTAGGATCTGAATGAGTGACAAAATGGCTACCGTGTCTGGAGCGTATCCGAAACTATATCTTGGAGTTGAGATCTATATGAGTAGCAGAATGACTTCCGTGTCTGGAGTGTATCTAAAACTGTAACTAGGATCTGAATGAGTGACAGAATGGCTACCGTGTCTGGAGCGTATCTGAAACTGTATCTTGGAGTTGAGATCTGTATGAGTAGCAGAATGACTTCCGTGTCTGGAGTGTATCTAAAACTGTAACTAGGATCTGAATGAGTGACATAACGGCTACCGTGTCTGGAGCGTATCTGAAACTGTATCTTGGAGTTGAGATCTGTATGAGTAGCAAAATGACTTCCGTGTCTGGAGTGTATCTGAAACTGTAACTAGGATCTGAATGAGTGACATAATGGCTACCGTGTCTGGAGTGTATCTGAAACTGTATCTTCCAACAGGTGATGAAGGAATTTGTGATGTTGATCGTAACTTTCAGCAGGTGATGAAGGAAATTTTGAACGAACTTGAATTCCAGCAGGTGATGAAGGAATTTTTGAACGTCCTTGAATTCCAGCAGGTGATGAAGGAAGTTTTGAACACTTTTGACATTCGAATGCCCCAAGTGATGATGAAGGAGTCTCTTCAGGTTACTCTGCAAATTGAGAGATTTCTTGAAATCTTGACTGGACTGCCCCAGGTTAACAGAACTTTGAAAGATCTGTTGAAACCTTGACTGGACTACCCCAGGTTAATTGGATAGTGACATGTCATGCCCCTGGTTGATAGGAGATTTGTTAATGGAAGTGTCATCTTTTTGAAATGATTTTTGTTCACTGAGAGAGTTTTCGTTCCTCCGAACATTCGCTGTATGAATTTCTTCGCTGCCAAACAAATAGTCAAATGCAAACAGTGATATTCAAGCAATGCAAAGTTTATGTTTGTCTCGAAGTTTTGAAAAATGCGTTTTTTAGCAGAAAAATTTTCATAAGACAAAATCAACACAAGATTTTAGAGCAAAGCCTTACAGGAGTCAGGATACCTTTTGTAACAGTAAGCTTTCGAACTAACCCATGCTTCAATTAGGACTTTTGAAGGGTTGTAACGTGGCTTGGTTCACGGTCTAAGAAACAAAGGATAAAGGCTCAAGGCATATTTGTACCCACCCGCTCTTCGTGATGTTCTTCAATCCTAAGCTCAGTTAATTGTGCGTCGCACTCTGTTCGAGTTTGGAACGACTTTTGGGTGATGGTTCACCAATTGAAATTGGGAGACAGTCATCATCTCCTTTTTCTTTTTCAACATTTTTCATGTTGTTGAGGATTTGTAACGACCTCGTTCTTTTGATTTTGATCCCTAACTTTTGCCTGACTGTTCCTGTTTTTGGGATTACAGTCAGCGGGATGCCCCAGCTTTCTTAAACCTCCTTTACAGGTTTTGGCTCAGTGGGCTTTTCTCTTTTGAGATATTGAATGCCTAGGTGATAGGGAACCATCACTGTCTTTTGATTCCAGAGGAATGCTTTTTTTTTTTTTTTGATGTCGTTCGTTGTATTACGAACTGAGAGTTTGCGACTTTAATGCGCACCCTTTTTTTTGAATTAACTGAGAGACTACCCTTCCCCAGGTTTATATCAAAGGTTTTGATTGTTTAGAACAGAAAACTCCTACTTCTTTGGCTCGAAGGGGTTGACTAGGGATTATCTTCCTTATAACTCCAGTGTTTGGGAATTGAAAGAAATGCTTGTACATCATCAGCAAGGTCTGTTCAAAAGCATATTGTATGAGATTATGGTATTGTTTCGTCATCCTCCCTCTAAAGGCTGGCATCTTTTTATCAAGAGTTAAATATCATAAAGAAAGCATAAGAGTAGTGAAAACGAATGGATGAATTCAAGACAAACATATGCAATGCATTAATGAAACAATGTTTAACATCAACAGATAATTGTTTGAATAACAAAAGAAATTACAACTTTGAAAATTCAAATGAAGCAAAAGTCTTTCAGTTGAGCTTTGTCACTTCAGGTGGAGAAACCCTTAACGGAAGATTTTCATCTCGCCGTCTGGAATGAACCTCAGTACTCCAATGTCAATCAGATCTTGAATCTTGTTCTTCAAGGCCCAACAGTCGTCGGTGTCATGTCCCGGGCTGTAGGAGTGGTATACACAAAATGCATCGGGATGATAGTTAGGAGCGGAGGTATTGGGCTTCCGGATAGGATCCCTCAAAGCAGTCAGATTGACCTCCAACAAACGTTCCAGTATTAGAGATGACGGTATGTCAGTCTCAGTGAACTGTCTTCCCGATGTATTTTGATTACGCCGATTACCCCGTTGACGCTAGCGAGGTTGTTGTTGGGCTTGTGACCCTGAAGCAAGCAGAGGAGCCTTCCCCTTGTCTTCTTGTCTAGAGGGGGGTTGAGTAGTGACTTGCTCTTCAACCTCAGATGTCTGCCCCAGTTGGTTGTTCCGAAGCAGTTGGTTGACGAGAACTCTGAGTTCCTCTTGTCTTTGAGACAAATCCTGGATGAGGGCCATCTGGCCCACTAGTTGTCCCATCACTTGGATCCTCAATGTTGCCAAATCAAACTGTAGTTCCCCCAGCTGATCATTCTTGGAATTGTTTGAAGTCTCCTGGACCAAGCCCTTTGTGAGGAGAGCTTTCATTTCTTCTTGCCCCAATGACAGGTTCAAGAACATTTCCTACAGCTGAGCAGTCTGGTCCTGGATATCCTTGACAGTTCTCTCTAGAGCCATCTCTACTGAAATAAACAGTAGGAGAGTAAGAAAACCTGAAAAAGGAAAAATTGTCAAGATGCAATGCATGATATGTGGATGCATGCTTTCAAGGATCTCTTGGGGTAAACACAAGAGAATGTTAGAGGTTGAACTTTGATCTTTGATTGGAGAACTTTGCACCGGTGGATGTCTTTCCACGAGAATCAAGCTCACCATGTCAAGTGGGTCATAGCCTCTGATTCAAGTTGTTGCACTTGATCTTTGATGGCATTTGCTTAGAGGAGAATCCTCTTGCCCTTTGGTAGACGTCTGGTTCAACGTAACCCTGCATCAAAAGAACCCTCGAGATCCTTGAAATGGTTATTGAAAAATGCTATGGTATGATGTCATGATGTTATGTACATGCATGCGAAAGCAAGTAAGTGCATATACAGGCAATCATATTCACACAAAGCAAACAAGTCCTTAGGTTTAGGCTTGCATGGGGTTATAGGTAAGTACCCTCTTGAAGTTAGTTGGCTCATCCTGTCCTAAAATAGAAACCGGGTTCTAAGGAGCTCAATATCATTGGATTGTTTTCTATGTTCATTGTTTTGGTTTGGCCACTTAACTGGCGACCAAAATATTCCAAGAAAACAACCCTCAATGAGTGTAGTATCGAGTATCTACCAACTTCGGACTGCACCAAAGTCGGTCATCTCACTACCCCTAAAAAGGCTAGGATGGTCAATTAAGGTTCTAAGAGTTTGTTAGTGCTTCACGACATCACTCAGCGGCCCCGTACTCTCCTTGATTGAACTCAAGGGTTACCGATACTCACAAATATGTAACACTAACATAGCTTACTGCTTCAACCGTGTCGGTATACCCCACACAGTTCCCTCACAGTTTTTTTGCTATTTACCTAAAAAGGTGCCCCCAAATCCGGGTGTAGGATTTACAACAAACCCAAACAAGGACCCAAAAAGTAAAGCAATCAAGGCAATCAAAGCAAGTATGTAAAGGTGATCTAAACCCTAAGGTAACCTCTCTTTTAAATTTTTCCCCAGCAGAGTCGCCAGTTCTGTGATACGGTGGGAGAACTGACTTGAGGTTTTGCGTTTTGTATTCGTACTTGTTCGGTTTAGCAAGAGTCGCCACCGACTTTTTATTTTATCCTAAAGGAAAGGTTAAAAAGCACCGGAAAAAACCTTTTGAGATGTTTCGTGGGTTCGGGGGGTAGATTATGAAAAGGGAAGGTATTAGCACCCTTTTCATCCATGGTTATCCATGGGCTCTTAGTTACTTGTTTAGATCACTTGCCTTGCATTTTCAATTGTTTGAAATGGTGCTTTCAATTGTTTGAAATGGTGATTTGTGTGTGGGTTTGAAAATGTTTTTGAAAAGAGGCCATTGTCGTGGCAACCTTTGTAATGATCCATGTTTGAATGTATACAAAGGTGTATTTGTATTTTGAAACGTTTTCAATGTTTTTGGAAGTTGTTTTGAAAGTGCGTTGTGATGTGTGTTTTGAAAAATGGCAAGGATTGTTTTGCAAGTTGGATCAAGTAACTAAGAGTTGTCTACCCCTAAATTTACTCAAAGGTTTTTCTCATGTTTTAACCCTTTTAACAATTTTGTTCCACCATTGTATTTGGTGGGCAATCTTGCGTTAGGATGTTAACGGGACAGGCGCGGGTCATCGTATGGACCATGAATGCAATGGTTCCAAGTGTCTTTGGCAATTTGCTTGAAGGGACTATGATCATTTCGTTTAGGCAACTTTCGAAAGCGTCATCGAGGGACTTATGATCATTTTGAATTGTTTTGTTTTGCCAAAGAACTTAACGTGCAAGCATGGCCCATTTTGGAAGGCAACAAGCGGGATTACCGTAGGGGTGCAAGTGTGAATAGTGTATTGATTGTCATGCATTTATCTTTTTATTTAGGTTATCTAGCGTTTGATTTTATTTACATACAAACCCTAGGTCTAAACATGGTATATTTGAAAGCGATAAATTGCGGGAATTTAAAGTCTACGCTATCACAAATAAGTATCCGGGAGTGGGGGTACAAATGTTTACAAATGGGGATGAGACTTAATAGGAGAGTAGTGTCCAAATAAATTTACAACCAAATCGAATCAATCTCAAGTGTAATATGTAGTGTATAGCAATGTATAAGAATAGAGTAATGTAAATGTATCAATGTATTTGTGTAAGTGTAGGTGATTTATTTACAAGTGCGAAAAATGTTAACTTAATGAAAAATTAAGTATTGTTTATTTATTTTGTATTTTTGTTAATATGTACAAAACTAAGGATTTAATCAAAGAAAAGAAAATGTTTTAAGAAATTAATGTTTTATGTATTTAAGTTTATATTTTTATGTACAAAGTTTAGATTAAACAAAAATGCTAAACTTGATAGAACTAAGTTTTTTTTTAATTGTTCTAAAATAAAATATAAACTATTCTGGAAAATTTTGTATATGTGTAAAAAGGGTTAAAGTGTTTTTATTTACAAAAGAAACAATTTGTATTATAAGGAAAATAAGATAGTATTAGTATAAAAATTTAATGTAAAAAAATAGTATGTTAATTTGTTTAACAAAAAAAAAGATAGGATATGCTATATGTAAAAAAAAAGGGATTAGTTTAGAAATTAAATGGGCTAAGGGGAATTTGGCCCAAACTAAATAATCAAAATAATAAAAGGGGGGTGCCAATTCTGAAACAGGCTTAGGCATTGTAACGGGGCAAGGCCCAGATGGTTTGACACAAGTTTTGTTTGCAAGGGTTTCTTTGAGTTTGTTCATTTGGGATTAGGGTTTGGCAAGTTACACTTGAGCGGCGCCGTTCTTCCTTCGTCTTCCTTCGTCTGAGCCTTTTGAGCCAAAGCCTCTGAGTTTCTCTCCGTCTCAGCTACTAGGCGCAGCTTCCACCTCTCTTCCCTCCATGGTTGGGCAACGCAAAAACGAGAAAAAGGTAACGATTTCTCCCCCTTTCTTTATGTTTTAGGGTTTTAAATCTTGTATTTTACAAGCTCTAATTTCGTGTTCTGATTTAGTGTTGTTGTTGTTTCTGTGAAAGGAAAAAAGGGAAGGGATTTATACCTTTGGCATTTGGAGATGGAGGCGAGGTAGACCCGAGGCGCCTAGGGGGGCCGGACGGAGGGATACGCGATGCTGTGAACCTTTGCTTCCTTGTATCTTTATCTCTGCCTTTTAGGTTTAATGATGAACACTGAAAACCTAACTTTAATCACTTCTTTTCTTCTTCTGCTTCTTTGCCTTGCCTTTTGAATAGCTTGCTTGTATGCTCTGAGAAGATGATGTTTGCTCTGAGTCCCTGTTTTTGTTGGTTACTCGATGATGAACTCTTTGAGTTCTGAGAGCTTGGGTGCTTGATTTGAGTTGCTGGATATGTTTGCTGGTATTGATATGTTTAGTTATGAACACAGTTCTGAGGGTTGTTGGCTTTCGTTTCACTGCTTTTCCTCTCTTTCTGTTTGCCTTTGTATGCTTGATGATGAACTTTCCAGTTCTGAAAGCTTTAGGATTTGCTTGCCTATGATGAATCTGATTTTGAGGCTTTAGGGTTGTTTGGACATTTTGCTATTTGGATTGGTTTGTAAGCTTGTTTGAAGTTTAGGCTTTGAAAAGCTTGAAATGAGTTAGCAGGTTTGGTTGGAATTTTGTTATGTGTTGGTTCTGGGTTTTACAGGGCTTGAGGGTTCTGTTTTTTGTTTAGAGGCTTGAAGTTCTAGGCCTCAGTTTGTGGCTTAGGCTTGTGTTACAGACTGGCAGGTTTGTTGATGGCTTTGATGCTTTGAAACAGGTTTAGGCTTCTGTATAGGTTTCTGGTGTATGGCTTTTGACAGGTTGGGTTTGAAGCAGGTAAGGCTTTGGCTTGATGAAGGCTAAGGCTTAAGGCTTCTGGTTTTTGTGGAAGGCAGTTCTGATTAGAAACAGGTTATGGCTTTAGGTTGATGTTAATGCAGGATGATGGTTGCCTTGATACAGCTTTTTGTTTGAAGCTTCTGATTTGAAAGGTTTTACACAGTTTGGAGGCAGGCCATTTCTATCACAGTTTGTGTTATATTTTTTGTTATGTAATATTCTGCCTCCCCTTTTCCATCTGTGTTGACTGTTTGTTTTATATATTTTTCTTCAAGCCTAAGCCTGCTGTAAGCCTTCTTCTTTTTTCTCTTTTTCTCTCTCCACACATATTAAAGCATTTAATATTGCTTAAATTTGTCTTATGCTGAAAAAGTACTGGCCTGAAAATGATGAATTTGGATGTTGCTTGCATTGTTGGTTTACTCTGCATATTTCCTGCTTTCCTGCATACTTTGTGTACTTCTTGATATCTTTCTATATCTTTTGGACAACTTTTGGATAGCCTTTTTGGTGGCTCTTGTACCTTTGACAGTTTGGATAGTTTGACATCTTTGGCTTAGTTTGAAATTGTGATTCAGTTAGGCCTTATGCAGTTCAGTTTGCCTTTGGACTTTGTAGTTTGTTTGGAAATTTTGAAATTATGCAGTAGGTTTGACAATTTGAATTTGTGCAATTATAACTTTGTACATTTCATGTTTTTGCAAGCACTTTCTATCCCTTTTTGTGAACCAAGAGCAATCTTGTGATTTGCAGAGAGGGGAACAACTGATTCCGGCCAGTTACTTTTAATGATGAGTCCCCTTTTTTATCTGTCTGCTCTTTATTTATTTCATCTGCGTTTGACTTTTCCCTTCTTTCTTTATTTTGCAGATAAAAATAAATGGAGCAAAAGAGCATCAGTAGAAGAATGAAGATTTAGGAATTTTTTAGGATAGAGTTTTATTTTCCTTTTAATTATTGTAACATTATTATTGTAAACAAAAATGTAAATAAATTTACAGTGTACAAATAATAATTGTAACAAATAATTAAAGATGAATAAAATCCTCTTTTGATCAGTTAATTCCTTTTATTTCTTTTCAATTGTTTATTTTAATTATTCGAGTTTCTTAAATTAAAACAATTGGAAGTAAATCCAATTATTCTGACTTAGAAAAAGAAATAATTAATAAACGTCTGACGTTCCGAATTAAACATAACAATGCACAGTCAATCACAACAAATTCCCAAATGTCCTTTCCTTTTACTGATTAAATCCAACATTGCAAACTCAAATCAAATGCCTCAGCTCATCTCCCAGAGTAACTTGAAAAGCACTGTAGAATTAATTCTTCCTGAGGATGTGCGCACAAACCCTAGTTCTTGGTTAAATGTCAAAGAAGCGTCCGCCTGATCAAAACCTGAGCCAACTCAACCAAACCTTAGCAATCTGCTTGAACTGCTTTAAAATCAATGAAAACCCTAAATTTTGTCTGACTGACGAGAAAAGTCTGTTTGACCGATTCTTGAGCCAGTCTGAAAAATTAGGAAAAGCCCGAAGCTGTGATTTCTTGTGGAAAAATAGGAGGGCAAATTTTGGGGTACAACACTATGTCTTATATGTTCAAGGTCAGGTGGGACAATGAGGCTCCCCAAATTACCATTGAGAGGTTGGACGAACCTGCACATTTCCGTGACATTGAGACTAAAGAGGTAACAGATAAACCCTAGTTTCATGAGGTAAAGAAGTTTCTTGAGGCTCAGGAATACCCCGAGGGTACATCTGTTAATGATAAGAAGTTTCTGAGGAGGTTCACGACGAAGTTCTTCATCAGTAATGGTATCCTTTACAAGCGTAACCATGATTCAACCTTACTGCGATGTGTGGATAAAAGCGAGGCATAAAGGATTATGGCGGAGTTACATGAAGGTACTTTCGGAACTCATTCCAGTGGACACACTATGGCAAAGAAAATCCTACGGGCATGGTATTATTGGTCCACCATGGAAGCCGACTGTTATCAACATTCTCGGACCTGTCAAAAGTGCCAAGTCTATACTGATAAGGTGCACATACCTCTAGTTCCTCTGAACGTTTTGACAGCTCCGTGGCCTTTTGCAATGTGGGGCATCGACATGATTGGTGAGATCAGACCTACTGCATCTAACGGGCATCATTTCATCCTAGTAGCAATTGATTACTTTACGAAGTGGGTTGAAGCAGCTTCCTTCGCCACAGTAACCAAGAACGTCGTGGCACGGTTTATTCGGCATAATCTGATCTGTCGATATGGTGTACTAGAGAGGATCATTACGGATAATGGTACAAATCTCAACAATACAATGATCACTGAGCTCTGCAAGCAGTTTAGGATACAACATCATAACTCTTCTCCTTATCGGCCAAAGATGAATGGGGTTGTCGAAGCGGCTAATAAGAATATTAAGAAGATTGTGCAGAAGATGACAGTGACATACAAAGATTGGCACAAGATGTTACCGTTTGCTCTTCATAGGTACCACACCTCAGCCCGAACGTCAACAGGGGCAACACCATATTCCTTGGTATATGGCATGGAGGTAGTATTGCCCATTGAAGTTTAGATACCCTCTCTTCGGATTATGAAGGATGCAGGTTTGAGCGAGGATGATTGGATCCAGACCCGACTTGATCAGCTGAACTTAATTGATGAAAAGAGACTTACTGCTATTTGTCATGGTCAAACGTATCAAAAACAGATGATCAAGGCATTTAACAAGAACGTTAGACGACAAGAGTATCAAGTTGGGGATCTGGTGATCAAGCACATCATCTTACCACAAGGTGATCCTAGGGGCAAATGGACCCCTACGTACGAAGGGCCGTTTGTGGTTAAGAACATTTTCTCGGGAGGAGCTATGATTCTAACCACTATGGATGGTGACGACCTTCCTCACCCCGTCAATGCAGACATAGTGAAAAAATACTATGCATAATCAAAGACCCACTAGGTCGACTGGCCTAGGCAAAAATAAGGGCTTTCCGGCAAACCAAAAGGATTCGGGCAAAAATAAGGGATGAAAAATGAAAAATATGTACACCCGGTAAGTCGAAAACCTGAAAAGGCGGCTTGGGCAAAAAAGGGTATCCCGGTGGACTGAAAACCCGAAAGGGCGGTCCAGGCAAAGATTAGGGATCAAAGCGTAACACTATGTCTCATTGGATCATCTTGCAACCAGACTTCGGTATCGACTATCAAGCTCGGACAACACTAATCAATCTGATCTACCTTCAACCAAGTAGCAAAGTGATGAGATGCTCGAGGATATAAAGGCAATAGTAGAGTTGGAACCCAGTGGGATTGTTCACATAACGGTTTTTTCTTTGTTTTTCATAAATTGTGTAAATTCTATCATTCGACGATGTTCTCTTACTAGGACGTGAACCTCTTGTACAAAGCACCTATTTACATGCCAAACTTCAAAGTCAATACAATTCATTTTCACAAATAAATTTCAAATTATTTTCTTTTTCTATTTTGTTTTGCAAGAACGTCCAATGGTTCATTTTTGATATATGCATTTGAAAATAATTATTGCTCATAAATATTTACATGTGAAACAAAAGACGAATACTTGTAATATCAGAAACAGGGGCGAACAAGAAATGTTCAAACCGTACAGTTGCTCTGTCCATCAGGTATAGGGATAAGCATAGTTGGAGAAAACGATTGAAAGTACATTCACTCCCCGCAGAGTAAGGAAAAGACAGTAATATTAGCGGTCCCGAATAGGACACCACTCTCCCCAGCTGAGGCTCGCAACCGCGAATGAATCGACAATATTCTCCCCAAACAGAGTTTATCTATCACCAGCTTGGAAAATTATCCCCAGTAGACTCTGGAGAATTATCCCCAGTAGAGGCTAAAAGGTTATCCCCAGTGAAGTCGCAACTGGAAAATCATCCCCAGCGGAGTTCATTCCTTTCACAAATAGAAATTTAATCCCCAACAGAGTTTCATTATCGCCAACAACGGTAATTCATCCCCGACTGAGGTTTTTCTTCCAAATCAACAGATCCTCCGGCAGAGTATGTCCTCCCCACAAAGTCATTTCCTCATCAGTTTATTCCCCAGCAGAGTTATCCTCTCCCGCAGGTTTATTCTCACAATCATCTTCATTCACTATCCCCAGCGGAAACGAAGAATTCAACTCTTCTCTCCAGCAGCAAGCCAGGATTTATTTTCCCCAACTAGCGAACATCAGAAAACATTACATGCCCATACATCATGACATACGCATACGCATCATACAACACAATCTCATTTATTTTGAGAACATCATTGCTTGATGCATATCATGCATTACATACAGCTAACCTTTACCTTTCAGGAAGGATACAATCAAATTCTCACAAAATTCAAGCTGTGAAGCCCGAGTACGACTGGATAATAGTTTAATCCCCAGTTGAATAACAGACGACCGAAGCTCCTAAAATTCAACTTTCCTCTTCAATAGAGATGATTCCTCAGTCGAATATGGACGACCGAAGTTCCTAAAATTCAACAGAGATGTTTCCTTAGTAGAATACGGACAACCGAAGTTCCTAAAATTCAACAGAGATGTTTCCTCAGTAGAATACGGACGACCAAAGTTCCTAAAATTCAACAGAGATGTTTCCTCGGTAGAATACGGACGACCGAAGTTCCTAAAATTCAACGAAGATGATTCCTCAGTCGAATACGGACGACCGAAGTTCCTAAAATTCAATAGAGATGATTCCTCAGTAGAATACGAACGACCGAAATTCCTAAAATTCAACAGAGGTGATTCCTCAGTAGAATACGGACGACCGAAGTTCCTAAAATTCAACAGAGAAGATTCCTCAGTTGAATACGGACGATTGAAGTTCCTAAAATTCAACAGAGATGATTCCTCAGTAGAATACGGATGATCGAAGTTCCTAAAATTCAACAGAGATGATTCCTCATTAGAATACGGACGACTGAAGTTCCTAAAATTCAATAGAGATGATTCCTCAGTAGAATATGGACGATCGAAGTTCCTGAAATTCAAACAGAGACGACTCACCAGCAGAATAACGGACAACCGAAGCTCCTAAAATTCTGTTTCTCTCAAGACAGAGATCAGCCTTCCCTAGTGGAATTTTCCTCAACGACAGGTATACAAGCTCTCGCTAAGGAATCTCTTATGCGATCGACACTCCTTCGGATGACATCTTTAAGCCCATCCCCTAGTCATCAATTTCCAAAGGGCATAAGTAATCCCATTCCCGGTATCACAAGACAATTACCCCTTCATGCGAGTGCAAATTTCTGGGCACTCTAGTGTTCAATCATCTTCCACCTTCAGATCACGAAAGGCAGACAAGCCAATCTAATATTCAGGTTTAAGAAAATTGAACAGGGGAAGCTGTTGTACCCCAAAATTTTCCCTCCCATATTTCACAAAACATTTCAAGAAAGATCCCCAATTTGCTCAAGGTAGTCCATGGGTTGGCCAGACAAGCTCTCTCCTAAGGCAGTCTACCTTAAATTAGGGTTTCATGTTGCATCAAGATACTTGAGTCCAAGGGACCCCAAATGCTAAACATTGTCTTAATATGTTATCAAGATCATCCATGTCAAGTTTCAAGCCTTGCAGAGGAAGTTTGCTCAATCAATTGCTCAAAGGCCTGAAAATCGACTATGTTAGGGCAAAAGTCAACGGTGGCCCACATACAGTCAAACTTCAAGATTTTTAGTCAACATTATCATGTTTAAGTATATTTCATCATTTGATCAAGGGTTGATCATGATTCATCAAGGATTGCTCATAATTCATCAAGACTCAAAAGTTGCTAAATTAGGGTTTTGTAGGAAAAGTCAACTCAACTTTGACCAAGCATAACTTTCTCATACTTTATGAGAAATGACCCATCCAAATCTCATTTTGAAGAGGATGCAATTACCTATAATCCATCTTCAGCTCCCAAGTTCAAAATATGCACTCACAAGAAGTTATGAATTTGGACATTATAGGTCATTTTGGAAAGTCAACAAAAACACCTTTTTTGTCAAAGCTTCATACATGAGCATGGAATATCAAATTGAGATGAGACCAAAAGGGTTGATTATAGGACATATCAATATTTCTAAAAAAAAATAAAAACACTTCCAAAGATTCAAAATTGAGGAAGTTATACATTGGTGAAGTTGACCTTTTTTGCAAAATTGCCAAAAGTCAACTATGCCTAAAACTTCAAATTTTGCCAAATGGGCCCAATCTTTTTCACTTGTTTTGAGTTGGAAAAATAGTACACGATCTCTAGCCCTTTCCACTTGTCATTATCATACTTTTATTATTTATTTTGATTTTTATTTGATTTAAATAAATTTTAATCAAAATAAATCATATAAAATCCAAAATAATGAAAACAAAAGATTTTGTGCTTGTTTCAGGTTTCAATTATAGCTAGCATCAAATCAAACTCGTGCAAGGCATTAGGGTGGACAAAAAGATTGGTTTTAGGCCAATTTTGGAAATATTTTAAAGGTGTATCAAATCAAGATCCAATTCATTGATGAGAGAAGATTGAGATCAATTATCAACGCTAATCCCTTCCTTGATACATATAGAAGGGAGGCAGACCTAAAAGAGAGGTTAGAAGCAGGCGCAACATCAAGAACACAAACTTGAAAAATCAAGAAAAAGTGCAAACTCGAATTCAGTGTTCCAGGCATCCTCAAGGCATCCTAGCTATCTCAATCACTTCCTGAGACTCCCAACAAGCGAATGCAATCGAAACCAAGCATTTTCAAGCCCTATATTGCGCTGTAAGTCAGTCACGATACCTAACTTTTCTTGAAATTGAATTCCATGATTTAGGCATTGATAGCATGAACTAATGGTATATTCATGATCCTTAAGACATATGCAAGCTTTTTGTATTGTTTAATTTCATTTATATAGCCTGTATTGGAATGTGTCATTGTTAGGGTTTCATAGCTCGCTTTGGGGTTTTTGAATCCAGGCAAAATTGGGCCATGAAAGGGCCGTCAATAAACTCAGCAGGTCCAGACGAATCTAACCATGGCTTTGGTTTCTATTTATCATGTTTGTATTTGATTTTAAGAATGGCAGGGGCTATAGCGACGGACAAACGTCCGTAGGTAAAAGTGTTCCACTTTTACCAACGGAACAAGGTCAGGGATGACCTGTGTGTCACATTCCTATTGGAGCATTCAAACTCTGGCGTGCATTTTTTTGACATCCTCCACTAATTCTTGTTATTATATATTATTATTATTATTCATTATTTGTACAAACGAACACAAGTGGTGCAGTGGTGAGCATAGCATGGAAATTGCTTCGGGACCTGGGTTCGAATCCCAGGTCCCCCAAATATTTCATGTATTTTTTCTTTTCAGAATCAGATGCGCACCAAGAACCAAGGTCCATCATGTGACCTCACAATCCAGCTTGCCAAGTGTTCTAAGGCCAGACCCAAGGGCCATCACTGGAAGAACACCATGAGGCTCAGTCAATGCATTGCATGGGATCACAGAAAGTCAAAACGGACCTCCTTTGTTTTGGGCCAAGGCTTACTATTTGCACCACCTTCAGATTGCTTCTCAGGGCCAATCTATTTCTCTACTTTTTTTTATTATATTTATTTCATTTAATTTAATTTACTTATTTACTAACCAATCAAATTATTTTCTTTTTATCAAAAAAGTCACAAAAATATTACTTTTCATAAATTAGGTCTAGATGTTATTTTTATTAAAAAAATTAATTAATTTAATTAGGTTTGTTAATTTAGAAAACTCTAATTTATTTTGTAAATAAATTAAAAATAATTAGAATAATTAGGTTTTTATTCCAAATTTAATTTTTCTTTCTTTTCTTAAAAATAACAAAAAACCAAAAATAGGCTATGTAATTCTTTTTATTAATCACTAATTAATTGTATATTTAATTTAAAAACCTAAATTCTTTTCTTAAAAAATATTAAAAAAACAACAAAAACATTTTCTCTTTTCATTAGGATAGAAGGGTCAAAACCCTAATTTCTCCTCGATCTTAATTCTTCTCGCGCGCTTTATTTTTATTTATCATATTGATGTAACTGCCTACAGTTTGTAACAGTTTAATTAGGATGTTTATTTCCATTTATTGCTTTATTTTCCAAAGGGTTTGTTTTTGGCTATGTAAATACCCGAAGCCTTGTAATAGCGTAGTTTAATTTCCGCATTTTAAATTCCGCAAATTATTAACTGTTAGATGTATGATAATAGGATGCATGACAAGAATGTATGATTAATTTTAAAAAAATTAGATAACCCTAAATGTGAAAAGATAAATAATCTGAAATTGAATCACTCGCACATGCGCACTCTTAGGGTACACTCCCACTTGGTTGCCTTCGGTAAACGGTCATTGAGTATAGGATGCTTTAGCGGTCGTCCTTTTGTCCAAAGATCAAAGTTGTCTGGAAAAGTTGCCTCGGATATTGTTGCCTCGGATAAATGATCTAAGACATTAGGGTTATTACTAAGACGTCCTAACATTGCTTTAGTGACCGTACGTCCCTTTCGAATTGACCCTCAAAACTCCAACGACGATGCTACCTACTCACTAATAGTGGGATAGCATTGTCTAAAGGAAATAAGCATAGACCGATTCTTTTTTCGAGTAGGTAGATTAGTTCTTAAGTACTTGCTCAATCCAAAACAAAATTCTTCACACTTACACTCCTTTACAAACAAAGTTTTCAAAAACACTTCATTACACTCTTGAAGACAGAAGAAAGAGTTAAATCAAAGTCAAAACAAAAACTTTTCAAAGCACACAAACACAAAGAAAACAATTTTGAAAATGATGAGCAATGACGCAAGAGCCCGTAGATAACTACGGATATAAAGGGTGCTAATACCTTCCCTTTCTATAATCTACCCCCCGTACTCAAAAATATCTCGAAAAATGAATTTTTATGTGCTTTTTTCCTTTCCTTATTGGATAAAATAAAAGTAGGTGGGGACTCTTGCTTACCGCGACATTTTGCGAACACAAACGCAAAATGCAAACCAGCAATTTTCTTTAAAAGAGGGAAACCACGTCCCGGTTCTGGCTACCGTATCACACATAGCTAAATCAAAATTCATTCCTTATTTGGCGTTTCCATTGATATCATATCCTCTTTACAAGGTGTGTGTTGTCTCTCTCCAACAGAGTTTCAACCTTAAGCAGAAAGTGTATATCCTTTTTATTTCCCAACTGAGTTTATTCCCCATGGAAGAATTTTAGATCAGCCCTCCTACCCAGCTTATTATCGGGATGAAATTATTCCCCACTTGAGTTTATTCCTTATTGGGTGGTGTCTTGGCTGACTATTTCATTTCGGCTTGTTCCTTGTTTGAATTTTGGTCTCTTATAGCAATATTGTCCTAGTATCTCTGAGCAGTGAGCCCTGGATTGAGAATGTATTTATTTTCCACGAGAAGACTTTAGCTCTTTAGCAGGAATGTATTTATTTCCCTAGGAAGTCAAAGTCCATTTCTGAGAAGTGTTATTGCAATATTATTCCTGACGACAAGTGGTGGCCTATTTATTTGAGAAGCGTATGTGTCCCCAGACTCTCTTTTATTGAAAGATAGTAGTCTCTTCTGAGTGATACGTTAATTCCCGGTGAAGATTATATCAAAATTATTACCCTTTCATGTGAAATAATTTATTAAAGAGGAAAATAAGATTCGTTTGTGGCTTATCGCCTGAAGTGTGGGGAAGTTTATCCTCAGAACCAAGACTCATTTGTGGCTTATCGCCTGAAGCCTAGAGAAGTTTATTATCAGAATCAAGACCCATTCGTGGCTTATCGTCCAAAGCGTGGGGAATTTTATCATCAGAGCCAAGACTCATTTGTGGTTTATCACCCGGAGCATAAGGAAGTTTATTATCAGAATCAATACTCGTTTATGTCTTATCGCCCAAAGCGTGGGAAAGTTTGTTATCTATACCAAGATCCGTTCATGGCTTATCACCCGAAGCATGGGGAAGTTTCTTATCTATACCAAGACCCATTCGTGGCTTATTTCCCGAAGCATGGAGAAGTTTATTATCAGAACCAAGACCCATTCATGGCTTATCGTCCGAAGCATAGAGAAGTTTATCATCCGAACCAAGACTCGTTTATGGCTTATTGCCCAAAGCATGGGGATATTTGTTATCATTACCAAGACCCGTTTGTGGCTTATCGCCCTAAGCGTGGGGAAGTTTGATATTATCAATGAAGATCCTACCATAAATTGTTGAGTTAGTAGTTTACAGTCATCTGTGAGTTGTTATTTTTATCTTATATTGAAGATGATGTTATTCTTTTTCCTCCTTGGGCTTTACCATAACAAAGTTGATTTCTCTTCTCCCAACGGAGTTATTTTTTCTCCAACTGAGTTAAGTGTCTTTCCCCAGTTGAGTCGGTAATCCTTTATCAAAGATTGTCTTCTTGATTGGCTTGTTGCTTTCATTGTTAAGAATTTCCCCATTAAATTTTTACTTTGCATTTTTGTTTCTTTAACTGTGGTTTTGGTCTTTCCTACTCATAGTTATCCCCAGAGTCATGTTGTTCCCCAGTGATTTATTTTCTTGTTTGAACTTTCTTTCTTAGCTTGTCTTGTGTCGTAGCTTTGTATATATTATTGTTTTACTTATCCCAATGGTGTCTTGTTTCCCCTGTGGAATTCATCTTTTACATTCATATTCATAAGCATCGCATAGCATCTTAAGGCCAAAAATAGGGTTGTTTTTGTATTTAAGTATCTTCAATCGCGTCGAGACGAATATTTTAACCTTCGCGTCTACGGATAGAAGACACTTAAGTAAGGGCAGTTGTTATACCCCACTTTTCCCCTAAGATCCTCCACCATTTAATATAATCATAATACATCAAGATCACACATTTAGGTTGGTCATCTTTTCTACTCTCTCATATCTTTGAGTTTGTCCTTGAGAGATCACCAAGCACCTTGAATTGTGTATCTTGCTAATATATATTTTATGTTTACTAACCCTTAACCAAAATCAAAAAAGATGTATGTGTTTTCTTTTATGCTTTATACATTGTAGGTATTGAGCCAAGTGCAATTCTCTCACCTTCTAAGCTGGAGTCTTGAAGATTGATTCTCTGTCAAATGGCTATTCATTGAACTTTAAAATATTGAATTTCAAGGCTATGATTATGTCATAAAATTTCTATGGTTTGAGAACTCTCTCAAATTCATTTGGTCAAGTTTGTCTCAAAGTTAGTGGTTGAATTCATCAAGAAACTTCATAGGTTCATGTGTTTATTTCCATGCCTTCTTCAACAAGTTTCATCAAGCTATTGGGCTTCATCATTAAGTGTGCTTCAAGATAATCATTTCAAGGTCCTATGAGCTTCATCATGCCTTAGTTTGCAATAAAAGTTCAAAAGGTTCAAAGTTGATCCAAGTGGTTTGACCTAATTTGGCAAGTCCTTGATTTTATGGTTACAAGTTAATAATTCTCTCAAGTTTTAATATTTTGAAGTGGTTCTTTTTACTATGGACTTTTCTCATCATCTACTGTCATACTCCAAATTTTTCTGTCCTATTTCTAACAGTCAAATTATTTTTGGCTTTATAAAATTTTTGGTTTATTTATAGTAACATTTTAATATTAATTTATTTTGCTTTACTTTAAATTATTTGTATAGCAAATATTTTTCCACCCTTCATGCTTTTTAAGCGATATGTTTATTTCGAATAAATAGAATGGCTTAGTGGGTAATGAAGTTGGTGCAGGAGTTATATGTGTGGGAGGTCGTGAGTTCCAATCCCAAATTCCTTACTTTTGACATTTTGAGAACCTTTTTCCCGCATTTATGCGTATTATTTTCGAAATCATAAAAAGTTGCATTTTAAATATTTTAATTTTAATTTTCTAATTTTATTAATTATGTATTTTTCAAAAATATTATTTTTTACTTTTTCATCATTTTATGTATTTTTTTAGTCTAAAAATACAAAAAAAAAATTAATATAATTTGTTATTTTTAACATTTTTTTAATCTTAATAAGCAAGTCAAAAAATTAGGAAAAACTTGAATGTGATTGATGAAATATGTGAAGAAATAAAAATTAATTTAATACTGATTTAATTTTTTAATTATAATTGATTAAATTGCTTTTTTAAGTTTAACCTAAAATTTAGACTATAAATAGTCATGAAAAATACCACATAGAGGAGGCCAATTACATACACTTTTCACGTGTAAATTTTCACACACATTTATTTTTCTAAACCTTGTTTCTCAATATCACAAGGTCATTTTGTACATAAAACTTTTTCACATATTTCATATACATGTAACACTACCATCATCTTATATCTGTTCGCAATCCTATTGTTTACACTATTTTTTTCACATACTTAAAGTAACAATTCATTCACAAAAAACTCATAATCTCTTTCATGTTGCAAACTTTACACATTCCCACTATACATAAAATTACATTACAATAGTCAAATCTATATCACTATCATTGTCATCATCATCATCATCAAAACACAATACAAATCAAACTATTATTGTCACAATATTAAAGTTGTTCATTGATATCTCTTATCACTGCTACTTTATCCTTGTATGATCATCGTCTTTATTTATTAAAGTGGTGCATTTGCTAATAGTGTTTGACTTTCAGAAAGTGGTAAAACATTCACCCACGCCGTTGTAACAACAACAACATCACAAGTACAAATTTAAACAAAAAAAGAAATCAAAAACAAAAAAGGACAGAGCAAAAATTGATGATTATGTGGCTTATTTTCTTTTATAAAGTTGTTTCTAGTTTTTTCTTACAGGTTGTAAAGAGACCTCAAACCAATTGGAGAACAAAGAAGTAGATGAAATCAGAAACAAATTCGAGAAACTGATTATCATCAACATCTTCTTGCGGCCCAACCACTGCATCATGCTGCTTCAATTCCGACAACCACAAGTTTTCCTGACCCATCATTCGCAACAACCACACTGCTCCGTCTGTGCTCAGACCATTCCGCTCGCTGCCCAACCACTATGAAACACCACATCTACTCGGATCAACCATCACAGACTGACCCCCTCCATAGATCTCCGCCCATGCAACCCCTTTGACGACCACACAATCTTGGCCACCCTCCTCAACAGATCGGCCACCCCAGACGCTGACAATCCACGAGCTCCACGAGCAACCTCACGATCGAACCCCCCAACTAGGTTCAACCAACGTAGCACTGTAAGCAACATCCTTCCCTCTGAGTCGATCAACTAGCGACAACCAGTGCCTACTTCCTCTATCATGTGCTCCGTCCAATATCAATGAGTTCCTCGTTTTTCGTTTTCATAGACATGGATGTTTTGTTTATGGATATTACACTTAGACAAGTTTCTCTTGAAAATATTACTAATTACCGAGTAAATTGGGAAGTTGGTAATATTCGAAAGAGGATTATAGACTCTAGGAACTTTTAGAACCTTGTTCTGCAAGTGGTTTAAACTCTTACTTCTTACCTTGTGGGTAGTACCTTTGACTTCATGCTTGTGATGTCGAACCTATGAACCCCCATGCTTGTGATCTTGTGTATGATTGTTGCATCATCATGCATTCATGCACCCATGAGCATTCTTTGACAAGTTTTCGAGGAACTTAAAGACTTATCTTTGCAAAAATCACAGGTATTTAACCATGGATTTTAGAAGGAGAAAGACTCAGAAGTACAGTTTCAAGATTCCTAAGATAGAAGAGTTGAGGAGTTTGGTTTCTTTGATTGACAATCCTGAGGATTTCAGAAAGAAATATGGAGCGCTTTTGTCTCTTTTAAGTGTCAACAGGAAGAATGGTATTCTTACTACATTGGTCCAGTTCTATGATCCATTGTACTGGTGCTTCACTTTTCCAGATTATCAGCTTATGCCTATATTAGAGGAGTACTCTTATCTGCTTGATCGACCTATTACTGATCATGTTCCTTTCTTTTGTTTGGAAGAAGAGCCTAAATATCAAGATGTTGCAGCAATTACTCACCTAAAAAAGTCTGAGATTGAAGCTAATATGACTACTAAAGGAGGTATTAGGGGTTTTCCTGCTAAGTTCTTGTTGGAGAAAGCTCGTTACTTTGCTAGAATGAAGAGTATGGACGCTTTTGAATCCATATTTGCCCTACTCACCTATAGGTTATTCTTGTTCCCCAATGTTGAGAATTTTGTAGATGTTAATGCTATTAGGATCTTCTTGATTGGGAATCCAGTCCCCATGCTGCTTGGAGATGCTTATTACTCTATTCACCTTCAGAATTCTTACCAAGATGGGATGATTATCTGTTGTGCGCCATTGTTATACAAGTGGTTTATTTCACATTTGTCCTGGTCTACTACCTTTTGGGATCTCAAGGATTAATTACGTTGGTCACAGAAGATTATGGATTTTACTCATTTTAATATTGTATGGTATAATCAAGCTTATTATGGAGTGAGGATTATTGATAGTTGTTGTAGTTTACCCAATGTACCTCTTCTTGGTACAAAGGGAGGCATCAATTATAACCCTGTTCTTGCACGCTGTTAACTTGGATATATGATGAGGGAAAAATCGAATAACAGTCATATGAGTAGTTTCTTTCTCAAGGAGGGAGGAGACACCAAAGCAGCCAAGGAAGGTATTAGTAAAGCCAAGCTCCACATCCATAGGAAGGTAAGAGAAACATTAGGACAGAGAGGTGTTGTTTCTTTGGATCCTCGTCTTTGGTGGGTACAAGCAAGGACAATTTAGTTGAAGATGCCTTATCCTCGTTAAGAACCTTTAGCTGCAATTTTTATAGAGTCTACTCCTCCTCTTTTGGTTGATGTTGAAGAGCTTCAACTTGCTTTAGTCGGAATTCAGCAAGAGAAGGACACCTAGAAGAATATATATCAGACTATGGATATGGAACGCTCAGTACTTTAAGGACAACTGAAGAAGAAAGATGATTTGATTGAGATCCTCGAGAGACATGATGTAGAGATGATGGAAGAGCGATAGGATTTATTTTCCTCTCGCATATAGCCAATTCCTAATGATCAAGACCATTCTCACATGCTTCCTACTTCTGGTGGATGGAAGAGAGTTGTTAACAAGCACACAAAAGAGAATGTATAGTTGAAGGATAATATTAGGAGGCTCAAAGGGAAGTGTCAATGTGAAGTGGGATCTTCATCAGCCTTGGCTCCTTAGGACTTATAGATTCTAATCTTTTCTCTTGTATTTAGGATTACTGGAACTTGTACTAAATTTGTAATCCTTCCAAATTATTAATGAAATGATATTATTCAGCATTTAAAAATGTGTTATTCTTTGATGTTTGCAATCATTATAGTTCTTAAGTTCCTAGAAAACTAAAAAATAAACAAAATAATCACGTGCATTGCATATCATGCATCATTTTGCACATGGTTTTTTGTTTTGTGTTTTTCTCAGGTGTCTTATTTGTTTCTTCTGCTTCATTTAGTCGGCAAGTTGTCGCATTCTTATAACACTCAGGCTAACATCAAGAAGAAGATGGAAAACTTGGAACAATAAAATCACGAGCTTCGTGAGGAAGTAACTGCTCTAAGAACCCGTATGGCTAACTTGACTTCTTTGGTGGAATCCTTGGTGGCTGTGCAGAATCAACCACCACCTCTTCCACCCATTCTCCTCATGCGGTTCAGCCTCAGCAACAGACAACCATCATCTCTGAAATACTGATAGTTCCCATTTCTGTCACTCCTACTAATATTATTACTGTAAAACACCAAATGCCTCGTGGTTATCCATGGGGAATGCCTGAAAACTTCATTCCTAAAGGATATAATCCAACTGCTCAAGTTTCTCATCATGTTCAACCTGTTGTGGTTTCTATACCGCCTGTTATACACATTGTTCCTGTTATCAATGACCAAATTTATCATGATGATGTTGTTCTCAATGAAAGCATGGGGAAACATGATTGAATGGATGGTTTTCAATACTAGTTCTTGGAAATGTAGAAAGAGATGAAAGCCCTTTCGAGGGAAAGAACCGTTTGGAAAGAATGTCAATGACATGTGCCTTATTCCAAATGTCCAGGTACCTGCAAAACTCAAGGTTCTCGAGTTTGAGAAATATAAAGGCAATTCTTGTCCCCGAGCATATTTGGTGATGTATGTGAGAAATATGTCTACTTATACCGACGATCAACGTCTGTTGATCCATTATTTTCAAGACAGTATAATTGGAGCTACTTTAAAGTGGTATATGGGGTTGAATAGTGAAGACATTCATACTTTCAATGATTTGGATGAAGCCTTCGCAAAATAATACTAGTATAATCTGGATATGGCGCCTGATTGTGACCAACCGAGAGCCATGGCTCAGAAAGACAAAGAATCATTCAAAGAATATATGCAGCGTTAGCGCGAAGTGGTTGCTCAAGTTATACCTCCGATGGAAGAAAAGGATATGACTAAAGTTTTCTTGAATACTCTAGGGTCATTTTATTATGATAAGATGGTTGCAAGTGCTCCCACCGACTTTATGGAAATGGTAGCATGGGTGTCCGACTAGAAGAGGCTGTTAGAGAAGGACGTTTGTCGAATGATGAAAGTTCTAGTGGTACCACTAAGAGACATGCACATGGATTCTCTAGAAAGAAGGAATGGGAGGCTAATTCCATTATTCAAGGAAAAAAAGGTAGGCACCTGAAAAGGTATCACAAACATCAACAACAAGTTGCCTCAGTAACCCCAGTTGTCAGCATAACCCCAACAGTTGTTTCTTACCAGTCTCCTTAGAGAGCGCAGCAACAAGCAAACTAAGGGAAAAATCAGAGGAGAGAAGCTTTTGATCCCATCCGAATGAGCTATACTGAATTATTTCCTGCACTAATCTAAAAGAACCTGGTACATACCAAGTCTCCTCCCGCCGTACCTGCAAAACTACCTTGGTATTATAAAGCCGATTTAAGCTCCGCCTTTTTTAGGGAGCCCCAGGGCACGATCTTGAAAAATTGTTATCCATTAAAAGCTGAAGTTCATAAGCTCGTGAGATCTGGTATTTTGTCCTTTAAAAACATAGGTCCAAACATTCATGTCAATCCATTACCCAAGCATGAAGGAGGAAATATTGTAAATATGGTTTTTGGATGTCTTGGAGAATTCATAATTTTTTATGTAAACTTGATAAGATGAAAATTGGTAGAGATGCATGCTAATCTCTGTGAGTTTATTTATTATAAACATGAACATGCAACCTACAGTGTCTATAGTGAAGATCCTCAAGAGTGTGATGAAGTAAGAAATGACTTTCAAGAGATGATGGATGAAGTTCTTATCCATATCATCCCGACCAAGAGCTGAGCATGATGAGGTTAATAGGATTGAAGACTATTCTGATGAGTTTGTGGCTATTGGTGTTGATACAGTAATTCCTGCTAAGGCATATGCTAGGTGCTAAAGAACCTACGATTGAAGAGCTCAATATGGTGACTCCCGTAGAGATACATGAAAATGGGTTTAAAGTAAATGATTGATTTTAGTCATTGTTGTTACCTAAAATGCGCAAAGAAACCATGGGGTTGCGCTACTTTGATAGGTGATCTCCAGATTTTAAAGGGCCTTTTTTTGTTTAAAGAAGGAGAAATAACGATTCTTGCTAATAGGAAAATAAGTACAGAGATGTAACTTATTTTTTTTCCCAACAATTGAGAATGTGTATGATACAGAGAGTGAAACTATTGTTTATAAAGGAATAACTGAAGAGCTTGAGGTGAATGTCATAGGGCCTCACTTTGACATCCCTACCCATGTGGTAATTGCATACCGCGGTAAGCCTGTTATAACTCCCCTGGTTATTTGTTTACTCGGTCTTGTTGCATATGAGTCTGATAAGGCTATACCCTACAAATATCAAGCAACTATTTTGGAAAACGGCATGGGAGTGCCAATTCATCCTTTGTCTTATGTAGAAAATACTGTTGAGGCCAGTTGTGTGACCCAAAGTGGTCGTATATTTTCTCTGACCTTTCAAAAGGTTGTTGATTTTGGTAAGAAATTTGTTGAAGCTAGTACTGAACCCAAAAAGGTAGAACAGACTAGTGGCACTACTTTGGAAAAGGATTTTGATGATCTTCTGAAGATCATAAAGATGAGTGACTATAAAATTGTTGACTAACTGCTGCAAACTCCATCTAAAATTTCCATTATGACTTTGTTGATGAATTTTGCAGCTCATCGGGAATCTATGATGAGGGTCTTGGACCAAGATTTTGTTGAAAAATATGTGTTAATTGACCAATTTAATGGTGTTGTGGGAAATATTACATCTTGCAATAATCTTAGTTTTTATGATGACGGACTGCCTAATGAAGGAAGAAATCATAATATGGCATTACATATATCTCTGAACTGCAAAAATGACGCCTTGTCTAAATGTGCTGATAGATAATGGCTCTGCTATAAATGAGATACCAAAGAGTACTCTATCGAAGCTCGCTTATCAAGGAACTCATATGTGTTACAATGGTATTATTATGAAAGCTTTTTATGGTTCAAAGAAATCTATCATTGGAGAAGTGGACTTGGAAATATGGATACGCCCACATATGTTTCAGATCACCTTTCAGGTCATGGATATCTTCCCAGCCTACGACTATTTATCGGGTCGTCCCTGGATTCATGAGGCAGGAGTTGTTACATCCACCTTACATCAAAAATTAAAGTTTGTCCGAGAAGTAGTGATTATGAATGGTGGACAAGCTTCATTGGTATCCCATTTGTCTTCTTGTAGTGTTGTAGAAGTTGATGAAGCTATTGTTGGAACTCAGTTCCAAGCTTTGTCCATTGATAACATAAAAAAGAGTGGATATTATATTGCCTCCTTCAAAGATGCACAACATGTGGTTCAAAAAGGCCCTAGCAGTGTGTGGCGTCATGTTATTGATCTGCCAGAAAACAAGAACAAGACTGGTTTGGGTTTTTCTCATCAGAAGTTTAAGAATGAAGTGGTGAAGCCAAAGTCTGCTTTCCGTCTGTAATATGGTGGGATAACTGACTTGGTGTTTTTGCGTTTGATCGCAATTGTTGCAGATAGCTAGAGACGCCACCGACTTTTCTTTTATCCAATAAAGGAAAGGTTGAAAAGAACATGAAAGACCTTTAGAGAAGTTTTCTTGAGTTCGGGGGGTAGATTATGAAAAGGGGAGGTATTAGCACCCTTTTCATCCGTAGTTATCTACGGGATCTTAGTTGCTTGCTAGACCACTTGCTTTGTTTGAAAATATGCTTTGTGGTGTGGGTTTTAAAATATTTTGAAAACTTCTTTGTAATGATTCTCGTTTCTATAAGAATGCATACAAAGTGTTGATTTTGAAAATAGTTCAAAAAAGGTGTTTGTGGAAGATGTTTTTGAAAGGGATTTTGAAAAGTGCCTTTATAATGATTCTCGTCTCTACAAGAATGCGTACAAAGAGCTTTGCATTTTAAAAATGTTTCAATTGAAAGTGTTGGCATGGAAAAATGTTTTTGTTGTGAGCAAGCGAGCAACTACGAGCATCATACCTACTCAAAAGGTCTAACGCTCTTTTCCTCCTCCTTTTGATGTTGGTATCTTACCATTGATTTGGTAAGAAGCCTCGTCATTTAATGTGAAGGGACGGGCATGTTTCGTTTGTATAGTCATAGAAGGAAACCTATGAGACGTTTTAGCAATTTCATATAGGGACTAGATCGTTTACCGAAGGCAACATTGAGGGTCATCAAGGAACTACGATCTTTTATCGAGGGTCTTTACTAAAACACCCATATTCGAGGGACATGACTATTTTCCGAGGCAACAAATGAGATTACCCTAGGGGTGCATGTGTGTGCATGGTGTGTTTTATTATATGCATTTTTGTCTTTGATTTTGGGTTGTTTATTTGTTAGTTTTATCTTGTCATACATCCTAATTACTAACATTTGTATAAAGCAATAAAAAGGCAGAAAATAAATATCCTACACTATTATAACCATATTGAATAGCAATAAAAAGTAAAGACAAAACAAAATAAAAGAAAGGAAAATAAGCTTTTCAATCTAGGCAGAATGCGCCCTTTGATTATGCTTTTCTGGCTACTTTCGATTTGGGCCTAGCAGCTAGCGTGAGATAGAGCCTTCGATTTTGCCTTTCTGCTTCCTTCGATTCTAGGAATGTTAGGGTGAGCAAGTAACCTTCGACCATTCCCTTTGTCCTTCTTTCGATTGAGGCCTGGCAGTCAATGTGGGTGTATCCTTCGATTATGTCATTTTCTGCTTCCTTCGATTGGCCTGGAAGTCAGTGTGTGGCGAAGCCTAAGGCCACACTCTTTGTTCTGCTTGCAACTGTGAAGCATCCAGGGATGAAGCCTAAATCTTCTTGTTTTGTTTTCTTTTTGTTTGAGTCTGTAAAGGTTAGTTTTAACGTATACTTGGGCGGGAAAAGCATGTAATCGAAAGGACAAAAATAAAAAGTGAACAAATGTTATTTACATGCTTAAAGCAAAAAGTTTAAGGTCAGGGGACTTACCTTGCTTCTGAAGTAGGTGCTTCTGGACCTTGGGTGATTGGGCTGGATGCTCCTGGATTCGAAGGAAAGAAACAAGTGTGGTGTTTCTTTGACTGGATTCGAAGGTCAAGAAGAGTGAGGGTGTGTTTGTTGTTTCTGGATTCGAAGGAGAGAAATAAGTGTGTTGTTTCATTTGATTCTGAGTTTGAATATGTGTTAAGTATTTGAGGGTGTTTGATAGTTTGAGAGTTTGATAGTTTGATGATTTTTCTCCATACCCCAAAGTCTTTTGGATGTGTTGTATAGCCCCCTAGATGTGTTATAGAGCCTTTTATTTATAGATGAAGTTAGCTAAAGTTTAGGAGGGAAAACAAAAGAATTTGAACAAATTGAGTATATTATCTTTGTAGCTTTCAAGGGGCAGTATTCGTATGCCAAATTGGTGAAAATACAGGAGCAGTGTAGCAGGACTATTGTGCAGCAGTTTTGGAGCGTTGTGGCCAGTGCATCAGGCTTGGACTTGCAACAAGCATCTTTGAATATTTCATTCTTTTAGTTTTGACCTCATAGGTCCAACCTTCAACCAGATTCCTCTTCATACAACAATATTTATTTCCATTCAAAGTGTCTTTCGAATGGGGCAAATGTATGTTCTTCGAATGGATCATATGCATGTCCTTCGAATGTGCCAGTTTATGTATCCTTTGAAAAGGGCAACCCAGATATGTCAATGCATGTCCTTCGAATGGGACACCCAAGTATGTCATAGTGTCCTTCGAATGGGCCACCAAGGTGTATGTCATAGTGTAGAAATTGTGTGTTGAATATTTTCAAGGGTGGAACCGAAGCAAGCTATTTCAGAGGGAGATGTTTTCCATTCGAAACTAGTATGAAAACAGCTCACGCATGAGGGAAGTTCCTGCCTTGTGATTTGAAACAAGCAGGAAAGTAACCTTTGCTTCCTGCATCAAAACAAACACTCTAAAGGCTCCATTGCTTTGTGAATCAAAGCAAACATGTAAGGGGTCATTGTTTCAATCAAAGCTTGCATGCAGGAGGCCACTTGCTTTGTGGGTGCTATCATGAAGGGAAGCCATTGCCTTGTGCAGGCAGGCGTGCAGGAGGCCCTTGCCTTGTACCTCATGCAGGAGGCCAATGTTGAAGGTGGATTCGAGGCAGATGCAAAGGTGAATTTGAAGCAAGCATGGAGGGAGTTATTTGTCCAATCGAAGCTTGTCCAATCAAAACTGGTATGCAGGCATCAAATGTCTAAACGAAACAAAGCATGCAGGAAACCATTGCATTGTGAACCAAGCAAACATGTAAGGACAATAGTGCAATCGAAGCTTGCATGCAGGAGGTTATTGCCATGGGCACCAACACAATCATATAGGATGCAAAGGGTGCAATCGAAGGATGTATGCAGGAAGCCTAAATGCCCAAACGAGGCTTGTATAAAGATAAGCGTTGCCTGCCCTGTGGATCGAAGCTAGTTGCTTCGAAGGAAACATTTTCCTTGTGGATCGAGGCATGCAGAAGGAAAGAGTTTCCTTATGGATCGAAGGAGGCACAAGGAATTCTAGTGTCTTATGGATTGAAGGAGGCACGAAGGATGCCATAGTCCAATAGAAGCAGTCTTGAAAGAGACTAAAGTCCAAACGAAGCAAGGGAAATCAAAAAAGGTTTGAAGGAGACCAAAGTACAATCGAAGCCTTGTGAATCTAAGTAAACTTATTTTTTTCTTCATTTTACCTGCTTTGCCATTTTTTAATAGTTTCCTCTTTAACTTGATGCTGGAAAGTCCAAGTGTACTTTTGCAAGCTTGAATTTTTTAGAATTCTTGCGAGAAACGCCTTGAGAAATGAGAGGGAAAATTTGGGGGTACAACAGCTTCCCCTGTTCAATCTTCTTAAACTTGAAGAGTTAGATTGGCGAGGCAGTGCCTTTCGTGATTTGAAGGTGGAAGATGATTGAACACTAGAGTGCCCAGAAATTTGCACTTGATGATGTGGTGGTTGATTATATAGGGGATGGCCTTAAAGATTCCATTTGGAGAGTTTTTAGAGATGGGCTTACAGATGCCATATAAAGTGATTTTTGACAAAAATTAGACTAATTCTAAGCTTGACTTCAACTGAAAAAGAATCAGAATAAATCTTTGATTGATTTAGATTGAACCAAAAGAAGTGTCTACCAGGACGAAATCAGGATAAACCATTGATCGATTTAAACTGAACCAGCAGATGTCTTGAATAATCTTTAACTGGAAAAGAATTAGAATAAATCTTTGGAGCGATTTAACTGAACCAGAGAAAGTGTCTACCGGAACGGAATCGGGATAAACCATTGATTGATTTAAACTGAACCAACAGAGGTCTTGAATATTCTTTAACTAGAAAAGAGTCAGAATAAATCTTTGGAGCGATTTATCTGAACCAGAGAAAGTGTCTATCATAGCAGAATCAGGATAAACCATTGATTAATTTAAACTGAACCATCAGAGGTCTGAAGGAAGTATTCATCATGTAGATAGTCACCTCGTCCTATTTCGGGAATTGATCAACAATCAGTTTGTTCACAGATAGTTGTCATGTCTTGTTTCAGGTATTAATCTGGAACTGAGAAGGAACCTTGGTAGGGTTACTTCATGATGAGTCCGTGTGAAACTGCATCTGGAAATGAGAAGGAACCTAGGTAGGGTTGCTTCATTATAAGTCCGTGTAAAACTTCATCTGGAAATGTATGAGAAGGAACCCGGGTAGGGTTGCTTCATGATGAGTCCGTGTAAAACTGCATCTGGAAATGAGAAGGATCCTGGGTAGGGTTGCTTCAGTTGGTCGAGTAGATAGTTGTCCTGTCTGGTTTCAAGTATTAATCTCTGACCTTATAAAGAAAGATATTTTTTCTAGCTTGTTACAAGTATTAATCTTCAATCTATTCATGTAGATAGCTTTCATGGATTGTTACAAGTATTAATCTACAGTCAGTCGTCCACAGATATTTGTTATGGCTTGTTACAGGTATTAATCTGGAACTTGGTTTTGTCGGTCGTTGAGATAGTTGTCCTGGCTGGTTTCAGATATTAATCTCTGACCTTTCGAAAATGGTTGTCGTATTTGCCAAAAAGGATTTTTGTTGATTGACTTTTCCTTGCAAGGAAGAGGGTTAGTTTCATGCAGATGTATGCTATGCATGGCTTGATGATGTTCTCAAAATAAATGAGATTATGTTGTATGCATTTATCATGTATGATGCATGAAATGTGAAATGTTATTGGGATGTATCTTTGTCTTGGAAATAAATCCTTGACAAATGTTGGGGAGTTTTGGGAAGTTAAATCTCGGACTGCCGTTGGGGATGAAGAGTATGCACATCTTCAAACCTTGCTTAGAATGTTTCCACTGGGGATTCCTATTTTGTTGTTTGAGGAGAAATCCGCTGGGGGATGTTGGTTTTGCTTGAGAAGAAAACTCTGTGGAGAGTGTTGATTCTTTCTTGGGGAAAGGAATTCAGGAGTTATAGTTGTCCGTTGCACTATTGGGGAGTTATCTCTTGATGGAGGAGGAAAGAAGTTAACAACTTGTTGGGGATAAAGAAGTTAATTGTTATCTGGTTGTCTCCCAGGCTTTGTAGCAACTCACTAGGGGTTGTAGAAAAGTCTATTGGGGAAGAGGGGTTGTGGTCCCTTGATTTGTAGTAGTCAGAGAGGTCAACTCAAGCTGGGGAATCTGTAGTTTGTTGGGGAAATAAACTTTGTTGTTAATCTGTTGGAGAGGTATTTTCCTTAAGAAGAACTCCTCGAGGATTCTTGAGATCAACTCAACTGGGGAGAAGTTTTCAGATATTGAAACTCTGGCTGGGGATTGCCTGGATCCAACTTTGTGGGGATATCCATGAATTTGGCCTGGAGGGGTTTGTACCTTTGTCTGTGAAGATTATTCTGTGGGGATAACCTTATAAAGATGACTCTATGGAGACTTGACTGGGGATCACTTTACGAAAAGGACTTTGGGGAGATTTGTCACTTCCCCATATAGTAAGTGTCATAGTACTACCAAAAAATGTTTTCTTGACCGCACGTAACTCTTTGTTGGAATTCACGTTTAATGCCCCAAGTGATTTAGATACAGACCTGCCCCTGGTTATTCAGCATTTCTTGGAAGATTTTTTGGAATCTTGACTTGACTGCCCCCAGACGAGTTAGATGGTGACATGTCATGCCCCTTGCTTATAGGAGATTTGTTATTGGAAGTGGTTTTGTTCACTGAGAGAGTTTTTGTTCGTTGGATATTCGTCGTGTGAATTTCTCCGCTATCAAATAATTAGCCATATGCAAACACCGATATTCAAATAATGCAAAGTTTATGCTTGTCTTGAAGTTTTGAAAATGCGTTTTAGCAAATAAAAGAATTTTGTAAGAATGTGGATTCAACTCAAGATTTAGAGTAAGCCATATAGGAGTCAGGATACCTTTGGTAACAATATGCTTTTGAACTAACCCATGCTTCAATTAGAACTTTTGAAGGGTTGTAGCATGGTCTAGTTCACGGTTTAAAAAACAAAGGATGAGGCTCAAAGTGTATTTGTACCCGCCCGTTCTTTGTGATGTTCTTCAGTCCCTAACTCAGTTAATTGTGCATTTGAATGACATTTTGGTGATGGTTCAAACAAGTTAAGTTTGTTGGAAGGCAATCATTTTTTGCAACTTTTTACATGTTATTAAGGATTTGTAGCATCCTCTTTTTTTATTCATTATCCCTAATTTTTGCCTGACTGTTCTCATTTTGAGATTATAGTCAGCGGGATGCCCCCAGTTTTCTTAAGTCTCCTTCGTAGGTTTTGACTTGGTGGGTTTTTCTTTTGAGAGATAATGACTACCTATTTGATAGGGAACCATCGTTGTTTTCTGATTCAGAAGGATGTTTTCATTGTCATTCATTGTGTATGAAGTGAAAGCTTGTGACTGAACGCGCATTTGAATTAACTGAGAGACTACCCTGCCCCAGGTTTTGATTAGAGGTTTCAATTTGTGTGAAAAAGAAAACTCCTACTTCTTTGGCTCAAAGGGGTTGACTATGGATTATCCTCCTTATAACTCCAGTGTTTAGGAATTGAAACAAACATTTGTACATCGTCAGCTAGGTCTGTCCAAAAGCATATTGTATGAGATAATGGCATTGTTTTCATCATCCTCCCTCTAAAGAATTGCAACTTTTTGAAACAAGAGTTGAATATCATAAAGGGAGTAAAAAGCATAGTTTAAATGGAAACAAATGGATTAATTCAAGACAAACATATGCAATGCATTAATGAAAGTAACCAAAGTCTGACATATAGATAAGTGTTTAAGCAAACAAAGAAATTATAAATGAAAATTTGAATAAACAGAAAATTTACCCGCCTAGACCGTCACTTCATATGGATGCCCTTGAGGGGTGATAGAAGAGCTCCAGTTGACCGTCTTGTGTAAACTCTAACACTCCTTCGTTGATTAGGTCTTAAATCTTATTTTTCAATGTCCAACATCTATCTGTATCGTGCCCCGGACTGTTGGAGTGATATGCACACCTTTCATTGGGATGGTAACTAGGAGTGGAAGTATTAAGCTTCCGAGGAGGGTCCTTCAATGTGACCAAATTCAAATTCAACATGTGTAGCAAGACTTGTGACATTGACATATTGAGTTTGGCATATTGCAGATTGGACGCATCCCGCTTACGCCGATTATCCTATTGTTGTTGGGCTCGTGACGTAGCAGCAATGTGGAAAGGTCTACTCTCCACCAAGCCAACTTCTTGTCTCATCGAAGGCTGATTAATGACTCGATCCCCAATTCTAGCTGTTTTCCCCATATGGTTGCATCTGTCTTGATGAAGCTTGTTAACGAGGTCTCTCAGCTCTTCTTGTCACTGAGCCAAGTTTTGGATAAGAGCCATCTGGCCCACCATCTGTCCCATCATCTGGAACTTCATTGTGGCTATCTCAGTTTGTAGCCTCTCCAACTGGTCATCCCTGCCGTCCTCAGGATTCTTCATGGTCATGCCCCTAGTGAGGAGTGCTTTCACTTCTTCTTGCCCCTTGGATAGGTTCAAGAACATTTCTTGAAGTTGAGCATTTTGAGTCTGAATGTCCTTGATAGTATGTTCTAGAGCCATCTCTACTGAAATAAACAGTAAGCAGATGAGAGACCTGTGTGGGGAAAGCCTGTAATGATATGATGCATGGTACGTGGATGCATTGTTTTCAAGGACTTAGAAGATTTAAATTTATTTAGACAAAAAGAAAAAACATCAATTTCATTAATGAGTTCAAATTGATTACAAACATGCCCCTTGGGGCTTACAATGGAGGAAATAAAGCAAAATAAACTCCCAAGACAAAAAGGTCGAACACATCCTCTTTGGCGCAATGTAGGCGTTCAAAATTTTCTCTTCATGAAGCTGTCTCGTAAGCTCCAAAACCTTCTTTACACTCGCGTAGAACTAGGCTTCAAAGGTGTCTCGTTCTTCCTTCAGCTGGACCCAAGCTCTTTGCAAATCTTCAAGAGAAGTAGGCATGGTGGGATGAAGGACAGTATATGAAACATCTCCTTCAATAACTAGCTCCATGATGATAGGTAAAATGGAAGAGTATGGCATATCGAGACTTTGAGCACGAGTTTGTACCCACTTAAGATAAGGCTCCAAAGGAATGGAGTTCTTACGTCCAAAATTCTTGCTATCTACTTTGTTTACCATTCTCCAAGCTCGTATGAACCTTTGCCGGTAGCATTGGTCATCACTCTCGTAGTCGAATACCACACCTTGGATGAGCGCATCATGAGGACCATCTCTTCATGCATACCCAGATTGTCCCAAATCCAGGAAAGTGTTATAAGTAATACCTCCCCTAATTCCAAGTAGAGGAAAATTAGGGAATTCTCCACAACTTCCGATGATAGTAATATCCTCCAAGGACTGAGAACACCAGTGAATATCCTAATTTCTGAGTGACATCAACCTATTGAACCATCTCTGGCCTTGCTTATTCTTCACAACAGATCAGGGTAGGTGCGAAACAAACCACCTAGGTAACAGAGGAGTGAAACACATGAGGGCCCCCCTTCTCTTCATGGTGTGAGAGTGGAGAGAATGCAGGATATCCCTAAATAAAGTAGGCACTGGATTGCGAGATATAAAAAATTTAACTGCGTTCACATCTATAAGTTGGTCAGGATTAGGAAATAATACCATCCCATAAATGAGAAGAGCCAAGACTTCTTCAAAGGCTTGTAAATCCAGAGTATTCCAATAGTCTTGATCCTTTTCCAACAAGAACTTGGCTAGAAACCCTTTGACACCACTTCTTGTTTCCTAGTTAGCCATGACGTCGGATTGTTGCAAGTGTAAAGCTCGAGAAATCTCCTCAAGGCTCGAGTCTCTTTCAATACCGTTGAAATGTAATTGATCGAGAATAGGAATTCCCAAGAGCTGAGAGAATTATTCCATAGTAGGCACAAGTTTGTAATCGGGGAAGGTAAAGCAATGGTGCAAAGGGTCGAAGAACTTGAAAAGCACTTTCATCATGTCTTCATCAAAGCTTGAGGTAACCAGGTTGAGAAGTCATCCATATATTTTGGTGAACAGAGAATTCTGAGGGACCCTTGATGCTAATTCTTTGAGTTGAAAAGGTACTCCTACGAGATTGACTTGGATCGTATTCTTGCGAGTATGAGCCATGTCCTACAAAATAGAACAAAGATGAATCTCGAAATCCTTGAAATGGTTAGTGTAAAATGCTATGGTATGATGTCATGATGTTATGTACGAGTATATACACAAGCAAATCAAACAAGTCCTTAGGTTTAGGCTTGCACGAGGTTCATAGGTAAGTACCCTCTTTAAGTTTAGTTGGCTCAACTTGTCCTAGAAAGTAAATGGGTTCTAGGGGATCTCAATATCACTGATCTTTCTTCATTGAGCATTATTTTAGCGCAAGCCTCTTTATTAGCGATAAAAATATCACGAAAGTCCAATCTCAATGAGGGTGGTATCGAGTATCAACCAACTTCAGACAACACCAAAGTTGGCTACCTCACTACTTCCTAATGGCCAAGTTGTTCAATTAAGGTTCTAAAGTCAGTTAGTGCTTCATGACACCATACAGTGGTCCCATATTCTCCTTGACTACTCAAGGGCTACCGATACCAACAAATATGTCACATTAACATAGCTATTTCTTTGACGATGTCGGTATACCCTACACAGTTTCCATAATTTATTGCAACTTACCTAAAAGGTGCCCCAGATTCGGGTAGAGGATCAAAATTAACCCAAACAAGGAACCATAATGTAAAGCAAGCAATTCAAATAAAGAAATCAAGTAAAGGTGATCTAGCCCTAAGGTAACCCCACTTTTAAGTCCAATCCCCAACAGAGTCGCCAGTTCTGTAATACGATGGGAGAACTGACTTGGTGTTTTTGAGTTTGATCACAATTGTTGCGGATAGCTAGAGTTACCTTCGACTTTTCTTTTATCCAATAAAGGAAAGGTTGAAAAGAACATGAAAGACCTTTAGAGAAGTTTTCTTGAGTTTGGGGGGTAGGTTATGAAAAGGGAAGGTATTAGCACCCTCATCCGTAGTTATCTACGGGTTCTTAGTTTCTTGCTAGATCACTTGTTTTGTTTGAAAATATGCTTTGCGGTATGAGTTTGAAAATATTTTGAAAACTTCTTTGTAATGATTCTCGTTTCTATAAGAATGCATACAAAGTGTTGGTTTTAAAAATAGTTCAAAAAAGGTTTTTATGGAAGATGTTTTTGAAAGGGATTTTAAAAAGTTCCTTTATAATGATTCTCGTACCAAGAATACGTACAAAGAGCTTTGTCTTTTGAAAATGTTTCAATTGAAAGTGTTGGTGTGGAAAAATGTTTTTATTGTGAGCAAGCGAGCAACTACGAGCATCCTACCTACTCAAAAGGTCTAACTTTCTTTTCCTCCTCCTTTTGATGTTGCTATCTTACCATTGATTTGGTAAGAAGCCCCATCATTGGATATGAAGGGACGAACATGGGTCGTTTGTATAGTCATAAAAGGCAACCTATGAGACATTTTAGCAATTTTGTATAGGTACTAGATCGTTTACCCAAGGCAACATCAATGGTCATCGAGGGAGTACGATCTTTCATCGAGGGTCTTTGCTAAAATGCCCATATTTGAAGTACATGACTATTTTCTGAGGCAACAAATGAGATTACCCTAGGGGTACATGTGTGTGCATGGTGTGTTTGATTACTTGCATTTTTGTCTTTGATTTTTGGGTTGTCTATTTGTTAGTTTTATCTTGCCATACATCCTAATTACTAACATTTGTATAAAGCAATAAAAATGCAGAAAATAAATATCCTATGCCATTACAACCATATTGAATAACAAGAAAAATTAAAGACAAAACAAAATAAAAGAAAGGAAAATAAGCTTTTCGATCCAGTCAGAATGCGCCCTTCGATTCTTCTTTCCTGGCTCCTCTCGATTTGGGCCTAGCAGCCAGCGTGAGATGGAGCCTTTGATTCTGCCTTTCTGCTTCCGTCGATTGCAAGAATATTAGGGTGAGCAAGTAACCTTCGACCATGCCCTTTGTCCTTCTTTCAATTGAGGCCTGGCAGTCAATGTGGGTGTATCCTTCGATTACGTCATTTTCTACTTCCTTCGATTAGCCTGGAAGTCAGTGTGTGGTGAAGCCTAAGGCCACACTCTTTGTTCTGCTTGCAACTGCAAAGCAGCCAGGGGTGAAGCCTAAAGCTTATTGTTTTGTTTTCTTTTTGTCTGAGTCTGTACAAGTTAGTTTTAACGTATACTTAGGCAGGAAAAGCATCTAATCGAAAGGACAGAAATAAAAAGTGAAAAAATGTTATTTACATGCATAAAACGAAAAGTTTAAGGTCGGAGGACTTACCTTGCTTCTGAAGTAGGTCCTTCTGGACCTTGGGTGATTGGTATGGATGCTCCTGGATTCGAAGGAAAGAAACAAGTGTGGTGTTTCTTTGACTGGATTTGAAGTTCAAGAAGATTGGGGGTGTGTTTGTTGTTTCTGGATTCGAAGGAGAGAAACAAGTGTGTTGTTTCGTTTGATTCTAGGTTTGAATGTTTGTTAAGTATTTGAGGGTGTTTGATAGTTTGAGAGTTTTATAGTTTGATGATTTTTCTCCACACCCCAAAGTCTTTTGGATGTGTTGTCCAGCCCCCTAGATATGTTATGGAGCCTTTTATTTATAGATGAAGTTGACTAAGGTTTAGGAGGGAAAACAAAAGAATTTAAACAAATTGAGTATACTGTCTTTGTAGCTTTCGAGGGGCAATATTCATATTCCAAATTGGTGCAAATACAAGAGCAGTTTAGCAGGACTGCTGTGCAGTAGTTTTGGAGCGTTGTGGACAGTGCATCAGGCTTGGACTTGCAACAAGCATCTTTGAATATTTCATTCTTTTTGTTTTGACCTCATAGGTCCAACCTTCAACTAGACTCCTCTTGAGACAATAATATTTATTTCCAATCAAAGTGTCTTTTGAATAGGGCAAATGTATTTCCTTCGAATGGACCATGTGCCTGTCCTTCGAATGCGCCAGTTTGTGTATACTTGAAAAGGGCAACCCAAATATGTCAATGCATGTCCTTAGAATGGGACACCCAGGTATGTCATAGTGTCCTTCGAATGGGCCACCAAGGTGTGTGTCATAGTGTAGAAATTGTATGTTGAAGATTTTTAAGGGTGGAATCGAAGCAAGCTATTTCAGAGGGAGATGTTATCCATTCGAAACTAGTAGGAAAATAGACCATGCATGAAGGAAGTTCCTGCCTTGTGATTTGAAACAAGCAGGAAAGCAACCTTTGCTTCCTGAATCGAAACAAACATTGTAAAGGGGCCATTGCTTTGTGAATAAAAGCAAATATGTAAGGGGTCATTGTTTCAATCAAAGCTTGCATGCAGGAGGCCACTTGCTTTGTGGGTGCTAGCATGAAGGGAAGCCATTGCCTTGTGCAGGCAGGCATGCAGGAGGCCCTTGCCTTGTACCTCATGCAGGAGGCCAATGCTGAAGGTGGATTCGAGGAAGATGCGAAGGTGAATTCGAAGCAAGCATGGAGGGAGTTATTTGTCTAATCGAAGCTTGTCCAATCGAAACAGATATGCAAGCATCAAATGTACAAACGAAACAAAGCATGCAGGAAACCATTGCATTATGAACCAAGCAAACATGTAAGGCCAATAATGCAATTGAAGCTTGCATGCAGGAGGTTATTGCCATGGGCACCAACACAATCATATAAGATGCAAAGGGTGCAATCGAAGGATGTATGCAGGAAGCCTAAATTCCCAAATGACGCTTGTATAAAGATAGGCGTCGCCTGCCATGTGGATCAAAGATAGTTGCTTCGAAGGAAACCTTTTTCCTTGTGGATCGAGGCATGCAGAAGGAAGGAGTTGCCTTATGGATCAAAGGAGGCACAAGGGATGTTATTGTCTTATGGATCGAAGGAGGGAAATCGAAAAAGGCTTGAAGGAGACCAAAGTCCAACCGAAGCCTTGTGAATCGAAGTAAACTTGTTTTTTTCTTCATTACCTACTTTGCCCTTTTTTTAAAGTTTCCTCTTTAACTTGATGTTGGAAAATCCAATTGTACTTGTGCAAGCTTCAATTTTTTAGAATCCTTGCAAGAAACGCCTTGAGAAATGAGAGGGAAAATTTTGGGGTACAACAACGTCCATATCAAGACATCTTTTGCGGTTGGGGTTATCTTCATCGAACTCCTCCAGAGGTTGACGCTATTATTGAATATGAGCCAGAGTAGGAAATGCCAAACTTTGTGACACCTAGAGTGAGAGTTCAAAATTGGATCACTATTGATATTCCCAGTTGCATTCACATATCGAAGTAATTTGTCTTTGCTTTTTTTTTTCAAAATTCCTTTCACTCTTCCCAAGGTGAAAGTGATGTTGTATGGGCTTGTCTTTTATTTTGAATTTTAAAATCATTTATTAAAATTGTTTTTATCCAATTATGTTTTTATTTTCTACTTTTTTTCTTGGAAAATGATAATAATAAAAAACCTTTCAAAATAAATAATAATTGTAGATAAGTATGCATAATTACTTGTCATATTTATCAGTTTCTAAAATCAAGCATAATCATATCTACCAATTGATTAAAAAACCTGTTGAAAACAATGACGCTGTGACCTCTCCTAACTTTTAATATCATGTGTATGTGACTAAAGAAGAGGAGTTTACTGAAATCCCATTTGAGGTTTCTTGGTTGCTTGAGCACGAGGAGAATACCGTTCATCCGTATAAAGAGCAGTTAGAGACGATTAACTTGGGTTCTCAAGAGGATTTGAAGAAAGTCGAGATTAAGGCACTGCTTCATCCCGATGTGAAGAGAAGGTTAATTGATTTATTGAAAGAATATGTTGACATATTTTCTTGGTCCTATCAAGACATGCCTGGGTTAGATGCCCATATTGTGGAGCATCATTTTCCATTGAAGCCTGAATGTCCACCTATAAGACAAAAGTTAAGGAGGACTCACCCTGACATGGAAGTTAAGATTAAAGAGGAGGTATTGAAACAAATTGATGCAAGTTTTCTTGTGACATAATTGTATCCTCAGTGGATTGCGAACATTGTTCCATTTCCAAAGAAAGACATAAAAGTTTGCATGTGTGTTGATTACAGAGAACTGAATAAGGCTAGTTTAAAAGATGATTTCCCTCTATCACATATTGATCTGTTGGTTGATAGCATAAAAATATTCAAAGTTTTCTCCCTTCATGGGTGGATTTTCTGGATATAATCAAATTAAAATGGCTCATGAGGATATGGAAAAAACAATGTTTATCACACCCTGGGGAACATTCTGTTACAGAGTGATGCCCTTCGAGTTGAAGAACGCCAGTGTAACGTACCAGAGGGATATGATATCCCTATTCCATGATTTGATGCACAAAGAGATCGAGGTATATGTTTATGATATGATCACAAAATCTCAGACCGAGGAAGGCCATTTGGAAGAGTTGTTAAAATTGTTTCAACATTTGAGGAAGTATCGTCTTTGCTTGAACCCAAATAAGTGTACTTTTAGTGTCCGTTCTGGAAAGTTGTTAGGTTTCATTGTTATCCCGAAAGGTATTGTGGTTGATCTTGATAAAGTTAAGGAAATTCAAGAAATGCCTTCCCCAAGAACTGAAAATCAAGGTAGAGTCTTCCTTGGACGTCTGAATTACATCTGCAGGTTTATCTCCCACATGACTGCAACTTGTGAACCGATCTTCAAGATTATAAATAAAGATCAAGATTGTATATGGACTGATGATTGTCAAAATGATTTTGATAGTATCAAGGAGTATCTGCTTGAACCTCCTATCTTGCTCCCTCTTGTGAAAGGAAGATCATTGATAATGTATCTGGCGGTGTTGGATAGCTCCATGGGTTGCATTTTGGGACAACAAGATGAAACAGGAAGAAAAGAGTATGTCATCTATTATTTGAGCAAGAAGTTCACTGACTATGAGTCACGATATTCTATGTTGGAAAAGACATGTTCTACTTTGGTCTGGGCTGCGAAGCGTCTACGATAATATATGTTGAATCATACTACTTGGTTGATATCCAAAATGGATCCAATTAAGTATATATTTGAAAGCCTGCTCTTACTGGTAGGATTTCCCATTGGCAGATGCTATTGTCTGAATATGATATTGAATACCGCACTCAGAAGGCCATTAAAGGCAGTGTGTTGGAAGAGTACCTTGCCCATCAACCAGTTGGTGATTATCAGTCAATCAAGTTTGATTTCCCTGATGAGGATGTGATGTATTTGAAAGTCAAAGATTATGATGAACCTTTGCCCGAAGCAGGCCCAGATCCTGAATCCCGATGAGGTATGGTATTTGATGGAGCTGTGAATGCTTATGGTAAAGTAATTGGCGCTATGATTATTACTCCCCATGGGTCTCACGTCGATTTCACTGTAAGGTTAACATTTGATTGTACCAATATCATGTTGGAGTGTGAAGCTTTTATTATAGGTATTGAAGAAGCTATGGATCTCATAATTAATATTCTTTATGTATGTGGTGATTCAGTGTTAGTGATAAATCAGATTAAAGGTGAATGGGAGACTCGTCACCCTGGCTTAATTCCCTACAAGGATAATGCGATAAGGTTGTTAACTTTCTTCAATAAAGTTGAATTCCATCACATTCCTCGAGACGAGAATCTTATGGCAGATGCTTTAGCCATTTTGTCCTCTATGTACAAGGTGAATTTCCCAAATGAAGCACCTTAGTTTACAATCGGACATCTTTATAGGCCACCTTATGTATTTGCTACAGAGGTGACATAAGATGATAAGCCTTGGTATTATGATATCAAACATTTTATCCAGACTCAAGAGTACCCACTTAGGTCATCGAATAAAGATATGAAGACATTTAGAAGGTTGGCAGGTAGCTTCTTCCTCAATGAAGATGTGTTATACAAAATAAATTATGACATGGTCTTGCTCAGATGCGTGGATAGACACGAAGAAGACATATTAATGCATGAGATCCATGAAGGTTTATTTGGTACCCATGTCAATGGACATTCAATGGAGAAGAAAATGCTTAGGGCAGGTTACTATTGGATGACAATAGAATCTTGACTATTACAAATTTGCAAGGAAGTGCTATAAGTGTCAGATTTATGCTGACAAGATTCATGTGCCTCCAAATCCTTTCAATGTTATTTCTTCCCCATGGCCTTTCTCTATGTGGGGTATTGATATGATCGGGATGATTGAACTCAAGTCCTCAAATGGGCATCGTTTCATCTTAGTGGAAATTGATCACTTCACCAAATGGGTGGAAGTAGCTTCTTATGCTAATATGACTAAGCAGGTGGTTGTGGGGCTTATTAAGAACCATATTATCTGTCTATATGGTGTACCAAGCAGGATTATCACTAATAATGGCTTGAATTTGAACAATAAGATGATGAAGGAACTTTATGAAGAATTTAAGATTGTTCATCACAACTCTTCTCCTCGCAGGTCTAAGATGAATGGGGATGTTGAAGCTGTTAATAAGATTCATTCAAAATATGGTTGTTACATATAAGGATTGACATGAGATGCTCCATTTCACTTTGTAGGGATATCATACATCCTTACGCAATTCAACAGGGGCAACCCCTTTCTCTCTTGTTTATGGTATGGAAGTAGTGCTCCCCGTCGAGGTTGAGATTCCCTCTTTGCGTGTGATAATGAAAACCAAATTGTCAGAGGCTGAATGGGTATAGAACAAGTTTAGCTCGTTTAATTTTATTCAAGAAAAGAGAATGACTGCCTTGTGTCATGGTCAGTTATACCAGAAAATAATGAAGAAATCTTTTGATAAGAAGGTCAGACCTCGTGAATTCAGAGAAGTCAAGCTCGTGCTCAGAAAGATCATATCTTTTAATGTTGATTCTAGGGGTAAATGGACTACCAATTATGAAGGCTCATATGTTGTCAAGAAAGTCTTCTTTGGCGGTGCGTTAATTCTTGAAACTATGGATGGTGAGGAGTTCCCACGTTTCGTGAATGATGATGCAGTTATGAAATACTTCGTCTAAAAAAATAGCTCGCCAAGTTGAAAACCCAAAAGGGCGGCTTAGGAAAAAATGAGCTTCTCGGTGGGCTGAAAACCCGAAAGGGCGGTCCAGGAAAAAGTTAGAGACATAAACAAAATAATTCATCCCGTTAGATTGAAAATTTGACATGGAAATCCAGGCAAAAGTTAGAGACATTAATAAAATATGGGTAGATTGAAAATCCTCCAGGGCAATCTAGGAAAAAGTTAGGGATTTTTGGCAAGTAACTGCATCAGACAAAACTTGATCGTTGAAGCAACAATCTTCTTGGATGCCCATTGCTCTTTAATTGAAGCTTAAGCACATGAGTTCAAAGTTGTAAGGGAGAATAGTGGTCATTATATTTTATTGTATCTTTTTCATGTATTTACCATTTTCTAAACTTTGTAATTACCTACGGAGTCACGCCATTTGCGGACTACCATTTTATTAATAAAGTTTGAGCCTTTATCCAATTCTTATTTTATTCCGCTTACAAAATTTTCATTTATTATTGCTAGTAAATTTTACGAAAAAAAGACTTAAATAATAAGAACAAGTTTTTGAAAAAAATTGCAAAAAATAATTTTACTTTGATTTTGTGCATCAAAGGAATAAAAGTAGTTGTTCCGAGGATGGACGAACTCCGAGGTTCGAGATTTTCTTCAAGGAGTCTCCTCTGGTTACTCTCGCAAATGCGTACATGGTTTCCCCTATAGTTTTCAATCACATAAAGGAGGTCCCCCCCCCCCCCCAAATTGTTATGTGGTGTTGGGCTTGTAGTCCTGTATTCTCCAATTAAGTCTTGGTTTAAATTTCTCCAGTTGAGTGTGATTCTTTTCCCAGTCAGGTGGTGATTAAGCAGTGTATTTTTACCATTTCTTGTTATGACACTGTTGCTTCTGTGTTCTTCCCAAGTAGTAGGTTAAAAGTAGTATCTTTTCTAAGAAGTATCGACACAACTGTCAGTCTTTGGGTTTTCCCTCACCACGTGTTGAGCTTGATTTAAAATCTCCACAATTTTGATTGTTTGTTGGGATGTTAACTTCTCGGTTTCTCATGTAAACCAAGGATGATGTTTACCTTTAAGGTTGATATCCCCATGAAGTTTCTCTGATTTTCCCCGACAGATTTTGCGCAACCATTATTTTTAATGTCGCGTGTTTTCTTCTCAACATATATGGTATCATCTTCCCTAGTGAAGTCCATGTGTTATCTCCCGGTGAAGCTTTGAGGATGTTGTTATATCCCTGCAAACTTTGGGGATTTTTGTTGTAGGATTGTGTTTTTTTTATTCTCAAGCAATATATTCTTTTCCAGAGAAGTTAAGCCTTGAAGTAGGACATTATTTCCTTAGTCGGTTGCTTATTCTCCTATGGAATTTCCATCTTAGATGTGATTTAGCTTAGTGTTGTCCATACCCAAGTTTATTTTGTCTAGTTATCCCCAGTATAGTACGATTATTTTGTCAGCATATACATGACATGCATTCATTCATCTATACATACATCATGTATAGATGAATTAAAATTCAATCCTTATTTGGTGTTTCCGTTGATATCTTATCCTCTTTACATGGTGTGTGTTGTCTCTCTCCAATAGAGTGTCAATCTTAAGTAGAAAGTGTATATCCTTTCTATTTCCCAACTGAGTTTATTCCTCGTGGAAGAATTTTGCTTCATCCCTCCTACCCAGCTTATTATTGGGATGAAAGTAACTCTCAGATGAGTTTATTCCTTATTGGGTGGTGTCTTGGCTGACTGTTTCATTTCGGTTTGTTCCTGGTTTGAATTTTGGTCTCTTATAGAAATATTGTCCTAGTCTCTCTGAGCAGTGAGCCCTGGATTGAGAATGCATTTATTTTGCACAAGAAGACTTTATCTCTTTAGCAGAAATGTATTTATTTCCCTAGGAAGTCAAAATCCATTTCTCAGCAGTGATATTGCAATATTATTTCTGACGACAAGTGGTGGGACATTTATTTGAGAAGCTTATGTATCCCCAAACTCTCTTTTAATGAAAGATAGCAGTCTCTTCTGAGTGGTATGTTAATTCCTAGTGAATATTATATCAAAATTATTACCCTTTTCAAGTGGAAGACTTGATTAAATAAGAAACTAAGACCTGTTTGTGGCTTATCACTCGAAGCGTGGGGAATTTTATCATCAGAACCAAGACCCGTTTGTGGCTTATCGCCTGAAGCATGGAGAATTTTATTATCAGAATCAAGACTGATTCGTGGCATATCGTCTGAAGCGTGGGGAAGTTTATCATCAGAACCAAGACTCATTTGTGGGTTATCACCCGAAGCGTAGGAAACTTTATTATCAGAATCAATACCCATTTATGGCTTATCACCCAAAGCATGGGAAAGTTTGTTATCTATACCAAGACCCCTTCGTGGCTTATCGCCCGAAGCGTGGGGAAGTTTATCATCAGAACCAAGACCCGTTCATGGCTTATCGTCTGAAGCATGGGGAAGTTTATCATCTGAACCAAGACCCGTTCGTGGCTTATCTCCTGAAGCGTGGGGATGTTTTCTATCATTATCAAGACCTGTTTGTAGCTTATCGCCTGAAGTGTAGGGAAGTTTGATATTATCAATGAAGATCATACCATTAATTGTTGAGTTGGTAGTTTACAGTCATCTGTCAGTTGTTATTTTTATCATATATCAAAGATGATGTTATTCATTCTCTTCCTTGGGCTTTACCCTAACAGAGTTGAGTTCTCTTCTCCCGGCGAAGTTATTTTTTCTCCAACTGAGTTAAGTGTCTTTCTCCAGTTGAGTCGGTAATCCTTTCTCATAGATTGTCTTATTGATTGGATTGTAGCTTGCATTGTTAAGAATTCCCCCCCCCCCATTGAATTCTTACTTTGCATTTTTGTTTCTTTAACTGTGGTTTTGCTCTTTCCTACTCGTAGTCATCCCCAAGTCGTGTTGTTCCCCAGTGATTTATTTTCTTGGTTGAACTTTCTTTCTTAGCCTGTCTTGTGTTGTAGCTTTGTTTATATTATTATTTTGCTTATCCCAATGGTTTCTTGTTTCCCCTGTGGAATTCGTCTTTTACATTCATATTCATAAGCATTGCATAATATCTTAGGGCCAAAAATAGGGTTATTTTTGTATTTAAGTATCTTCAATCACGTCGAGACGAATATTTTAACTTTCGCGTCTACGAATAGAATACACTTAATTAAGGGAAGTTGTTGTACCCCAAATTTCCCCCTAAGGTCCTTCATCATTTAATATAATCACAATACATCAAGATCACACATTTGGGTTAGTCATCTCTTCTACTCTCTCATATCTTTAAGTTTGTCCTTGAGAGATCACCAAGCACCGTAAATTGTGTATCTTGTTAATATATATTTTATGTTTATTAACCCTTAACCAAAATCAAAAAAGATGTATGTGTTTCCTTTTATACTTTGTACATTGTAGGTATTGAGCCAAGTGCAATTCTCTCACCTCCTAAGCTGGGGTTTTGAAGATTGATTCTTTTTCAACTGGCTATTCATTGAACTTTAAAAGCTTGAATTTTAAGGCTATGATTATGGCATCAAAGTTCTATGGTTTGAGAACTCTCTCAAATTCATTTGGTCAAGTTTGTCTCAAAGTTAGTGGTTGAATTCATCAAGAAACTTCATAGGTTCATGTGTTTGTTTTCATGTCATCTTCAACAAGTTTCATCAAGCTATTGGACTTCTTTATTGTTCTGGATTGGCCCAGTCCAGAGAGCTCCATGGGTCAAGAACACTCGTACTTAACCCGGATCGCCCACATGGGTATACCCCCTCGTTTACCGTGAAAATTGGTAAACTATCGCTGATCCTCCAAAAGGTTACTTATTTGGTGACTCGCAGGATCGATCAGATTGATCCTAAGACATGGTTGATTTTTTGGGGGTTTTGACTAAGTTTAATGATGGTTAAATGACAAGAAAATAAAGACACTTTATGTAAATTGCATGAAGAAAACTTGTCAGAATAAAGGAAAGTTTTAAATAAAGGCTTCGACTAGAAAAGTAAATGAAAGGCAATAAAGTTCTGGAAAATAAATGACTTTGATTAATTTAACTGGTGTTTCACACATACATTCTCAACAATTCTTTCGCTCACACTGGGTACTTGAATCTAAATGAGTGACTTGTATATAATTGTGAACACACGCGAAAAACTACGTGAACAACTAGTATTTATACTAAACACATCTCAAGTAACCGTCGGGCAATTACGCTGCTTCGAGATGACTCCACTTGGCATGCTCACAGCATTCGACGCTCCTGATCTTGGCACGTTGCACTTGGTAACCGCTGGGAACCGTTTTCCCTCCAAACATTTGAATCTCAAACCGTTCCACTCTGAGCATCGAATACCTTTGTCGAGAAGCACCTTCGACGTCGAAGGCAACAAGATTCCTACTTTAGAAGAAATTCTCCAAGTACCTTGCCATCTTCTGATGAGCATTTCGACAGAATCAGCTGGTCGAAACCGTCCCTCATGATTAATGGTTTATATTAATAAAAACAAGGGTGTCGAGTTTAGGAGCCAACAAATTGCCCCCCAAGAATGCCTTATTTCGACGCTGAAAAGAAAAAGGCATTCTTTGAGATTCCACTCGACACCTGTCCTTCATTCTTAGCCACAGATTAACCTGTGCGCTTTTTGTCTTCTACCAACCAACTGACAATCCCAAGAAAAAGCCATCATTCCATCTGTACCTAAGACGTCACCTCAGTAAGGCGTTTAGCGTGCCCAATGTCTTTTCGCAGATTGTCATCATGACAATTTCCCAAAAACGAGGGTGCACGCTGCACCGTTTCGTTTCTGCAGAACGACTATGTCAGCAAAGGAGCGCCACGTGCCCCACTATCAACTGCAACATTAAATGGCCTCGAATTTTGTGATTTCCCAACCACTATAAATAGCACTAAGTACCCCCTTGTGGGACTTTTTCACGCCATTCTGCATCCAAACCTTATTGTTGAACACAAAATCTCTGCTAACACCTGCAAACACTTTGTTCTTCACTCACCTTCAATCTTAACCCAAAAATGGCTTCAGGTTCCTCTAATGCTCCCAGTTCCAACATTCCTTCTAGAACTGCCAAACCAAAAATCTTCTCAACTGTTCCAACAGTTAACTCTACAGGCATGCGAAGGGTTCCTGAACCCCTGGGAACTGCTGAGCGTGAAGCTTATTCCTCTCAACTACTGATTCCGGTTGGATACTCCAACCAAATTTTCGCCATGTCTGGCCCGTTATCCCCATGCATTGATGAATCCACGAAGATCAAGAACTTCTTCCCGGTGCTTGAGGCACTCAAACCTGTTGGGTGCTCCAAAAAGGCTGCAGATGACAACGAAGATCCCGCTAAGGAAAAGATAGATCTTCGCTTCTTCAATAGAGGTGTTAGGGCTTTTAGGTCTAGCCCTAGCCTTACACCAGACTACAACGCTTGGCTAGAGAAGATGGAAAAAAGCCAAGCTTCGATCTGGAAGAACCTTGGGATTTATGACCTAGTCATGCTGTCGAAGACTGGTCTCAACTACTCCCCTGAGATGTTGATAGCCTCTTTGCTTTTCTGGGATTATACTCATTTCACTTTCCACCTGCCTTGTGGAATGCTAACACCCACTCTTTTCGACGTGGCTGCCATCACCGGTCTTCGACCAACTGGGGATTATTTCGACCCAGAGGAAATTTCGGAAGACCAAATTGGGTTCTCAGCTACCAAACCCACCTATACCACCTATATCAACCACTACCATGACAGGTCGACAGCCAATGTGACGGACGTGGAGCACATTGCGTTTTTAGCCCTTTGGCTGTCACGCTTTGTGTTCTGCACAAAGTCTCTTCAAGTGACGAAGAAAATGGTCACCCTCGCTACCCAGCTTCACCATGGTCAAAACATTTGTTTGGCCGAATTAATCCTGGCGAACCTGTATGAGTCGATCAGCAGTGGAGCGACTCTGTTAAAGGTCATCGAAAATAGAGCCAGTTTGTTGCTTGCAGGACCCTTTTGGCTACTTCAACTATGGCTAAATGCCACTTTTGAGTCTTTCTTACCTCAGAAAACTCAGATAAACGAGCAAGCTCCTGAGATAGCCAAAAGGCGTATCGAAGGCACCAGACTGGCGTTACTGACTCCGACTGAGGATGGGCTGGAACTCCAACAGACTTTTGCAAACTTCGTCTTGATGTTTGCAAGAAGAAAAGAATTCACCTCGACCATGGCTCCTTTCGCCCGTCGAAAGTTTGGTCCAGAATGGTTCACCAGGCCCCATCCCAAGTCGTCAGGTGACCCTCATGTCGAAGAACACACAATAATGTGGGAAGCATTTCTCACACCCAGAATAATGCCACTGTGTTTTAAGAGTTCCAAGAATCACCTGAGCTTGATCGCTTATCAGCCAAACTTGGTCTCTCGACAGTTTGGTATCGTCCAATCACTTCCTTCTCCCATTTTTCCTAGGGAGAAATCAATGTTATATTTTTGCAATGATTATACTGAGGATGCTGCCACCAAGCATATTGGCAGGTATGCTGGTCGAACAGTACTTTCATTATTCGACTATCAACTTAACTTCCTCTGTTCACCATCTTTTGAAGACTGGTGGAAGAGTTATTATGCTGAAGAGTTCTTCGACGAAAAAGATTTTGTGGACGAACTTCAGAAGTCCTTCGTTCTAGTCCTTGACAAAATAAAGAAATGTACGTTCACTCTCCAAATTACTTTTGTCTTTCCATTTCGACTTGTAACTTGTTAATTATAACTTGTGAACGCATCTTCTTTCAGTTGTTTGAAAGCCTGCAGCAAAGAAAGCCGCAGAAGGCCATCAGGGAGGAGGTCCCTCGACAAAACCTTTAGCATCGGAAAAAACCACAGAAAGCCATCAGGGAGGAGGTCCCTCGACAAAACCTTCAACACCGGTAACCAGACTTTTATTATTTCCTTCTGGTTTTAACATCCTGATTTTCGATGTGGCGTTCTAAATCGAACTCCAATTGGCTTTCAGGCACCTTCACCCAAGAAACGACCTGCACTAACGGTCGAATCAGGGAGTGACGACGAGGACGAATATCCCCCCGCTCCTCTTAAACGGAGAAAACTGAAGAAAGATGCTCCTTCTCCTGAGTCTCGACCCATGATCAGAATAAAGGTTGCAGGGAGAAGACCCAGGCCACCTCCCGTGATCATCGAAGAGCCCACGGAGGAGGAGCTAAACGTTTTGCTCAATAAACCCTTCGAAAGTGATAATTCCAGCCCTGGGGCTAAAATTCCTCTGCAGGTAGTTTCTCTGACCATTTTTAACTCAGGTGTCGATGCTCACTTTCGATTGTGTCTCTTTCTAAACCAGAAGATTCTTCCTCTTCTATTTTCAGGAGACCACCGAAAGTTCAGCACCAAAGACTTCAGAGACACAAGACTCTGCTGAACACAGTAGGCAACAAGAGGAGGAATTGGCGAACGATGAAGCCACTGCCGAAGCAGAGGAACAACAACCAAAGGAAACTCAAGTGGTCGATCTGTCAGAGGAACAACATGACGAAGGGGATCACGCTGATGCTGGAACTACAGAACTACATGTCGAAGAGAGTCATGTCGATGCAAACGCTACTCAACAACTTCAACCCCAAGCCAATGCTGCTGTAAGGGTTACCACCTCGACAAAGCCTAAGTCTAAAGAAGACTTGGCACTCTTGAAGCAAACTGATCCCATTGGCTACCTGAATGCCATTATCGAGAGTAGGGGAAGTTCATCTGACCTTAGTCATGATGCTTCTACTGCATCGGGGAAGTCCACTTCGACTTCTCCTCTTGATGAGGCTTTGATGAATGTCAAGGCTCAGTTCTTCAAGAAAGATCTGATGAAGGCTTTGGAGGGGGATCCTACTGCTCCGTCTTGTTTGGGAGCTGTTTTGAATGCAGTCGACTTGCTTGTTGTGACTCCAGAGGTTTCGAGCTTTATCTTGGAGTTATACTCCATTGTTGACCAAGTCTCTGCGGACTATCGACGTCAGAGGGGCTTCAACAGCCAGCTCGAAGCGCTACATGGCAAAAGTTCTTCTGCCTAGACTGAGGTAGCTGAGACGACTTCTCGAATTGTAGAGTTGTCGAAGCAGAAGGCATCCAAGCAAGAAGAAATTGACGCCATAGATCGAGACAATGCCTCTATAAAGGCGCAAATCGAAGAGCTGGAGGCCAAGATAAATGCTAATACCAAGCGTAAGGAGGAGCTTCTCTCGACTATTTCAGACACAGAGAGCCAAGCTGAAGTTACACGAGGCCTAGAGTTTGCTGAGAAAGCCCAAGCCTTCGATGACCAAATTGCCAAACTTTCCCAGGCGACTGCCTTGTGTAACAAAAGACTGGAGTTGCAGCAGGCCAAGTACCTTCGACTTAGAGATTCTATCCCCTTCTAATTTACTCAGCCATTTATTAACCATTGTATTGTAATATTTGTTTGACAATGTAACCATTTTGGCTAATTCTTATAAAATTTTCCATTTTGGCTGTTTATGGTTAATTTGGTCATTACTTGCTATTTATTTTGATCTCTTGGAGCATAGGTTTATATTTTTTCAAATATTTGCCGTTTACTCTCAAGAGTCTTTTATCTTCACCTAACTCTTCGACTTCATAAGCTCCACCAGAGAAAGTTTGGATAATTCTGAATGGTCCTTCCCATTTGGGTGACCATTTTCCCATGCTTCGATCCCTTCGATCCATAGGGAGAATCACCTTCCAAACTAATTCTCCAGGCGAAAATGCCTTAGGTTTTACTTTTTTATTGTAAGAGTCTTATACTCTTTTCTTCTGAATCCTTAGTAGGTCGAGAGCGCGTAATCTCTCTTCGTCTAAATCTACTAGTTCGTCTAACATCATATCCCAATAAACCTCAGAGGGGATATCATGATGTCTCTGAACCCTTGCAGATTGAAGACAAATTTCCGCTGGCAACACTGCGTCATGACCAAAAGTTAGCCGATACGGTGTTGTACCTATGGCTTCTTTTGGGGACGTTCGACAGGCCCACAAGATCTGGTCTAACGTCTTATGCCAATTTTTTGGCTTCTTCCCTACATGCTTTTTTATCAAGCCAATCACTATTTTATTCGCTGCTTCAACTTGACCGTTTGCCTGTGCATAATAAGGTGTTGATGTTAGGAGTCTAAAGCCTGTTTCTTGAGCAAATTCCTGCATCTTTCGACCGGTGAAAACTGATCCTTGATCAGTCGTTATAGTTTCAGGGATTCCAAATCTAAAGATAATGTTCTTTTGAATAAATTCAATGACATTTTCTTGGTCTACATTGACTAAAGGAACAGCTTCGATCCACTTAGTGAAATAATCAATGCCTACCAGTATATACTTCTGGCTCTTTGATGATGCTGGTCGAATCTCTCCAATAAGGTCCAACGTCCATCCTCTAAAGGGCCAAGGTTTCACTATTGAGTGAAGTTCGCTTGCTGGTACATGCTGGATGCCTGTATGGACTTGACATTCCTGGCACCCCTTCGCGAACTCGACACAATCTTTCAAGATGGTGGGCCAGTATAGTCCTTGTCGAAACAACAACCATTTCATCTTATGGCCTACTTGGTGAGCCCCACATGCTCCAGCGTGCGTAGTCGAAAGGGCTATGTATGCTTCAGTTTCACTTAAGCACTTTAGCAATACCCCTTCAGGCGTCTTTTTAAATAACTCATTACCCATGAGTACGTAACTCAACGCCTTATATTTTATTTTCCGTTCTGTCGAAGCTGCTGGATTTCGTAGATAATCCACAATGGGTTTCCTCCAATCTTGCTCTGACAAATTGTCTATGAACGATATTTCAAAGTTCCTTTGATCAGCATACCCTAGTCTTGTCGATTTAAAATCTGTTGGTGACAGACTAGTTGCTTTTATTTTTTCTCGGACTTCGATTGCTCTTTGTAATCTCGTTTTTGAAATTTTGTACCCAGATGCAATTTGTGCCAAATCGTTGGCTATTTGATTTTCCAATCTGGGTATATGTCGAATGTTGACCATTTCGAATTTTTTCAATAAACGATTTGCTATCACAAAGTACATAATAAGATTTTCTCTTATGCACTTATATTCTTTTGTGACTTGCTTAATGACTAACTCTGAGTCTCCCATTATTTCGACTCGAGTTGCCCCCAATTCCAACAATATCTCAAGGCCAGTAATTAGAGCTTCGTACTCAGCCTCATTGTTCGAACAAGTACCTGATATCTTGTACTTGAATGTTGTTGGAATTTTTTTTGGAGAAATAATCAAGACCCCTACTCCTGTTCCATCTTTATGGCTGGAACCATCGAAGTAGAATTTCCAAGGCTCTATCTCCACATAATTTATATTCTCAACCTGAATTGAGTGGTCGACTATAAAGTCTGCCACCACTTGTCCTTTCACTGCCTTAAGAGGCATAAAGGTCAAGGAGTACTCAGTTAACGCTAGCGCCCACTTGCCAATTCGGCTGTGCAGGATGGGTTTCGACAACATGTACTTGAAAACATCAAAATGAGACGAAACATACACATCAACTAGTTTTATATATTGTTTGAGCTTTGTACAAGAGAAATAAAGACATAGACATAATTTTTCAACTTCGCTATATCTAGTTTCTGCATCGTTCAAAACTCTACTAAGATAGTAAATGGGTCTTTCGACTCCATTTTCATCTTCTTGGGCTAACATGCTTCCCAAAGTTTTGTCGGATGCAGCTATGTACAATCTCATACTCCTGTTGCTGCAAGGAGGCACCAAAATAGGTGGCTTTGTGAGATACCCTTTGATTTTGTCGAAGGCTTCTTGTTGCTCCTGCCCCCATTCGAATCTTTCTTTGTTCAATCGAAGTAAGGGTGAAAAGGCTTGAGCTTTCCCACTTAGTTTAGATATGAATCTCCTCAAGAAATTTATCTTGCCTAGCAGAGATTGCAGTTCCTTTTTGTTCGCTGGCGCTTTCGCTTCCAGAATTGCCTTCGTCTGGTTGATTTCGATTCCTTTCTTGTGGACGACGAAGCCCAAGAAATCTCCATCTTTTACACATAATGCACACTTCAAAGGGTTCATTTTCAGACCATGTTCTCTCATTCTTTCGAATGATTGTCGAAGGTGGTCTATATGGTTCTTCCTGGAAACAGATTTTACAACAATATCATCAATATATATTTGCATAAAAGTGTTAATGAAATCATGGAAGATAGAGTTCATCACTCGCTGATATGTTGCCCCAGCGTTCTTTAGGCCAAAAGGCATCACTACCCATTCGTAAGTGCCTAAAGCCCCGGGGCATCGAAAAGTTGTTTTCGACACATCTTCTTCAGCAATGAATATTTGATTATATCCTGAATAACCATCGAGCATACTCAGGTACTCATAGCCAGCGGCAGAATCGACTAGCATTTCCGCCACAAGCATAGGATATTCATCTTTGGGTGTAGCAGCATTCAAATCTCTGAAATCTATGCACACCCTCAATGTACCGTTTTTCTTGATCACTGGCACAATGTTTGCAATCCATTCGACATACCTCGTAGCTCGTATGAATTTGCACTTCAGCAGTCTTTCGACTTCCGTTTTGATCTTCGACAGTATTTCTGGAGCGAAGCGTCTTGGACTTTGCTTAACTGGCTTCTTCCCAGGTTTGATTGGCAACTGAAGTTCTACCAATCTTCTGTCGAGACCAGGCATCTCGTCGTAATCCCACGCAAAGCAGTCCTTGAACTCCTTTAACAAATGGATCACTTCCAACCTGAGTTCTGAGTCTATTTTTGCGCTAATGTAAGTTGGCTTTTTCTCTAACCCTTCGCCCAAGTTGATTTCTTCTAAAGGATCATGCGCTAGCATTTTGATGTTGTTCGCTAAGGGGTCCTTTTCAAATCCCAAAGGCTCATCGTCGTAGATGGCGTCGAGCCTTTGTTCCTGCATTCCTTCTGGCATGATATCAGGAGGTTCTGGGTCGAAATCCTTTCCAGGACCTGCAGAAGGTAACTCTTGATCATTGGCCTGTGTGGCCATATATTTTACTTCGGCTTCAAGAGCCGTTATCATCCTTGTTTTGGCTACATAAGCCGAAATTCGCTGCAGTGATTGTGACTCAGTCATTGTCACTGAATTCACTTCCCCAACCAGTTGGCTGGATATCAGTTAGCCCACTAAAATCAATGTGGGACAAGTCTTCTCTGTCCCATTGAAAACCATGCTCAGGGTGCAGGTATAAGGAACAAAAAGCATTTGGCGCTGGCGCCAAGTCGAAGTCAGGTGCTGGGCATGGCCCAATGTGAGCCAGATTTTTGTCGAAGTCTTCCATCCCTAGGTGATTTACTTCGCCCAAGTAATAGCTTTGATCCGCTTCTATATTTTCTACCATTCCATCAGGACGCCATAGTATCAACCTTTGGTGCATTGATGATGGTACAGCTCCAACACCATGTATCCATTCTCGGCCCAACAAAAGATTATAATTTGGTTTGGCCGATATGACCATAAACATAGTTGGTCGAAGGATGGATCCCACCTTGATGTCCAGTTGGATCACACCCATAGTGGTCCCTATACCGCCTTCATAATTCGACAGGACCATGTTGTGAGGCTTGATGTTTTCATCGCTCTTGCCTATTTTTCTCAGCATAAAGTGAGGGATGATGTTGATGGTTGCCCCACAGTCCACCAAGATCTTATTTACTGTGGTTTCTTCGAGTTTAGCCCTTATAAATAAAGGCTTGAGGTGATTTTTCATCGCCTCTGTAGGAGGTTCGAAGAACCCATTTTGCTCTTCAGTAGCGCCATTATCCATGACGAAGTAGCATACTGGCCTATGTTGGCCATTTCTTGTTCGACTTCCCAGTCGCTTGCTTCGACCTCCACCTGGCGGTTGAACTCTCTTGGCAAAACTGAGACTATGTTCACCATGATATCTAGGGTGTCATCAGACTCAGAGCCATCTTCATTATCAACTTCACCCTGGTTAGGCCAGACTAGCCTATTGGTCACTGGTTGTCTTTCCAAAGGCTTCCTCTGCTTTCTCTGAGGGACATTTGAACTTGATTCTGGCTTTGGTTCATTAGCAGCTTCCCTATCAGCCTTTCGCCGCCTCTGGTATCTTCTCCATTGGGATCGAGACATGGGATTATTTCCCTTGTAGTTACTTGATACCTGGGTCACTTTAGGGGTGACAACCTGAGGTTCTTTCTTATGTGTAAAAGATGAACCTCTTGGCACTTTGAAGGAGTGCCATCTTTCCTCGCTTGGCCTCTTTCGACCTGATGTTTTGTACCATGTATCAACTGGAACATTGGTTGGAGGCCTGAAAGTCAGTGGCCTCTTTTCTTGATTTGAACCCTTTTGGTAGGTTCTTCTGGGGTCATGTCGAGTATCAACATTTTCCCTTTTTCTGTTTGCTTCTCGTACACCTTGGATATGTTCAGCAGCTTTTTTGTCGAAAATCGAGCTGCATCGAGGACACAACATCACTTCTGACTTCTTCTTCTGGCATCTTTGCAGGAAATCTTCCAGATTTTCATTTTCCCGAGGGAAAGCTGTTTTGTTGGCTTGTTCTTGCCTAGTGGCCTCCTCTGATGCTTTTGGTTCAGAGACTTCGACCATGTTGACATTTATGGTGTCTTTGGTGGCAAGAGTCAACTGCTTCATCTGAGTCTCCAAGTCCTCTGTCTGGCCTTGAACTGCAGCCAAGTAGGAACTGGGTTTTGCTCCAGATTTTTGGGCTCCAACTGTCTCCAGTTTTGGGCTTTCGACCGCTTTTTGGACCGCTTCAATTGTTTTTCTAGATAGATTCCCAGAAAAACTGCCAAAGATTGGCATGTTGACATGATCCTTGGTGACTTCGACCATAGTTATTCCTGGCCTCTTCGTCTGGCTTTTGGATACCTCGATCACATTCACCTCCGAAGGTTCAGCATAATGGGCTTCAGCCTGCAAAGGGTTGGAGTCCACAGTCATGGGGGTCTTGTCAGCAAACTTCAACCTCCCTTCTTCGATAGCGTCTTGCACGAGATTCCTGAAAAGAAAACATTGAGATGTTTTATGGCCCAGAAAATTATGATATTTACAAAAGCCTCTTTTCTTTCTTTGATCAAGAGGAGGCACTTTTACCCCTGGGGGTACTATCATTTGGCCATCTTTTACAAGTAAGTCAAAGATTTCATCACATTTTGTAATATCAAAACTGTAAGTCTTTTTGGGGAACCTATCGTTGGCCCTTTCCGGACCAGTGGGATTTTTTCCACTTGAGGGGACTAGCAGTTTGCAAGAGTATGGTGGCCCTTGTTTTAGTTCTGCTAAATCGACCTCGCTTTCTTCGACGGTTATAGTTTCGTCGAAGGTTTCTGGATCTTCATCGTCCATTTCGACATATGTTATCCTTTCTCTTTTATGAGTTTTTGTCGCCTTGGCTTTTTCAGCTTTAAGGCGTTCTACCTATCGAACTCTATCGGCCAATTGGGCCATGTCTCTCAGGTATTGAGTGTCTACCTTCATACTAATGGAATAATCTAAACCCCCTGCGGCTATTTCGACTAGCTCATGTTCTGGCACTTGCGTAAAGCATCTTGCTTTGAGCAACCTAAACCTATTTAGATATTCGTCTATAGGTTCAGTGAATCGTCTCTTTACACTGGCCAATTCTTTCAGGCTTATCTTGGTTTGTCCCATGTAGAATTGCTCATGGAACAATCTCTCCAACTGGGTCCAATGATGGATCGAATTGGGGGGGGGGGGGGAGAGTTGTGAACCAAGTAAACGCGTTATTTGTTAAAGAACTTGGGAAATACTTAATCCTCAGGTTTTCGTTGTTTGAAATATCTCCTGCTTCGATCAAGTATCTCGCCACATGTTCGACAGTAGATTCTGTCGTGTCCCCTGAAAATTTAGTGAACTTAGGGACTTTACATCTAGGAGGTAAGTCTGTTTGTAACACATATTCTGACAGTGGGGATGTGAAGTTGGGCCTACGAAAGCCCATATTCATCCCATTTTGCGTCATGATTCTTTCGATCATGGCTGCCAGGTTATTTTCCAAACCCATGTTCTGGTATTGGATGTGCTGAACTACTTCGTCAGCATTTTGGTTTCTGTTTACTATCCTTACCTCCGGGGCTATGACCCTAGGTTCTTCGACCCCGGGTTGCTCCAATCGTGCCCTAAGGTTTTCTTCGACAGGCTGCTGGACTTGGTTAATAGTGGTTTCTTCCTCTAAAAGTATACCTTGGTTTCCCCTTATTTGCGCCCTTTGGGGCTGTCGAATAGGTTGGGGTACCCCAAAGAAATCATCCAGACGCGTCATTTGCGCTGTCATCTGCTGATTCGACTGGGTGGTATTTTGTATTAGAGGGTTCAACACCGTACTTAAAGTTTGTGCCAACATTTGAACCATATCGTGATTGCTTTCGTCCATTTGTTTCCTCAAGACTGCTGTCGAGGCATTTGTAAGGCCATGCGCTACTTGGGACGTTCCTCCTAAGAGTTGGGTCCTATTTCTGTTCGCCATACCAACTCCAGAACCTTGGAGTGGCGAAGAGGCACTCACTAAAGGGTCTGAAAAAGTGGACGCAGCGTTCGTCAGGCTAGCCAATTCAGACGTTGGCATGCCATAGAGTGGTTCTCGATTTGGACCGCCTGTCAAAAATCCTGGGGGAACATAAGGCCTAGTTCCTGGATTTCCCCTTGGTGGGGGAGTTCCCAAAGGCACTCTGGGGCCAGTGAACGGAGGCAATGGCCCCGTTTGTGTGACCGTTACTGCTGGTGTTGAACCAGCGGTTAGCGCTTCACTTACGGTTGGGATAACCGTTGTTCCCACATTCATTTGTGGGATTTCGCTATTGTTTGGCGGATTCGCCATCGCTTCTCTTCTTCTGGAAGTATTGGTATTGTTAGTGTATATTCTACCACTTCTCAATAACATGCAATACTTCTCGAAAAAGATGATATTCTGTATAAATACGGTTAACCTTCAAAATCAACACAAGGTCCCACCAGGTGTGCCAATTTGTTTACCGTAAAAATTGGTAAACAACCGCTGATCCTCCAAAAGGTTACTTATTTGGTGACTCGCAGGATCGATCAGATTGATCCTAAGACATGGTTGATTTTTTGGGGTTTTGACTAAGTTTAATGATGGTTAAATGACAAGAAAATAAAGACACTTTATGTAAATTGCATGAAGAAAACTTGACAGAATAAAGGAAAGTTTTAAATAAAGGCTTCGACTGGAAAAGTAAATGAAAGGCAATAAAGTTCTGGAAAATAAATGACTTTGATTAATTTAACTGGTGTTTCACACATACATTCTCAACAATTCTTTCGCTCACACTGGGTACTTGAATCTAAATGAGTGACTTGTATATAATTGTGAACACACGCGAAAAACTACGTGAACAACTAGTATTTATACTAAACACATCTCAAGTAACCGTCGGGCAGTTACGCTGCTTCGAGATGACTCCACTTGGCATGCTCACAGCATTCGACGCTCCTGATCTTGGCACGTTGCACTTGGTAACCGCTGGGAACCGTTTTCCCTCCAAACATTTGAATCTCAAACCGTTCCACTCTGAGCATCGAATACCTTTGTCGAGAAGCACCTTCGACGTCGAAGGCAACAAGATTCCTACTTTAGAAGAAATTCTCCAAGTACCTTGCCATCTTCTGATGAGCATTTCGACATAATCAGCTGGTCGAAACCGTCCCTCATGATTAATGGTTTATATTAATAAAAACAAGGGTGTCGAGTTTAGGAGCCAACACCCCTATAGGGCAACGACGACCATTTTCCCTCTCGAACCAGCACTGACCCAGGATGACCGACAAGTATCCTCTCAACTTGCCCGACATCAACGTCGTGTAGGACACCAGGAACTGACCAGAGAGATGCCCGCAACTATCTCCCTCCCCAAGACCAACAGCTAGTTACGAGCAAATCTTCCCGGTTTGACCAGGTCCTGGCAGTTACCTGATTTCATGGGCCTGCATATCTAGGAGTGAAATCAGGAACCAATGGCCATGCGCCAGGGGCATTATATAAACCCTTACACCTGTGAGGGCCATGTATCACATATTCACTCCTCACTACCGGATATTTCTGCTTGTACCTCCCTGTTCCCGCTCTTATTTGATCGTTTGAGTGCCTTGCAGGTACAACTCCAATTTCTCCTCAACACACAGTCCGACTGAAAATCATCCTCCGGCCACTCTCCAGGTTCTGATCAACCGTCAAGATCAATTATCAAGTGTGCTTCAAGATAACATCATTTCAAGGTCCTATGAGCTTCATCATGCCTTAGTTTGTAAGAAAAGTTCAAAAGATTCAAAGTTGATCCAAGTGGTTTGACCTAATTTGGCAAATCCTTGATTTTACAGTCACAAGTTAATAATTCTCTCAATTTTTAATATTTTGAAGTGATTCTTTTTGCCATGGACTCTTCTCATCATCTACTATCATACCTCAAATTTGTCTGTCCTTTTTCTAACAGTCAAATTATTTTGGACTTTATAAATTTTTTGGTTTATTTATACTAACATTTTAATATTAATTTATTTTGCTTTACTTTAAATTATTTTAATAGTAAATATTTTTCCACCCTTCATATTTAGCGATATATTTATTTTGAATAAATAGAATGACTTAGTGGATAATGAAGTCGGTGCATGAGTTATATGTCAGGGAAGTCGTGATTTCGAATTCTAAATTTCTTATTTTAAACATTTTTTAAAGCCTTTTTCCAATATTTATGTGTATTATTTTCGAAATCATAAAAAGTTACATTTTTTATATTAGCTCTATTGTACATGATTCTCTTCGGATACTACTATTTCTCTTGATCAATATCGAAGACATGTTTATATGTTGATTTTCTCTATTACTTAATTACCGTGTCTGATTTTTATTGATTGGTGTTGCAGGAAGCTTCAACAAATGGTTCTTAGACAAAGAAGCAATGAAAGTTCATGACATATCTTCTGGTGGTGATGGGATAAGCCAAAAGATGGAGGAGTTCTCTATTACTTACAATATCAAGTTTTGAAATGCAATGTTAAATGACCAGAAAATAAGCCACTTCATTATAGTGACGAAATCCAGGGAGATACAAGAACAACTCTTCGATTTGAATAACACACGCCTATTGTGCATGTTGTCATGTAATATTCGGAAAATCTTGAAATGACAAAGTCTCGGTTGCAAGAGACGGAACAACTTCTAGCTGAAGCTAAATCACAACTGGCTTCTGCTCAAAGGTCAAACAGCTTAGGTGGGAGGGACTCAACTGAAATGCATGGCAGAGTCATACAGATCACTTGAAACACGTGCACAAGAGTTTGAGACTGAACTCAACCATCTGAGAAAGAAGATAGAAACTCTTGAGAATGAACTTAAAGATAAAAAGAGATCTCATGAAGCAACTTTGTCAAAGTGCAAGGAGCTAAACAACTGTAATAATTGCATGATTAGAGAGAAATGCTTCAAAATTTATTTTCTACTGAATAATGTGATTTCGCAATTGTTGCAGCAGGAATCGTAAGCAATTCTTTTGTAGGAAGGTGTGGTTCTCGCTGGAATACTCTTCTGGCTTCTTTCTTCTTCGTACCTCAATCTCACTCTTAAGCTTCCATCTTTCTTTCAACCTTGGTACTCATATATCAAAGGTAAACTATTAATATGTATCATAATAAAAAAAAAATATTTACTGGTTTTCTCATTGCTGTGGAATCATTGTTTCCTCAGTTCACTTTAATCAGGAATATTTATTATTTTTAATGTGAAATGTTTGATGTTTGAACAATTATCTTATGCATTGTTGTCTTCAACAAATTTAAAAATTTGACAACTCATTTGTATGGGTTGTTAATTTTCCAGAACTTGTGTTAGAAATGCATCTAGCATGACATGGAGGAAGAGAAAAAGAATAAATAAGGTTCATGACTTGCAAACCATGTTTGTCTTTCAACTTAACATTCACAAGACGTCTTCAAGTACATGAAATTGCAGTTACATGTATTAGATGCATGTTATTTCGTTAGTTTGGCGTTACCTGGGAAAAAACTATGTCAAAGTTAAATTCTCAATTCTCACTAGGTAGTAGGTAGTATTCCTTATTTTGGTGTATTTATTTAAATGTATTCATGGTGGTTTTAACACTCCATGTAAAAGGAAGGAAACTTATCTTGACCAAAGTCATTGAAATCAATCTCTGTAAAAATATATTTGGTTTTTATAATGGACCTAATTCATTCTTTAAAAACCGGCGTATAAGAGGAGGGGTGCCACTCCTTATGATAGCTAATAAATGTCAATTAATTTAATTAATTTTATTGTCATTTAATTTTTTTTATTTAGTATTGATTTTAATAGTAAATAATTTTAAGGCTAATAATTTTTGAGAGAACTCTATCAAATTTATTTGGCCAAGTTTGTCTTAAAGTTAGTGGTTGAATTCATCAAGAAATTCCATTGGTTCATGTGTTTATTTCATGTCTTCTTTAACAAGTTTCATCAAGTTATTGGGACTCATCATCAAGTGTGCTTCAAGATAACATCATTTCAAGGTCCTATGAACTTCGTCATGCCTTACTTTGCAAGAAAATTTCAAAAGATTCAAAGTTAATCCAAGTGGTTTGACCTAATTTGGCAAGTCCTTGATTCTATGGTCACAAGTGCATAATTCTCTTAAATTTCAATATTTTGAAGTGGTTCTTTTTGTTCTGGACTCTTATTATCATCTACAATAACTTCTCTTCACATGACAATATCTAATTATGCTTGGAGAATCATCAAAAGTTTGAAAAGATTACAAGTCTTTTGAGAAAGCCATTGAAATCTTTGACTTGACTTCAAAAGATCATAACTTGGTCAATTTTCATCTCCTTGATTTCGTTATTTTTTCACAACAATCTTGAGAGTGTATACTACAACTTTGATTCAAAGTAAAAGATCTAAAAATGTTTGGAAAGTTATGGAATTTATGAAAATATTATAGGTCATTTATGGATTCCTCAAGAAATTTCATCAACTTCCAAGAACCATAACTCTCATTTTTTTATCATTTTTAAGTGATCTCAATACCATAATTCCATTGAAGAGTCTACTTCATTCCATCTTCAATGATCAAGAGCTAATTTTGAGTGGAAGACCATGTAAGTTTGAAGAACATTATAGGTCACCATGAAGCTCCAAACTTAGAAATTTTTCTAAGTGTCAAAATCAGTTGGTTTTTCCTGATTTCAAAATGGCACAACTTTCAGCTCAAATGTCCAAATGATTCTTTCTTAGCACATTGTAAACTTTGTGATAATGTCTTCCAAATGTGACAAGAATGAGACCATAAAGCCTCCTGAACAAGTTGCCCCAAGAATTTAAAGTGAGCACCTTGAAACTGAATATTCCACTTGCAGTCAGACTCGAATTTGATTGATGTGGCATCTAATGACCAAATTAATGCATGATTTCCATTTAAACATGATTAATAAACTTGTCTGAACCGGTTTAAACATTGAAACACAACATTAGAGTGAGTTTTTATGCATATAAAGTCACACTTTTTGAAATCATCGGGTTAGCTTGGTTTGTACGATTTTCTCACAAATTCTTCCAACTCTCATCACCATTCACTCTCCTATAAATAGAGCAACATATTCCATTCATTTCCTCAAGCTTGGATAGCCAGAATCACCCTGCCAAAGTCACACTAGAAGCTTGAAATTTGAAAATTGATTTCACCATTTCAAGCCTTCTTTCTCAAAACTCTCTACTGATTCTTCATCCTTGATCATAACACAAGCTTTTCACATCAAAATCCAAGCAATTTGAGCAAATAATTAAGCTATTGAAGTCCAGTTTTAGAGGCTTATAAAGTGAACTTTGTCCAGGTAGATTACTCAACCAAATTGTTTCAAATAAATTGTTAGGATGTAGTATCTTCTTCTCTAAAGCTTATGCTTCTTCTGGTTTTCATTTTCATGTTTATTTGAGCTTGTAATTTCAAATTTCATTTTACATTTTCTCCCTGGTATTTTCTAAATCGACTAAGTTGTGCTTTACATATATTTTTCGCGAGGATATGGTTGAGATGGTCTTGAAGAGACGCGTCCAATGATACCTTTGTGAGCATCTAAATTTATAGATTTAAGCATCTTGCTCTTGCCCTAGTTGCAGGTGGCTGGAGGTTGAAGATAACGAATGTGTCATCCTTAACCAATGAAGGCGTGCCACTTGAAATGTTTTGATTAGCCTGACTTTTTTGGCTCTGATGTGTGCGCTTTGAATCAACTCCACCATAGATGTGCATCCCTGAACCATTAGATTTGTCACGTCTGATTGATAAAGTGGATCGAATGCCTCTTTTTTTTTTCTTTTTTAGTTTTTTGTTTTACATTGATTTTAACTATAAAAGTTCATAAGTCTTTTATTTTTTATCCAAAAATTATGAAAAATTACACAAAAATATTTTAAATTATTTCTGACTTTGTGAATATTTTTTCATAATTTTAATTTTGATGTTTGCTATTTTTTATAATTTTTGATCATTCGTGGCTCAAACTTTATGTTTGTAAGTTCAAGTATGGTTTATGGCTTATCTTGGGTCCAATACCTATGAGACTTGTTGTTAGGAGGTTTTGATTCTACCAATTTTCTAACGAGTTTTATTATCTTTGGTCCCAGATCATCAATCAATCATCATTGATCATACATTGTGACCATTAACTTCTAACTCCTAACTCATTAACAATTAACTTTACTTTATGCATTTATTTTATGTCTTTACTTTTATGCACTATTATCTTTACCATTTACATCTCATGATATTTAACTTTTGTTCACTTAAGCATTTAATTTTATGTCATTTTATCTTTGCTCACTTTAGCTTTATTTTTATTTTAAATACACTTAATAATCAACTTAAATATTAAAAGACTTAAGTCTCTCTTTGTGGAATATTGGTTACTATCCTTGGCATATTGGAGTTGTGGATCTTTTAGACTTAGGATTAGAAGCTTTGAAACTTTGAGACCTTTGGACTTTGTGCTGCTTATTGTTATATTGCTTGTGTATTGGGAAATCTTCTATGTGCATGTGTTGTTATGTTGGTCTTAAGTGATCTATATGGAATATGGCTCAATATTGAAGACCTTGCTTTGGGGTTTTAATATCTTGGGTTTCTTTGATACTTATTTGCTTGTGATTCATTTTCACATTGATGATTGGCATGCTCTTGGTCTATTCTATACTCGTGGCTTTAATCTAAATGATGGGAATTCTACATTGACTTTATTATCTTAAGTATTAGCTTCTTATTTGGTTAGACCTTTAATTACCTTAACTTTTACTATATGTTTTAGGATAGTCTCTTCATCTCCTCCCATTCTTATTTAATTTTCAAAATCTTCTCCCTTTTTAAAAGGATTTATGTTTTCAAACTTGAACCGCTTTCATAATAAACTTGAACTTAGGTCCATGCAGTTTCAAAAAACTTTTTTCTTAATCAAACCTTAAATCAAATTAATCGTACTTTAAAATATTTTGAAATACTAAAAGTCACTAACCTCATTCAAACTTTTTGTGCCTTAGTTCACTTTTTTCTTTTAACCTTTTATAAAAGTTTAAGACATAAGTCTTTTTTTTAGTGCTTGCAAACATCTCCACTTTAACAAACATGATAATGTTGAAGTAACTTTCCACTTGTACGATGAGACTTGCATTGTTGAGTTGGTATACGCTATAAGTTCTCCATATTAAAGATGAAGCAAGTTCTGTTTTCATATGATTGTCATAGTTTATTAGTTTTCCACTCAGATAAGACAAAATGTCTTTTAATTAAAACCAATCATAACAACCCAATTTTGGTCTTTTTACCCTAACTAAATGGGTTTTAATTTCTCATCTCCACAATCTATTTTATACATATTCCTTTTTAACCAAATACATAGATTTTCAAAGAGATTCATATGGAGTATCGTAGATGTTTAGGGTGTTAACACATTCTCTTTGCATAACAAACCCCTTACCTTGATCTCATTCTGTTTTTGGGTTTTATTCGCTCTTTTCCCATTTCCTTTGGATAAAATAAAGTGTGGTGGCAAATTTCACTTTATGAGTTAAGTCAATCAATGACTCTCAAAATTTTATCGCTACAGTGCGCATATTCCACAAAGTATCCGAGTCTTTAGAATCTTGACTTTGTCTTCAGAATTAGAAGCATCAGCTTTTCTGATGAACAAATCTTGACTTTTGAATCTGGGAGTAAAATCTTTTCTTTGATGTGTTTAGAATATTGACTTTGTCTTCAGAGTTTGAAGCAACAACTCCTCTGATGAACAAATCTTGACATCTTATCTTTGACACAAAAGCTTGTTTCTGGTGCAATCTTGTTTTCTGATCTTGGAGCAGCACCTCTAACATAAATTATTTCTTTTAGAATGCTTGTGACTTCTGAAGCAGCAACTTATTGAGAAGTACACATTGAGATCCTCTTTTTGGTGAGCATTCAGCATTCTTCAAAACTACTGATGTTTCTTCATAAGCAAATGCGTTGGTCTTTCTAATGTGTGCTTAGTATATTTTTGATGATTCTTTAGACAACAGTCTTGAATCAATTAGAACTTTTAATTTGCACACTCAAGAAACTATTAGAAACAAAATTATTTACATATAAAATATGTATTATTATCATCAAAATCCAGAGATTAATTGCAGAATTCAAATCTTGTTCTAACAATGACATCTTGCTCAACATCTTACTGTGATACATGTTTTACCAAATGAAACATGTTTTATCAAAATTGTTGCTAATCATAAAATCACAGACCTAACAATCTCTCCCTTTAGCAAATTTTGGCTAAAACAAACTTTGCACAATAAATTTGGAGAAGAGGAATAAAACCACAAAATAAATCACAAAACACATACTACATAAAATACATGTAAACTTTGTACAAACTGCAAACAAAAAACATCAGAGATAAATGCAGATACAGAGAGACCCATCCTCACATAGAAAACACGAGAGATTAAAACTCCTTCAAACTTCTGAAATCACCAAAGATCGGATGTCATAATATGTGGTCTAACATCACATCAACATAACTAAATGCTCAATACCAAAGCACCATGCTTAGCAGCTTCAGACATGACCATTACTCCCCTGTCACACATAATCAATACTCCCTCTCAAGAGAGCATCTAAACAAACATGAACTGTTTAAGTTCACACATCAGAGGCACATGCAGCAGAAGAAAAATAAGCCTCACAAACACTTAAGAGAAAATAAAGTTCTCTATAAAATACTTTAGGCAATATGTCCAGACATTTGGTTTGAAATCATGCACACACACTCACATCAATAGTAGCAGCAGAAACAATTCCCCTAAGCACAACAGAAAAAGTATGACAGACAATCATGCTCCCCCTAAACAGTCGATACATAGAAAGTAACAACAAATAATACTCTCCCCTAAGCAGTAGTACAATCCTAAATAGTTGCATACATAAGAAGCAACAACAAAGACTACTCTCCCCTAAGCAGTAGTAGAATCCTATCAAAATGTCAATCAACATGTCAAAACATTTTGTATGACATCACGACAAACACAATACACCAAGCCACCAAGTTAAACACATAATTTACTCCCCCATTTTAACCAAAAATTGATTAAAAATAGAGTAAATACACAATAAACATGGAATTACACACTCATTTGGAAACACAGATGCATACAAGCATAAACAACATATGGAAGCACAAATTTATTGGAAACAAACATTGATGTAAGCACATTGTTAAGCATTACAAGACAAGGCACACAAGTGCACAAAATATTTATGGGTCATAAGCCCTTACATAGGTAAAACAACAATTATTAAAACAAAATAAAAGAACACAACTGTTAATTCTCAGTTTTTATGGTTGACATTATGTTTGGTAAAACTAATATAGCATCAATATGTTAAATAGGATGTATTATCTTACTAAGAAGAACAGATTGAGTAAGAAGTCCTATTTTATGTTGAGACATGTTGATATGAGAAGTTCTCATTATCTGGAGCAACATGTCAGATAAGATGTCCTATGCAGAGTCATTCGACATCGCGCATGTGCTGAGCTGAACAATTGGATTATGTTATGATTTAAGAGATGCAGAATATTCTGGGAATATTATGCAATCCTATGTGGCGCTAAGTTGTAGGTTTGGAAGATTCAATCAGAATTCAAGAGGAAAATATACTTTCTAAATAAAGATACTTTTTAGGAAAATATTTGATTGAAGACCTATTTTATTGTAGAATCTTCTGTAAATTTGTAACAGTTGATATGTTGTGATTTGAAGCCCGAATCCAATTGGGAGATATGTTATAAATAGAAGCATTGTAACCTGGGTAAAGGTACTAGACTTGAAGGAAAAGATGTAGTTATTAGGGTTGAGTCTATAAGCCACTCTCTAGGAGAGTTGGTTTGTGTGATCCACTCGGGTTGTGAGTTGGATTGTGTTCCTTAAGTTATAAGGTTATGTTCTCCTCGTAATTGTGAAGCAAGAGTGAGTATTGTTCTTGGAGGAAGCTTTTAAGCAACTCCAAGTTGTGTTCTTAGTCAAGAGTCTTGGCTAGGTATTGTCATGCAAGTGTGTCTTCTAGTTTTTTGTCATGGAAGTGTGTCTTTTTGTTTTAATTCAACCGTTGTCTGTGGTTGATGAGGAAGTTGAGGAGGGCCTCATACCTAGGTGAGTCTTAGGTAGAGAGTTGACACGGTTAATGATTAAGTGAGAAGTGGTAAACAAGTGAGTTTATCTTCTAATTGATACTATTATAGTGGATTTTATCTCTGGCTTGGTATGCCCCCAGAGTAGGAGAGTTGCTTTGAACTGGGTTAACAATTTTGATGTGTTGTTTACTTTTCAGTACAGTTTTGTATGTTTATTACTTGCCTGATTGTTTTATTCATATTAGATGTGTCGACATTTCATAGGACATCTGAAGTCTGATATACCTGAATTTTAACAACTTCTTAAGCACTAGTGCTGCTAGTTGTTTCTTCTTCTTCACTACTCTATACATCTTCGTCCTTACTTCCACCAACAATCTCTTCATCTTGTCCATCATAACTACCCTCATCAGGATTTCCTTGGACATCTTCTGCAGTCAGAGCTTCTATCAACCTTTCACGTTCGATTTTCCTTGTAGCACAGGTTTTGATAGTCACATCCAACCCCTTACAAGTAGCTTTCAACTCTACTATTATGCCAGCCTTAGTGGTGGAGATAATAATCTATTTTTCTGATGTTTTGACACTGCCTGGGACATGTTTCCCCTCAAAGAGCTTATAAATCCCTCTTACTTGTACCTTCTAAAACAGTTAAGATTCTTGGATGTTGATTCAGAATAATTCCACAAATTAAGGTTGGGAAGGCAATAGGCATCTTTACTGCATAGGAAGTACCTTGCTTCATGATTTGCTAAAAAATATAGGTTCAAAAATCATAATTAATCTTGGTCCCAACAATGTAGACGGATCTTCCCAAACCATTATCTATAGTGGAAGTGTGGTTGGTAGGCACCTAGTTAGCAGCTTCAATATTGTGAAGAATGGCCTACTTCACACTCAGATAGCTCGCAAACAACTTATCTTTTCTAGGCCATTCCTTTAATTTCTTCCCAATTATCTCTCTACAAATGGTGTTATCAGACACCTCAACCTCTGGTTATTCTGCCTCACATATTCCCAAAAACCTGTTAATCACAACTAGAGAGAATTCCACACATCTTCCTCTTACATACACTTTCTTAAACTCCTTGCTTCTATTGTCATCACATTCTTGAGTTATATTAACCACAAACTTCTTTACCAGTCTTTCATAATAATTTCCCAACTTGGAAACAATATTCATTAATCCAGCTTGATTAATGAGATCAACAACCTCTTTACACTCTAGAGCATCTTTCTCCAATTCTCTGTCCAGAGCAATACATGTATGGTACACGTACTTCCACTTCTCCATAATTTTAGCAGAATGAAAATACACATTATCTAGAGGAACATATGGAATATTTGCAAGACTCTTCTTAGGTATAGACTTTCCTTTGTTGTCATGCATGATGTCCTGAACATCAGCATCGACATCAAACTCTGAGTCACTTGAGGGATCATCCTTCCTCTTTAGGGTTTTCTTCTTTGAGTTGGGAACCATCACCTTGCTCTAATTCTTAGTTGGTCTTTGTTGTACCCCAAAATTTGCCCTCTCATATTTTCAAAGGTCTTCCCTTACATGGTAGGTCACAAACCCTTGCCTAAGAAAAATAAAGTTTTTTTGAAGATAAACAAAATGTATTTCGATTGGGCATCCAAAATCCTTCGATCAGGCTTGGTTCACCAGTCTTCGATTGGGCATTTGACACTCTTCGATCAGGTTTTGGTTCACCAGTCTTCGATTGGGCATTTGGCACTCTTCGATCAGGCTTTGATTAGTAAGCTTCAATTGAGCGCTGGATACTCTTCGATCAGGCTTTGATTAGTAAGCTTCGATTGAGCACTGGACCTCCTTCAATCAAGTCAATTTTACAACGCTTCGACTAGTACTTCAGAGGGTTCTTCGAATGGAACTTCATACTTTACCTCAATTAGAACATCAGAACGAAATGACCTTCGAATGGCATTTCAGTGCAGAGTTTATCTTAATCTAAGATGCTCTGATGAAGGAAGTTCTGAACATTTTGAATCAGAACTTAGACTCATCACAAGGCCAAGGGCTGGTCGAAGTTGTCTAATAGGGAATGTTCTAAAAAGATTCGAATTGGACTTTGAAGCTGGAAAAGAAGGCTCAATCGAAGGGGCTATGCAATTGAAGCTGGAATAGATTCGAATTGGGACTTTGAAGCAATCGAAGCAGGAGGTCAGCTTTTGATTTTCATCAAGTTGGAGGCGCAAAACAACTCAGAGCAAGCTGGCAGAAACGCATGATTGGATCAAATATGGCAAGTTTTCATGAAAATTAAATCAAATCTCTTCATCATAATGGACCAAGATTTGATACACAAATGTTGACCTAATTTCTTTTGTCCATATAAACCTCAAGCCTCACAAATCACACACACAGACGTGAAGAACACATACACAAACTCTGCAGAAACGGCCACACAACCTTGAGGAAAAAAAGCTTGAAAAGTGGTGATCAAATTCTGGTTTAGAGGTGAATTCAGACCAAAAGCAAAATGCAGCTTCCTTCCTTGTCATCCAGTGGAGCTATACCCATCAAAAGGGAGTCTTTCCATCGCCCATAACGCACTGTAAGTCTCCAGGAACTTTGCTTTGCACATGGAATCATAACTCGGTTTTCTTGCATCCTTTCATTGAAATAATTACATATTCATGCTTTGCGTTGCATTTTGAAACTGTTGGCATCATTGAATTTTATTTTCATAGCCTGTAACGCCATGCCCAGTTCTAGGGTTCGTGTACCTTGTTTTTGGGGTTCTTAATTGCAGGAAAAATCAATGCACATAATTGGTACAAGGATGACCAGGGGGGAGAGACGAGTACGTTGGTACTCTTGGATTCCATTTTTGTGACCTAGGGAGCATTTTAGAACCACCCTACGAACCTTCCTGTGGAGCGAAATCTGTAGGTAAAAAACCAGGGTCGTTTGAAGAGGACGATGGCGTGTCCTTGTGCTATTGGACCATTCAAACCATTAGCGCGTTTGTTTTATTTGCAGGCTTAGAGTTTTGTTTGTTTATATAATATTTGTTTCTTATTTCACTAACAAAAGAAACAGCATGGATGAGTTGGCAAGCACGCTATGGAAAAACCCCTTGGGACCTGGGTTCGAATCCCAGGTCCCCCAAAACTTTGTTGTGTTTTTCCTTCAGGTATTCACATGCAGCGCTTCAGGCAGGGACTACCATACGTCCTCAGATCTCAACGTGCCAGGTGGTTCCAGATCCAGATCCAGTGGTCCAGGATGAGGTTCACCATGAACCCTGGTCAACCAGCGCACATGCATTCTGAAAGTCAAAGGCATGCTGGAACATGTTTGGGCCAAGAAAATGCTGACCAAACCTCCTGATTTGGGGCCCAACCCCCCCCCCCCCCCCTTTGGTTTACTTCTTTTCTATTTTCTTTCTTTATTTAATTTGTTTCATTATTTTTATTGTTAATTAATCAACCCTTAATTTTTCCATAAAAAATCAGAAAACACAAAAAATAATATTTATTAACTTCACTATTTTATTTTTGTAAATAAATTGCAGCAAATTAATTTAGTTTTTAATTAGGTTTAATCTTAATATTTTTCACAATAAATTAAAATTGACTTAGAATTAGGTTTTTAATATTTTCACCTTTTTAATTTTATTTCCTTAATTAAGATAAAAACTCAAAAAATATTTTCTTTAGTTCCATTATTAATTTAGACTTGATTCTTAATTCAAAAAAGACCAAAAATATGCTTTCTTTAAAAAGGGTCAAAACCCTAAAGGACAATCTGATTCAACTTTTCTCGCACGTATTATTTTGATCCATATATTGTAATTGCTCCGAGGATGTAATAGCTTTAACTTAGGACCTTTATTTACCGCTTTTATTTATTTTTCCGCAATTTACTTTTCAAGGGTTTGTTTTTGGCGATGTAAATACCCGACGCCTTGTAATAGCTTAGCTTTATTTTCCGCAATTTATTTTCCTCAACCATTAACTGCTAGATGTATGCTAACTAAGCTATGCATGACAAGATTAAATCTTAATTTAAAATCAACCGTAGCTCACCATTAACATGTACAAAGATAATATAAACTGAAAATTGACACACTCGCACATGCCACTCTTAGGGTACACCTCACTTGGTTGCCTCGAACGTGGTCATTGAGTATAGGAAGTTTTAGAGGTCGTCCTCTTGTCCAAAGATCAAAGTTTCCTCGAAACGGTTGCCTCGGATAAAAATGATCTAGGACACTAGGGTTACCGCTAAGGCGTCCTAACGTTGCTTTAGTGACCACACATCCCTAAAATCGAATTGACCCGAAAACTCCAACGACGGTGCTACCTACTCCTCAATAGTGGGATGGCACTGTCTAAAGGACATTTCCATAGTTTAATTCCTTTTTGAGTAGGTAGATGTTCTTAAGTACTTGCTCTTTTAGAACCAAAAAAATAAAACTTTTCACATTTACACTTTTCAAATAAAGTTTTCAAAAACACTTCATACACTCTTGAGGACAGAAGCAAGAGTTAAATTGAAGTTTCAAACAAAACTCTTTTCAAAACTCACAAAACACAAAGAAAAGAAAACTTTTGAAAACATAGTGAGCAAGTACCTAAGAGCCCGTGGATAACCACGGATAGAAAGGGTGCTAACACCTTCCCTTTCTATAATCTACCTCCCGAACCCGAGAAACATCTCGAAAAGGAATTTTTCCATGCTTTTGTCCTTTCCTTGTTGGATAAAATAAAAGACGGTGGCGACTCTTGCTTACCGCGACATTTTGCGAAACGCAAACGCGAACCAGCATTCCAAAAACAATCAGTTCTATTCCCACCGATCACAGAACTGGCGACTTTGCTGGGGAATAATAATAAGTGAGGTGTACCTTAGGATTAGATCACTTGTGTTTTCAATTGCATTGCTTTGTATGCTTTTAATTGTGGGCTTGTATCGGAGTTCTATAAATCCTAACCCGGATTTGGGAAACATTCATAGATAGCAATACGTTGTGGAAACTGTGCAGGGTATACCGACACGGTTGAAGCAATAGCTATATTAGTGCGACATATTTGTGAGTACCGGTAACCCTTGAGTTAAGTCAAGGAGAGTACGGGGCCGCTGAGTGATGTCACTAAGCACTAATGACCTAGAACCTTACTTGACCATCTTGGCCTTTTTTAGGGGTAGTGAGATGACCGACTTTGGTGCAGTCTGAAGTTGGTAGATACTCGATACTACACTCATTGAGGATTGTTTTCTTGGAATATTTTGGTCGCTAGTTCAGTGGCTAAACCAAAACAATGAACATAGAAAACAATCCAATGATATTGAGCTCCTTAGAACCCGGTTACTATTTATAGGACAGGTTTTGAGCCAACTACACTCAAGAGGGTACTTACCTATGAAACTCCATGCCAGCCTAAACTTAAGGCTATATGTGTGACTTGTGTGCCTTCAAACTTGACCTACTTGCACATTCTTGTTATCTGACAACATGAGTTCCTTGCAGGTTTTGTTTACAGTCCTTATCCAATAATTTGGACTCATTGCAGGGTTTACTTACATCACTTCACGCATAGCATACACATCATAACATCATGCCTTAACATTTCCTTAACCATTTCAAGGATCTCAAGGGTCTGTGATGCGGGTTATGGTAAATCAGATGTCCAGCAAGGGGCAAAGGGGATTTACTTTCCTCTAGCCAATGCCATCTAGAGATCAAAACACGATAACTTGAGTCAGGGGCTATGACCCACTCGATATGGTGAGATTGACTCTTGAAGAAGGACTCTCAGCGACATGAAGTTCCTCCAATCAAGCTACCAAATTCAAATTCTAACAGTTTCTTTTTTACCCCGCGAGATCCTTGAAAACATTGCATACATATATCATACATATCATTGCATAACAGGTCTTCCAGTACAAGTCTCTCATGTTCTCGCTGTTTATTTCAGCAATGGCTCTCCAACAAGACAACCAAGATCTTCATACTCAAGAGACTCAGTTCAGGGAAATCTTCCTAAACCTATCCAAGGGGCAGGAAGAGTTGAGAACACTCCTCATGGGGAATTTGGTCAAGAAAAGTCCTGAAGACAATAAGGACGAATGACTGAAACATCTGCAAGCTGAGGTAGATGCAATGAGAACCCAGATGCTGGGGCAGATGGCTCTTATCCAAGGCTTAGCTCGGGAACAAGAAGAGTTGAGAACCATGATCAGTCGGCTTCATCAAGACAGATCCAACAACATGAAGCAAACAGTCAAGGCTGGAGATCAAACCATTAATCATCCTCCAAGAGGACAAGAGTTTGGTATGGTGAAGAATGGACCTCTCCAAGTTGCTACTACCTCAAGGGTCCAACAACAACCTTGCCATAAACAGCGGGTTAATCAGAGGCTGTTTACCAAGCTCAACATGCCGCTGTCCCAGGCTTTGCAACACCTGTTGAGATTGAATCTGGTGACGTTGGTAGGACCTCATCCGAATCCTAAGACTTCTTCACCTAACTACAATCCTGATGCAAGGTGTGCATACCATTCTAACAGCCCGAGGCATGATACTGATGACTGTTGGAAGTTAAAGTACAAAATTCAAAACCTGATTGATGAAGGAGCATTGGAATTCATGCAAGATGGTCAGGTTGAGTTCTTCTACCATCCCTCCAAGGCTCATCACTTGAAGTGACAAGTCCTGAGACTAGAAGACTTTTTTGTTCATTAGAATTTTCAATTTGTAATTTTCTTTTGATTGTTCAAACATTTATTCATGTCAAACTTTGTTACTTTATCAATACATTGCATATGTCTGTTTTGAATCAATCCATTCATATTCACTATATTCAAATTGCTTTCATTTCTCGTGATGTTCAACTCTCGATTAAAAAAATTCTAAGCCTTTTGAGGGAGGATGACGAAAACGATACCACGGTCTTTACAGTATGCTTTTGAACAGACCCCGCTGACGATGTACAGGCATTGTTTCTAATCCTAAACAGTGGAGTTATAAGGAAGATAATCCCTAGTCAACCCCTTCGAGCCAAAGAAGTAGAAGTTTTCTATTTAAACATAAATTGAAACCTTTAATTTAAACCTAGGGCTGGGTAGTCTCTCATTTAATTCAAAAGGTGCGCATTGAAGTCGCAAAACTCTCAGTTCAGAATACAACGAACGACATCAAAAGCATTCCTCTGGAATCAAAAGACAGTGGGGGTTCCTTATCTCATAGGCAGTCAATCTCTCAAAAGAAAAAAGCCCACTGAGCCAAAACCTATAAAGGAGGCTTAAGAAAGCTGGGGCATCCCGCTGGCTGTAATCTCGAAAAACAGGAATAGTCAGGCAAAAGTTAGGGATAACAAATCAAAAGAACGAGGTCGTTAAAAATCCTCAACAACATGAAAAATGTTGCAAAAAATGACTGCCTTCCAACAAATTCAACTTGTGTGAGCCATCACCAAAAACGTCTTTCCAGACTCATTTGGAGTTCAAATGCACAATTAACTGAGTTTAGGATTGAAGAACATCACGAAGAGCGGGTGGGTACAAATATACTTTGAGCCTTTATCCTTTGTTTCTTAAACCGTGAACCAAGCCACGTTACAACCCTTCAAAAGTCCTAACTGAAGCATGGGTTAGTTCAAAAGCATACTGTTACAAAAGGTATCCTGACTCCTGTAAGGCTTTGCCCTAAATCTTGTGTTGAATTTGTCTTATAAAAAGTTTTCTGCTAAAAAATGCATTTTTCAAAACTTCGAGACAAGCATAAACTTTGCATTGCTTGAATATCATTGTTTGCATATGGCTATTTATTTAACAACGGAGAAATTCACACAACGAATATCCGATGAACGAAAACCCCCTCAGTGAACAAAATCACTTCAAAAAGGATGACACTTCCATTAACGAATCTCCTATCAACAGGGGGACTTGACATGTCACTATCCAGCACACCTGGGGCAGTCCAGTCAAGATTTCAAGAAATCTCTGAAGAAGTGCAGTGTAACCAGGGGCAAGTCTCCATCTCCGTCACTTGGGGCATTGAACATCAATCTCAGTGAAGGATTACTTACAATTAAACATTTTCTGGCAATGTCACAAACACTTGCTACTAGGGGCAATGACAAATCTCCCCAAAAGTCCTTCTCACAGGATGATTCCCCAGCCAGAGTTTAATCTCTGAAAACTTTTCCCCAACTGAGACAACTTCAAGAATCCTCGAGGACTTCCCCAATAAGTTCATCATCTCTCTAACAGACTGAGCAACAGGGTTTATTTCCCCAACAAACTACAAATTCCCCAGCTTGAGTTTGCCTCTCCGACTACTACAAATCAAAGGACCACAACTCCCCTTCCCCAGTAGACTACTCTACAATCCCCAACAAACTAAAAATTCCCCAGCTTGAGTTTGCCTCTCCGACTACTACAAATCAAAGGACCACAACTCCTCTTCCCCAGTAGACTACTCTACAATCCCCAGCAAGTTACTGCGAAACCTGGACCCGACCAGATATCAGTTCAACTTCGACTCCCTAGTAGAACAACGGACGACTAAGACTCCTAAACTCTTTTCCCAAGCAGAAATAAACATACTCCCCACAGAGTTTTCAATATCCCCCAGTGGAGTTCTCCTCAAACAACAAAGCAGGGATCCCCGGTGGAAACATTTTGAGCAAAGTCCAAGACAAAATTGCACTTCAACATTCATAACATATGCATACAAAATACATATGACACAAATCTCATTTTATTTTGAGAACATCATTACACAATGCATACATCATGACAATGCATACATTATGACATTGCATACAACTAACTCTTTACCTTTTCAGGAAAGATCAATTAACATGCAAAGATCATCATCTTCTAGATTCCTTCTAGAGACAGTTCAGATGCGATCCAGATATGGTTGACATTCTGATACTTATTCCAGATTCCTTCTAGAGATAGTTCAGATGCGACCCAGATATGGCTGACATTTTGATACTTATTCCAGACTCCTTCTAGAGATAGTTCAGATGCGACCCAGATATGGCTGACATTCTGATACTTATTCCAGACTCCTTCTAGAGATAGTTCAGATACGATCCAGATTCAGATGTCATTCTGTCACTCATTCAAAATACAGTCCAGATACGATCCAAATTTGGATGTCATTCTGTCACTCATTCAAATATGATCCAGATACGATCCAGATTCAGATGTCATTCTGTCACACATTCAAAATATAGTCCAGATACGATCCAGATTCGGATGTAATTTTGTCACTCATTCAAATACGGTCCAAATACGATCCAGATTCGGATGTCATTCTGTCACTCATTTAAATACGGTCCAGATACGATCCAGATTCGGATGTCATTCTGTCACTCATTCAAAATATAGTCCAGATACGATCCATATTCGGATGTCATTCTGTCACTCATTCAAATACATTCCAGATACGATCCTGATTCAGATGTCATTTTGTCACTCATTCAAATACATTTCAGATACGATCCAGATTCGGATGTCATTCTGTCACTCATTTCAAATTACAGTCCAAATACGATCCAGATTCGGATGTCATTCTGTCACTCATTCAAATACATTTCAGATACGCTCCAGATGCAGACGCAATTCTGACAATCATCCAGATTCAACTTTCAGATCCGGTTCAGATACGCTCCAGACACGGACGCCATTCTTTTGCTCATACAAACTCAGTCCCCCGATACAGTTCAACAGCATTCCAGACACGAATACCATTTCGATACTCATTCTTTTGGCCTACAGCATTGCGGGTCAGCAAACATTTTTGGATGGCATCTTTAAGCCCATCTCCAGCAAGACTCTACCATCAACCTTTTCAAGTCCCAGTTGAATACCTGTAGCAAGCCAGGAAAATATCTGTGGACAACTGATCGTAGATCAATCCATGTAACAAGCCAGGAAAGTTATCTACATGAAGAGATTGAAGATTAATACCTGTAACAAGCCAGGAAAATTATCTTTCTTTCTCAGGTCAGAGATTAATACCTGAAACCAGCCAGGGCAGCTATCTCCTCGACCAACCTTTTCAAGTTCCAGTTTAATACCTGTAGCAAGCCAGGAAAACTATTTGTGGACGACTGATTGAAGATTAACACCTGTAACAAGCCAGGAAGACCATCTTTCTTTCTCAGGTATGCAAGTTCTCGCTAAGGAATCTCTTATGCGATCGACACTCCTGCAGATGGAATCTATAAGCCCATCCTCCTAGCAACAATCTCCAAATGGCATCTATAAGCCCATTCCTGACATCACAACGTTGATACTACACCATGCGAGTGCAAATTTCTGGGCACTCTAGTGTTCAATTATCTTCCACCTTAGAATCACGAAAGGCACACAAGCCAATCTACATCCTCAGGTTTAAGAAAATTGAACAGGGGCAACTGTTGTACCCCAAAATTTGCCCTCTCATGTTTTCAAAGGTCTTCCCTTACGTGGTTGGTCACAAACCCTTGCCTAGGAAAACTAAAGTTTTTTGAAGATGAACAAAATGTCTTTCGATTGGGAATCCAAAATCCTTCGATCAGGCTTGGTTCACCAGTCTTCGATTGGGCATTTGGCACTCTTCGATAAGGTTTTGGTTCACCAGTCTTCGATTGGGCATTTGGCACTCTTCGATCAGGCTTTGATTAGTAAGCTTCGATTGAGCGCTGGACACTCTTCGATCAGGCTTTGATTAGTAAGCTTCAATTGAGCGCTGGACCTCCTTCGATCAAGTCAATTTTACAACGCTTCGACTAGTACTTCAGAGGGTCCTTCGACTGGAACTTCATACTTTACCTCAATCAGAACATCAGAACGAAATGACCTTCGAATGGCATTTCAGTGCAGAGTTTCTCTTAATCTAAGATGCTCTGATGAAGGAAGTTCTGAACATTTCGAATCAGAACTTAGACTCATCACAAGGCCAAGGGTTGGTCGAAGTTGTCTAATAGGGAATGTTCTAAAAAGATTCGAATTGGACTTTGAAGCTGGCAAAGAAGGCTCAATCAAATGGGCTATGCAATTGAAGCTGGAATAGATTCGAATTGGGACTTTGAAGCAATCGAAGCAGGAGGTCAGCTTTTGATTTTCATCAAGTTGGAGGCCCAAAACAACTCAGAGCAAGCTGGCAGAAACGCATGATTGGATCAAATATGGCAAGTTTTCATGAAAATCAAATCAAATCTCTTCATCATAATGGACCAAGATTTGATACACAAATGTTGACCTAATTTCTTTTGTCCATATAAACCTCAAGCCTCACAAATCACACACACACGTGAAGAACACATACACAAACTCTGCAGAAACGGCCACACAACCTTGAGAAAAAAAAGCTTGAAAAGTGGTGATCAAATTCTGGTTTAGAGGTGAATTCAGACCAAAAGCAAAACGCAGCTTCCTTCCTTGTCATCCAGTGGAGCTATACCCATCAAAAGGGAGTCTTTCCATCGCCCATAACGCACTGTAAGTCTCCAGGAACTTTGCTATGCACATGGAATCATAACTCGGTTTTCTTGCATCCTTTCATTTAAATAATTACATATTCATGCTTTGCGTTGCATTTTGAAACTGTTGGCATCATTGAATTTTATTTTCATAGCCTGTAACGCCATGCCCAGTTCTAGGGTTCATGTACCTTGTTTTTGGGGTTCTTAATTGCAGGAAAAATCAATGCACATAATTGGTACAGGGATGACCAGGGGGAAGAGACGAGTACGTTGGTACTCTTGGATTCCATTTTTGTGACCTAGGGAGCATTTTAGATTCACCCTACGAACCTTCCTGTGGAGCAAAATATGCAGGTAAAAAACCAGGGTCATTTGAAGAAGACGATGGTGTGTCCTTGTGCTATTGGTCCATTCAAACCATTAGCGCGTTTGTTTTATTTGCAGGCTTAACGTTTTGTTAGTTTATATAATATTTGTTTCTTATTTCACTAACAAAAGAAACAGCATGGATGAGTTGGCAAGCACGCTATGGCAAAACCCCTTGGGACCTGGGTTCGAATCCTAGGTCCCCCAAAACTTTGTTGTGTTTTTCCTTCAGGTATTCACATGCAGCGCTTCAGGCAGGGACTACCATACGTCCTCAGATCTCAACGTGCCAGGTGGTTCCAGATCCAGATCCAGTGGTCCAGGATGAGGTTCACCATGAACCCTGGTCAACTAGCACACATGCATTCTGAAAGTCAAAGGCATGCTGGAACATGTTTGGGCCAAGAAAATGCTGACCAAACCTCCCCTTTGGTTTACTTCTTTTTTATTTTCTTTCTTTATTTAATTTGTTTCATTATTTTTATTGTTAATTAATCAACCCTTAATTTTTCCATAAAAAATCAGAAAACACAAAAAATAATATTTATTAACTTCACTATTTTATTTTTGTAAATAAATTGCAGCAAATTAATTTAGTTTTTAATTAGGTTTAATCTTAATATTTTTCACAATAAATTAAAATTGACTTAGAATTAGGTTTTTAATATTTTCAGCTTTTTAATTTTATTTCCTTATATAAGATAAAAACTCAAAAAATATTTTCTTTAATTCCATTATTAATTTAGACTTGATTCTTAATTCAAAAAAGACCAAAAATATGCTTTCTTTAAAAAGGGTCAAAACCCTAAAGGACAATCTGATTCAACTTTTCTCGCGCGTATTATTTTGATCCATATATTGTAATTGCTCCGAGGATGTAATAGCTTTAACTTAGGACCTTTATTTACCGCTTTTATTTATTTTTCCGCAATTTACTTTTCAAGGGTTTGTTTTTGGCGATGTAAATACCCGACGCCTTGTAATAGCTTAGCTTTATTTTTCGCAACCATTAACTGCTAGATGTATGCTAACTAGGCTATGCATGATAAGATTAACTCTTAATTTAAAATCAACCGTAGCTCACCATTAACATGTACAAAGATAATATAAACTGAAAATTGACACACTCGCACGTGCCACTCTTAGGGTACACCTCACTTGGTTGCCTCGAACGTGGTCATTGAGTATAGGAAGTTTTAGAGGTCGCCCTCTTGTCCAAAGATCAAAGTTTCCTCGAAACGGTTGCCTCGGATAAAAATGATCTAGGACATTAGGGTTACCGCTAAGGCGTCCTAACGTTGCTTTAATGACCACACATCCCTAAAATCGAATTGACCCGAAAACTCCAACGACGGTGCTACCTACTCCTCAATAGTGGGATGGAACTGTCTAAAGGACATTTGCACAGTTTAATTCCTTTTTGAGTAGGTAGATGTTCTTAAGTACTTGCTCTTTTAGAACAAAAAAAACAAAACTTTTCACATTTACACTTTTCGAATAAAGTTTTCAAAAACACTTCATACACTCTTGAGGACAGAAGCAAGAGTTAAATTGAAGTTTCAAACAAAACTCTTTTCAAAACTCACAAAACACAAAGAAAAGCAAACTTTTGAAAACATAGTGAGCAAGTACCTAAGAGCCCATGGATAACCACGGATAGAAAGGGTGCTAACACCTTCCCTTTCTCCTGAACCCGAGAAACATCTCGAAAAGGAATTTTTCTGTGCTTTTGTCCTTCCCTTGTTGGATAAAATAAAAGACGGTGGCGACTCTTGCTTACCGCGACATTTTGCGAAACGCAAACGCGAACCAGCATTCCAAAAACAGTCAGTTCTATTCCCACCGATCACAGTCTTACACTAGTACTTCTCTTCTTAGAGGCAGTACTCTCAGTCATACCACCAGTTTCTTCTTTCGTATTTTTCAACCTCTTAGAAATGCTAGGGGCTATCCTTTTGATGATAGGACCATCATCAAATACATAATTATCAAGGTTGACAATCTCATTATTTTTTGTCAAGATTATCATCTTTAACTGTTTTTGTAGTAACTCCATGCTCAGTTTCAGGTACATTCATATCTCCGTTAGTCTCAGGGTAGAGATGTTTATCCATTGATGTTGGAACATCTGGCACATCATCAATGGACAAGCTTTAACACTCAAAATGATTGAAAGCAATCTATGAATTCTCTTGTCAACAACAATGTCTTCATGGCTAGATTGCCTTACAGTTTTCTCAATATTAGCTTCTTTGAGACTACCCTTATGAGATGTCTCAACATTTCTAACAATATTAGGGTTTACAGGGTCCCTAGTACTCGACTCAGTAGCATCAACATCCATAGTTACAGATCCATCATTCTCATAAGTCTTTTCTACCAATACATAAGGATTTGAAGATGTACTTACTCGTGACGAGTGAGTCCTTCTTCCAGCTAGAGTCTTTATTATACTTTTCTTTAGAGTCCCAAAAGTAATGGTTGTGAGAGGGACAACATGTGTTATAACATTTGAAATTTTTTTGGAATCCATTGTTTAATATAGAGCAGAGGTGGACATATCCTTTGAGTTTTTGTTTTTCATACTCGTCTCTTGACTGTTGAAAAGTGAGATATTGAGAATGATGTTTTGAACAATCTCCTTGAGATAGAAGAAAATGAAATGACGATTGAACTGTGAATTTAAGTAAGGCTTTTGAATAGTGCAATAGGTGGTGGGATTTATATAGTGTATAAATTTGGAAAATTTTGAAACTCTATAATAATGTTTCTGATTTTTCGTAAACCACTAAATGGAGGAAGGAAAAACTATCTATTGCATGCCTCCACCTTACTAATTGCTATAATTAATTGGCAATACAAATTCCAACTTCAGCCCTTAGCTTCTCAAGTTTATTAACATCCATGACCTTGATCACTTTTTAAAGATTATTTCCCAGTGGCAACATTCTTAATAGCAACAACTTTATCCTTAATCAGATCATTAATGGAATGGTAGAAACTATCACTCTGCTTTGTGTTGCCATGTTGAGTGATATTCTTCACTACATTTGTGTCACTTAGATGATCACAGTACAATGTTGTGACATCTTGTTTGACATTGCATTCTTTCAACATTTTCTACTTAACTTGAAACTCATCACAAACTTTTCCACTTTATATTAACCAAGTGCTAGGGATTTCTTGTTGTGTCCACATATAACAATTACCATCAGTTCTAACTTCTTTCGTATGTCTTGAACACCCATTGTCAAAATATCCATCTTCTCTTGTTGGAGTTCTGAGAGAAAAATGAGAAGTGAGACTAATGTTTTCATCTTTAGAATTCCACTTCCCTTTGGCCCTATTCACATGATTACTCTTAGGATGCGTATAATGTTTAGGGTATCCATAAAGCTTGTAGCAGAAGGGTATTATGTAACTATATTTCCAATAATGGTGACATCTCCTGGGCTGATGATTAGATCTGATGTAGGATTCCTGATGTCTCACAAGATGTTGGTACTTCTTTCCTGACATTATGGTATCATCCCTTTTTTCAGGATGAACAAATTTTGACCTAGAGGCTTCATCTTATTTATTAAATCCAATTCGTGTTGATCTTACAACACATATTCCATCTTGAAGTATTTCATCTAATATGTATGTCCCATTGTTTAACATTCTATTAGATTTAGTCATGTTTTCAAGCTCGGATGTCAGTAGAGATACTTCACTCTGAAGATCAGATACTTTGGTAAGAAGTTCCTTCATTTCACCCTATAGTTGAGCTATGGTTATCTTTTGTTTTTCTTCATCCTTGCACACTTCTTCACTTATGGCACATAGCTCTTTGTAAGACGCAACCAATTCTTCACAAGATACATTCTCATCACACAATCTTTTATTAGAATTACATCTTCCAGAAAAGGCCTTAACATGTTTGGTAGTTTCATTATCTTTTCCTTTTTCATAATCCTCCTCAGACCAAGAAATAAACATCCCTTTTTATTGTTTCTTGAGGTAAGTTGAACACTATGCTCTAATGTGCCAAAACCTTCATATTCATGGAACTGAACACCTTTGCTTTGATCAACTTTAGTTTTTTATAAGACTCATAGTTCCTGCTGATGTCAGATGAGATATTCTTGACATTGGGCCTTACCCTTCTATCCATATTTTCTAGTACTTGGTTGAATTTCCTTTCAAGTAACACAATGGCATTTGAAATTCCTTCCTCAGTATCCAAATCCCACTAACTTTCTTCATATTCATTATTGGATACAAAAGTTATGCTCTTGTTCTTCTTCTCAGACTTGTCACTTATAGTAAGTTCAAATGTTTGAAGTGACCCAACAAGTTCATCAACTCTCATGCTATTGATGTCTTGATTTTCTTCAATAGTTGTTACCTTCATGTTAAATATTTTAGGTAGAGGCCTGAGAATCTTTCTAACAAGATTTTCTTCTAACATCTTCTCCCCCAAGGCACTAGATGCATTTTTTATTTCAAGAACATTCATGTGAAATTCCTGAATACTTTCATCATCATTCATCTTTAGATTCTCAAATCTAGTTGTGAGAAGCTGCAGTTTGGACATCTTCACTTTAGATGTGCCTTCATGAGTTATCCTGAGGATTTCCCAAGCATCCTTAGCTATAGTACATGTATTTATCAAGCTGAAAACATTCTTGTACACTCCATTGAATAGAGCATTCAAGGCTTTGGAATTTCCAAGAGCTAATTTATCTTCCTCTTTAGACCAATCTTCTTCTGGCTTCAAAGACTTATTCACATCTTTGTCCTTCATAACAGGATGGTTCCATTCTTTCAAAACATCCTTCTAAGATTTGATGTCCATGGATTTCTAAAAAGCTACCATTCTATCGTTTCAATAGTCATAGTTTGCACCATCTAACAGAGGTGGTCTATTATTGTATCCTCCTTCCTTGTCCATAGTACAAGAAAATATATTCTCATGAGCTTATCCAAAAACATAACAGGGTGTTTGCTCTGATACCAATTGATCACTTGGCACTCTCAAATTAGATATTAAGACAAATGTCACAACACTAAAACATAATGTTAGGACAAATGTTAAGACATCATGTTCCTAATACAACTATTTATAGAAGATATGAATTATGCAGAAAGTAAATTGTAAAACATAAACAACACAGTCAATTATTAACCCAGTTTAGTGCAACATCGCCTACTCTGGTTGCATCCAAGCCAGAAAGAAAATCCACTATGATAGTATTAGTTCAAAGCTAAACAACCCTAGTTTACAACTTATCACCTAATCCATTCCTATGCAAGTTCTACCTAGGAACCTCCTAGATATGATAACTCCCTCCCACTTCCCACAGTCACCTCAGAGACAATAACAAAAGACCAAAACAAAATAACACACTTTCAATTACACACGATCAACTATTTTGTTAAAAGCTCATGAATGATTGACAATGAACAATGAAAATCAGTCAAACTCTATGTATCAACATGATACATGAGTGATATACAAAAATAAAACAAACTAAAAAACTTTCAAACCTTAAGACTCTTAAATATCAAGATTCCCCTTATTTTTTCTTAAGTTCTTAATAACATTAGGTTTAGGTTTTTCTTTTATAAACTCCTCAGCATTCCATGGGCTTCAAAATCTTCACCTAATTTGTTGTTGACCCACAAGCTAAGGGTTTCACCAATTATGCAAAAAAATCTCCTTGAATCATGAAACAAAAATATCACAAGTTTCCTAAATTGTCTCAACATCTAATTTTAGAAACTTATCACTACAACAAATAACGCTTTTCATGATGAAGCTTTCACCTCTGCCAAAGAAAAATTGAGGTAAAATGCCAAGGCGCGCCGCACCATCTTTTATTATTTATAAAAATAAAAATCTATAATTTCTCTCAGGTTTTAAAATAACCGAGGGGAAAGACAAGTCAGTACACGCTTCGAATTCCAACTATTGCAGTTTATGTTTTTATTTGTTTATAAGTGTAAACTAAATAATCTAACCCTTCAATTTTCGATATAACCGAGGAATAAAATAATCAGATTTTATTATAAAATCACTCGTTAAATTTTACCCTAATCATTACTTATATGAAGCCGTCCCAAACTCGCATGCATCATTCTTTGGGATGGATTGTAAGACAGAAAAAATCTTTAATATTTTTCTATCTAGAACACAACATTTTTTCTGCCCTTGCAATCTATCTTACATAATGGTGTTGAAGTTGTTGTTGTATTTTTGGAATAAATTCCTATGATGGATTGTAGGTGCAAACAAATATTTTCCAATGTTTGGAAAAAATAACCTATTATAACATGGATGCATTAAAACCATTGAGCTTAAAAAGCATGCACACAAAGGTATGCAACTAAATATGGATTACAACAAAGATTTGTTGTTCTTCAAGAATAACAATGACTATTATGATAGTGCATCTGTTGTAATAATATATTTTAATATTCTTGCTTCAACTTACACAAAGAAGAGATCTCAACATTTGGATGATGGATATCAGCGAAGATATTCATTCAAAAGAGAAAAGATTTGTTGTAAACCATTTATTTTAATATTTGTGTAAACGATGTATATATATAATGTCACCTCGGTTTTTAAAAATAACTGAGGTAAAATTTGGCATTTGTAAAACAGATTTTACCCTAATTCTAACTAATATGTATCCGTGATAGATAGAGGAAATATTTACCATTGTTCATTGCCATGAATTTTTTTTATCTAGAAACGCTTAAGAACAGATCTCTAAAGATCATGAAATCTCTGAGGTTTCCGAAGACTATGAGATCTCTGAGGATTCCACCAAAGATCTGTTGTAAACAATTTATTCCCAATAACTTCTTATAGCAAAGATTTGTTTATCTCAAAAAATTTGGATTTGTTGTAATATTGTGTTTTAAAATTCTTTGTAAATTATGTAAATTAAAAATTAATAATAATAATCTTTCACCTCAGATTTTCTAAAAACTGAGGGGATATTTTAGCGTTAATTTTGAGGATATTTGTCATCGTCCTTAATCAAATCCTTGCCATCCATTTTCATCACTATCAATGCTCAAGACACTTCCATTAGTGATCCGCGTGAAATCTAAATAACTTCCATTATTAGTGGTCATGAAAAATTCTCTAAGATGGATTGCAAGAGCAGAAAATTATTTGGATTTAAGGTTTGTGTTCTAAATGTTTATTTGAATATAAAGTTATTTATTTATATAACCCCATTTTTGTTTATATCAGAAACAAATGCAAGGAAAATCAATTGAAAACATATTGTTTCCAGCAATTGATCTTCCCATAAATATCAAAGATTTGAAGATCCAACATATGATCTTCATGGACAACTTTGATTTTTATTTTGATATTCTGTGTAAACAATGTAACCAGTTTAATATTCTGGGTAAACATTGTATTTTGTAAACAAGTTACTTTATTAATTTCGTGTAACCAATGTAACCAGTTTAAATTAAAAAAATACTAATAGTTTACCCCTCAGTTTTATTGATAATCTGAGATACTTGAGGCACTACAATTGTAAATAATAAAAATGCAGACGGTGTGGATCGAACCCATACGCTATTAAAATACCCCTCGATATTTTAAACACTGGGGTGATAAGTCTTTACTTTTCATGACGATCTTATTTACCTCGCTTCAAATGCTGAGGTAAAACACATTTCGCGTCCCACGTGACACATGCTTTTTATAGTAGTGTTATGCAAAATTGGAGAAAAAATCACTTGTTCCAATTATATCCTTATGAGTTTGTGCAAGTATATGAGATATATCCATAGGGAATCTCACAAAATTAAATCAGAATCTTCCAGAAGCAACAAAAACACCTATTGTGACAGTTGGTCAAGATGTCATGACATCCTGCTCAACATCTGGCTGTGATACATGTTTTACCAAATGAAATATGTTTTACCAAAATTGTTGCCAATCATAAAATCACAAACCAATAGTTGTCATGGTTAACCTAAAGATTTAGGCAAGAAAACCTAGAAATGATATAGAAAATGGTGGAAAACATTGTTAGGGCTTTTGCTCTAGCTTTTCAGTGGTAAAGAAGAGGGAAGAAGATAGAAGCTGAAGGAAGAAACGCTTAAATAGAAAAAGTTTAAAAGAAAAACATTCAACTTTCTCTCTGGAAATATGGGCAACTGGTATGCTAAGTGCCAATGAATAACATCGAGTTACGAGAAAAGAAATTTATGAAAATAAAATAAACTTTGATTTCATTATTAGTGGCTAGTTAATGACCTTGGAAATCGTGGAAATGATGGATAATCGGTTGCACGTTTTTAAGATATGACGCTTTAATGAAAAGTTAGTCATGATGACTGACAAAAGCATGGTTGAGATGACGTATGCAGGATGTGCAAAACAATGATAAAGTGGTTACATAAAATGCCATCTTCGTCCCATCTAAAGAAGGATCAAAAATATCATTTGGGGGGGGGGGGGCATCTGTTACATTGGAATTTTCAACTAAAGGAAATTCAATGAAGAATGTCGAAATGAAGGGACATCCAGGGTTATGAGACATTAATCAAGTGTTTAAGAACATTAAATTAAGTGTTCAGAGGCATTCATGTTAAGTGTCTCGAAGCTTTAATTATCAAGCATCGATAGAGTATCAACCAGGGAACTAACTGACGTGGTAGTTATGGTTTAAAAGAATCACAATAGCAGATCTAGAAGATTAGGATCACTTGAAAACATGTCCAAAATATTGAGAAGAGTAGTCGACAGGAATTACGTGTCGACATGAATGATAGTCGATAATCACAAAGAGTTTTAAGACTTAGAAAATTCTCTAAAATCTAAGTGTCAAATAAAGATTATGTCGACGAAACGTTGGCATCTATTGTCAAAAGTTAGTGGGAAAGTTTGGAGCAATTATCTCAACATGGTTTGTAAACAAGTAGTAGATCGTGAAGGCGTTAGTGAGAGCCTGAAGATTGAACATGAGATGAAACACAACAGTCTCCTAGTGCTTAGAACCGTCATCGATAATCATTTGTAAATAGAATAGATAGTTAACTCATATAATGTAACAAAGGTAACAAAGTTTCATACATTCTCTTTATACAACTAGAGTACCCGAGTCGAAGAGCGAAACAGTTCGTGAGAAATATGTATGTGCTTGCGTCCAGTCTTTTCATTATTTTCTTATTTCCTTAAAGTCCTTGTATAAAATTTGTTTACCATACCCCAAGCTCGTATAAACCTCTGACGATACCCTTGAGAATCATCCTCGTAGTTAAACATAATGCCCTGGATAAGCATATCATGGGGACCATCCCTTCGAGCATAACCAAATTGTCGTAAGGCTAGAGAAGGATTATAAGTTATGCCTCCCCTAATGCCAAGTAGTGGGACATTAGGGAATTCCCTACAGCAGTCAATAACAGAAATATCTCCCATAAATCAAGAATATCAGAGAATATCCGAGTGAGAAAGTGACATTATCCTTCGCGACCAACCCAAACCTTCTTCATTCTTCAACACTGATTTAGGGAGGTGAGAAATAAACCACTTAGACAGCAATGGCACGAAACACATAAGAATTCCTTTTCTCTTCATGGTGCGAGTGTGGAGGGTATGTAAGATTTCTCTGAGTAGAGTAGGCACAGGGTTACGAGAGAGGAAAACCTTGATAGCATTCAGATCTATGAGAAAGTCTGGATTAGGGAACAACACTAAACCATAGATTATAAGGGCCAGAACCTCCTCAAAATCTTGGAAATCCAAATCATCCCAAAATTGGTGAGCCTTATCGTACATAAACATGGCTAGAAACCCCTTAACACCACTTCTTGTTTCTTAGTTGTATACAATGTCAGACCATTTCAGATGCAAAGCCATTGCAATGACCTCTGGCTTGGGAGCTCCTTTTAAACCGGTGAAAGCCATTTGATCAAGAGTAGGTATACCCAATATTTAAGAGAACTCTTCCATGGTGGGCACCAACTGGTAATTTGGAAAAGTGAAGCAATGGTGCTTAGGGTCAAAGAATTGAAAGAGTACACTCATCATATTCTCATCAAAACCCGAGGTAACTAGACTAAAAAGTCGACCATAGTTATTGGTAAATAAGGAAGTCTCGGGAACCCTTGATACTAGCTCTTGTAGTTGGAGAGGTATTCTCATGAAGCTGATCCAGATAGTATTTCTATGAGCGGAAGCCATGATCTTCAAGACAAAACAAAGATAAATTCCTTTGGTCCTTGAAATGGTTAGTGTAGTGAAAAATGGATGTTATGGTGCATGATGTCATGTTTAGGAAAATTAATCACACACAAACAAAGCACACAAGACCTTAGGTTCAGGCTTGCATGGGGTTTACAGGTAAGTACCCTCTTGAAGTTTAGTTGGTTCAACCTGTCCTAGTAACCGGGTTCTAAGGAGTCTCAATATCACTGATCTTTCTTTATCGAGTGTTATTTCAGCTTAGCAATCTTTTCTTGCGGCTGAAACATCTCGAAAATCCAATCTCAATGAGTGTAGCATCAAGTATCAACCAATCCCCAGATTTACACCGAGGCCGGCTATCTCACTACTTTCTAATGGCCAAGTTTGTTCAACTAAGGTTCTAAGGTCCGTTAGTGCTTCACGACACTACGCGACGGCCTCGTATTCTCCTCAATTCAACACAAGGGATACTGGTACCAACCAAAGTGTCACACCAACACAGCTATAGCTTCAACCATATCGGTCTATGCCGTACAGTCTCCCTGATCTATTGTTGTTTACCTAAAAATAAGTGCCCCAGATCCGTGTGTAGGATCTATAGTAACAACCCAAACAGCCCTCCAAGGATAAAGAAAACAAAGCATACAAAAAGCAATTTAAAGTGATGAACTAAACTCTAAGGTAACCCCACTTTTATTATCTCCACAGCAGATTCGCTAGTTCTGTGATACGTTGGCAGAACTGACTGTTTAATACTGGTTTTGCATTTGTGTTTATAAATTTTGCGATAAGAAAGAGTCACCACCGACTTTTATTTTATCCAAATTAAGGAAAGGGTGAAAAGAACAGAAAAATACCTTTTCGAGAGTTTTCTGTGTAAGGGGGCAGATTATGGAAAGGGAATGTGTTAGCATCCTTTCCATCCATAGTTATCTACGGGCTCTTAGAGGTTTGCTCATTTTAAAATACCTTTGTGCTTTGTGTGTTTGAAAATGTTTTGAAAATGCCTTAGTGTGGCGATTTGCTTTGCATTTAACTCTTGTATCAGTCCTCAAGAGTGTTAACAAAGCAAAAGTTTTGAAAATTGTTTTTAAAAACTTGTATTTGTGTAAGTGCAAAAATGATTTTGAGCAAACTTCTAACAACAATCTACTTTTATATTCAAAAAGGGTCATTCTTTTCCTCCTATCCTTTAGACAGAGCTATCCTACTATTAGTGAGTAGGTAGCCCTATTGTTGGATGTATTAGAGAAATCGAAGGGACATTACAGTCACGAAGTCAACTTTTGAAAACGCTTTAGCAATTTTGTTTTAGGGACTAGATCATTTACCGAAAATGCAAAATCATCATGTTTTATATTTTTTATGATTTTTATGTTAAGGAAAATATACTTAGTAAAATAGAAATGAAAATAAAATAATAAAAAATGAATAAATAAAATTATGGGCCAGGGGTGCTGCAAGCAAACAGGGGATAGTATGTTAGCAAAAAACACTAAGGCCCAAACATTGAGGCCTATCCTGCAAACAGCCAAAAAAGGAAGCTGGAAAAATATGAAAAAACAAAAGGTAGCGCCAAGGTTCGAACCCACGACCTATGCATTTCCAGCGTGATACCTTGCCACTAGGGTGGCTATACATCTGTTGGTTTATATGAAATAACAAAAACATAACATAAGAAATTTCCTTGCCATGTACTTCATCTTCTTCCTCAAGTTGGCCGGACCTCCTGTAACTCTTCCATCTCTCAACAAAAATGGAAATTGATAACATGAATGTTATAGCATTTTGCCTCATGATTCTAACCATGTGCATAGCTAAAACTATAAGTCCAAGATTAAAGAGAATTTTAATGGCCCTAATTCTTAACCTAATTTTTCCAGGAACTTCAAGCTCAAAATTCTCTCAACTCTGGCCAAATAAATGCAAGTTATGGATATGTACAGCTTTGTAGCAATGATATCTACATTGTATATTCACAAATCATGGTCAATGGATGCCTGTATGAAGAGATAAAAGTTGTAATTTTTACCTCTTTCAGTTGAGATTGTGAATGGAGTTTGAGTGAGATTTAGGAAGGCCTGAAGATTGCTTGAGCTTGCTTGAACCTCCCTGAGTGTGTTCCAATCCTTTCCTTGCTTTGGAAGTGCCTGGAACTCTCTATCCAAGTCAACCTGCAAGCTTGGAAAACAAAAATGGAAGATGAAGAAGGAGGAGTTACCGTGCAAGGATGATGGTCTGGATCACTTAGATATGAAGTAGGTAAAGTGTTTGGATGATTAAAACTTGAAACGCACGAGCCAATTTGTGGATTGTTGTGCTTATCCTCAAACTGAAAGTTTTTGACAGGTTTTTGGTGAGAGGGAGTGTTTGAGTGTTTCAGGCCTTTAGCAATTGTGCCTAAGTTGTAATATGTTGGTGTATTAGTATGGAGAAAGTTCCAAGTCAGTTTCACAACAGATCTTTGATTTATAGGCTTTTTGCACACTTTCTTGCTTTTGAAGCAAAGTGAAGGGACAAGTCTTCACATGCTTGTACTGGCCTGCTTGGAGTTGGTATAAGCTCTATACAAGTTGCTTTAGGTCTGTAGGACTTGTGTGTGCAGAGAGGACATGTCCAATGCTCAAGAATTAGAAAGTTGCAAAAGTTAAGCTTTTCTAAAATGGCAATGGCAACTTTGTGGCATTTATGGAATTAAAGCTTGGATAAAGACTTTTGGGCTTGGATTAAAGCTTTGTCAACTGAGTAAGCATTAAATTATGGAGTAAGAAACAAGTTTAGGACCTGTAAAGCATGGATTAGGCAGCATAGGTTCATATTTGAATTTTGTTCTTCATGATATGGCTTGAATTCAAAGTGAGAAATTGCCAACTTCATCTCTTCCATTCTCTCTACTCAAAAATGATATCAAGGAGTTCTTGGACATTTTGGAATGCTTGCAATGTTCTCTATAACTCATCTTTGAAATGAATTTCAAGATTCCCCTTAGAACTAGGTAAAAAATTTCCATAAAGTTAGGTCAAAAACCTGCCTAAATTAGGGCAAAATTTCACTAAGTTATTTTAGTTCATGGGCATGTATTCACAAAATTATATCTTGAGATCCAAGAATCTTTAAGGAAAAATGTGTGAAGAAAAGTTGTAGATTTCATGGATATCTACAACTTTCATGTTAGGAATTTCCTTTGAATCATCTTGTATCATGGCGAAAAAATGGCTTAAAGTTGAGAAAAAATAAGAAATTTTCTATACTTAGAAAAATTTCTAAGTTAAGAAAATTTCAAATTTTAAAACCAAATCTTCAATATTTGATTCCTTGATGAACAAGTTTCACATTTTTACATGTTTTGATGAATTATGATCCCTGGCACTTGATTTTGACCAAAAAAGTTAAAGTTTGACTTTTCAATATACGGTTGATTTTGATCAGTTGACTGCAAATTTCATCTGTCTATCCAATGGATTTGAAATGTTTTGAAACATGTAATTAGGTCAAGATGATACAAATGAACCCTTTAAATCATGATTCAAATCAATTGGTCATTTGCTAGGTCAAAAATCAGAAATTGCCCTTTCTCAGTCAAAACCCTAATTTTAACCATTTTGCCCTTTTGATGATTTGATCAAATTTCTTGAGGAATTATGGTCAAACTTGATAAAATGATACATATGAGTCTAAAATGTTGATGTGGATCAAAAATTATGAAGTTTGACTTTAAATTGTCTATTTTTGACTTTTTCCCCCAATACAACTAATTTTTAGGTCAATTATCCAATTGACTGATCAAAAATGTGGTTCAAGGCCTGAAACTTGTCATGAGTAATCTTAGGGGTCCATAATGATGTTTGAAAGTCATTTTAAGCATTGATAGTTCAAAAACCCTTGTGCAAACTCAAACCCTAATTTTGGGTCAACAGTGTAAGATGAGATGTCTTGAGCTGACCAAACCATAATCCAGTCTTGAGTCAAAGAGATCTTGTGAGAAAAGTCTTGATAAATGATAGGGAAAATTTTGGGGTACAACAACTGCCCCTGTTCAATCTTCTTAAACCTGAAGATTTAGATTGGCGAGTTTTTCCATTCGTGACTCGAAGGTGAGAGAATGAATGGACACTAGAGTGCCCAGAAATTTGCACTCGACGATGTGTAGTTGAGGGAATGGGCTTAGAGATGCCATTTGGAGAAGTGATAGAATCTTGTTGGAGATGAGATTGTAGATGCCATCCAAAAATGTTTGTTGGATTGCAAGTTGTAAGCTGAAAGAATGAGTATCAGAATTGCGTCTGTGTCTGGAGCGTGTCTGAACTGTATCTGAAAGTTGAATCTGAACGAGTATCAGGATGGCATCCATGTATGGAGCATATCTGAATTGTATCTGAACTTGAAATCTAAATGAGTATCAGAATGGCATCCGTGTCTGAAGCGTATCTGAATTGAATCTGAACTTGAAATCTGAATGAGTATCAGAATGGCGTCCGTGTCTGGAGTGTATTTGAAATATATCTGAACTTGAAATCTGAATGAGTATCAGAATGGAATCCATGTCTGGAGCGTATCTGAATTGTATCTGAAATTGAAATCTGAATCAGTATCAGAATGGCATCTGTGTCTGAAGCGTATCTGAACTGTATCTTAACTTGAAATATGAATGAGTATCAGAATGGCATCCGTGTCTGGAGCGTATCTGAACTGTATCTGAACTTGAAATCTGAATGAGTATCAGAATGGAATCCATGTCTGAAGCGTATCTGAATTATATCTGAACTTGAAATCTGAATGAGTATTAGAATGGCATCTGTGTCTGGAGCGTATTTGAACTGTATCTGAATTCTGAATCTGAATGAGCATCAGAATGGCATCCGTGTCTGGAGCGTATCTGAACTGTATCATGATTGCATATTGTTAATGGTAGTTGTTAATCTCATCCTGAAAAGGGTGAAATGTTAGCTAAAATACAAAGTTATATTGCATGAAATGCATGATGTGATGTAGTTGCTTTATCAATGTTTATGATCTGTGGATGTAATGTATGCGCATGTGAGTCGATCTGTTGTATTATTGTTTGATTGAGGAAAATAAATCCTTGAAAGCTGCTGAGGATATGTTGAACTTTCATGTCTTGAAGTTGAAATACTGACAAACTCTTGTTGAGAGAAGTAGATTTTGCCGTGAGGGCAACGCCATGTACTGCTTGTAAGATCTGTTTGGGGAATCCTGAGAAATTTGACGATTTCTACTAGGGATTAATAAATTGAAATTTGTTCTGCTGGGGATTTTAAATGATGAACTGTGGGGATTACTTATGGAATAGCCTAGAGACGTTTTCCTGTCCTTTAAACCTATCAGTAATTGTCTTTCTCATTTTGTTTATTTGTAAACCGTAATTATGTTCATCAATGAATCATTGGACGTTTTTGCAAACAAAACACAAGCGTAAAGAAAAAGACAAATAGTTTTTCTGTACTTTCAAAGAGATATCTTTGTATTGATTTTGAATAAGTATTTTTTTTTGTACAAAGGAGACAAACATTCTAGTAAGAGAATGTTGCCATAAAACAAGAAAAATTTATACAAAGAAAGATAGCTATGTGCAATAATCCCATGGGGTTCCCGTTCTGCTATAACCTTCATATCTCTGAGCATCTTGTCTATTTGTTGCTTCGTCTGAAGATAATTGAATTGATCAGAAACTCCTGAGTTTGTCAGTGGAAGTCAAAGGTTGTCCGTAAAAGTGATCCGACGGGACATAATCATACGCTTTAATTCCCTAACTTTTTCCTGGACCGTCCTTTCGGGTTTTCAGTCCACTGGGAAACCCTTTTTGCCCAAGTCGCCCTCTCGGGTTTTCAACTTGTCGGGTGTACAGATTTTTTATTTTTATCCCTAATTTTTACCCGAATCTTTTTGGTTCGCCGGGATGCCCTTGTTTTGCCTAGGTGTGTCAACCTAGCAGGTCTCTTATGCGTAGTATCTTTTGACTATGTCCGCATTTGCATGGTGTGGCAGGTCGTCGCCATCCATGGTGGTCAAGATCATTGCCCCACCGGAGAATATGCTTTTGATTACAAATGGTCCTTCATAGGTAGGAGTCCATTTTCCCATGGGATCACTGTGTAGCAAGATGATACGTTTGATCACTAGATCCCCAACTTGATATACTTGGCGTCTGACTTTCTTGTTGAAAGCCTTGATCATCCGTTTTTGATACATTTGACCATGGCAAACAACAGTAAGTCTCTTTTCATCAATTAAGTTCAGTTGATCAAGTCGATTTTGGATCCAATCGTCTTCATTCAAACCTGCATCCTTCATAATCCTTAGAGAGGGGATTTGGATCTCAATTGGCAAAACAGCTTCCATGCCATATACCAAAGAATAGGGTGTTTCCCCAGTTGATGTGTGAGCCGTGGTACGGTACCCGTGGAGAGCGAATGGTAGCATCTCATGCCAGTATTTGTATGTGACTATCATTTTTTGTATGATCTTCTTAATGTTTTTATTCGCAGCTTCGACAGCACCATTCATCTTTGTCCGATAGGGAGAAGAATTGTGATGCTGAATCTTGAATTGCTCGCACAAGGCGGTGATCATAGTGTTGTTGAGATTCGTACCATTTTCAGTGATGATCCTTTCCGGGATACCGTACTGGCAAATAATATTTTGCTTGATGAAGCGGGCAACAACATTCTTGGTAACGGATGTGAAGGAAGCTGCTTCAACCCACTTGGTAAAATAGTCAATGGCCACTAGGATGAAATGGTGTCCATTGGAGGCTGTAGGCTTGATCTCTCCAATCATGTCAATTCCCCACATAGCGAAGGGCCAAGGAGCCGTCAAGACATTTAGAGGAACCGGAGGTACGTGCACCTTGTCCACATAAATTTGACACTTATGACAGGTCCGAGAGTGTTGATAGCAATCTGCTTCCATGGTAGACCAATAATAGCCTGCCCGTAGGATTTTCTTCGCCATCGTATGCCCATTGGAGTGGGTTCCAAAAGTACCTTCATGTAATTCAGCCATGATCTTTTCAGCCTCAATCTTATCCACACATCGAAGAAGAATGGAGTCATGATTATGTTTGTACAGGATGCCATTACTAAGGAAGAACTTAGCAGAGAATCTCCTTAAGAACTTTTTATCATTAATGGAAGCTCCTTCTGGATATTCTTGAGCCTCGAGATACCTCTTGACTTCATGAAACCAAGGCTGGTCCACTACCTCTTCAGTATTAATCTCGTGACAATTTGTCGATTCATCCATTCATTCGATGGTGATCCGGGAAGCCTCGTTATCCCAATTAAGTTTAAACATAGATGACATTGTGGCTAGAGTGTCTGCTAGCTGATTTTCTTCTCGCGGAAAATGCTCGAAGGTAATCTTCTCAAAATGTGGTAGCAATGTCAAAACATGTTCTTTATAAGGGATAAGCTTTGGGTGTTTAGTGTCCCATTCCCCTTTGATTTGACTAATGAACAAAGCTGAGTCTCCAAATACGTCTAAGGATTTGATTCCCAAGTCTATGGTAGCTCTGAGACCAAAGATGCACGCTTCGTATTCTGCCATGTTGTTTGTACAATTGAAGCAAAGTCTAGCAGTAAAAGGAGTATGACACCCTTCTGGAGATATGAGTACATCGCTGATACCATTACCAAGTGCATTGGATGCCCCATCAAAGAACAGGGTCCATCGGGATCCTTGTTCAGGTCCGTCATATGGCCTGATTTCTTCACAGTTGTCTAATGTCATGATGTCTTCATCCGGGAATACAAACTTCGTGGACTGATAATCTTCTACAGCTTGATGAGCAAGATGATCAGCTAACACACTTCCCTTTATAGCTTTTTGGGTAGTATATTGTATGTCATATTCTGTTAGGATCATCTTCCATCTAGTTATCCTCCCAGAAAGAGCATGCTTCTCGAAGATGTACTTTATCGGATCCATCTTAGATATCAACAAGGTAGTATGAGTCAGCATATATTGTCTTAGTCGGAGAGCAGCCCATGCCAGAGTGCGGTAAGTTTTCTCGAGCAGTGAATATCTGGTTTCACAGTCGGTAAAATTTTTGCTCAGGTAGTAAATAACGTGCTCTTTTCGGCCAGACTCATCATGCTGCCCCAATACACACCCCATTGAGTTCTCTAAAACAGTCAGATACATGATCAGTGGTCTTCCCTCGACTGGTGGCATCAAAACAAGAGGCTCTTATAAGTACTCTTTGATTTTGTCGAAAGCAGTTTGGCATTCATCATTCCATTTGACTACTTGATCTTTCTTCAATAGTTTGAAGATTGGCTCACAAGTAGCTGTTAGGTGAGAAATGAATCTGGCAATATAGTTCAGGTGTCCCAAGAATCCTCTGACTTCCTTCTCAGTACGAGAAGCAGGCATTTCTTGTATCGCTTTAACCTTGGCAGGATCGACCTCAATGCCTTTGTTACTGACGACAAAACCTAAAAGTTTACCGGACCGTACTCTGAATGTGCACTTGTTTGGATTCAACCTTAACTTGTACTCCTTCAATCTCTCAAACAGCTTTTGCAAGTGATCAAGGTGCTCTTCTTCCATTTGTGATCGGGCTATCATATCGTCTATGTAGACCTCTATTTCATGATGTATCATGTCATGAAACAAAGCTGCCATGGCGCGCTGATAGGTGGCCCCAGCATTCTTCAGTCCGAATGGCATCACCTTGTAGCAGAATGTGCCCCACTGTGTGACAAATGTAGTTTTCTCCATGTCCTCAGGTGCCATTTTGATTTGGTTGTAACCTGAGAATCCGTCCAAGGAAAACACTTTGTGCTGGGCCGTATTGTCAACTAGGATATCGATGTGGGGAAGTGGAAAATCATCTTTAGGGCTGGCCCTATTAAAATCTCTATAGTCCATGCACATTCGTAATTTTCCGTCCTTTTTAGGCACAGGAACAATGTTGGCAACCCATTGGGGATAGGAAGTGACAGCCAAGAATCCGCCATTGAATTGTTTCATGACTTCCGCTTTGATCTTCTCTGACATGTCAGGTCTCATACGGAGGACTTTTTGCTTTACTGGTGGAAAGACTTCTCTTGTAGGTAGACGATGTACCACAATGTCTGTATCAAGTCCTGGCATGTCTTCATATGACCAGGAAAAGATCTCAACATAATCATGCAATAGCTGAATCAGACGCTCCTTGACATTGGACTCTAGATTGGCACCCACCTTAATTTCTTTTTTATCCTCCTCGGTACCCAAGTTGATTGTATCCACCGGTTCCTCATGAGGCTGAGTAGCTCTTTCCTCTTGTTGTAGTAGTCTGGCCAATTCCCCTGGTACTTCACAATCTTCCTCACCTTCGTCTTCAGCTTGGTAGATTAGATCCTTAGAGTCATAAAAGGCCATAGCATTATTGTTACCCATGGGATCCGGAATGGAAGGGTACCTACATTTGTGAGTGTGGGTGCGTGTAAGGGTATAGCCATCCTTAAAAATAAAATGTAAAAGAAAAACAATGAGCACAAAAGTTTGTATGTGAAAAACGTCCATGATTCATTGAATGTCATATGAAGATGAAATAAAAACCCTTACAAATGGACCATTGTGCCTCGGGCAAGACACAAGATTTTAAATGTGCAAATTGTTTGTGAATATTATAAGTCCAACAAAAATGTAAAGATAAATTATTGAGGGATGAAAGTTATTGGGACAAAGTCTCTGGCCTCCCAATTGTGAAGCCCTCCGTTGATAGTAGGAAAGATCCAATCCTCTTCACCATCTTCCACCACATTGACCTCTCGATTGCTAATCTTCAAGGGTGGCCCTCCAGCACGGGCACGACGCACATCCTTCTGAGAACTTGAAGAAAACCCTAAGCCAGACTTGTCAGATTTATACGGAATATCCGGAAGTTGCCCCCAGATGGTGCATCCACCCTCCTCTATTACTGCCTTGGCATCCTTCAGAGATGACATCCAGAGTGGAGGTCTTGTAATCTTGGGAATCTGGGACACAGTCTTGGTTACTGCTACCTCTTGAGATACTTCTTTGAAATGTTGAAAAGGAGTTTCAATGAACTCGTCGTCCAATTCCTTGTACCGGAAGGAATTGAGGTGGATAATCATATACTCTTCCTCTCCGTGGACAGTGGTAATCTTTCCATGGACCGGATATTTCAGCATCTGGTGCAGTATAGAGGTGACAGCGCCAGCATTATGGATCCACGGTCGTCCTAGCAGACAGGAGTAAGAGGGGCGGATGTCCATTACATAGAAGGTTGAGTTGAAATTTTGAGTCCCAACCTTTATGGGGATATCCATCTCCCCGTGCACCATCCTCTTTGAGCCATCAAATGCTCTCACGACTATGTTACTGGGTTTCAATGTTAGTCCTTCGCAGTCTAGTCTGTCGAGAGCTTTCTTCGGTAAAACATTCAAAGATGACCCAATGTCCACCAAGACATGGGCCAGAGTTTTTCCTCTACATTCCACAGAGACATGCAATGCCTCATTGTGCTTTCTTCCCCTTGGTGTCAGATCAACATTCGAGAAGCCTAGACCGTTATCCACCGTCTAGATGGCCACACAAACTTGAAACTGGTCAGCATACGTCTCTTGAGGCACATGGGCTGTCTTTAGAAACTTCACCAGGGCTTTCGCATGTGCCTCAGAGCACAGTAACAATGCCAGTATAGAGATTTTGGAGGGAGTTTGCCCCAACTGTTCAACTACGTCGTAGTCACTCTTCTTTATTATTCTCAGGATCTCCTCCATTTCCTTCTTGGAGGTTTCGGGGTTAGTCAGTGGTTGAGCCTTCGTCCGGACAGGCTCTTCTTGGATACTTTTTCCTCGAATTTCAGCAGTAGGAGTGTTGGTAGGGATAACAGTAGGGGTTGTGTTGTCTTTGCCAATGGGAGCACTTGAAGATATGATTATTGGTATGGAGGTAACCTTCGGAGCAGCCACGGGTCCAAAAACTGCCTTTGGGGGGGCAATTTCTAGAGAGAAGATTCTACCGCTTCGGGTAATCCTACTGGTTCCGGCAATATTTCTAATGTCGGAGTCTTCTTCTTCGGAGTTTATTTCTTCGGCGGCCAGCCCATCTTGTTTGATGCCATGGTAATAAATGTCTCCACCATAATTCCACGGCACAATTTTGTCCGATTCATACGAGACTGGCCTAGGCATTGTAATTATAAGTGGAGTAGTTTTTGGAACCAATGTAATCCTAACGGGTCTTTTGGGGACCCTAGAAGAATTGGCGGAGATGGTGATGATTGAAATGTCTTCAACAGGAACAGGTAAAACAGGAGTACTTTCAAACATAATCTCTTTGTTTTCTATCAAGCATTAAATGCCTGCTTTCAACAAAGGGCAAACAGTTGGTGAGGATAATCAAAGATGGTAGTCTTCATTATAACCCGGGAATACACTGGCTTTCAACAAATTTATCTTAATGATTGGGAGTGGAGTCAAGAGTTTATCAACTGTGGTAACAAACAAAACTTCTTCAATCGCATTGGTGTTGTGACCATGCCTGGGCATAGGAGCAGAAATGACGTTTGGCTTCTCGGGCGCATCAAACTCAATATCTTTTGCTTCTATAAAGTCTTGAATCTTGTTTTTCAAGGCCCAACATTTGTTAGTGTCATGACCCGGACTTTCGGAATGATATGCACATCTGGCATTTGGGTGATAATGAGGGGACACTGTGTTAGGGTTCTTTGGAGATTCTTTTAAAGTTACCAAATTGGATTTCAGAAGGTGCAGTAAAACCTGGGATAGAGTCATATTGATTCTGGTGAATTGTCGGACTGGCCTTTCCACCCTTGGTTGATTACTTCTTGGTTGATCAGATGTAGGCTTTGGGATCATAATAGCTCCTACCATTGGTCGGCGTTCAGCTCTCCCTTGGTTCCTTTGCGGATAAACAGCAGATACCTCTTTCTTCCCAATGAAAGGCTATCTCACAGCTGTAGAGGCAGATGAATCCTTTTGAATCTTTCCACTTTTTATGCCAGCTTCCACCCTCTCTCCGATTAGTATTAACTCAGTAAATCCTATAGATGAGCTTCCAATCAGATGGTTGAAGAAAGGGCCCGATAGAGTTCCTAAGAACATATCCACCAACTCCCTTTCAGACAGAGGGGGTTGAACTCTCCCAGCTAGATCTCTCCACTTTTGCGCGTAGTCCTTGAAACCCTCATTGGAAGCCATAGCCATACTCTGAAGTTGAGTACGGGTAGGCGCCAAATCTGCATTATATCGGTATTGCTTATAGAAATTTGTGGCAAGATCTTCCCAGTTGTGGATGTTGGCCCTTTCCAATTGGTAAAACTAATCGAGTTGTGTTCCAGACAGGGTATCTTGGAAAAAATGCACCCACAGGTCTTTACCGGTGGAGTGCGGCTGGATCTTTCTCACATATGATCGGAGATGCATCTTAGGACATGACACCCTTCATATTTTGCAAACAAAGGAACTTTGAACTTCGGTGGGATCATAATTCCCAACACTAGTCCCAATTCTTCAAAGTCTAGACCTGGCACCTTTTGTATTTCCATAGCGCTCAAACGCTCTTCAACATGTTTGTACTTATCATCCGCTGGAGGATAATGCTCCTCAGAGTAGTCCTCCTCTTCTTCCTCCTCTTCAGATTCTGACAGAACCGTTGTTTCTTTTCCTTTCCCTTCTCCTTCCCCAGAAGTGGTTGCAAAATTCAAAGTTCTTCTAGTCTGTCCTTGAAACCTTCTCCCCATGTTCAAAACCCCAGTGACCTTCTTTTTTTTCTTCTTTCTTTCTTCAGCTAACAGAGTCTTCAACTCTTCTTGCCCCTTGGCTAGGGTCATGAGTAACTGTTGAAACTGTGTGTTTTGAACTTGAAGATCTTTGATTGTCTGTTCGAGATCCATCTTACTGAAATAAACAGTAGAGAGATGAGGAAACTCGTTGCAAAAGACCTGTTTATGTTATGATGAATGATATGTGCATATACAATGTTTTCAAGGATTTTTAAAGATTCAAGTTCGTTTTAGACAAAAAGAAACACACGTTATATTAATAAGATAGAGTTTGAGTACATCAATGCCCCTTGGGCAAAATAATACAACACTCTAAGATAAAAAAGTAGTGTGCATCCTCTTTGGTGCTATGTAGGCATTTAGAGTCTGCTCCTCATGAAGTAGCATAGTGAGTTCCAAAACCTTCTTCTCACTTGCGTAGAATTGGGCTTTGAAAGTATCTCGCTCTCTTTTGAGTTGTATCCAATCCCTTTGTAGGTCTTCAAGAGATACGGGCATGTCAGGATGTAGGATAGTGTATGGAACTTCTCCTTCCTTAACAGGCTCAATGATAACCGGGAGAATGGAAGGATAAGGCATCATGAGACTTTGAGCTCGGGTTCGTACCCACTTGAGGTAAGGCTCAAGAGGGATGGAATTCTTGTGTCCCAAAGTCTTGTTATCCATCTTGTTTAGCATCCTCCATGCTCGGATGAATCTCTGGCAAAGACCTTGATCGTCGTTGTCATAGTCGAATACCAAGCCTTGAATCAACATCTCATGCGGGCCATCCCTTCGAGCATAACCAAACTGTCTTAGAGCTAAGCATGGGTTGTAGGTGATGCCTCCTCTAATTCCAAGTAGAGGGACATTAGGGAATTCCCCACAACGGTCAACAATGATAACATTCTCTTTGGATCGAGAGCACCAATGAATATCTGAATGTTTGAGCGTCATTAACCTTTGTGACCACCTTAATCCTTTCTTATTCTTTAAGATTGATTGGGGAAGATGAGAAATAAACCATCTTTCCAGAGAGGAGTGCAACACATAAGGACACCTATTTTCCTCATTGTGCGAGTGTGAAAAGAGTGTAGGATATCCCCTAGCAATGTAGACACCAGATTGCGTGACATGAAGATTTTGACGACGCTCACATCTATGAGTTGGTCAGGATTGGGAAATAAGACCATCCCATAGATAAGAAGAGCCACAATTTCCTCAAAAGCTTGCAAGTCTAAGGAATTCCAACAACTTTGGGCTTTCTCAAACAGGTACTTTGCTAAGAAGCCTTTGACGCCACTTCTAGTTTCCCAATGAGTTGTGATATCAGATGAGTGCAAGTGCAGAGCTTGAGCAATCTCTTATGGCTTTGGATCTCTTTCCGTACCATTGAAAGGTAGTTGATTGATAATGGGAATCCTCAAGAGTTGAGAGAATTCTTCCAAAGTAGGCACAAGCTAATAGTCAGGAAATGTGAAGCAATGGTGCAAAGGATCAAAGAACTGGAAGAGCACTTTTATCATATCATCATCTGTGTTGGAGGTGACCAAGTTGAGTAGATGACCATGCCTCTCGGTGAATGGAGAGTTCTCAAGGATCCTTGAAGCTAGCTCCTTAAGTTGTGGAGGAATTTTTACAAGGTTGACTTAGATAGTTTTCCTGCGAAGTGAATCCATATCCTACAAAACAAGAACAAAGATGAATCTCCAAAATCCTTGAAATGGTTAGTGGATGCATATGATGCTCATGATGACCATGATGTTATGTACAAGTATGCATATACAAGCAAAACAAACAAGTTCTTAGTTTAGGCTTGCATGGGGTTTTATAGGTAAGTACCCTCTTGAAGTTTAGTTGGCTTAAACCTATCCTAGTAATAGTAACCGGGTTCTAAGGAGCTCAATATCACTGGATTGTTTCCTTGGTCATTGTTTCAGCTAAAGCCTCTTTAATGGCGACCGGAATATCCCAAGAAACCAACCCTCAATGAGTGTAGTATCGAGTATCTACCAACTTCAGACTACACCAAAGACGGTCATCTCACTACATCCTAAAGGCCAAGTTGGTCAAGTAAAGGGTTCTAGAAGTTCATTAGTGCTTCATGGCATCACTCAGCGGCCTCGTATTCTCATTGATTGGCTCAAAGGCTACCGGTACCCACAAATATGTCTACAAAGGTATGTTAGCCAAAGCGAAAAGCAAGACCTGAGTGCCAAGTCCAGGTCCTTCAATTCTGTACACATTGACCTTATTTATGTTGGATCTGCAACAAGCGTTAGAAGCAAAACAAAGGCAGACTTGGGGTCGAACCCAGGTCTTTAGTCTTGAACAACAAATCGAATGAAATTATAAATTTTGATGTGTCATGCAAATGTATAGGTTGATCTTTTTACAAATTCTTACGAATGGTTGATGGATGAATATATGATGATGAGTGTGGGTACACTTGTTTGATGATTGCTTCAATTTGGCTTTTGGACGTGGATACCCTTTTGTGATACAGTGGGAGAACTGACTTGAGGGTTTTACATTTTATCGCAAATGTTGCGGTTAGCGAGAGTCGCCACCGACTTTTCTTTTATCCAAAAGGAAAGGTGAAAAAGCACAAGAAAGACCTTTGAGATTGTTTCTTGAGTTCGGGGGGTAGATTATGAAAAGGGAAGGTACTAGCACCCTTTTCATCCATGGTTTTCCATGGGCTCTTAGTTACTTGCTAGATTACTTGCTTTTTGTTTTGAAATTGTGCTTTGTGTGGTTTTTTGAAAGTATTTTGTAAAAGAGGCCATTGTTTAGGCAACCTTTGTAATGATTCTCATTCGTAAGAATGTATACAAAGATGTTTGTCTTTTTGAAAATGTTTTTAATGTTTGTAAAATGTTTGGAAATGTGTGTCTTTGTTTTGAAAAATAGCAAGGATAGTTGTTTGAAAATAGAGCAAGTAACTAGAAGTAATCTACCTACTCAAATGTCTTTCTTTTTCATTTTCTATTCCTTTGACATTGTTGTCTTACCATTGATTTGGTAAGCAACCCTATCTTTGGATGTAAACGGGACAAGCGTGGATCATCGTATCACCATGATTAGCAATGTTGCAAAGTATCTTAGCATTTTTTAGGGACTAAGATCATTTTGTAAGGCAACTTTAGAATAGCGTCATCGAGGGACCATGATCTTATATTTGTTTGTTTTGCCAAGATACTTCGCATGCGTAATATGGCCATTTTTGTATAAGGAAACCAAGTGGAGAAACCCTAAGGATGCTTGTGTGCATGTGTGTTATTTTCATGCTTGTGTTTGTCTTGGATTAGGGTTTTCTATTTGATTTGTTTTTGTCTTGCCATACAAACCCTAATTACTAGCATGATATATAAAAACGGTAAATTGCGTAATTTAAAGATTGCTATGCTATTACAACATTTTTATGGGAGGGGGGAATACAAATTATGAATGGGGATTTTGCAATAATGTAAATCTAATCAAGCTATTACAACCAAATTGAATTTGTACGAATATTTGAATAAACAATATACAATATTTAAATAAAATATGCAATGATATATATATATATATATATATATATATATATATATATATATATATATATATATATATATATATATATATATATATATATATATATATATATATATATATATATATATATATATATATATATATATATATATATATATATATATATATATATATATATATATATATATATATATATATATATATATATATATATATATATATATATATGCAAAGAATATTCTGTTTGGTTTTTTATGTGAAAAAGTTTTAACCTAAACCTAATAAATTTAAAGAAACGAAATTAATTCTTGAAAACCAAAGTTAACCCTAATTTCTAATTTAAAAGAAAATGAAATTCTTTAGGTATTATTTTTATGTATTTTTTATATTAAAATAATGAACAATATTTTATGAAAATATTTAGTTTTTATATGTCAAAATAAATATTTACAAGTATAAATAAAAAGGAATAAAAATAGTTAAACTAAATCTATTATATTTACAAGTTTATTTAAGAAAGAAATAATTAATATATACTTTAATAAAATATTCTTTCATGTGAAAATAAAATAAAATAAACAAAAAATGCAAAATCATCATGTTTTATATTTTTTTATGATTTTTATGTTAAGGAAAATATATTTAGTAAAATAGAAATGAAAATAAAATAATAAAAAAATGAATAAATAAAATTATGGGCCATGGGTGCTGCAAGCAAACAGGGGATAGTATGTTAGCAAAAAACACTAAGGCCCAAACATTGAGGCCCATCCTGCAAACAGCCAAAAAAAGGAAGCTGGAAAAATATGAAAAAACAAAAGGTTGCGCCAAGGTTTGAACCCACGACCTATGCATTTCCAGCGCGCTACCTTGCCACTGGGGTGGCTGTACATCCGTTGGTTTATATGAAACAACAAAAACATAACATAAATGGAAATTGATACATGAATGTTATAGCATTTTGTCTCACGATTCTAACCATGTGCATAGCTAAAACTATAAGTCCAAGATTAAAGAGAATTTTAATGGCCCTAATTCTTAACCTAATTTTTCCAGGAACTTCAAGCTCAAAATTCTCTCAACTCAAGCCAAATAAATGCAAGTTATGGATATGTAGAGCTTTGTAGCAATGATATCTACATTGTATATTCATAAATCGTGGTCAATGGATACCTGTATGAAGAGATAAAAGTTGTAATTTTTACCTCTTTCAGTTGAGATTGTGAATGGAGTTTGAGTGAGATTTAGGAAGGCCTGAAGATTTCTTGAGCTTGCTTGAACCTCCCTGAGTATGTTCCAATCCTTACCTTGCTTTGGAAGTGCCTGGAACTCTCTATCCAAGTCAACCTGCAAGCTTGGAAAACAAAAATGGCAGATGAAGAAGGAGGAGTTACAGTGCAAGGATTATGGTCTAGATCACTTAGATATGAAGTAGGTAAAGTGTTTGGATGATTAAAACTTGAAACGCACGAGCCAATTTGTGGATTGCTGTGCTTATGCTCAAACAGCAAGTTTTTGACAAGTTTTTGGTGAGAGGGAGTGTTTGAGTGTTTCAGGCCTTTAGCAATCGTTCCTAAGTTGTAATATGTTTGTGTATTAGTATGGAGAAAGTTCCAAGTCAGTTTCACAACAAATCTTTGAGTTGTAGGCTTTTTGCACACTTTCTTGCTTTTGAAGCAAAGTGAAGGGACAAGTCTTCACATGCTTGTACTGGCATGCTTGGAGTTGGTATAAGCTATATACAAGTTTCTTTAGGTCTTTAGGACTTGTGTGTGCAGAGAAGACAGGTCCAATGCTCAAGAATTGGAAAGTTGCAAAAGTTAAGCTTTTCTAAAATGGCAATGGCAACTTTGTGCCATTTATGAATTAAAGCTTGGATAAAGACTTTTGGGCTTGGATTCAAGCTTTGTCAACTGAGTAAGCATTAAATTATGGAGTAAGAAACAAGTTTGGGACCTGTAAAGCATGGATTAGGCAGCATAGGTTCAGATTTGAATTTTGTTCTTCATGATATGGCTTGAATTCAAAGTGAGAAATTGCCAACTTCATCTCTTCGATTATCTCTACTCAAAAATGATCTCAAGGAGTTCTCGGACATTTTGGAAATCTTGAAATATGCTCTATAACTCATATTTGAAATGCATTTCTAGATTCCCCTTGGAACTAGGTGAAAAATGTCCATGAAGTTGGGTCAAAAACCTGCCTAAATTAGGGCAAATTTTCACTAAGTTATTTTAGTTCATGGGCATGTATTCACAAAATTATATCTTGAGATCTAAGCATCTTTAAGGAAAAATGTGTGAAGCAAAGTTGTAGATTTCATGGAGATCTACAACTTTCATGTTGGGAATTTCCTTTGAATCATCTTGTATCATGATGAAAAAATGGCTTAAAGTTGAGAAAAAATAAGAAATTTTCTATACTTAGAAAAATTTCTAAGTTAAGAAAATTTCAAATTTTAAAACCAAATCTTCAATCTTTGATTCCTTGATGAACAAGTTTCACATTATGACATGTTTTGATGAATTATGATCCTTGGCACTTGATTTTGACCAAAAAAGTCAAAGTTTGACTTTTCAGTATACAGTTGATTTTGATCAGTTGACTGCAAATTTCATCTGTCTATCCAATGGATTTACAATGTTTTGAACCATGTAATTAGGTCAAGATGATACAAATGAACCCTTGAAATCATGCTTCAAATCAATTGGTCATTTGCTTGGTCAAAAATCAAAAATTGCCCTTTCTCAGGCAAACCCCTAATTTTGACCATTTTGCCCTTTTGATGATTTTATCAAATTTCTTGAGGAATTATGATCCAAACTTGATCAAATGATACATATGAGTCTAAAAAGTAGATGTGGATCAAAAATTATGAAGTTTGACTATAAATTGGCCATTGTTGACTTTTTCCCCAATACAATTGATTTTTAGGTCAAATGTCCAATTGACTGATCAAAAATGTGGTTCAAGGCCTGAAACTTGTCATAAGTAATCTTAGGGGTCCATAATGATGTTTGAAGGTCATATGAAGCATTAATAGTTAAAAAAACTCTTGTGCAACCTCAAACCCTAATTTTGGGTCAACAGTGTAAGATGAGATGTCTTGAGCTGACCAAACCCTAATCCAGTCTTGAGTCAAAGAGATCTTGTAAGAAAAGTCTTGATAAATGAGAGGGCAAATTTTGGGGTACAACACCTTTGTTTAAGGGTTGCTTTTATTTGGATCACTTATGATATTTTTGATAACTATAGTGGGTTTATGCGCAGCGTATCTCTAATGTGTGTGTAACTATCCATTTGGCTTGCAAGCACTCTGCTTATATAGAGTAGACTGGAGGGGACAAGAAGGCAATAGTTTAAAATTCCATAAACAAATGTTTTCAAGGCCATGAATGAAGTTTTGTAACTGTGGCCAAAAACATGGGATCTTGTCCTCTTTTTGAAATTTGAATAAATGTGGATAATTTTGGCTTTCGAATACCTCCAGTCTCTATCCTTCAATTGGACCTCCCATGCACCCTTCGAATGGGACTTTTTGTGTAGCCTTCGACTGGGTTCAAGTTGCCTCTTTTGACAGGACCTCTTGTGTAGCCTTCGACTGGGCTCAAGTTGCCTTTTTCGACTGGACCTCTTGTGTACCTTTCGAATAGGCCTTCTGCATGCTTCTTCAAATGTACTTCTTGTGTACCCTTCGACTGGCTCTAATATTACTTCTTTCAAATGGGTCTTTATATGGTGCTTCTGGTGTACCCTTCGAATGGGCCTTTGGTGTGTTGAAGTGTGTACAATTGTTTCACGGGAGGGTCAGCGTCCAGTCGAAACTGGCACAAAGGCAGCCTATGCCTTATGGATGCTAGCATGAAGCAAGCCAAGGCAGGCGTAAAGGAGGCCATTGCCTAGGCGAAGTTGGCACAATGGTGGCCAGTGCCTTGTGGTCGAAGGCAACTTTTTGCCTGGCGCATCAAAAGAAGCTTTTTGCCTGGTGGATCAAAGGCAACCCTGAATGAGTCTTGGCCTTGTATGTTGAAGGCAAGCTGAAGAGGCATAAGAGCGCTGGTGACACGCTGAGGGGTCTTTTTCCCAGTGGGAGATTTGTGAATCGAAGGCCATTTTGGAGAGGTTCTTGCTTTGTGCGTTGAAGGCACGCCCAGGGGCATAATTTTCCTAGTAGAAGCAGGAAACAAGCTTGCTTCAAGGAAAACAAATGCCTAATTGAAGCAGGGATCCAACTTGCATACAGGTAGCCATTGCATTTATGAGTCAAGCCAGCATGCAAAGACAATGGTGCAATCGAAGGAGCACTGACAAGAAGCCCTTCCCCTTTGGATTGAAGGAGGTTGTTTTAGAGGGAAAACATGCCCAATCGAAGCTTGTATACAGCAAGCAAGCAATAGTTCAAGGCTTCAATCGAAGCTTGGAAAATTGAGGCAAGCTTGGAGGAGGTTAGGCGCCCAATCGAAGCTTATCAAAATGCCAATTGAAAGACGCCTTGTTCATGCCAATCTAAAGACCTTGTTTATCTTCAAAAAAAATTATTTTTTCCTTTAATCAAATGATTGCAATCACCATGTAAGAGAAAGATCTTGGGAAAATTTTGTTCAATCTTCTTAAACCTGAGGATTTAGATTGGCTTGTCTGCCTTTCGTGATCCGAAGGTGGAAGATGATTGAACACTAGAGTGCCCATAAATTTGCACTCGCATGAAATAACACTAATGATTAATGATGTAGGGAATGGGCTTACAGATGCCATTTGAAGGAGATGACTGAGAGTCGTCAGAGATGGGCTTAAAGATGCCATATAGAGTAGATGCTGATTTCACACATGGTCCCTTTGAGGTTCATGTTCCTGCTGTCTGAGGAGGAGTGCTTTAGGGAATGTGGGTTTCTGGAGTTCTCCTGCTTGAGGAAAACTCTATGGGGAATAGAGTCTAGGAACTCCAGTTGTCCAAGGCTCTGTTGAGGAGTTATCTCTGGAGAGATGACAGTTTGCTGTATTCTGGTTGAAGTCTAGGTTTCCAGTGATTTGCAGGGGATAATGGAATTAGCTGTTATTTGGAGATGTATTAGAAAGATCCTGTGTAGGGCAGCTTCAAGATGAGTCTGTGTTAGTCTGTACTCGGAGATATATAAGAAGGAACTCGTATAATATTGCTTCGTCTGGTCATGTAGATAGCTTTCCTGTCTGGTTTCAGGTGTTAATTTACAATCAGCTTGTTCACAGATAGTTGTCTTGTCTGGCTTCAGGTATTAATCTGGAATTTGAAACTTGTCGGTCGTTTAGATAGTTGTCCTGGCTGGTTTCAGGTATTAGTCTCTGACCTAAAAAATAAAGATAGTTTTTCCCGTCTGGTTTCAGGTGTTAATCTGCAATCAACTTGTTCACAGATAGTTGTCCTGTCTGGTTTCAGGTATTAATCTGGAATTTGTCAGTCATCCACAAATAGTTGTCCTGGCTTATTATAGGTATTAATCTAGAATTATGTTTTTGTTTGGTCGTTGAGATAGTTGTCCTGACTGGTTTCAGGTATTAATCTTTGACCTAAGAAATAAAGATAGTTTTCCCGTTTGGTTTCGGGTGTTAATCTGCAATCAGCTTGTTCACAAATAGTTATCATGTATGGTTTCAGGTATTAATCTGGAATTTGTTTTGTTGGTCACATAGATAGTTTCCTCGTCTGGTCTCGAGCATTAATCTGTAGCCTGCTATAAAAGTTGTTAACATTTGTCTATTTTCTAATTTAACCTAAAAAGATAAAATCAGTTTCATGCGATGTCATGATGTATGAAGTCCATGATGATCCCAAAATAAATGAGGTTATAATATATGTATTTGTATGCACATGCCATGATGTATGAACATGTAATGTTGTTGTGCAGTATCTTTGTATGGGAGAATAAATCCCTGACAGCTGCTGAAGAGTATCAGGAAGCTGAATCCCACACTACTGTTGGTGAGTGAAGAAAGTGATTCTTCAATTTCCGCTGGGGATAATAAATGGAGATAGTTTTGTTGGCGATTCCCTTTCTCTGCTGAGGATCTTCGACTTCTGTTTGAGAATGATTTTGCCGAGGGGCAGAGTTCTGTTGGAATGTTTCACCAATTTGGAGAAATAAACTCCGTTGGGGGATGAACTTCCGTAGCTAGAGAAATAAACTCTACTGGGAATAAGGTTTTATAAACTACTTGAGTTTTACAAAACTTTGTTGCGGAAGGTGAACTCCATAAATTGCTTGGGGATTTTGAAGCAGTAATTTGAGACTTTTGCTTCTGTCGGGGATGCGAGAACAACTGACATCAATAGGTTACTTGCTGAGAATATGGAAGTGACCTTGTAGTAGAATGCCCCTGCCTTTGTACCTGCTGGAGAAGGTATCTTCCGGGGATCTTGTGGATGGCATTTAGATATTGTCCCGTTTCTTAAAGTCATTAGCAATTGTCTTTATGTTTTTATGCGTGTATTTGTGATCAGTAATCATATTCAAATGCATATGTTCAAAAATAATCACTGGACGTTTTCGCACACAAAACAGAAAAATAAAAATAGAAATTGAAACTTCTAAAGAAGTATTTTTGTATTAATTTGAAATAAGCGCTTTTGTACGAGGAGACAAACATCCTAGTAGGAGAACTCCGTCGTGAGAACGGAAGTTATACAAAATAGTATATAAAGAAAGACATCTATGTGGAATAATCACAATGGGTTCTCATTCTGCTATTGCCCTTATGTCTTTGAGCATCTCATCACTTGCGCTGCTTGTCTAAAGCTGATTGGATTGATTAGTACCGCTTTGAGCTTGATAGTTGATTTTGAAGACTGGCTGTAAGGTGATCCAATGGGACATAGTTATACACTTCCAAACTTTTGCCTAGACCTCCCTTTCGGGTTTTCAGTCCACTGGGATACCCTTTTTTTCCCAAGCCGCCTTTTCAGGTTTTCGACTTTCCGGGTGTACAAATTTTTTTCCATCTATATCCCTAATTTTTGCCCGAACCCTTTTGGTTCGACAGGATGCCCTAATTTTTGCCTAGGCCAGTCGACCTAGCGGGTCTTTGTTTATGTGTAGTATCTTTTAACTATGTACGCATTTACAGGGTGCAGAAGATCGTCACCGTCCATAGTGGTTAGGATCATGGCTCCACCAGAAAATATATTCTTCATCACAAATGACCCTTCATTTGTGGGATTCCATTTTCCCCTGCGATCATGTTGCGGCAATATGATGCACTTGATTACCATGTCACCAGCCTGATATACCTGATGTCTGACCTTCTTGTTAAAAGCTTTGATCATACGTTTTTGGTACATCTGACCATGACAAACAGCCGCGAGCCTCTTCTCGTCAATCAGCTTTAACTGGTCAAGTCGAGTCTGGACCCATTCGTCTTCATTCAAACATGCATCCTTCATGATTCTCAAGGAAGGGATTTGGACCTCGATGGGTAGGACAGCTTCTATCCCGTATACCAAAGAGAAAGGAGTTGCCCCTATTGATATACGCATTATGGTGCGGTAACCATGAAGAGCAAATGGTAATATCTCATGCCAATCTTTATATGTCACCGTCATCTTTTGTATGATTCTCTTGATGTTTTTGTTAGCAACTTCTACAGCGCCATTCATCTTCGGCCGGTAAGGAGAAGAGTTATGATGCTGAATTTTGAACTGCGCGCAGAGCTTGGTGATCATAGTGTTGTTGAGATTGGTACCATTATCTGTAATGATTCTTTCTAGAATACCGTACCGACAGATGATGTTATGTTTGATGAAACGGGCCATAATGTTCTTGGTAACGAAAGCAAATGAAGTTGCTTCGACCCACCTCATAAAGTAATCAATGGTAACCAGGATGAAACGGTGCCCATTA